>RSEE01000040.1:0-592739 GCA_003971905.1 Moniliella sp. 'wahieum' | reverse complement strand
CCTAACCCTAACACCTCCCTCGCGCCCTCATGCGCTCGTCCCCTCGTCCCCTCTCCTCATGATGCTTCGTTTTCCTGACTTGCTTTTGTTTCTTGGTCTTTGCAGTTCCAAGACGGCAGCGCACATGCGTCCCAACGGCACCCCTACCTCGTCGCCCGACCTGTGGAATATGCCACCGCAGGCCAAGCTAGAGTCACAGTATGGACCCGTGCGGACTCAAAGCGGCGGTCGCCGCGAGTTGGGTTGGGACCCGGCCAACCCTTACATGCGTGGCCGATACTCTGAGCACGCGCCGGCCGGCCTGGCTCTCCCAGTCGGGCCATGGTCCACCGCACTTCGCAGCCGATGATGATGAACGGCGTGCCGCCCAACATGAATGCGCCTGCGCTTGTGCGCGCGCCTCAATCGAGCAACCCGAACGACAACAGTTTCATGACCAATCTCTCCAACCGTCCCCGGGCCGCAACTCAAGTTGCAGGGTGATTTGGGATCAATGGCTTACGGATGGGCCGGGATGAGTTGCAAGAGGGCCGTCGCTTGGTCCAATTTGGCGCAAACAAGAAGGCACCACCATCCACGCCACCTTCCGCCCCATCTTGTTGGACCAATATGTGAAGAACTCGATTGTCGTCTCGTGCATCTTCCGTGCCGACCGCAATGAGTGCTACATCACCTCTGTCGACACCATCCTTTTGCTCGAGGCCCTCGTCGCCAGCCGCTTCTCGATTGAGGAGAAGAACCGCATTCGCGCGTAACCTGGAGGGCTTCCACCCCGAGACGGTGCGCAAGCACTCGGGTGGGTCAGAGGACTTTTTCAAACGCATCATGAACTTCAAGGACCCCAAGCCCCGCACCATCGCCAAGGACGTGAAGACCTTCTCGTGGAAGGTGCTGGAGCACGCGCTGTGCAAGGTGATTGAAAAATATGTGGGTGATGTGCCGGAAATGGATGCACACGCTCCCGTGCCTCCTGCTCGTGCCCCCGAACCGGGCATGCACTTTGTCCCAGGCCAGCCGCCAGCACATGGCTTGCCTCCGCACGCGATGGGTGCGCCGTTGCCGCCTTCTGGGCTGCAGTAAAGTGCCGGGATGCAGTGGTGGTGCTGCGTGCCCAATTCCTGTCCTTCCTGATTCATTTTCGTTCTGTCGGCCTCCTTCCATCGTTCCCCCGCACCGCCGTCGCGCCGGTCCGGTCCTCTCCCACCCCTCTCGCCTCTCGCGCTCGCCCGTACCGGAGCTTCGCAAGCCCGCACCCGAATCCGCGCTGTCGTTGTCCTGACTGCAACGCAACGTTGTCCTTCGATAATCTCTGTTCTTGCACCTTTGTGTCCGGTTGTTGGGGATCTGTGCTTTACTCTGCACACAGCCCCCCTTCCCACCTTCATCCCCTCTTATCCTATCCCGTCCCCGTTGCCCCTGCCTCTCTGTTGCGCTCTCCTCTGTTAAGCTAAGCTTGTTCACCCTTACTGTACTCTTTTGTCGGCCGGAGAGCCTCGGGCCGGGCGAGGTCGAGGGCCAAGCCGTGCCTGCACCCCTACCTACCTCCGCGACAAGAAAAAAACGAAGAACGCGTCTGGCATGAGGTCGTGCTCATGCTGGCCTCTTGAGGTGTTGGGGCCGACGCTCTGTGCTGTTGCTTCTCCCCCCCTCCCCTACCCCCCATCCTCTCCCTTCTCCCTTCCCCTCCCTCTTTCCGCACCCGTTTCCGCGCCCGCTCCCGCACCGCTCCCGCTCTCGCCCTGGCTCTGGCTCTGGCTCCGGGCCACGCTTCCCGGCGCTAGCCCCAGCGCTATGACGTGCCGAAGCATGAAGCTGCCTGCGTGACGCGCACTTGTCCCGCCTGTCCCCATAGCATCAGATCGCACGTAGTACTACTCCCCCTTGGCGCTTCGTGGAAAGAGGCGGTGTGACTAGTGACTGGTTGGGATCGCATGCTCCCGAGCATGTTGGTGATCGATGATGGACGAGATGTGTGATCGATGATCCACCGATGATAGAACGTTGATTGTGAACAATTTGAGCGAGGGCTCAGCGAACGCCGGGCGCTCCGGCGCTCAGACCCAGGTCTTGATGCTTAACTCAATACTCAGGTCTGGGATTCTGAGACGTGAGCATGTGAGAGAAGAGAGTACCGAGTAGTGAGTACTGAGTAGGACTCAGTACTCAAGCCTCAAGGCCTCAGGCCTCAGGCCTCAAGCCTCAAGCTTCAAGATGGAGGACTGGGCGCATTGGACGCTGAACGTGCTGAACGTACTAGACCTCCTGATGCCTGCAGCCTCAACTGGGGCCTGAGGCTCGCCTGAGATCTGAGACGAGTAGTGCCATGTGCGCTAAGTGCACTCCAAGAGCGATCAGATGTTCGTCAGACCGGCGATCTGACATGCTGACACACGATTAGCTCTTGGGATCCTGGGATCTTGGGACATGGGAGTACCGGCCGGACCGGTGAGTGTACGGCGTCAAGCTTCACAAAGTGTGGACAGAGTTGCGGAGCTCAACAGGCGGAGCACTGAGCGGTGATTAAGCTTTAAGATTAAGATTGTGTGATTATTACGTCGATTACGGTTGTGCGCCATGGTGTCGATGATTGGACGAAGGTTCACACGTTCACATTCATATGGAGGTGCTTGCTCTCTACGGCCTACGGCAAGGAATAGGACGCGTGGTCTCGGGTGTGCTGTGGACGAGGGCGCGTAGCGTGGGATGAGATGAGGGCCTTGGGCCGATGGTGACCGTGGGCGCTGTGGGCGCTGGGCGGAGGTAGGTGTTCCACTCGGATTTGTGTACAGCACAGGGCGAAAACAGGCGCGGCAGGCGAAACAAAGCAGATTCAGAGGTGGAGAAACGAAGACAGGCGGATGACGCTGAGGCGCTGAGGCGATGAGGCTGAGGGGGGCTCTATGTACACCAGGTAACTGAGTACGTGACTGAGTTGAGACTGAGTACACAGAGTACTGAGTCGAGTGGGGTCCAACGTGCATGTTCCATGCGCAATTCACATACGATTCAGAATGCACGCCACCGTAAAGCAGTGCATATTCCGTCCAAATGTTCAAACCTGGTGGCTGTAACAGTCGAGCTGCGATCTGCGACGGCCTGTGAAATACTAAGACGAGGATGAGTCGATGAGGGCACGTGGAGTACATAATATTGAGGCCTGAGGTTATGTAGCCTGCATCTGAGATCTGAGGATCTGAGCCCCTGATGTGCTGAGACCCAGCTTGAAGCTAGCTTGAGAACGTTGATCGTCTTGAATGCCTGAGCACCTGGGTATGCGGTAACCGGTAATGCATGAGATGCATGAGATCGAGACCTGAGTCACTAATCACGCGTCACGCATCAGTGGCTACCCGACGTGTGATGTGTGACGTATGATGGTGCGGGATGGTCCAACCTCTTCCAGGAGACACGACAGGACACGACGCGACGCGTGCGCAGTCTATTTGACAAGTGTCATTAATCCTTCGAGACAGGTCCGCGGGCTATGTGGGGCTCCGGAGCGGATGGGATGATTTGGATTGGGCCTTTAAGCTTAAAGCTAGCCAGGGGTATTCGATGACGGGGACCGCGCGGGGTGACCCAACCAGCGAGATTATTGGAGCCAGCCTGCCAGCCCCCAAGGGGCAGGTCAGCGTCCAGACTCAGATTGAGTGCTCATTGCATCAACAGCTTTTCGTATGCTCAGGAAACAAATGCTTGGTTTAGTAGTTCTGGCATCCAGTGGTTGCTTGCCAGAGGCTCCCACAAACCCCCGTCATGCCGACACTTCCACCTGTCGAGTTGCGTTCCGCTTCAGAGGAGAGTGTCACGGGCTGCGGCGGACACGAGATGGTCCGACCCAAGCTAAGGCCCGCCTGCTCCGCACATGCCCAGTAGAGCGTGCTCCGCAGGCCAACCAAGTGTGATGATGGTTGGCTAAATCAAGTATCGTGGCCGAAGGGCCATGCTCCGCGCGACAAGTAGCCCCCCGCCCAAGTCCAAGTCGGCCGGCCTAAATAAGGCCACCGAGCTTCCAGTGCCGTGGCGGCATCTGCCGTCCCGTCCCCGTTTCCGTTCCTTTCTCTGTCGCGCCTGCGGCGACCAACCCGCTTTTGACATGTCTTCCTTTCTACACCCCCTTGTATCCGTTTCCCTTTTGATCCTGCCTGTACCCTGGTTGATGGGGATCTTTTCCCCCACCTTCCATTCTCGTCATCCTCTCGTCATCCTCTCGTCATCCTCTCGTCATCTCTCGTCTCCACCTTCGTCCCTTTCCCGCCCATCCTGTCCGACTCCTGCCCGTTTCCAGCCAATTGATCCAGTACAGGCAGCTCTTCTTGTTAGCGTCCGACTTCTCCTCCGACCTCGTCCTCCAGCCTTCGTCAGTCCAATCGCGCGAGCCCTCCTCGCGCGGCGATTCCCAGTCTCAGTTAAGGCAGTGTTTGTCCGCCGCTGCCTCCTCCCGTCCCTAAGTCCCGGAGGCTTCAGACACGTTACTACGGCCCAAGCCGGTGCAGACGCAGCCTTGCCACACGTGCAGCCGCCCCACCAAAGGCCTCTCCTCGTCCCTAGCTCCGCTCGGACACACCAACCAGCCTAAGCCCGAAACTACCGTGAGTCGACCTACCGTCGCCTAAGGGATTGTACCCCAAAAACCCCAGGGCGGGCCCCTGGCGGCGCCCGCCCGTGACAGAGAGCGTTGAATACACCGAGTAACATTATGTACAAGTGCATCATGTGCCGCTTGGATGGAAACCCCTGGTCCCTGCGCCATGTTACTGGGCTTGCCACGTACACACGATGCAGCCCCAAGGAGAGGGTGGCTACTTCCAAGTTCGCCCTATAAGTGCTGACACTCGTTGATGGCGTGCGTCGGTCGCGTTCAACGGGACTTCCCGTGCTCAACGTAAACTTCCCCGGCTGATTGCCCCCCCTTTCAAAACGGTGGGACAGGTTGGGAGGACAAAGATCCATTAGGACTACTCACCATAATGGATTGCCGTGAGTCAGCCTCTGAGTACCAGCCCATGTCGTCGATCGCGTGTGCAGTTGAGCAAGGCTCGACAAGCGCGCCCACTCCCGCCTCCCTTCTTTTCGCCGACTGGGAAACACTGTCGAGCCGACTGGGAAACACTGTCGAGCCGATCTTGTTTTCAATTTCTATTGGTCTATATCTGCTGGACCCACTGTACCCACGAGGGTTATTTGACGAGCCTTTGGAAAGAGAGCTACCACAATGGCGAGAAACAGAGGGGAACAGGAATGATGACTCCGTATGGATATATTGTGAATATATAAACAAGCCAACCATTGGGTGGGGTGGGGGGGCGGATGGGGAGTTTTGCCCCAGCGGTAAGGTACCAGTTGCACTCATGACAAGAAGACAGAAAGGAGAAGTGGATGGCATAAGTGGATGGCATTGCAGAACACTGATGAGGTGGGGAAGAAAAAGACCACAGGAAGGTCCCAACGTGAGGCGATGGAAGTGCAGACACAGCCAGTTGTCGGTGTGTGGGAGACCTGATAAACTCACTTAACTACCACCATTAGCGTCGTTAGCCTATAGAAGCAGTACGATTCAGTATATGTGCTTCAGGGAAAAACTGAGCGAAATAAGGGACGTACAGCTTGTTTAAGCGCTTCGGCCGGTAACATTTGAGGTGGATTGAAAGGGTGCCACATGAACAGCTTGAGGGACCCATCCCAGTTGCAGAGTTGAAAGTAGTAGGCTGTCTCATCGTAATGAGTATCGCGATCGCGATCTGGAAGTCGTTGAGGTGCTTCTCTTGGCCATACCATTGCGCTTGTTCCGAGGAACTGTTGCATCGCGATGCTTGCAGCAATGCCCCGTACGCCGAGAAGGGAGAGAGAGTGATCCGGTTGGAATTGTTGATAGTGTAGAGTCCGTGCTGCCAGATCATCTATGTCAACAAGCACATTATGTTGCTACCATTGATGTTGTACTGTGGCATATTGCCTCCTCGAAAAAGCTGTCGTCGGGAAAAAGCTGTATAGGTGATCCCAGCAGATTGGCGGTAAGTGAAGGAGTTGTTGGCTGGGTTGTAAAAGTTGAGACCCGTCAAGACAAGCCCAGCACCGTTGCTTTACACCATGCCATTAACGTTACATTGTTTCGCTTGCCGATGCCGGTACCCTTCGACGGCGCAATCAAAACACTATGGGGCTGGAGAAGCTACGAGTACCACCGCTAGTCCAGACAAGGGCATAAGCAGCGCCGGCGAAAGCATTGCAGCCACAAAAACGCGCCACGGGGGCCGGGTGGTGGCGCGACGCCGTGCTGGGAGCCGCGGGGAGAGAGAACGTGTGGGACATTGTCACAGTCGGGGCTAAGGCGAGGGAGACCAGGATCGGACTAGGCCAAGGGGGTTGTAGCAATCGTTCGTGGGGAAGAAGCAAGAACAGAGGACATGGTGCGAAGTGGAAGGAACAGGGAAGGAGCGAGACGCTCGAGACGAAGAAATTGGAAATGGGAGCGAGATCAGCCAAACTATGACATTGCCCCCTTTCAGACCTCATCTCCCGGGCGGCGACGAAGGCGAGAGAGGGCGAGTCGGCGGGCATGGGAGACAGGCTTATCGGGGTAGAGGGCGTGGAAACGAACCACTGGCTCGGCGTCATGAGACATGTCCGCAGCGGGTACCCACTCCCTCTCGTGGACAGGATAGCCCCGGAAGTGAACAAAGTACTCAATGCGGCCTCCACGACCCTTGCGGCGAGAGTCGAGGACATGCTCGACCTCGTGATGAACCGCACCATCATCAGCAAACTCGGGGAGAGGAGGGCGGGGGCTCGATCAAGCGGGCAGGGACCACGTCACCAGGGGTGTAGGCTCGCAAGCGGGACACATGGAACACGTCATGGAGGTGTAGGTAGTCGGGGAGGCGGACCTGGTACGCGGCGCGGCCCACGGCGTGCCTTAGGATTCATAATTGGTGCAGCTGGAGGAGATGGTGTATCGGGGGGGGGCAGGTTACTTGCTTCTCCTGCCGTCCACGTCGCTTTGGTACATGCAGACATACTTTTCGCTTTCCTCTGGTCGGCGTAGTCGCGACGACATGCCGAAGAGAGGGCAGGACAGGCCAGGGGAGGCCAGAGGAGGCGAGGAACCTATAACCAACCCTCTCTCCCTTATCGCCCCAACACGGCCCCCGTGCCCGCCCCCACACGTAAAATGAACATTTTACAATTCGAAAGCTGGAGGAACATGGTGCATGGCCGCGAATCGGCCCCGCATACGTAATCTGCCAGCGCATCGTTGTTCTCCCAGCAACCTAACCACTGCGGAGTTGCCCACAACGACGACGACGACGTTAAATCTGACAGCGATGCTGGGCGCTCCCTCCGTTCGCTTATCCGCCCTGTTGTGCACGCCCACGCTCCGTCGGCGTCTTCTGTGGCGCTGCGCAGCGTGCACACGCTCCGCGCCGCACCGGCTCCCGGGCTTTGCGAGCCTCGACCCGCATCCACGCGCCCTCGCCACTCCTCTTGCTACCCAGCCCCCGTCCACGCTCACGTCCACGCTCACGGTCCCGTCATGCCAGCGACTGAGCGCGGTATGAAGGTCCGCACTTCGCTTGAGAAGCGGTGCAGCTCGTGTCAGGTGGTGCGGCGGCGGGGGAAGACATTTATCATTTGCAAGGCCCACCCCCGACACAAGCAGGTACGATTTCTTGCTCTTCCCCCAAAGACTGAGACGTTCATTACGCTTCTGTGAGTTGAGGTACTGATCCTTTCGTTTCTGGTTTTGTGCCCAGCGCACACGCAACTAAGCCGGTGCGTGTCCTGCCGACGCCCTGCGACCTATTCGCGTGCGACGCACTGCCCATCCACATCGACATGCGCATTCTTGGGGTTAGTAGTCGGTGACATTGGACAACAGTCTGTTTAGTAATGCCGTGATAGGAGAGCGCATTCATGGAGTGGTCAATGCAACCGCGCTACCATGGTCTCTCGGCTGCTGGGAGTGCGGCAGAGCTAGTCATTTCAGTGCTGCTGCTGCTGGCGGCGGCGCCGTTGGGAGGCAGATTGGGCGGGCGTACGCAGAGAGAGAGGGGCTTGTGGGCAACTGCTGGGGCAGGCCCGGAAGGAGACCTGACATGGGCTAACCCCATCTGGTGTTGAGCTGATAGCGGGTATTCCCTGGCATCGGCTGCTCCGTACCGCAGCCTGTCTACTATGACCCACATAGTAGCCCCTCAGTATTGCGCAAAGTCCTACGGCGCCGAAATGTACGACTGGATTTGATTTGCCCAACACGGTCTGGATTGGCAGGGGTCGGAAGCAGCAACACGATGCGAAGCGCTGCCGTGGAAAAGACGCCAGGCCATCCCGAAGAATCGAAGAGCACAAGCGACGGGAGGTTGCTGCAGATTGCTGCTCTTGAAGGCATGTTCTTGGCAAGGCGCAGACAGGCTATAAATTGGGAAGGCGGGGGGTGCGGAGCGGAATTTGTCCAGTCGGCGCGCGGCTTTCCGCCGCGTCCGGCCGCGTCACGTCAAGCGACGCGCGCCTCGCCCACGCGTGTTGGGCCGACAGAAACGAGCGGCGGCCGCATTCCATCGTCCTGCTCCATCCACATCAACTTCCCACAGCCCCGCTCAGCTCGCTTCTCCCAGCCCCATCTCAGCAATGAACTGTGCGTGTTGCGCCTTTCTCTGCCCCTGCTACCCCTCCCCCCCAGTGCGGGAAGGCCATGCTGACCTTCTTCGTCTCACCTGCTGCAGTCGACATGAGCGGAACCCAAGGCGGCGGCTACTTTGAGGGCAGCGGCATGGGTGGTGGCGATGCCGGCCCGGACCGGCGCAAGGTTTGTTCCCTCTGGTTCCCACAACTCAGTGCGCTCTTACTGACACGCCCCCCCATCTGGCCTCTAGGACAATGAGCTTGGTCTCCGTCCTGTCACCATCCGCCAACTAACCCACGTCGAGACCAGCAGCGTTGACATGCCCATGATCATCGACGACAAAGAGGTCAAAAATGTATGCTGAGCTGATATGCTTACTGCCCCTCGCCTTGCTTCCATACTGATTATATCCTTCGTTTCTCCTTCCAGGTGACGTTCGTCGGTCGAGTTGCCGAGGCCAAGGGCGGCGAACTGTTCAGTTCATTTGTCATTGACGATGGTACGGGTTCGATTGAGTGCAAACTATGGAGCAACGAATCCAACCCAATTCCGGTAGAGCAGAACGAGTATGCCCGGGTTCGTGGGGTGGTCAAGCAGTTCCAAGGCACCACCACCATCTCCGCCACCACCGTACACAAGGTCACCGACCCCAACGAAATTGTCTTTCACAACCTTCAGGCCATTTGGGCCCACCTTTACCTCCGCAAAAACAGTGACGAGCCCATGGGCGAAGTCGGACTGTCGACCTCCGCTCATACCTCTACCCCGACCACGCGCGTTTCCACTGCCCTGCAGGAGCTGATCAAGGAGAACCCAGGGGGTGTGTGGCTACCCAGATTCAGAAACGGGGTGTCCACCATGGGCATGGATGAGATTAGGTATGTTCTCTTCTCCCTTTCCATATTTCTCGCCCTTGCTTGACTGAGCAGGCACCTGACCTTACCGAAATACAGCAATATCCTCACGGAACTCGAGGAGGCAGGGACGGCATACATGGTTCAAAATGCCGACGACAAGGAAGTTTACTTCCCCATGGAGAACTAATCCCCACGCTTACCTTCCGCCTGGGTCCCCTTCTCCGCTTTTCCCGCCTCATAAACGTCGATGCTCAACGATCCGTGGTGGGGTTCGATCCGGAGACATCCCTTGTCTCGCTCCATAGCGCTTAATGGCCGGCGAGGATGGCGTCTTGGCGCAGTACACCTTTGCGCACAACACTTCTCTCCATCCCAACTTTACCGAACTGTGGATAGTCTCCTCGCACCAGGCGCGAGGCCACCAGTGGTTCGAAGGGGGGCGAAATGAATGATGAACGGTCCAGGCAGACGTCAGCAGGTACTATAGTAGGCATCTGAGGTACCCGTGCGTGGCAGGCGCCACCTCACTGTGTCAGCTACCCTCGCCATGCATTCGACCCTGCCCCGCCACAACATGCATGGGCCCAGGGAGAGGCATGCGCCCACCATGCCCGCGGCATGCCAGTTGACTTGCCAGACGACCCCACCCCACTGCCACTTGCCTCGACTGCCTGATGTCCATCCGTCTTTAGCGCCGCCCTAGCTCTCTTTCCTCAGGAGGATTGGACGAACGCCAGCATTAGCCTACGAAGCTGCTAGGCTGCCAGTCGGCGGGGCAACTACGTTGGGTCCTGTACGCGACAGACGCGGCTACTTTCAAGCGACGTCCTATTGATTTGCAATGCGTTGGCCTATTTATTTGAGAAGCATTGCTTCTGGGCAGGCATTGCACCGAGTTTCAGATTTTGCCACTGGCGAAGAATGTTGGCGAGAACAAGAAATAAGCCAACGCGGCGCCGCCTCTGATCCCCCGACTCCTCTCCACCTCCACTCCGTGTCCGCTGCTGCGCGCGCGACGAGCATGCGCTTCCTCTCTGCGCCGGCCATGGCGGCTGCGCGCCTCCGCGCTCCCCCCTCTCTCGCCCCTCTGTCCGCCCGCCTTCTCCCCGCCGCTCTCTCCAGACCGCTGCCGTCGCCCACGCGACCGCCCACCGCCGCCCCGCCGCCGTGACCCCGCCCACTACGGCGGCGCAGCGTCGCGTCCAACAGCGTCTCCGATGGCGCCGACGCCTTCCTGCTGGCCGTCGTCCGCGCGTCGCAGAAGTCCTGGCCGAACAGCCGGGCGCTGCCTATACGCCCAGCGCGGAGCAGGCGGAGGCCGATCTGGCTGCACAGTACACCGACTGGGGCGACGCCGAACCGCTGGCGACGACGAGCTTTGGCCGGACCGCGGCGAGTCGGCCAACTACTATGGTGCGGAGGCAGACATTGGGTTTGACGCTCCGGTGGGCCACTCGATGCGCCGCCTGTCGCCCGCGGCGCGGTATGGGATTGACCAGCGGGGTCTGCGATCGATGCTGCCTTGGGGATTTATCAACGGCGTGCGGTACCTGCGCAAGCAGGTGCCCAACAGCGAAGTCCGCAGCGAGCTCAAGATTTGGAAAACCACCCAAGCGGTCCAGATGACCAACCACCAGTTCTCTGCCCCGCGCGATGAGTTGTACATCACCCGGAAGCGCGCTGCGGCTGCCTTGGTGGCGTACTACGTGTCCGAAGCGCCCGGACGGTACACGGCCATCCATGGAGTTCTCTCCACGCTCAAGAAGCGTCTCGCTGCCGAGCAGGCCGAGGCCGAGGAAGCCCACTCTGACCTACCTCCCGCGCTGCGTCCCAAACCCTTTAACCCCACCCGTCTGGTCGAGTGGGATTGCGCGGGGCCGAGGGTGCCTGGGCGTTTGCCGACGTGTTTGACCCGCCTCCTAAGCCGGAGTGGGAGTCGGACGAAGTACAGGATCCCACTCTGGAGTCGCCCCGCGGCGCCTGGCCCAACCACGAGAAACGTCACCCGCGTGTGCGGCGGTCGAGGACGCGCTCGAGTACTGGGGTGCGACGGGGGACATCAAGCGGATGAACGTGGCGGCGGACATGCTGGCGCAAACTTCCTCTTGGGAATCGATGCGCGCTTGGCGCGGCAAGGTGAGCCGGTTTGACACGTGGGGCCGCTCGCACTCGCCCCCCATTCACACCCACATGTACGACCGTTTGATTGCCACCCTCACCTTCCGCCCTACCAAGCCTTCTCGGATTGTGGTGCCCAAGCGACTGTACCGGGAGGTGCGCCGCGCCGAACGCGAAGCTGGTCTGCTCGATCCTGCCAACCGATCCGACCGGCAGCACTTGCGCGACGTGGCCGCTGTCGCCGAGAAGAAGCGAACCATGGAAGCAGCCAAGCAAGGGGAGGAGGAGGAGGAGGAGAATGAGAATGAGAATGAGGAGGAGGAGGAAGTTGAAGTGGAGTACGAGCATCTTACCCAGAAGAAAGTGAGGCTCTGGCCAAGGAGGAAGCCAAGGCAGCCAAGCGGCGAAGAAAACAGTGGTCGCAAGAAGACGATGACGATATCAAGCTGGAGCCGGAAGACCAGGCTGCATACGACGCCTATCTTCAGGCGGGCAAGCCCGAAACTACCTTGAAGGTGCCGACCAGTTACCCGGACCAAGAGCAGATCAGCCGCGCCAACAGGGCTGCCATGGAGGGTGAGCTGGAAGGATTGCACGAGACCCCGACCAAAGACACCATCCTCCTGTCTGCCTTCCGTCTCTCTCATCTTGCCAGCGACCAAGAGCGGGTAGACTATGTGACACGGATGTGGAAACAGAAATGGGCCGAAGTCTTTGTGCTGATTGAACCGGCTGATCCGCGTGGGTTTGCCTGTATCGCATCCGCTCGTGCACTGCTGCTTCGTCTGGGTGCCACCACGCATGCCTCCACACAAGTGAGAAAACGCAGGAACGGCTGCGCGCGGAGGAGAGGAGTTGACGATCGATGGCGAGACGTTTTATGAGGTGGACACCGAGGACGGGGCTGGCTGAAGCTACTGGGACGACGGAGCAGGCTGCGCCCAAGATGGTCGGGGCTCATGTCGTTGCGCCTTGCCCACACGACAAGCCCTGCCCGTTGCTGCATCCCTTTGCGCTTGTGCCCGAGGTGAACCGGATCAACTTGAACAATGATTTGCAATCGACACGGGCAGTGTGCCGGTTCAACCACCGGATCGGCTTGCCGCGCGAACATGCTCAGCTTTTCAACATGCCCAAGAAGGACGAACTCTCGAAGGACTACACGTACCTCATCGTTCGACGTGGCCCCCGCCCGTCGCTTGATGCGGCTCAGGAGGCTCTGCGGCAGGAGGTGGCGGTAGCTGCCGAGCGGGAGGCCATTCAAACCGCCATGGCTGCCGGCCGATGCCTCGGCCGAGGAGGCTGCGCAAGTCGCCGAGGCGGGCGGAGGAAGTGCCTGACTTGCGCGAGATGGCGGAACGCACCAAGCATGGTGAGGTGGAGTGGATGCGGCGGCAGATGGAGCGAGACCGGGCGGCAGCGCGCGGGGAAGAGGAAGGCGCAACCCACATCCTTACCGCTGAACAACTTCAAGAGGCCATCAGTCGGCTGGAGAGGGACGAGGAAGAAGCAGCCGAGGCGAAGGAAGTGCTCGACTCGCTCATCCCCAGCGTGGTGCAGCACCTGCGTCAGCAACACCCTGAAGCGTATGGCGAGCTGACGGACGAGGAGGTGGAAGAGCTGGTACGGCAGCAAAGCAGAGCGAGACGCGGTCAACTGCGGCGCCAGCCCAGGAGGAAAAGGAACTGAGGGAGCCTTTGACCCCCGAGCAAAAGGCCAACGTGGCTTCGGCCGAGGCCAGTACTATCGCGACATGTGGCCCGAAGAGGCTGCGATTCTCGATGAAGTCTTCCCCGACCAGCCGGAAGGTGCGGAAGAAGAGGGAGAGGGGCAACACGCTAAGGGTTCGGAGGACGCTACGATCGAGGTGGATATGCCTCCGGCGCTTGGTGGCCGAACTCCTATTCCTGCTCCCCCAGAACTGGCGCCGGCCGACTATGCAGCGATGCAGATCGAATCCTACTCGTGGCCCCGCCTGCTGATCCCGTCGAGCAAGAAGGGGGGGCACGTGTGTTGTATGGTTGCACGTCGGAGGGCAACATCAAGCGGTTCGTGGTCCCCCACAAGGATGTGCAAAAGTACCAGGACGCTCGCAAGTCGCGCAAGGGAGACTTGTTCCCTCATTTCCCTGACCTCCATCCGCTCTACCCTAGTGGAGCGAGCACGGGCAGACACGAGCGAGCTGATCACACCAGCTGCCTTGCGGGAGCGGACAAAGGCCAGGGCGGTGCGGATGAAAAAGACCGTCGATGAGAATGACGACTATGAAGTGGACCGTGGAGAGACGGGCGGGACGGACACGATGGGAGCCGAGCTGGACGAGGAGCAGGTGCAGCAGATCCTGGAGCTGGAGCGCTTGACGGACTATGCAGCCGGATTGGATTCGCAGGTTGGCAGGGAAGCGGAAGACGTGTTTGACCCCTATGCGTCACCGCGGCAGACGTCCACGGGGGCAGTCAGGTCACGCAAAGAGAAGCAAGCGACGCTGCAGCAGCGCCAAGGCTTGGACCCCGACGTGGCCGCGTACGGTGCGATTGGGCCGGATGCGATGGCGATTGTCAACCAGGAGCGGCTCGCGCCGCCCTCGGCACTCGTCACGCCCGTTCATGGCGACGACTCTTTCCTGCCGTCCATCTCGGCCGGGCTGAGCCAGCGCGCGCGCAAGGCACGTGAACTCAAGCGCAAGCAGACACTTCAGCTCCATGCTCAAGTCGACCCAGCGTTCGACATGGAAGATCTAACCACGGCCGCGCGACTGCACCAGGCGCGCGTGACCGAGGTGGCCGGTGGGAAGAAGGCGCGGGATGATATTCCGGACCAGATGGAGCTGCCGCGCGACGGGGAAGGCAGGTTGTTGCGCACACACCACAAGGTTCACCTTGACTTCCGCGACGATGACCCCGAAGCGGGCTTCCGTGCGCTGGAGCGGCACCGTCGGCGTGCCAGTCGCCCGCGCTCGATGGGCGACTATGACTTTGGCTTGGATTCGGACATTGTGCGCGTGCCGCGCAAGACCAAGTGAGCGGCCTATGTTGCTTGAACTGCATTGCACTGCTTGTGAACGATTCTGTTCGGTAGCATCCACAGACCCATGTAGTCACAACCCAGGCCACGGCAGGAGTGCCGTTACCATAAGGCCATCGAGATGGTAAACATCTTTTCATTAGTAGGTCACCCCACCCCACCTTCTACGAGGTCACCTCAGGCGGGCAGTGGGTCAGAAGGTGATGTAACGGCCTCTGGTGGGCAAGGCGCCGTACACTAGTTGAAGGGGAGAGGCTACATATATGTCATTGCCTTTCCGTCTGGGTCATGGAGCCGCCAGAAGGAGTCAAGAGCAGCCCCATTGAGCGTACTACTAACTTTGCATCGACCCCACAGCCTCGAGGTGTGCCTCAAGTTCCCAACCAAGTGCCTCGGAGCCTTCAGCTCGGCAAGCTTGCTGCGTTGCCCAGGGACCAGCCGAGTCCGATGCCCAGCAAGAGCAGATGGAGCAAACTGAACGCCCAGGGATCATTCAGGTCGATCGGCGCAGAAGGGACACAAGGCACTCAGAAGCACCGAGCTTACCCTTTTTACTGTGCTGACCAGCTCTCCACAATGAGGGCCCCTACTCCCCTTCTCCCTTCTGCTCTTCCTCTATATCACTCCCCATGGCCTACGGGAGACCGGATCAGGGCCTACATTTGACCATTCATGTCTTCTCTGTAAGTCCGCCCAGTTCCAACCAAGCCTCCACGCCGACCAAACCAGAGAGGCTGGTCCATTGCATGGACGCGATGGCCACTCTGCTGGCCGCGCTCTCGCCTCTACGATGACGCATCGGCGGTACCCATCCATGAAAACGACGGCCTGCCCCCAGCCCCCTCGATACTGATTTTTTTGTTGGGAGACCTGGTAGCCGAAAACGCTCTGGTCAGTAGCACCTCCTATTCCCTCCCTCCCGAGAAGGGGAAACGCGTGCGGGCAGTCCCAATGGCACTTGGTGAAGAGGGGGTATCAAGCGTGGAGGGGCGACGTGCCCAGTGTCCCATCGCACGAGAACAAGTATGCCACGTTGCAAACATAACAAAACGCACCTTGGTCCGGGGAGTGGGATCGATGCGATCGATGGTCGAGGCAGGATAAGATAAACGGGTCGAGGCTAAGCCTTCATCGGCCACGTGGTGTAAGACAGAAGTGCAGGGGCATCAAGACGCGGCTAACGACTGGGGAGGGAAGAGTGTGCAGAGGCTGCATGATGAGATGAGTATCTGAAGAGACAAGAAGAAGACAGGCGCATTAGGTACCACTGGTCGGCGAGCACAGGGGCCCGGGGGCGGGGAGGGGGACGTACGTGAGGAGAGTCATGCAGAGTTGGGCAGTGTCCTGACGAGGTTGATGCCCATGCCCTTGAAACCCGACCACACCATCGTGTTTCCAAATGGTTTGGATCATGGCCATCATGCCTATCCGCGGGGGTACAAAGCGGGGGAAGGCAGAGCGTGGGTGTGTGAGGGGACAAGTTGTACCGCATCTGCAAGCGGGTGCGGAGCACTTCGTGGGGGTATGTGAGACACGAAGCGACCATTTTGGAGAT
Source organism: Moniliella sp. 'wahieum' (assembly GCA_003971905.1). Taxonomy (NCBI): domain Eukaryota; kingdom Fungi; phylum Basidiomycota; class Moniliellomycetes; order Moniliellales; family Moniliellaceae; genus Moniliella; species Moniliella sp. 'wahieum'. Next base: position 576,562 of record RSEE01000040.1, on the reverse strand, counting down.
GGTGGAGCACACCAGGATTTCTTGGGGCGAGAGAGGGTCGGTGAGGCGGGGATGGCGGTACTGGAGAAGGAGTTTCTTGAGATTGTCGTAGAGAGGGAACTGGACAGCGACATGCGCCGTGCCCATCAGGGAAGGCACCAGTCCCTTGTAGAACGCAGTCAAGCCCTCGGTGCGCGCAATGCGGACAAATGCGTCGAGGGTGTGGCGGTAGGGCACCTCGCCGGGACGCGGGAGGGCCTGGAGCATAAACGCGTCTTGACGACCAGATGGGCGAGGAGATGGTGGTTGTGGCGACACCGGCGAGCATGGCGCTCATCACGTGGCCGCCGGCTGGACATTGAGGCCGAGGTTGGAATTAATGAGGTGGCGCTTGGCGTGGTCGTAGAGGGTAAATAAGTAGATGGCCCAGGTGGGCAGATAGCCGAGGATGGTGGGGCCGAGGCCGTGGTAAAAGCCGCGGATGCCGTCGCGCGCCAGATCTGGACGACAATGCGCGGAGCGGGGAGGGCGGGGTGGTGGAGGCGCGGGGCGGCAGACGGATGGGCGGATAGGCGCCCTGGGCCTGCAGCTGCGTTTTGACCACGTCGAGAGGCATGTGAGCACAGACGAGGCAGGCCGGCACAGCGCCTGCCACAGCCGTGTCCCGCATGGGGGCGGGGCGGGGGGGGAGGAAGGTGGGGGGGAAGGCGAGAGCGAAGACAACGACGAAGACGAAGGCGAAGGACGAAGACGAAGACGACGACGAAGTCGAGCTCGAAGACGACGCGCTCAGGCGGAGATGGTGGCAGGAAGACTGCCCCGCCAACACCCAGCGTCGCGCCCGACTTTTTGGATGGGAGCGCCGGAATGATGTCAGCGGGGGGCCGAGGTGGCCAGGTGCCACGCGGGACGCACGCCGATCTGTCCCGGGTGGATGGCAAACACGTGCTCAGCCTGAGCGCCCTCCCCCTATCCCTATTTGAAACGCTGTCTTTCCGCTTCCGCTTCCGCTGCCCACAGCCCCCCGCGCACCCTGCCCCTCCCCCGCTCTACCCCAACAGCTACCATGCGACTGCTTCCCCCCCACCTCCACCTGCCCAGCTACCAGCGCACGCCCTCACACATCACAGCACAAACGATACCCAATCACCAGCCGTCTGTCCCTGCCGCCGCTACGCCTCGAAGAACAGCGCCGCGCCCACCTTGTGCGCTGGCGTGCCCGTCTCGGTCGTCGAGAAGGCCTGGTGTCCAGGCCAGGCCCAGCGCCGCCTTGACCCCAGGACGGGCGCCTGTGTGTAGCCCAGGCCCAGGATGCCATCGTTGTTGATCTTGGCCTTGACGAACGCCGCATTGTCCAGGTACACCTTGCTGCCCAGCTCGAGCTTGGTCGTCGGCACTGGCTTCGACCCGTCGTAATGGATCCGCGCGCCCGTCTCGAGCGGCATTGATGCGGTGGTGTACGACGCGACATAGTGCGTGAGCTTCTTGGTGCTCTGCAAGGTGATCGAGTAGTCCGGCGCATACACGCCGGCGCCCACCTCGTAGTTGGTCAGCTCCTTGGTCTGCGTGTTGACCACCGCCGAGTAGCCAGCCAGCAAGCCGTCCGCCCGGCCACACTGTCGTGAACAATAAAGGGCCCTGCTGAGATCAATCAGCGTGCGGGTGTGCAGTCGCGGCTGCTTAAAGGTGGTGTTGATGACACCTGTCTTGGTGCCCTTGTCGGGATGGAAGGTACCAACAAAGTCCAGCTTGAAGCCCTTGACCAGGTAGTTCTCCGCCTCCAGCGTCTGTCGCACCTGGTTCGACGAGGTGACGACGGTCGAGGCGGTAAGGCCCTTGGCCTTGTTGGCCACCTTGACCTCCAAGTCGCCAAACAGGCCGTTCTTGCCGTTCAGACGGGAGCCCTGGACATGGAAGGTGGCGCCATTGGGTGCGACGGTCTTGAGATCGAGGGTGGCGCTGCCCAGGGGGTAGTCCTTGCCGAGCAGGTCGGTGGTGGCCTTGCTCAGGTCCTTCCAGGAGGGGGGGACAGCCATGGCGGGGAGAGAAGGTGCGGGAGCGGCGAGCGGCGAGCCGGGGGGCAGAGGGAGAGGGGGAAGGGGGCAGGTGGTAGGCTCAAGAGCGGCGCCTGGCGTGAAGCTGGAGGCAGCTCGTCTGAGGCCGGACGCATGGCAAAGGCAGCCCACTGGCAGCACCCGGGAAGCGCCGTGGCCCGGAGCCGAGGGCGACGCAGTGGCTGCTGCGCTGAGACACTGCTCCTGCGCCGTGCCGTGCGGCTCCAGCGCAATGGTATATTTCAAAGATCGGTGCAATGCCCAGCATCATGTCCGGTGTCCGATGCGAACAAATTAACAAATGCGCTGCGGAGTAGTTCGGATTGGACCACCATAGCAGCAGCAGCAGCACCCCACAGCATCCCCCCCTCCACCTCCATCTCCACCTCCATCTCCGTCTCGGCCATGGTGTCTTCCATCTCCATCCCCGCGCCCGCCGACTACCATGTGCATGTCCGCCAGGGCCCGATGGCTTCTCTGATTGCGCCCCATGTGCAGCAAGGCGGATTTGCCCTGGGCTATGTCATGCCCAACACACCACCCCCCATCAGCTCGGTGGAGGAGGCGCTGGCGTACAAGCAGCAGAGCTCTCGCCCTTGCGCCCGCGACAGAATGGGTGATGACCCTCTACCTCTCCCCTCTCTCACCCCGGATGAGATCCGCAAGGCTGCCCGCGCCGGCATTCGCGGGGTCAAGTCCTACCCACGCGGTGTGACGACCAACTCGGACGGGGGCATTGAAAACTACGAGGTACTACCCTGTATTTGAGGCCATGGCGCAGGAAGGGTTGGTGCTCAACTTGCATGGGGAGATTCCAAGTGACCCCGAACTAGTACGTTTTTGTTCCTCTTTTGGCCCCCGATCCCCCGATCCCTCTTCCCCGTAGGCTTCTGCCAGGCCAAGGGATGTCGTACGACAGCTATGCCACCTGGAACTGACATTTCCATGTCCTCACACACAGGGAATTTGGTGTTGAACGCTGAGGAAGCGTTCCTCAAGCAGCTACACAAGATTCATGCTCGCTTCCCCACGCTCAAGATTGTGCTGGAGCACGCCACGACAGCTGCTGCGGTGGAGGCAGTCAAACAATGTGGTCCGACCGTTGGCTGCTCCATCACCGCCCACCATCTTGCGCTGATTGTTGACGACTGGGCAGGAAAGCCATTGAACTTTTGCAAGCCAGTGGCCAAGTACCCGAAGGATCGTGCTGCGCTGCAACAAATCGTGCGTTCGGGCCATCCGCGGTTTTTCCTTGGCTCCGACTCGGTCCGCACCCGTTTACCAACAAGATGCCGTCGGCCTCCTCGCATGGCAGCTACGCTGCCGCGGCCCAGTGTGCGTGTGCGGCCGGGGTGTACACGTCGGCGATTCTGCTGCCGCTGTGTGCGACGTTGCTGGAATCGTTTGGTGCGCTGGAGCAGCTCGAAGGGTTTGTCAGCCGCAACGGCCGTGCGTTTTACGGTCATACACTCCCTTCCAACCCACCCACTGTAACCCTCGTCCGAACTGGGAGCGCAGAGGCAGGCGATGGAACGGTCCCGGCTGAGTACGTCTTGGCCGACCACCAGAGCTGGCCCGACACCCAGCCAGGCAAGATTGCCGTCGTTCCCTTTATGGCTGGCAAGCAGTTGAAGTGGAAGATTGCCGCTTAGTCCATCTCCTGTCTAACCCCACCCCAGCCCACTCCTTGCCCCCCACCCTGTACAAAGGGGCGTAACCGCTCAAAATACATGTTCTCATCGCATATTAACGTTTCTCCCCTGATGAGTCTGTGAAGAATCCTACTCCGAGTGGGTAGGATGAGAAGAGGAATGGACGTGTTGCTATTCCACGATACGGGTACGCTGTGCACGACGCGATAATAACGTGCCCGGAGACAGACCTTGAGTTGCGCTTGTCCGAGGCAACGGGAAGTGTTTGGAAGTATGCGTGTGTGCAGCTCAAGGAAGTGGGTCTGGCGCGGCCGCAGAAGGAATGTTCAGCAGTGCCCTTCAGGTGTGTCAGCAAACCGACAGCAGCTTCGCCGTGAGTCCGATAAGCGGGCATCGGAAAAACGAGCGAGCAAGGCAGCAGCAAACAGAGTGTCGGGACGGGACGAGCAGGCCGACCCCGTGCAAAGCCGCAAGCATTGAGAATAGCCCAGGTGCTCGAACTGAAGCCACGTATTTTGACGGAGAAAATGAGAAGGAGGAAGCTGGGAGTCGGTTGCGCAGTGAGAGCTGGCCACAGGAGACATGGATGTTCGTTTCCATTGCTCATGGCCTCTCGACAGAATATGACCGAAACGGAATTGCGTCAGGGGATGGGGACTGTAGAGACTGTGGTTTCGGGTACCGGAATATAGGTTCAATGCGCAATGAACTTCCTGGAGTCGGCGTTGTAAGTGGCGTCCTTAGCAAAGTCGAGGTGTACTATATCATCACCTGCGGGATACGGTAGATAGAAGTCTTTCCGTCACGCTACGACCAAACACTCGAGCTCACAGTCATCGAAAAGTGATTGGCACTCTTCAAGTTAATAGAGGAAAAGAGCCATCACAGTAAAAACAGTTGGGGGAGGTCCGACATGAACAACCAAACACAGAAGGTCCAGGATACAGGGACAGGGATAATTACAGGGATAGTTATACAAAGAGAGAGGGCCAATACCCGTCGGCTTGCACATGACCCAGCCATCGGTAAGAGTTATGTTACGATAGCCTGACTGGGATGTTGAGTGTGAAGTGAGTGCGTTCTTGTCCTTGAAGACGGATGGCCGCGCTTCCGAATCACATTACGCAGGGAGGGTGTGTAATACAGCTTTCCCCGCGCAGTCCTATTCGCATGAGGACGAGGAGGGGTAGGACTGGGTGCGGTACGGATGCTTCCGTGGCATGGGTGGCGGGTTCGTGATAAAGCCTGGTGTAAAACTCAGTACTCACGGGGCGTGCACGCTCTGTCACGGAAGAGCCTGAAGCAGGATCCACGGTAGCCGCAACGGTAACCGCAGTGGTTCAGTTGGCGGCGCCCTGAGACCCAGAATACGCAGTTCCACACGCGTGTAGACTAGAGCTGCGCGGCCTACGCACAAACCCTCTGCCCTGACTCACCTCACTCCACTGGGAAGAACCACTGCTCCGGGACGAATGGCCACCGGAGGAAAAAGAACTCTGACGGGACGCAGGGCGAAGACGCGAACTGCGTCCACTTGCGCTCGGGATAAAGGACTGAGTGGGCGTCGCGGCCCGACTCGTGATCAACATCAAAAGACCATCATAGTCTGCATGAGGGTTACACGCGGCAAAGGTAGGATCGTGGAGACCATTGAGCAAAATGGACCGTAATACCCAGTCAGGGAGGGGTTGACGAAGCGCGCGCGCAGTTTGTAAGCGAGGTTGCGGTGCCGTTCAACATATGCGGCCCCTGACGAAGTCCCAATACTAAGGTCAATAAGTTGCCGAGAAGGGCAAGTTGCTCGGCCGGTGACGATTGGCCGTAGCGTTGAACCAGGATGCGGAACAGCTCGGAAGCCATGCCGCCAGTTTCAGAGGATGGGATGGTGGAGCTAACATCGCAGTGTAGATAGGCCAAGAGCGGAGCGTGGAGTTTACGATCTAGAAGATGTGTAATGAGGATCGTCTTGGCCGTCCTGAATCAACGCACGTGCACCGTCCACCGCATCGTCCAATCGGCTCAGAACCAAATCCACCCAGGGCCAAAACTCTGTCCGAAAATGTATTTGTCCTCAGCGTTGACGCTGCGCGTAAGTTCGGCCAGAGACTGGAAGGGCTCAGATGGGGTCCCCCAAAATCCAATGTGGAGTGAGTGTTGCGATTCTGTAAAACTAGAAAAGCAGCACGGCAGCCCACATCAGGACCCCAACACGCCTTTGCCATGTCCACCAGATTGTCCGGGCTTAGATTATGAGCGCTTGCCTTCGTCAATGCGGCAATAACTTCCTCGTCGACAGGAGGAGGCTCATCAGAATGTGCAGGCACAGGGGCAGACAAATGAGTTGTGGCGGATACAGCCTTAGGAGTCTGACCCAAGGGCGGGATCGTAACGGGTCCAGAAGGCCAGGGGGGTCTTGGGATGGGTCGGAGGGACCTTGGGATGGGTCGGAGGGACCTTGGGATGGGTCGGAGAGACCTTGAGATGGATATGATGGATCTTGCGTTGGGTTGGGTGGGCGGGAGGGGCGGAAGGGCGGAAGGGGAAAACAAATCTGTCATGTAGACGTCGAGCATGCTATCGCACAACAGTCTACGCAATTCTTCGTCCTTGCGCACGATGGACCGTCGAAGGAGGGACTGGTCGCTGCGCACAGGCTTAACAGATCCCCGACGATTTTCACCATATCCTTTTCGAGAGATGAGTATCGATCCGAGAAAGCGCTTAACAGGAACCTAAAATCAAAATACTTTTCGTTGGTGACCTTGGAATCCACGAGGTCATCCTGTACTTCAAGAGCAGTGAGAAGAGTGTGGTATTGGCGGAGCTGATCTTTGGCCCGTGAAAGTCACGTTCGAGGGTGAGTGCTTCGGTAGGAAGAGGAGGCGGAATTTGGGATTTGGGCCATTCTTCTGCGGTCTTCGGGAGCAGATGTGTTTGCTTGGGAGTGTCACTCATGGTTGCCGAAATACGCCAGAAGAAGGGGATGGAAATAAGGAAAGTGTGAGCTGGGTTCGCGGTTGCTTGCTGGCCGAACGAAGAGTTGTAGCTCTGTTGATACTTTGATGAGAGCTGGAGTCGCGAAGGGCCTTGAGATTGAGGGAATCGCACTAGTGGTGGTGGTGGTCGAAGCTACCGAGAGCACCTGATAGGAGGGATACCAAAAGCAGCCAGTCCACCAGCAGCTATTATAGGCTGCTGCGGAACAGGGAAAACAGAAGCGGAGAGACCAACGGAATTCCTACGTCTGAGGCATGAGGGCCTGTGAGGAGGGTCTAGAGGGTCCCTGATGCCAAATGCACGAGCCATCAGACATACATCAGGGCTCAGCCTGAGCGCGCTCAACAAGGGGCATGCAAGATGTGTGAAGCTGATAACGATACACGGAAACGTGAAGCTGATTAACGCGATAACGTCGATAACGATGCACAGAAACGCCCATCGAGACACGCTACGCAATATCCAGTCAACCTAGTCAACGTTCAATCCCCGTCCTGTGCGCGTCGTGCACGTGATATGCATCCATGACGCATGATCGCGTGACTAGTGACTAGGCAGCTCAAAATTCAGGCGGCGGAACACAGTGGGCCAGGACAAGCAAGTATATAAAGCCAGCTTTGGCACTGCAAGCTCGTCCTTTTTTTCTCTCTTAACGCTTAGCGTCCTCAGGACGCGAACCCTGGCCTTCCAAAAAGCACCGCTTCATCAGATCGGCCTCTCGCTGTGGGCCAGTGCGCTCATCCATGACTGATGCTGGTCGTCGTGCTGGCTAGAGAGCATGAGTCTCGCAAGACGAGTGCCGTGGGTTTGGGTGCGGTCCGCGAGCGGTACTATATTTGTGCTTGGTGGAGCGAGGGCGCAATACCTTGATGCACATGCCATACATTCACATTTGCAATACTGAGGATATTATGAGCTCGATAAGCGCAGCTACTTTCACTCCCCCTCTCTTAAGAGTGGTAGCATCGTCACTCAAGATCAATTCAGCCCTGGTAACGAAATCCATTCTCGAGGGATATGCCCAGTGGCTGGTGTGCGGACCGTCGCGACATTCTCAGAGAAAAACACAGCAAGAACAAGAAACAGGATGTAAAACCGCAAGTCGCCAGAAACGGTACAACTACGAATACCAAAAAGACGTATAGACAAGAGGCGCAAACAAAAGACAGTTGCATTGCTCTCAATGTGGCAGGAGGATGGACTGTGTTGCGATTGTAGACTCACAGGGAAGAGCAAGGGACTAAACACTGAATGCGGTAAAAGGCAGACTCTCTGTTGCAGTCGTCGGACCTCACTCGTTCGGATTCGTTTTGCCTGCTTGCTCTTCCTCGTTTGGGGAAGAATCAATGTTGCAGCAGAGCAAGTCGGTCAGCCAGAACCCGCGCGTCGTGTCCTGCGTCATTTCTTGCTTGCTCTCGTCTCGGTGCGCTTCTTCTACCGGGGTATGGTCTGATACCTTTCGGTCGGTTGTCCCAGCTGTACTGTCCGCATACTCCTTACCGGCGCAGGGCCGGCCGTCACAATGGGACGAATGCGAGTTTTGCTCGCCTCGGTAGGGCGTGGTGGGGTGGGAATTTGGCTGGTTGGATAAAGGCGATGTCCCTTCGGTCGCGGTCTGGAACATGTTTACTTCTTGATGATCAATCAGACTTGCACTGTTTGAGCCGAAGGCGGATGCGCATTCGTCGGAAACGCCAGTACGTTGAGCCGGTGGTGAGGGGAAAGCGGAAGGGGGAGATTCGTGCTTCGTTGCAGCCACTACTCCTTCCGCTGGGATCGTTCACAGCGGCGGATGCGAGAGAGTCATCGCGATGCCGGGTATGGCCTTGGTTACGACGACGGCGGGTCGACATGCGTCGGATGGGCGGTGGGTGAGCCAGTGGCGACGTCGCCCAGAGCCTCGGCGCGGCGAGCTTGACGGACAGACTTGCGACGCTTGGTCTCAGCCTGGGACCAGCTTTCCAGCGTTGCATTGACGGCAGCCGTCTCATCCTCTGCGCCCCCTGGGTCTCGGGGCCAGCGGGGAGAGATGACGAGGGCGTAGACGCATGGACCAGCGGGGGGGGCGCGGGGGCAGGGGGGTGTACGACGGTGGCTCGGCCGAGGGGGGCTGCGGTGGCATAATGCGAAGGTGGGGGTGGGCAGGCGCTCCTAAATCGGGGGGGGGCAGATTGGATGGTAGTGTGGGGTGCCGTGGCGATCAATTTAAACCCGAGACGGTTCGATTGTGGGGGGAGAGCACAGGTGCGAGGCGGGCGAGGCAGTGCCAGGCAGTGCTAATAACCCCCGTGCATGGACCTGGTCCTGAGGCCTCAGCCGGAGACTCAGGTATCGGACTAACGGGGACGATCAGCATGTGATTCCCAGCCGCGCCACCACTGCTCTGCTGTTGCGGCTAGTACCTAGTACGCAGCACCCACCACTCTCCCGATGGCGCTGCGCACCTTCCGTGTGCCCGCCCACCGCACTCTCCCGCATATAGATCTACCCGGCGGCCAGCGCGTCTATTACCGTGAACCGCGCGCACGCTGAGCATCCTGTGCGCCGCCCTGCCCGCCGCGCTTTCCCTGTCCAACGCAGCCCAGCAGCCGCCCAGCAGCCGCCGATGTTTCGCATACCAACGCAGAGCCGGTGGGGGCCACCCTGTAAGCCAGCCTACCCCGCACTGACCGAGAGGCACCGAAGCGAAGCGGGGGCAGGCCGAGGCGGGGTAGGCACGGGAGGCAGCACGTGACTGCGCTGGGTATCGTCTGGCGCTGCCGCTTGTGAAAGTTGAAACTGGGACGCGCTACGTGGGCCACGAAAAATTTGCAGCGATCCGAACCCCCGCCTGCTCTGATTTTTTTTTTCGAGGGCCAGCTTGCCACGCTTCTCCACCACCGCACCCCGGCCAGATGGGCAAGAAAGCCAGGCTCGAAGTCCCGTCCCTGGGGCCACCTGCCCCGCCCACCCCCACCAACAACCACAACCACCGGCGCGCGCGTCCACCGTCCATGCATCCTCCCGCCTCTACGTCCCCTTCCGTGCCATTGGGTACATCTGGGCGCGGTGCCGTTTGCGCTGCAGGTCCGCCGCGCGGCGGTAAAGACGCCAAGGCGGCCGATGTCACCATCGTCACCGCTCTTCCCGGCGCCGGTGGGCTGGACACATGGTCTCTGTGGGACGCAGCCCCATGCGCCTCCTCTTTGTCGGTCCCCCTCCTCCACCCGAGTCCCAGGGCGGCGGTCCCATTGTTGCCCTCGCCCATTCGACCAGCCCCGACGGTCTCCTGGTAGCGTACCAGGGCGGCTCCATCTACCGCTTCAATCGCTCCCACATTGTTGAGAAGTACAACACGTGGCTCTCGGCAGAGGATAAGCAGCAGATTGCTCTTACCCGCCGTGCCAACGCCGCCAAGGCCGCCCGCCGTGCCCAGGCCTCAGATTCCGACTCGGCCTCAGGCTCGAGCTCGACCTCGGATTCCGACTCCGACTCCGACTCCGACTCTGATTCAGATTCAGACTCGAGCTCCTCTTCGTGAGAGGGACGAGGACCAAGCGGTCACCCTTCCGCACAACTTGCTCTACATGGAAGAGCAGCTCGACACACCCACCCCCTTGGCCCGCATGATTGTCTTTGGCCACACTGTTTGTGCCTTGTCGACGGACGGGCGGTGGCTTTTACATGGGGTCTGTTGGAAGGTACAGTGAGCGTAAAGAGGGTGGACTTGCTTTTGGGCGCGACAGAAACGGAGCGGAGAGCCACCTCGCTGGTTCACCCAGACACCCATCTCAACAAGGTCCTTGTTGGCTTCTCTGACGGCAGTGTGGAAGTGTGGAATGTGCGAAGCGGGAAACGCGTGCACGCGTTTGGGGCCGACCATCTCTATGGCCTGGCCAACCCTCAAGCGCTTCAAGGTCCCGTCGAAGAGGCCGGAAAGCGGGTGGTTGCCCTGGAGCAAAGCCCTGCGCTGGACATTGTTGCGATTGGGTACGCCAGTGGTCACGTGCTGATCCACGACGTTCGTCTCGATGAGCCAATTTTCCATCTCCGCCTTTCCCCCTCATCCGATCAGGGCGCCGAGCAAAGTTCTGACGTCGACGTCTTGGCCCGAGACGGGATTTCGTTCCGGAGCGACTGGAGAAGCAGCATACTATTGCCCTGGCCGGTACGAACGGGACCATCGCCATCTACAGCCTGGACGGAGTTCACGCTCCTGTTGCATCGTCCGATCCAACTGCCCAAACGCGGTCCCACGACCTGCCCGCGTGTTGCACGTCATTCGCAATGCTCACGAGCGTGCGGTGGGAGGGCTGGCCTTTGTTCCGGGGCAACCACTGCTAATTTCCTCGTCGGCGGACAACTCGTACAAGCAATGGTTCTTTGATGACCCTGACGCTGCCATCACCGACTCCAAGTTGGGAGGGAATGCGGCGCTGGATGGCTCGACGATGCTTCTGCGGGAGGGCCCCCCCACGGCTCCTCAAATCGCGCGGGGGTCACTTTGAGCCCCCTCACATTGTTCGCCACTATGGCGATAACGGCAAGAACTTATTGACCGCTTCGCGTGACCTGTCGGTGCGCTGCCTGTCGATCGTCCGCGATAGCAGGAGCTTTGAATTGAGTCAAGGTGCGTGTTGGATTGTCTTTACCTCTTTACCGTTTCCATCTTTCTGACTTTGTACCCCTTTTTGCAGGTTCGATCCAGCGTCGCGCGCGCCAACTCGGTGTCGACCCGCGCACTCTCAAGCTACCCGTGACGACCAACTTGTCCTTCAGTCTGACGCGTTCCCGCGACTGGGCCGATGTGTCACTACCCACAGCGGTTCTCCCTGGGCTCGGACTTGGACCGTATGGGACAAGCGCATGACCAACCATGTTCTCAGCACGGGGCAAGCCGAAGCAACCACCTCCTTTGTCAGTGCGTGCGGAAACTTTACTCTTGTTGGCACTACGAGAGGTAAGGTGGAGTGCTACTACATGCAATCGGCGCGCAGGCGTCGCGTGTTTGATACTCGGCCCATCAATCAAGCCGCGTGGAATGCGGCGCAAAAGCTACCTGCTGGACCTAAGCGGACCAAGGCAGAGTCCGATGCTCGTATCGGTCTCGGTGCTCGCGTGACTGGCGCTGTGATGGACAACAAGAACCGCACAGTAGCTATCTGCACTACGGACCGTTACGTGCGCTTTTATGACTTTTACTCGGGCAACCTGCTCGAGACGATTGAGCTGGAGGCTGAGCCACAAAAGGTTGTGTATTCGCGCGAGGCCGACCTGATTGCCATCTCGCTGGCAGACTTGACGGTTGTTCTGCTGGACCTCGAGACGAGGCGGATGGTGCGTCAGTTTAGTGGGTTCCGTGCCAAGGTGCTCGACATGTGCCTCTCGTCCGACTCGCGCTGGCTCGTTACCACTTCGGAGGACAGTGTGGTGCGTACATTTGATATCCCCACCTCCACCCTCGTCGATGTCTTCCGTACGCCTTCGACAGCCACCAGTGTCAGTCTGTCACCCACCCTCGACTTTTTGGCCACAACCCACGTGGGGGTGTTGGGCGTGTACCTGTGGGCCAATCGGTCGCTCTTTGCCAATGTGGCGCTCAAGGCGATCGATGAGGATGCGTTGGTGCAGGAGGTGACGATGCCTTCGTTGGCTGGCGCGGCGCAAGCGCCGTCAGCGCTGGGCCCAAGCGAGGAAGAAGGCGAGCAAGTGGGTGGCCCAGTGTACACCAGCCGCCGCAGATGTTTGATCAAGACGAGCCGCTGGTCACATTGAGCACCATGCCTCGCTCACGCTGGATGACACTGTTGAACCTGGACATGATCAAGGCGAGGGACAAGCCTATTGAAGCACCCAAGGCGCCGGAGAAGGCGCCTTTCTTCCTCCCCAAGTGGCGGGAACCACCTCGTCGTGGGACCTGGACGAGGCCAAATCCCGCCCGGGCCTCGGGGACGAACTGGCGGCCGAATCGCGCATCACGACCGGCATGTTTGATGTTGAATCGGACTTTGTGCGCCGTCTGAAGCAGGCGCTGCATGAGGGAAAGTCGGGTGCCTTCTTCCTTTACCTGAATGCGTTGACACCGCCGCAGCTGGACGTGGAGCTGCGCTCGCTGATGCTGCCGGAAGAGCTGCGTTGGTTCCTCCAAATCCTCACGCTCCGCCTTGAGGCGGGGCAAGACTTTGAGGCGGTGCAGGCGCTGCTCGCCGTGTTCCTCAAGCTGCATCAGGACGAGCTGATCCTCCATGGCGCGACGGTGGACGCCAGCGGGGATGTTCAGATGGACGAGGCCGCGGCAGGCAGGGCGACGGGGAGGCAAGTGCCTTGCTGCGCGCGGCGCTGAGCAGCTCATGGTCCAACTCCAACCCAGGCCACGCGCGTGATGGATCTGCTGGACTACTGCACTGGCACGCTGGCCTTCCTGCGCGACATGCCACTGGCGTAAGAAGGCCCGTCGAGAAAAACAAAACTGCATTGCCATTCTTGCCATTGCCATCTTCATCGTCATCATTATTGCCATCACCATCGCCATCGCCATCGCCATTGCCGTGGCCGCCATGCCATCGTCTTGGCAGCTGCGTGCGCTGGAGCAGACGAGGCAGGTGAGGCTGAATCGCTGTAGGGGACGAGACTGATGGGCAGGTACTAATCTACGCTAGTGCACAGTTTGGACAAGGAAAGGCCAGGCCGTGCCAATCGGTTACGTAACCCATACTCGAATCCCCTCGCCTGGCAACGCAGCCGCACAGACGCAACCACCGGGCATTCCGCCGCTAGCCCCGCCCCGCCTCGCCCCCTCCACCCAGTCCACCACCGCCACCACCACCACCACCTTCTCGTGCCAGCTGCCTGCCGCCGTCCCCGCCATGGTCCTGGGTCCGCCGCCGCCCCCGACCGGGCCTCCCCGCTCTCTCGCTGACCAGCTACGGAGCGCCGTCGGCCGCCGCGCGCTCCTCCGACGGCAGCCTGCCCCCCGATGGCCCCCGCTCCCCCACGCTCCATGACAGCGGCACTTTGACCTCGACCTCTCCACGCCCTCAGACATTGTCCCCATCAAGGCGCTCGGCGAGGGAATCAGCGGGCAAGTCTATCAGGCCGTGCATCGTCCGACCGGCTTTGTCCTGGCCAAAAAAACCATTTCGACCACCCTGAGCCCGAAGTGTTTGCCAAGATCTTGCGCGAGCTCGACATCAACAGCCGTTGTGTCAGCCCCTACATTGTGCGCTACTTTGGCTCCTTCCTCGAGGCGGAAGACACGGTCATCTCCATCTGCATGGAGTACTGTGCCGGCGGCTCGCTCCTGGCCATCTCGCAACGGTACCACAAGTTGGGGTGGTGCAGATTTCGGAAAAAGTATGGCCACAATTCCTTCAGCGTTCTTCTGGTCTCGATTACCTCCACTCTCAGGGTGTGGTCATCGCGACATCAAGCCTTCCAACATCCTTCTCACAGCCGATGGCCAGACCAAGCTGTGCGACTTTGGCGTGTCGGGTGTGCTGGTGGACTCGATTGCCGGCACGTTCACGGGAACAAGCATGTACATGGCCCCCGAACGGCTGGAGGGCCATCCGTGCGGGATCAACGGTGACGTTTGGTCCTTGGGTCTGACCATCTACCAAGTTGCTACGGGGAACAATCCGTACCTGGTCGGTAACGAAGCTCACTTGAGTCCTGTGGAGATGGTGATGATGGTTCTCAATGATCCCCCACCCACCTTGCCGCCCTGACACGGCACAGGTCAAGTGGAGCAACTACTTTCGCAGTTTCTCAAAAATACGCTGAACAAAAATCCAGCGCTCCGTCGGACGCCCCGCGCTATGCTCGCCCACCCCTGGCTCAATGTCGCGCAGAGCAAGGGCATGCAACAATCAATGGCCCATTTTGTCGCAGGTGCTTGGGGCTGGGGCCCCGAAGGACCTCCGCCAGTCAAGATTCCCAAACATCCCAACCGTCTCTTATTCCAACCCCAAGCCGGGATGGTCTTACCTCGTGGCTCCGATGGCCCTGCGACCCCCAGACCTGGGCGACCGGGAGGCATGTCCTCCGTTACCGCGTCCGTCCCAACGCCTACTACGGCACGGCCACGGGGGAGAATGGCGTCCAACGCGACGCATCTAGGTCATGCTTCTTCCTCTAGTGTCAGTGAATCGGAAACCGAGACGGAACCCTCTGTGCATCCGCCACCTCTGACCAAGGAAGAGGCTGCCCTTGACCTGGAGCCATCGCGGCGCCCATTCGGCCAAAGCAGAAGGGACGAAGTAAAGCTTTGGCTCAAGGGCTGGTTCCGATTGACCATTGGCACCTCCAACCCAGTTTGGGATGAGCCTGCGACGCGAGAAATACGGCTCGTCCTGCGCAGCCTACCTACCCTGCCCCGGCCCGTTACCCTACACCAGCCTCCACCAGCTTCTTGTGACACCACCTCCTCACCCCCGTCAGCTCCCGCACCGGCCATGCCTGTACGTCCCAAACTTTCTTTAGCCCCGATCGCATTGGGTACTCGACTCGGCCCAAACCTCGAGTGCCCGCCTTATCCCGCGCCATTAAGTTTGGCGCCTACACAAGGAGCGGGTGCCAGCCGAGGTGCCAGTGCCGACGACGACGAGGTATCCGACTCCCCTCGGACCCTGGCTGCCGCGCGGGCGCGAGAAAATGCGTTGGGCTTGGTAGGTGAAGGCGAGGAAGAACCGTTTGCGCCAGGCACAGCACAACTGGTCCCCGCAGTGATGTTGCACATTCTTTTGGTCATTGGGCCCCACCTTCTCGTTCTCTCCCGCACGTGTATAGTATCAGTACCAATGTTAGTTGTGACCATATCAAAGCTTGCAGACCCCGTGAGCTGCAGTGTGCATCCAAGGGCACGACACAAACCATTCATCTAGAATCGGCGAGAACGATAGGGAGACACGTGCTATGCCACCAACGCCCACTTAGAGTCTCGGCCATAACTTAACGACATGTGACGACCATCGCTCGTCATCCTGGCCACGGCCTCGTGGTCTTATAACGGTGGATGCGTGAAGGCATAACAGAAGGGGTGGTAGTAAGAGCATCCAAGGGAGTAGTGTGTGGGAGGACGGAGGATTCAACGTTTTGCACAATCACGGGTTTTACCACATATGCTTCCATCATCTTGGGGCAGTGGCAGGCGAGCAAGGCTGGGGAAGAGGCGTTGTGGATGCAATCAGGGGAGGCGGCCCGGAGCGCAAACAAGGAGGGGCAAACAGAGGTGGAACGGGGCCGCCGCGCACACATCTCTTCTACCGACGTGACTAAAGTACATGATCATGAGAGATGCCATCAAGATCGCCTACAGGACTCCTGCAATTTTTGAGACTCTTTTCCTGAAGTTATCAAGCAACTCACGCTGGATGAACGGGTCAGTTTATCCGCAGCGGTTCTTTGTCCCGCAGCCTTAAGTTCGTCAATGATATGGTTGCAGAGAAGAGGAGTCTTATTGCTACAGACACGATGGTTCATCGTCCACATGTCTGCCACCCTCAGTATCCACTGGCGCAACATTCGGCCTTCGGAAAAGCGAATGAAGGGGGCCCAGACCTGCTGGCGACCCGACGAAAATCTCTTGCATAGGTGGAACGTTGAGACCAGCTAAGCGCTCTAACAGAGCACACGCCGGATGAGCAAGACTGGTAAGTAGGCGCAGTTGTTGGTCCTTTGTCTTCAATAAGTTTTGATGAACGCGACAGAACTCGGTGAGCGGAGCCTTCCAAACCCCGCACACGCGCTACATGATGCCAGTTGAGGTCCCCACAAAACTTCTCTCCCCAAATGGATGTCGGTACCGGTCACTGCCGCACTGGCCCAGCTGGTGCTGCGGTACCGTCCAACCATCCCTCATGCACATCATGCATCACCTTTCCCGACCGTCAACACCTCAACGCGTCAACGATCCCATTGTCCGTCGTGACATGCACATGTGACAAATGTGAAGGCAAGTGCGGCTCCGACAACCTTGAAGCTTGAAGCTTGAGCTTGAAGCTTGAAGCTGAAGCTTGACCGAACATACAGGAACATACAATACACGCGCAATGTGGAAGTGAGACACTCGCGCTGATATATATCTCAGATAGAACACTCCCCACACACCTCCCTCGCGGACTACAAAACTACGAGCAGACGTACGGAAAGGAGCCCGAGGGTAAAAGGAAAGCGCCGGCATGAAATGGGCTAAGCGGAGCATGCATTCAGTTGCATTAATCAAGTCTTCTTTCGCCGTTGTTGTGTTTCTCATGTCCGCACGCCTCTCAGCACGTCCTATAGTTTTGGGACGATATCCAAGGCACCGACAGACTGTCGTGGCTGCGACGAAGATGCAACGAGTGTGGAGAATGTTGGCTCTGAGAATCTGATGTACGGGAATGAGCAAGGTGTGCCGTAAATATGTGTATGATATGTGGGATACGATCTCTGCACGACAGAGAGAGGACCCGGAAGGAAGGAGAACGAAAAGCGACCAAAATGGGGGCACAATAAAGAGCACCACACTCCTGCCACGGTGCCTCCTTCTCAAGCTCTCAAGTGCTATTGTGATTGATATTTGATGTTGATGATTAGTGTGTTGGACTGCATCTGTCACTCCCATGTCACATGTCACACATGTCCTGGCGTCTGCCTCCAGAGGCCAGCGGACGGTGAATGTTCCTGCGGGGTTCGATGGGGCGAGGATGCAGTGACTGCCCACGTACTGAGTCAGTCCTCCGGGGTATTGGAGGCATTGCCATCGCCTTCCTCAGGACCAGGCACTTGGCAGTGTCGGAGACTCCTATTCTGAGATCTCTGAGTGCGTCTGGGGATCTGAGATCTGGGGCCGGTGAGTACTGTCAAGCTTGTCAAGTACCAATACTGAGTTAGACCTGCCTGAGGCTGAGGCACTGTTGCAACTCGTACTCATGCATCATGCATCATGCATCATGCATCATGCGACAGGCGGGCGCACGGCGCCTGGGCTGAGATTGAGCTGAGACCGCCGTCTGAGAAGAGTGCGAGTGATGGATGATGCATCGTTTGGGACAGGGGATGCATGATGCGAGAGAACCGAGGTTCAGCGGGGGGCGACTGTACCGCGCCTGGCGGGCCGGAGTCTGGGCCCAGTCTGGGCCGAGCCGCCCATCGGTCTAGGCCGTGCGGCGGCGGGAGGGCGCCGGACACTGGCCCGCTGCCCGCCTGTTCTCACACAACCACACGACCGGCGTTTGTGCCGTCGCACCGCCGTCGCTGACCCGCAGTTGCGCCTTGGGGCCAGCAAAAAAACAAGGCGGGGTTGGACGTGCTTAGTCCTACGGTTGATCGCTGTTGTCCAGCCTCGGTTGGCGCGCGGTTATAGGCGAGTCGTTGAGGCCCACGGCAGGCGCTGCCCGAACATCTTCCCTCGCTGCCGCCTCTGGTCACCTCCACCCTCTTTCCCACCTCGTCCTGGCCTCCATTCGACCGCACACCACCGCCACCCCCCCCTCTTCTTTCTCCTTTGTGGGATGATGCAGCAGCCATCCGCCGCCACGCATACGTTGCGGACCTGCCCCTGCCCTACCCTCCTCCCCTCCCGCCGCCACAATCACCGCACCACCACCACCAGCCAACCACCTTGCCCGACATCTTCCTCCACACCCAACATTCCTGCCTCAAATGCACCAGTCGCTCGCACCTTCTACCTTTCCCTCGCTGCCTTGTTCCCGCCCTCTCCCTCTGCGCAAACGGCACCACCAGCTTCGGCCGCCATCGCTTCTGCACTTCCCACCTCCCCCCACACTCAGCAGGACCACGACGAGCTTCACTTCTTTCTTCATGGTCCGCGATGGTCCGATGGCTGCTGATCTTTCGCGTGGTGCCCTCGCACACCCGCAAGCCACAGAACTCACTCACTTCCCCCGTCCCACCCCCACCCTCTCTCTCTCTCTCCAAGCGAGCCTATCTCGTCTCCTCGCATCCATCCCATCCAACCCCATCCCCATCCGGCGAGGGAGCAAGGCGTCAGGAAGTCCAGCAAGCGCAACCCGCACTTTGTTACCAAGCTATTTTATATGTTGGAGGACGGATCATGGAATGATGTGGTACGATGGTCCTACGCGCGCGACAGTTTCATCATCGTGGTACGTCCCCCCCTTCCCCGATCTGCGTGTTGCGAGAGACATGTACAAATCAACTAGAGAACTGACGTTGGGCGGGACTTTTTGTTGTGTTGTGGGGTTGTGTGGGCACAGAGCATGGACAACTTTAACAACCATATCCTTGCCCCATCACTTAAGCATTCCAACTTTTCTAGCTTTGTCCGCCAACTGAACAAGTACGACTTCCACAAGGTGAAGTGAAGAAGAACCCAGTTTTGCTGGCAAAGCTCTTTGACATGGAGCCAGACCAGGCCCAGCCGGCCATGTTTGAGCAAATGTGGGAGTTTAAACACCATTCGTTCTGTGCTGGTCGACCAGACCTGCTCGACTTGATCCAGCGCAAGCCTCCCACCAATTCGGTCGCTGCCCCTTCTATCACGACTACCGCGTCTGGATCGGAACGGAACGGCATCCCCTCTTGCCCCTGCGGCCGAAACCATTTCCGACCCGCTTGTCTTCCCACCTTGATCCCCCCCGCCACCGAGTGTGGTGCGGAAGAAAATGTCCGACCTCAAGCACCAACTGATCGGGTTGCAACAGGTCCAGGACCACTTGGTCCAGCATCTCGGCACGCTCTCCAAGCTGTACGAGATGGTGGTTACGGACATCGTGCAGGTGCAAGAGAATTTGGTGCACCAGGGCAAGCTGATGCAGATTATCGTTGGCCACCTGGCCACCGCCACCCTCTGCCTCCACCGCCATCAAACCGATCCCACTCTTTCCGTCCCAGCGGATCTATCGTCGTTGGCGTCCAGTCTTGCGCTTTTCGTCGCTCCAGCCGAGCTGCCAGACAAGAAGACGAGGAGCATGTCGCTCCCGGAAAATGGAACTGCTGGCAGTCCTGCTTATCGCTCTCCCGCCAATGGTGCAGCATCTGCAGCAACCCCTTGTGTCTAGCTCTTCCTTGGCGCTCTCCTTTGTTTCGCACCCGCACATTTGCTCTGCGCCTCGGACTCGGGCATTGGGAGTGGTGCGCTGAAGCAAGAGGAGCCTAGCTTGCTCCCTCCCTATGCGGCACAGCAAGGAGAGTCCCCTCAAATGGTGTGGTGGGTTGGCAACAGGCTCAGCAGAATGAGCTCACCTCGCCTGGTTCGGTCGGAGGGAGTTGCGTACGATCTACTTGCATTGGTTCGGCTCCTTCCTGTGTGCACTCCAGCACCATTCAGCCCACTCAGCGCCCTTGCAGTAGCGTGTCCGCTGCCCGAGTTTGGCTCCCCTCCACAAACGGGTTCGGTCGCTTGATATTCCCTCCTTGCTCTCCCGGTTTCCCCCCCTGGCGCCATGCGTGGTTAGCACAGAGGCAGGGGAGCTCGGTCTCATCCACAGTCAATTCGTTTTTTTGGTATCTATCGTTTCTCCTGTCGTTCCCTTTCTTTGCCGTATAGGGTTGTACGTTCTCTGTTTACTTTGGGTTCAAGGCGGGTCTGATCTTGCATTGCAATCCTTTTCCCCTTGGCAAGGCGAACTGGATTTTGCAATGGTTTTTCGTCACGGGTTTTGGTTCGGGCAGAAATGCCCTTTTCTTCGTTCATGGATCCGTCTCACGTTCACCGTTTCGAGGGACGCAGGCTGGGGCCAGTCTCTCTTCCCCCCTCGCACGTCCCCGGTTGATATCTGTCATGGTGTTTATCTTTTTTATGTTCTTTCCGTCTCCTCTCCCTCGCTCTCGCATCGATCATTGCGCTCATCCCTCTCTCTGCCTTACCTTTTTTCCCTTGCAAGTCCTCGGTCTTCTCCGGTCGGTAACCATTGTCACCTGTCATTTGTCTCTGCCATCTCCACTCGCATGCATATGTTATTCTGCCTCTTCCCCACGTCTTGCGGTATATCATTTCCGTTCGTACGTTGCCGTCATTCTAACAGTTGCTGTCTCGCTCGATTGTAAACTTGCCATATATACCTGTGCGGAATCGCAGGAGAGGAGATGCGGCGGATTATCTGGAAGAAGACGGCCATGCATAATAAGCGGCGAATTCACCGTCCGGTGAATGAACTTCAAGTGCTGGGAGCGTACCGACACAAAGGGAAATCCGAACCGAGAACAGACCAAGGGCCGAGAATCCACCTGGCGAGCATGTGTGTCGCCAGATGTGAATGGTGGGTGCGTACGTGCAAGTTCGATGCGTGTTGCGAAACCACGGCTATACGAAGATCACCTTGCCTATACCTGGTGCATTGCCAGCCCACATGATGCACATGATGGAGACGACCATGTTGGATGTGTCTACATACACTGCAGGTGGGCGGATAGCTCAGTTGGTAGAGCGCACGCTTCGCATCTTCCTTGTGCTTGTGTGAGGTCTGGGGTCTGGGGTTCGATTCCCTATTCGTCCATTTTTTGTTTTTTGGTTTACCAATTTCCTTTGCCATTTTGCATGCCCATCATGCATGTTATCTTCTCGGCTGTCCCTGCCAAAATGTCAAGTGCTCCGCTAGCCGGCGCACTGGTGCGCGTCTTCCCGCCCGAGTAGCAGCGTTCCGGTGGGAATCCGAGACGCGGTTGGCGCAGCCACTTTCATATGTGGGGGGAAGGGTGGACTGAAAACTACGTGATGCGTGTCTTCTTTGGGTGCGGAAGGAGCGGTGGCCCTTCTGGGCTCCTATTCTGCACCAACGACAAAAACAGGGACACGAACAGGTAAGCCCAGCCGACGCTTGCCGTCTTAGACCGTTTCGACCGCCGCATACTCGGAGCTGACCGGGGGCTCGACAAAGATCGCGTGGCCGAGCACGAGCAAGGCGGAGGATCCGATGAACCAAAACACCAGCAAACGGACTGGCCCACCAGAGCAGTGGGATGCCAATCACGAGCAAGGCCGTGTAGAGCGAGCGCTGGGTCACGACATGGCTGCCTACTTGCAAGGGTTCTGGGGCGAATTTGTTGATCGCCCAAAAGCCAGCGACGAGGAACGCATGGCAAACAGCAGCAATTCGCTCGTCAGCATCCGTACACCCCCAGCACCAGCACGATGGCCAAGTAGTTGCCAGCAAAGTAGCGTGTGTTGTAGGTGATGCGCTGGGCGGCCTCGGTAGCGCCGCTGGGACGGCTGATGCGGTTGGGATCGAGGAACTCGCGCGGACTGCGGAATCCCATCAGGATGGACTTGGCGCGCATGACCATCCCGTGCCGGACGATATCCGAAGGTGATTCGCCCCCGCCGAACGAAGCAAGTCTGGGACTGGAGGAGGCGCAGGAGCGAGGGCAAGGCGCGGACAGGGGGGGTGAGTGGTCCGCATGGAGCAACGCAGCAGGCGGGGGGAGGAGAGGAACGTACGTGCGTGCAGCATCCAGCAGCTGCGCCATGGTGGGGATGGGAGGAAGGGAGGAGGAGGTGGTGGTGGTGGTGGTGGTGGTGGTGGCGCTGGCGCTGGCGTTGGCGCTGGACGCTGGCTGGCGGCGCGGGACCAAGTGACGAGAGCCAAGTGACACGTGGCGGCCGTTTCGCCGCCGCACCGCAGCTACCGCAGCTGGGCGCTGACGCGCGCTGACGCCCCCCGGCCTTCCCCGACGCGAGCTGCCCCGGCCAAGGCTGCCTGCTGGAGCCACGTGACACTGTGCGCCTCCATGGGCGGAACGAGCTGGGTTCGGGCGGAATGCGAGCGCGGCATGTGCACCACTGCGACTGTGAAACCAATTTTTGTGCGCGTGCGGTGGAGGCCTCCCAGCCAACCACCCAGCAGATCGAGCAGATCGGGCACATCGACAGTTCTGGTAAGCAAGCCCGTTCGCGACAGCTCTGGTTCATCGTTCACGTTCATTGGGCAAGGCCCACATCCCACAGGGCGCTCAGCGCTCACAACGCGCTGGATCCCGAGCTTGGCGGCACGGGGCTTGGAAGGCTAAACTCTGTGCGGCAGCTTTCCTCTATAGGTCTCTGGTGTTTGGAGTCGCAATTGCCAGCACAGCGTCTTTTGAGTTATAGATTGGTGGCCCCCTCGGATCTCCCATCTGGCCAAGACCCTTTCCATGGCCGCGAGGCTGTGGCTGGAAATGGGCGCTGACGTGCGGCGGGCGTAAGGCCTAACCGGCTAACCCCCGTGACAGCGTGACCAGCCATGACGCGTGACTGCCCTTTGTTATGTGGTTGGTGTACGCGGGATATGCGCTTGTGACTGGGGCGCTTCCTCCCGGCCTACAGCCAATCAAGTCGTGGGCCTGCGTTGACCCAATCTAATTCCCATGGGCTGCCAATTCCCTCTCGATGTTGCTGCCTGGCACACCCTTTGGGTGTGTGGGGCAAAAAAGGAGGCGACAATACGTCGATTGTACAATTGGGTGCTCGACCTTCATGTGGCCAGAGTCGGTCGGGTGTTGTTTGACAGGAGAGAGAAGCCGACGAGGCGTCCACACTGGCCCAGGCGCGTCCATCTCGATAGACAAAGCCTAGAAGAAGAGAGTGCCCGTGTGGATGGCTGTGGAGGGTTGGGGGGTTGGCGGGGGTTCTATTGGCGCTGAGACCTGAGCGGATTGTGCGTCGGCAGCAGGCGGCAAGCAGCCGCGCCGTGCCCGGCTGGAATGGCGGTGGGGCTGCCCGCTGCAACATCCAATGTGCAACCAGCCGGGCAGGCGAGCGCAGGCCAGCGGCCACGTGATGTGATGTATGGGCGCCGGCGGGGCGCTGGGCGTAGAACCGGGAACGCACAAGTGCGGAAGCGTGGCCAGTGATCACCGCCTGGCCAGGCGGTGGCCAGCCTCACCCGCCAGCCGCCTTTCTCCCGCCCGCCTTGCCCAGCACGCCGACGGAGCCCAGTCGGCCTGCCGCTCTCCCGCCTGCCCCCTCCCCCTCCCCCCGCGGCCCTGCCCGCCATGTCCCCGCCCCCCCCCCCACCCCCCCCCACCCTCGAGCGCCGACCGCACCTTCCACCGCCTGCTCGATGAGTTTGTCGTGCCCGACTCGTCTCCGTGCCGCCGCCTGGTCGGCGTTACCGTTGCTGGCATGGGCCGTGTTGCCGTCGCTCCCGAGCTCGCCGTCGCCGTCTCCGCCCGCCTCGCCTCTGCCTCTGCCTCCTCTCCCTCCACTCCCCCCCACCACCGTCCTCCCGTCCGCGCCCTTGCGCCCGCCCTCTTTGCCCCGCCGTAGCACCGCCGGCGTCCTCCTGCTCCTCGTCCGCAGCCGCAGCTCCCGCCCGCCGCCTCCTTCCAACCCCCGAATCTTCCCTTCTTTCTCGCGCCCCCCACAGCCCCGCCTGCGCGCTCTCCCTCGTTGCCTTCGTTGCCCTCTATGCCAGCGCCCACCCCAAGAAAACCTCTGCCCCCCCAAAACCCATCCGCAGCCGCACGCACCGCCCCCTCCGAGCATGCTCCCCCCGCAGCCTTGCTCCTTTTCTGTCCGCCCCGTCGATCCTTTTCGGGCCTTCTTGCCCGCCCCAGTGCCAGGGCCCCGCTGCTCCCGTTTGCCTCTTCTTCTTCGTCCAATGGCGACTCGCGCGCCTCCACGTCCGATGCCGCTTCGTCCTCTTCCAGCCAGCCCACCTCTGGCCCCACCACGCTGGATCCCGAGATTCCGGCCCACCTAGCCCACCATGCTGCGGCGCTAAAGGCATTGGTCCCCGCGCGCGCGCAGGAGCACAAGCGGCTCGTGCACCCACCACCGAGCCTGGTGCTGCCTTGTTGAACTGGCCAGACCTTGCCGATGGCCCTTGGCAAGCCCGCCGCCCGCCGCGCACCTTTGCCGCCCGCGCCCGCTGCTGCCCCCTCGCATCCGCCCCCACTTCGTCCACCACTCCACTTTCAGAGGCGGAAGATGAAGCGAAAACGAGAATTCTTCTGCGGTGGCTGGACGAGCCCTCGGAGAGCGACGAAGAGGACGAGGGGGAGCCGCCGGGGGGCCATCCCAAGGCTTGACGCGCACATTCAAGGAGGAAGATCAGTGGCTGCACTTGTCGCCGGCGTTGGAGGAGAAGGAAGCGGCGGCGGCAGGGACGCCGGATCGACTCCCGCTGGCCCCGATCTGAGTCGCGCCGCTACCCATCTCGTTCCTCACTCGACCCGGCCGTTCGTACCCACCCGATGGTCCGCTGTGCCTTGTCCCAGCGCGCTTGGAAGGGGCGCCAGCGCGCGCTGGCGTGCCACTCCCTCTCCTCTTGGTTCACCATTTGGAACGCATGGTCCCAGTCGAATGCAGCGGCTGCCTTAGCGGCAGCCACGACGTATCCCGACCACCCGCGTGCATTCCCTCCTCTCCCCGGATCGGCGCAGCCTGCCTGGACGTCCGAGCAGCTGGCGGAGGGCGCAACGATGCTGCCCCCTCCCCATCGGCTGTGGTCTGCCGCTGGTGCCCCCCATGTCTGTGCTTCAACTCGCTGAAATGCCAGGCATGCATCTCCCGCCAGATGCAATGACCTTGCTCCAGAATGCAAGAGGCTTGAATGCTGCCGGTTCTGAAAGCGCCCCTCCGCTCGCCTCGGAGCTGAGCGCCAGAATGCCCGTTGTGCCCGTTACCGCCAGCCAGGACAAGCCGGACTCTCAAGAAAGAGCAAGGACAAGGACACGGGCATGAGGAGGAGTACGGACACTGACACCGACATGGACAAGGACAAGGACAAGGATAAGGGCAAGGACAAGGACAAAGGCAAGGTCCTAGCCGGACCACCGACCAGGACCAGGACCAAGACAAGGACAAAAGCAAGGCCAAGCATAAACGCCAGTCGACTCCGATCCTATCCGCTGCTCCTGCAGCTTCTCTTGTCCTCCTCCGCGGCCAAACGACGCCGGACGACTACCCCCAGTGAGTTGGTGGCGGAGGTGCCAATGCGCTTGTCCGTCGGGCCCGAAGAGCTTCAGCTTCCCGCTCCACCGCGGCGCAGCCTGCCACGCAAGTCAAAGGACCCCGTGCGCGGTTCCCGCACCTGCTCCCACTTTGCCCGGCCCAGCTTCCCACTCCAGCACGGGCAAGCGCGACTCGCCTGCGCTCGCATCGTGCTTCTGTGGTTTGGGCGCCGATGGCGGGCCGGAGGTACAGTGCGGATCGTGCAAGCGGGTGTACCATCAGCCGTGTGTGGGGTACCGTGCCGTGCGAAGCAAGAAGGAGTGGGTCTGTCATGCCTGCACCGTTCGCTTGGCTGCGGGCACACCGACGTCGAGTCAAGCCGAAGTGACCGAGGCAGAAACAGATGCGTCTGCGGTGCCTGGTCCCACTGCCCCTCGCCGCTCGCGGGGCCGAGAGGCGACTCGAGCAACAGGTCTGCGCCGCTCGACACGCGTGTCAAGTCGAAGCAAGACCCCGGCGACGGCGGCGGTACAGGTCCGTGCCGAGCCTGAGCCCGAGCCCGGCACGGTTCTGGACGAACCAATGAGCTTGGACAAACCGTTGGGGGACGTGGAGGTTGTCGCTGAGTTTTCGGGCGATCCACGCGCGTTGGCGTTGCCTGCCCGATCGGGTGCGGCCGCCTCTGGCTCTTCGTGGGCGGGATGAGCGCCCGCACCAGTACCGATCCCACTCCCCCGACCAGCCAAGAGGGCGGGCAGGCTTGCGTACGCCGCCTGCCCAAAAAGCACCGTCGCGTGCTCGCGCCCATCGGTACGGGATGCGTGCTCTCGATCCAGGCTCGCCGCTGGCACGCAAGTCGGGCCCGGGGACCATGCTGTCTTCGCCCACGGGGGTGCTGACTTCGGGCCGAAAGCCACCTCTCCTACCTATCGGGACCGGCGATGATTACGCCTCGCCCAAGCAAGAGGTCGCTTGGAGGGGAGGAAGGCTCGCATGACAAGCAACAGGGCGATAGGGACGAGGTGGACGTCTGGTCCAAGGGCGACGGCCTTTCGCCACGCCGTGGATCTGGGTTTTCGCTCGAGTTGCCCTTGTCGGTGATGCGCAGAAATTGTCGGATGCGAGCGTGGCCTCGCCGAGCGCGGCGGGGCCTCGGATGGGCCGGTGCTTGGCCGAATCTCCGAGCCGGGCCAGTAACTGGACGCCTGACGACCCAAGGTGCTGGCGAAAAGCAGCGGCGGCTGTTTACGTGGTCGGGCCAGGCGCGGCAGGCAGCAGGACTAGGCACACCTCGACTGGGTGGTCGGTCCCCCCCGTTGGTTTGGGATCAAGGGGGATCCCCAGCACCCACCTCCTCCCCGACGCGAGGGGCGCGCTGGCCCTGCTTCCGTTTCGCCTCCGCCTCGTCCGCCCGAGCTGCTCTCACGCCTTCCCGCCTCGACACGCCCATGGCTGTGGCCGGCGCGAGTTTGGGCTGGATATGGGCACGCCCGGCGGCGCGTTTGCCACCCCTCGCGGATTCCCTTCGTTTGGCGCCACGCCCACCGGACTGGGCGTACGCCTGGCGTGGGCACCACGCCCGGAGGACGTTTGGTGGCCACACCCGCGTGCGTTTGGTCTGGGCATGGCATGGGCATGGGCATGGCATGGGCATCAGCTTACCACCGCTGGGCCTGGGTGGTATGTCGATGGGCATGGGTGCGGGCGAACCAACGTGACGCCGGCCCTGTTGCAGGACTGGCCGCGCGAAGCGAATGCGGGCTGGTCCATGCCCTCCCTCGTGTCGACTGGTGGGCAGGCCTTCTCGGGAGGGACGGGTAATCCCACGCCGCATGAGGTCGCCACGCCGCTCGTTTGGCCGCAGGCCAACCGGCTGGATGGAGACCGACGATGGCGCCGGCAGCGCGGCGCCTGGCGCCCCAGGACCCAACCCACGCCATGGTACGCCCGCTCACCCACCTTCGTCCACGCGCAAGTCGCAGCGCCTGGTGCCCTACTCCTCCCCCCGCAGGGCCTCTCCCCGCCCGCCCGCCGCGCTGCTGTCCGACGGGAACGGGAACTGACAACCCCATGCCGAGGCCGCATAGCCTTGGTGACGGCGTAGGCGTGAGTGGGCACGAGTGCCCCCCCCTCTGCTGGGCGTGGTCCTGTGCCTGTGCCTCTGCCTTGCCCCGCGCGCCTCGTTTGCGTCATTTGCATCATCTGTCTGCGTGGTTCCTGCGAGGGCTGCCTGTCCTCTGTGCGTCTGCTTTGCTCTTTCCCTGCGCCCCCTCTGCGTTTGCCCCCCGTTCTCCGTGCTCCCTCGGGGGTCGCCGCGCTGGCGTGGGCGCTGTCCTCCGCCCAGCCCATGCTTCTTCTCCCGGCTGCGAGCATGTATACCTTCCTTCTTCATGGCTTATTTGCATGTGTGTGTGTGTGTGTGTGTGTGAGGAAGGGCAGTCGGCAGTTGGCGAGGCAGCAGGACTAGGTGGGGCCTTGGGACGACACTGTCTCTAGCGATTGCAGCACAGACGGCGTAGTCAATCGTGCACGTGCAACATTCAACCCTTGACTTTCAAATTTCAACCGGCAAGCTTGCCAGTCTGGCCGTGCTTATGTAATGCTTACCGCATAGGGCACGCATGTCACATGTCACATGCCACATGTCATGATTTGAGGATGGGATCATCGATCCTCCGATCACCGCGCCGGCCAGGCTGGGGCAGCTGGGGCAGCCTCCTCGCCTCGCAGCCAGTCATGCCCCACCCCCTACACTACTACTACCACCACCACACCGCCCTGCTCATCCGCCAGCCATGAAGATTCTGCGCAAAGATGTGGAGAAGGATGGGTCGGGCACGATCAAGATTATCCCGGAAGAGGAGTACGTGCGCCTTGGCATTCGGCTTGCGCTTGCGCCCGCGCTGACCCTGGGTGGGCTACCACGCTAGCGAAGACATGTACCAGCTCTACAACCTGATTGAGCGAGGCGACCGTGTCAAGGCATCTACCGTGCGTCGGTTGCAGTCCGAGTCGACCACGGGCTCGATCGAGTCGCATCGTGTGCGCCTGGACTTGACGCTGGCAGTGGAGAGGGGTGGTGTTTGATGCCAACGGTTCCTCTTCCTCCAGCACGCCGGCCCTGGGTGCCGAGGCGGCCGGGTCGGGCGCCGCAACGCCGACGACCGCCGGGGGCCTGGGCGGCGGATCGGGCGCAGATGGCGCAACGCTTTCGATCAGTGGCAAGGTGGCAGAGGAGAACAAGCATGTCAAGCTCGGCGCGTACCACACCCTCGACATTGAAGCCCACCGCGCCGTGACAATTTGGAAGGAGACGTGGGACGCGGTGCATCTGGCAACGCTGTCAGAGAGTGCGGATGTCGGGCACCGGGCTGAGGTGGGCGCGGTGGTGCTGGCGAAGGGACGGCGGTGGTATGTTTGTTGACGGAGAGCATGACGGTGGTGCGACAGCGGATTGAGGTGCCGGTACCGAGGAAACGCAAGGGCATGCCGAGCACTGCGACCGACAAGGCGACACAGCGATTTTACAATCAAGTGTACACGGCCGTGGGCAAGCTGCTGCAGCTGCCGGCCATCCGGCTGATCATCCTGGCCAGCCCAGGCTTCACCAAGGATGCCGTGTACGACTATCTGTTTGCCGAGGCGACCCGGCGCGGGGACAAGCTCTTGCTCGGCTCCGACACCAAACGCAAGTTCCTCCGCATCCATGTCAACTCGCCGCATGTTCATGCGTTGCAGGAAGTGTTGCGCAGCCCGGAAGTGATGGCGCAGCTGAAGGATACCAAGTTTGCCCGCGAAGCGCTGTTGCTGGACAAGTTTCTCAAAATGCTCTCGGCCGATGAACTGCGCGCGTGGTATGGCGTGGACCATGTCTTTCTTGCTGTGGAGCGCGGCGCGGTGGGCGCACTGCTCATTAGCGATGCGCTCTTCCGCTCCGCCGACCCAGCGCAGCGAAAACGGTTTGTCAACTTGGTCGACCAGGTCAAAGCCCAAGGAGGCGAGGTGGCCATTTCTCTTCGATGCATGAGACGGGGAGGCAACTCAATGGCCTGACGGGCATGGCTGCCATTCTCACCTACCCGTTGGACATTGAGGTTGTGGAGCGCGAGGAGCAAGAAGAAGCCGAGGCACGAGCACGCAGCGAGGCCAACGCCCCTTCGGAGGCCTAATTTTCGTGCGGCATACCTAGGCCCGCCATCCGGACCAATGGGGCGGGACGCTTTGGAGACGGCATCATGACTGTGACAAGGTACTTCTGATGTGCAAAATATGCATGGACATGCGCAAAGGATTGATGTGGCGGCTTGGCCAGCCAACCTGCTGGGCATCTTCGCATCGACAAGTTCTTGTCTCACGCTTTCCTTGTTGGAATGAGCGATGTCTTGTGGTTACTCGACGCGATTCGCCGGCCTAGATCACCCCCATTCCCTTCCCTCCCAGTTCTCTGTCTGCGAGCGAATAGGAATAGCGGCCATGATGGACCGCAATTCTAACCTGCCCTAGTCATAGCAGTGTAATTTGGAGCAAGACGAGCAAGACGATGGCATTCAACTTCAATGGTGACCGGTGAGGCTGTGAGGGCGAAAAACTGTATGCTGACAAAAAGGGTAGCTGTACCAACGTACTACGGCAGGCAGTAGATGAGCAAGGTGGTATCGAGTTGAGCGAAGAGGTGGCGCTAGTGAGGAAGAATAGAGGAATGCGCCATCGTGTGTACTACACGTGCGACTTTCAACCGGAACAAGAACAAGGTGGAGAGGCGTCATGTGGGAGCGCGGCGCAGACCAAGTCTAGACCAAATGTCCAACTCGGGCAGTGCCACTCCCAGCAGCCACGGTGCAACAGATCTCCCTCCCCGTAAGCTGCCGTAGGAGACAGACATCGAGGGAGAAGGAGGGGGGGTAGTGGTGGTGGGCCTTCGGACAGGGGTGGGAAGTGATGTTCGTCTGGGAGGGGACGGAGCCACTTACCGTGTGCAGCCCCGTCGACGACAAGCCCATGAACGTCAGTGAGGCATAAGTCAGGCTGTCGGAGGGACCAACCACCCTGGCAGGGCCAGTGCACTTGGCGCACATGTTGGAGAGAGGGACCCGGGTGCGCTGAATCAGGAGCCTCTCTCGTGCGGGCTGCGCATGACCCATGGCTGCTCCAGACGGAGGGCACTCTGGATGTCCTTGGTCAATTGCGCGTGCCAGTCCCAGAACTTGTACCGATAGTCACTGCTGGCCAGAGTCAGTGCCAGCCACTGTGGGAGCTCGCGGTTGACATGGCTCATGATGGTCGTGGCCATCGCCTCGCCCAGGAGGTAAAAGTCGTTGCGAGCCTGGGAAGCCAAGTCGAGGCGGGAGGGTTCTGTAGTGCTTACCGTTCAGGACCTTGGTCCGGTGTTTCTCGGGAGCTGCCAGGGGGTCGACGGCAGACGCGAGGGCGATCTTGATGTTGTGCCAGCACGGCTTGTTGACACCGGGCTGGATGATCATGGAGACGGTGATGCCGATGCGCCCAATAGCTTCCTGGGCCAATGCGGCGGAGAGCAAGGAGAACTGGTTAACGCCATAGGCCGCAAAGATCGTCTCGACGTTGTTTGCCCAGTAGGGCAGCTCAAGCGCCTCTTGGGACCACTCGGGGAGGCGGACATGCGTGGCGCGGCTGATCATGACGTTGTCCGTGTGTGCGTGGCTGCCATCGGGGATCATGGGCTTGTTGTGGAGCTGGAACCATGGCGCAAAGACAGCCGGAACGCCGGGTGGGGCGACCGGAGGAGCGGGTTCGGGTGCGGGCGCTGCGGCGGTCGGCGCGTGGAGGTTGGTCAGCAGAGGTCGGGCTTCTCAAGGAAGGGGTGCGCGTTCGCCTCATCAAGGACCAAAGCCCTGAACAGGTCGATGGTGAAGAGGTTCTGGACGGGGGTGAAGGGGCCCGGGATGGTGACCTGCACGTCGTGAGGGGCGGGCGTGTCGCCAGGTTCATCGGTGGTTGCCATTGTGGGCGATGGGGCGGGAAGCGGAAGCGAGGCGAGGGCGCGCTGCGGGCGCCCAACTGGGTAGATCTGTCGCGACGTACGTCCTACGGCAGGCCGACGGCGCGGGTATTTGTTTGTCCCAGCCGTAGGCCTACGCGCGACGGTGGCAGGGGCATCATATGGACGGTGGATCAGCCGCTGGTCTTGTCTGTACATTTCAGATTGCAGCATCGGCGCCGCCGCGCTTACGTAGGGGGGCTCCGCTCTGCCACCGACCCTCCCCTCGTCCCACCTTGGGCGCGCTTTCTAGCTTCAAGCTTCACACGGGAACTTGAACCGAACGGTGCTGCGTGCGCCGCCACCGCTCCTCTGCCTCCACCCGCGATGCCCCGCCCTGCGCAGCCATCCCAGTCCCGCTCGTCCAGCGCGCCGCGTCCGCCGCCGCGCCCGCCGCGCCGCGCGCCAACCACTGGAGCCCCATGCGTTCCAGCGGCTGCCCAGTGCCAAGGTCCATACCTTCCAGCTGCTCGCCATCCTCTTTTTCCAGCCGGTCGTGCTGGTCCTCACCACGCTCTACCTGCCCCAGGGCATCTTCCGTGCCAATGGGCCCAAGCCCACCCTCTTCTCGGGCGTGCACGCCTTCCTCTCCACCGGCATGGTCCCCGAGCAAGACCGCGCGGCCCAGGTGCAGTCGCTGCGCTACCGCTTCCTGCTCTCGCTCCAACTTGCATTCATTGTGCAGTCGCTCGTGGTCAACCGCCTGGCCTGGCGGTTTGCCGTCGGCGACCGCATCGCCAAGGACGAAAGCATTGCGCGTCTGCGCAAAAACGAAGGGCTGATGAAGCAAGGTGAAAACATGGTGCTGACGACGCTTGCCTTGCCGGTGCCCCTGGTGGCGGCAACAGTGGGTGCGATTTTGTTCGGGGCGCCCGTGTCCTGGGTCCCGTACGAACTGCTGCAGACCGTTGTGCTGGGTGCGTACCTCACCTCTTGGCGCTCTATGCCCCGCTGCACATCCTCGGCGACGACTGGGCGGCGTGGGTGCGTCTGTTCGTGTTGCTGCGGCCGGAAAACGCTCGGGAACGGATTCTTCCGTTGCAATCCTTTTCCGTTGTGGCGGGGGCGATTTTGGGCTCGGCAGCGTTGGCGCTGGACTGGGACCGGACGTGGCAAGCGTGGCCCTTCCCGCCCGTGCTGGGTGCGCTGGCAGGCGCCGTGGTGGGCAACGTGCTGGCTGGCGCATCGTACGCTTTCGCGCGTGCTGGCCCGCGTGCCAAGCCGTGGGTGCCCAAGAGCGGGCCGGGACATCTTCGTAAAGCGGTCGTAGCGAGCAACAATGATCTACCTCGATGTTCTGCTCTGGTCGATGGATCATTTGCTTGTGTCGCCTCTCTCCCTTTCTCTCTCCTCCCCACACATACTCTCTTTTTTCTTTCTTTCTCCTTCTTGCTCACACACCTAATCCATCCCTCGCTTCGGCGCATGTGGTGGTCAAGGTGGATGGAGACCAGGCAGAGATAGAATGCGATAACCAACAGCCGAGAACGGCCATGACCAACGGGAGGAAACGCTCCCCTATAGAAAAGAGGGACCTACTGGGTATCAAGAGGGACGGTGGGCATGGAAGGGGGCAGGGCGCTTTTGGTCCCGGCTTCAGCTTCGGGCTGGGGCGAGGGATCGTCGGTGACAGTGGGCAGGGCATCCTGGACGTCGGGCTGAGCCTGGACTTGGAAGGCAGAGGGAGGAAGCTGAGCAAGTTCGTTAAGGAACCTGGGGCAGGCCCAAGGGGGATCATCAGCCATTGGCTCGGCACCGAACCAAAGCGAGCGGGGGAGCGGGCGTACCAGGAAACCGCCGCCCAAAGGCAAGAAGCAATGGCGAGGAGAGCGAGAAAGTGAGGGTTGCCGCGGGTCAAGATGGAGAGCGCCGTCAGGGTGAGGAGGAGGAGGACAAACGTAAGGTCCATCACCCTGCGAAGCGGCGTGTTGAGCCCGGGCTGGAAGAGAGATTGGATGACGGCATCAGCTGCACCGCCGTTGCCTGCGGGCGCGGCGGAAGGGGCGGACGCGTCGGCGGACGGGGTGGGAGACACATCGAGGCTGGCAGCGCCAGGGCGCTGGCGTAGCGCATCGTTGCCCGAGGATGGGAGGGGGGCAGTGGCGGTGGTGGTAGCGCTGGCCATGGCGATGGTGAGGCAGCGGAAGAGAGCAGGGAGACGGGGAGGGGTGTGCGGGCTGGAGGCTGCTGGAGGCTGCTCGGGCCACGAAACGCGGCAGGGCGGAAGGGGAAGAAAAAGGCGGGTGGTGCACGTGACCGTCAATCACGTGGCATGAGGGCCAAGGAGCGGGTGCGACAGGAGGAGACTGGAAACGATGGACCTATACTATTAGTCTATATAATCCGGATCGGCCAGGAAAGAAGACACCACTACCTCTTTGCCACTGATGGCAGAGCTCTCATAGACGGGCATCCATGCAGTCTGTCATGAGACGAACCCCGAACCCGCCCCGACCTGTACTTTAGGAGAACAAGCGCTTATTGGACAGCCAATCGGAGCCACACGCATGTACGATAGCAACACTACATGGAAGCCAACTCTCATCCCCCCACTAATGCTGAAGAAGGGGCAGGCTCGGAATGAGCACGTCGAAAGTCGTTCTTGCTAGCCCAACGTAGGTCCACATATTACCACAGATTAGTGGGAACCCCATACAAAGGCAACTCCAATGGCTGCCACAGCACCTCATCCCGCTCTCGCCTTTCAACTGCACGGAGCGAAGCAGGTGACGAAGCCTCATCTGAGTATAGTATAACCTCCTCAAAAGACGCCCTTTTGAAGGGTAACGCTATCCAAGTTGAGCATGTGCTGCCGCAGCTCTGTGTGGCGCACCTAATCCCCCCGAACACAAGTCCGACGATGATCGATTATCATTGCTCCTCAAACGTCCCGGATCCATCGTCCCTGAGTCATTGCCACACTCGTTGCCACACTCTTGCGTTTGGGGAGAAGGAGAGGCGATGTGTCTTCATCCCGAGACGCTATTCCACAAGCGCCGATGCCCGCCTCCGTTTCCCAAGAAGATATCAGATTCAGAGCAATGTATACGAATTGGCAAACGAAACTAGGTGCCGTATATCTCAACACCAGTCCATCAACTGCAAAGGGGGCAGAGGGATAGTCATGCAGAGGCTGAGAAAGGGGCTGGACTTTGCGAGTTCTGTTGTACATCACACAATCCCGGGGTTGTGCGTGTTATTGAATTAACGACAAGAAAACAGAATAGGAACAAGAAGCGAAAGGATATAGTGAGTGTGTAGTGTTACCGTGAGCAGATGAAATTAAGCATACCGACCCGCGGTTTCCGCGCTAGAGGCAGAAGCGAGGTCCTGAGTAGACAGCGCCGATCGGGCGGGGCCGAGTCGGAGATTGGCTTCTTCCTCCTCGGCCTCCGTGTCGGCCTTGGGTTTGTCCGCCTCAAACGCCTCGAGCGACGGCCGAGACGGATTGAGGCTGCCGCGCAACTCGACTGGGTCGGGGAGGCTGAACTGTTCTTGGACGGTGGTGATCTGGATGACGCCTGGTGGTGGTCCCCTGCTCTGGGTCTCGCGTGTGTGACCGGGGAAGCCAAAGCCTTCCTTATGGCTTGGCGTGAGAGAGGGGGGGCAAAGGCCGAGCCGTCTTTGGGCGCTGCGGAGGGCCGCATAAAGGAACCAATTTCTTTGGCCATACTCTTGCGGAAGGTGCCCAACATGCTGTTCCCCGGAGAAAAGGCTTGGAAGCTTCTTGACCAATCAATTCTTGATGGGTCCTCCGCGTGTTGAGCGTCGACAGGAGCGAGTTGCTCACTAGCTTTGGCGAAATGAGGTTGAACATCAAGTGCACATCCGACATGGGCTGGGTAGGAAGAGAGGGCAGTAATGTTAGCTGCTTCGTCCAACGAAGGTACCCCGTTTGCAGGGGACACAATGAGTGGGACAGATACGTACATGAGATGCAACAATGCTCATATGGCAAACGTCGCAAATCAGGGTCAACACGGAGGTCTGCAGAATGAGGTTCTTGAGTTCATAGACGCGCGAGTCGGTGGCAGAGAAACCTGTTAAGGCGCGGCGGAGGGTGACGTAGAGCGCGATGGTTTCCAGCAAGTCACAGGTGACGACGCAGCAGCTCATGACCAGCACTGCGGGCTGAACCGTGTCGAGAGCATCAAACCGCTTGAGAATACCACAGCCGACCACGGTGGCCGTACAGCCGACAATGCCGCCAAAGGCCAAAAAGAGAATGATAGAGGTGAGCCACCACTGGCGCCGTAGAGAGTGAATCCTCCATGCCAAAAAACATTCGACAATAAAGCAGCTAATCGCGCCCGACTCCATCGAGCCAATAAAGCTGGAACCAATATAAGCCAGATACTCAGGCTCTCCATAGTGCGTCACAAGCCACCCCGACAAGGAATTGCAAGCGCACACCGTGTTCGTGATCTCAGCCATGGCTACAAGCGCAACGACGAGCTTCAAGCCCCAGGGGTCACGCATGAACCTGGTCCAAAGCAGCCACAGCTGGCAAATGGTGATGCCAAAGAGGATGAGGTTGACATAGAGCCCAATCAGCAGGTAGCCTGTGGTATGGGCGACAGACACCATGGTGCAGGAACGGGAAGAGGGAGAGGCAGGGGCCGGGGCTGGAGGTAGAAAGAACTGGATATGTGGAGAGAGGGATCGTGATGAGGTGGTGTGTTTAGGACTTGTCGTCGAGGAGCGTGGAGGGTTGGTGGGGGTGGTTGGGAAGGGTAAAGGGGGTCGTCGATGAGGAGAGCGAGTTTTAACGTTAGCCCCCGACGAGAGGATCCCAATGGTCGTGAAACGGAGAAGAGAGCGCAGAAGAGTAAGCTGTGTAAGTTTGATGCATGATATTCTTAGTCAGTGACCAGTTCGCTCCCGTCTTGTAGGTTACCAGCCCTACTTACCATCAGTTGCTAGGTACTCGTTATCCCCGGCTTATTGCGTGAGAGCTTGAGGCCTGGCTTCGAGATTGAGAGAGGACATCGAGTACTGAGGCCGAGTACTGGCGGTACTGAGTACTGACGCCTTGAGCGAGCCTTCGGTGGCCGCATCCATTAGTCAGTGGCGACAGGGAGCCACAGAGGTGCCACCCTCAGGCCTCAACGTCCTCGACGTTGCAGCCGCCAAGCCCCAGACCCTGTGGGTCGTGCTAACGTGTGCTACGTATCGCCGCTGCCTGCCACACTGGTGGGGGCGAGCGCCGACCTGCGCCCGCTCGTGAAGCTTTTGGTGGAGCGCATCCAGGCCGGCGTATACACCCCGATCGCAATTACACGCTTCAAATATCAGATCTCAGATCTCACATTTCACGCCTCACCTTCACAGAAGCCTCTGTCGCACATCGACCCTCTGTATGTATCGACATGAGTGCAACATAGTCCGCGGAGCCGACGCCGGCGGCTTCAAGAAACTGAAAAGGCTCAGGCAAAAACCTTGACAACCTCCTGCTTCAACAATTAACCCCGCCGATCCAGTACGTATATTATTCCGTACTTCGCCCAGGTGGGGATCCAGACAGAGAGTATAATACAGCCCCGTTACTCGGAGCGGCTCTCCTCAGCGGCTCGGCACCCCTGCGCCTGAGGACCTGAGGATCTCAACGATTAGTACTTAGTACTGGGCCTCAGGCCTCAGGAGGGTCTCAGGGGCTCGAGGCTTGGGGTAGAGTTATGACCTGAGGCTTCAAGCTTCACTGAGGTACTGAGGACTCGCCTGAGCGGCATGAAGTGCATGAAGCTTGAAGAGCTTGAAGCTTGAAGCTTGAAGCTAGTTTGAAGCTTGAAGCTAGTTTGAAGCTTGAAGCTAGTTTGAAGCTTGAAGCTAGTTTGAAGCTTGAAGCTAGTTTGAAGCTTGAAGCATGAAGTGCGTGAAGCTTGAAGCTTGAAGCTTGAAGCCTCGTGGCGCGTGACGCGTGACGCGTGACTAGCATAGATCGGATCATCGATCATCATGATCGATCATCTCGATCGTCAACGTTCAACGCGTCAACCTTCTGAGGGGATCACGAAAAGTGGTAACCCATACCTCTGTGGCGCGTTCCAGCAGATCCGCGGGAGCGAGAATGGTGGCTGTGGGATGCGGAACTTTTCCGGGATGCTCCAGGAGGAGGCCTTACTTGAAAAGGCCTAAGGCCTAACCGGCCTAACCTCCTAAGGGCCAGCCGAACATATTTGGCCGCGGCCTCTCGTTAAAGATAATCGATGACTCTGACTGCCAGACCCCCAGAAGGTAATTAGACCGAAGCGGCAAAATCATGAACCAGGAGCAAGGGGTCGGAGATCATCTCGAGCATCGATGGACATGATGCATGATGCATTGAACTATTGACTATTGGATAGTGGATGTTTGTGACCGGCGACGGGTGATCGTGCCTCCTCGCTCAGGCTGAGTGCGGTGCATGTGGCGTCACACTGGCGTAGTGGCATGGTGACACTGGTAGCCCAAACCCTGTTCTTTCGGTGTCTTCCTTCAGAGCTTCAGGTATTCCTTCCTGGAAGGCAGGACAGGGGCAATGCAATTCACTACCAGCTGCAAGTCTGGGATCCGATCCTCCAGTTCCCAACTGAACGAATGTGGAGAGGCGGAAATGGGAGATGAGATCTGAGAAGGAGCACGGAGTGCCAGACGGAGCCTGCGGGTGCAATAACAGACTGTGGGTGGAAGTAGCAGAGATGTGAGAGCGCCGAGTCCGACTATGTTGGCACCTGCACTAGTATCCATTCCCTATCCCAGCCCGCCAGCCACGCAAAAAAGCAGGGAACTATAATAACTCTGGTAATAAAACGAGTAACTACGAACTTGTACCTAATAGTAATGTCTTGTCTTCGTGGTTGAACGTTGACATGTGACATGTGACAGAACATCCGCGGGGGGCGCAGAGGATATGTCCTACTGTCTCTCACTGCTGCCTCCTACAAAAAGGCTCCTAACGTCTATCCCTCAGCTATCCCTCAGGCCTGAGGGGATGTCAGGCCTAACGCACGTGTAGCAACGATACCCCACACGCAAACATAGTGACTCAACGCGAGGAACTAGCATAGCTAGCAACTAGTAACTAGTAATTAGCAGCGCGTAACGGGTGTTAAGCTTTAAGCTTTAAGCCGCACTAACCCGAACAACGTACAACGCACTCGGACCAAGCCACATGTGTCACATGTCACCCATCGCGCATCACTTGCAAGATGCACCATGCATCACTAGTCACTAGTCACTATTAGTGCTACATGTTGCATGTTGCCGTGTCACATGTCACATATATGTCACAACAATGTCACTAGCGTTAGGCCCTTGGCCTCAAGCCAAAAGCCTGTGGCGGCCTAAGGCCTAAGGCTTAGGCCCATAAGGCTTAGCGGCTTAAGCCTAAGGCTTAGTTGTTGACCAGGGTCCTATGGGCCAGCCACCTCCGCGGCACTCCTGACCATCTTACTCATCCGGGCATCACACCAGTATCCCTATCCCCTGGCCTAGTGCCGCTCTCCTTTCTTCTCCTTCTTCTCCTTCATCTCCTTCTTCTTCTGATCCTCAGTCTGGGTTCAACCCAGCTCCTGTCTTCTCTCTGCCATTGCATAACTGCACTTAGGACGTCGCTGGGTCACCAGGATCATTATTAGTGGCTAGCCTGAGGTTTCCCGAGGGCTTGAGTACTTGGGTACTATATACTAGACTTCGGGATGATCGATGTGATTATCAATGGCCGTCGATTGTCGATGTCGATGTGATTCATCGATGATATGTGATAGCCTCTCTGCGCTTACCAGAAGTTATCTCTCGGACAATTCCCTTTCGAGGAAGTGCTACTGGATGATGTTCTTATCTTGCACAATCGCACGATCACGTCTTAACGAGCGTTGCATCTATAGAGAGGGATCTTGTATAGCAATCCTGTGGTAATATCGAACAAAAACCCTTCTTCCCTGAGCTCTGTTGAGCGCTGGCGGAGAGCAAAAAAAGTATAGCGTTTTTGTTGCATAGCGGAGGGTGCTCAGGTGCTCATGGCGCTCAGGCCGGAAAAGAGTTTTGTATGCCGAAGAAGGAGAATAAAGGATGTGGCTCCAAGCAGAGAGGGTACCGCCGAAGAGCAGAGGAGCGTCCGCGAGGATAAGAGGGGTGATGATGCTTATATTATCAACACGCGCAGGAGATGAGAGGCGTGATTAATGATTGGCGCATTGCCCCAGCGCCCCAGCATTGAAGAGTTGTGCATGACAACTGGTAGAAGAGGTTGCCGTGGTAGTGAGAGAAGGGTCACCGTGACCTTATGTGATCACCTAGCAGCTTCATCCGTATATCAGTCTGTTCCAACGTGGTGGGAGCTATTAGGTCTTCTTCAGTTCAGAGTATAACTATCTATTCAAAAGTAGGTTTACTTTGTTCTTGTAACACAACTTACGCCTCTGGCTTTGCCTTGCCACCACCTGTATCTCGCACTTCGCTTCAACTCATCGATACTCCTCCTCCATCTCTTCAACACATTCGCTGTCGCTCGTATTATAAAGACTCTGCTGTGTCTTACCTGCGTTCTGGTCTGCATGTGTGTCCTACAATTCCACTATCCCTGTCTAACGGAGGGTTGCTTGCGGGTGGGAACCCTACATGTTTTCGTATCACGTAAAGCATTGCACCACAGAACACTGATGCATGCATCTGCTAGCCCAGCCCGCTGTTCCACCGACACCCACGCGACCCCTTGGATGCAGATGAATGCCACCGACCGAGCAGCACCTCAAGCACTGACCACACCAGCCACAGCTGCTACCAAACAGCAGCAGCTTGCTCACGAGCAACGACGGGTCTTGCGTTTGCTCACCTCCTCGTGGCGTGCATTCATGCGCCAGCTCTACCAGCTCCAAAATGCCCCTCCAGGAGCACCTCCCTCGGATCACGCCGTTGCCCCACGACGTCAAGTGACCTTGATCCTGTGGGTATCCTTCCTCCTGAGATGCTATCGTGGGAACTGTGTGGCCCCTTTGTACCTGCCCGCCTGCATCCACACCGTAATCTCTCCTGTCACGCACAAGACGAGAACTGGATTCATCGGGGCGCATACTGACTCCTGTGTCTCTTTTTCTCTTTGCCCGCGGTACAGTGGAACTCCCGGGCCTCACCAGGTCGCGCTAGGTCTATTCCACAACAGCGCCCAAGGGCAAGTGAAGCTCGGTACGTGTCGCTCCCTCCTTCCCAGCTGACTCCACGCCATCCATCCA
The DNA here is from genome assembly GCA_003971905.1 of Moniliella sp. 'wahieum'. NCBI lineage: Eukaryota > Fungi > Basidiomycota > Moniliellomycetes > Moniliellales > Moniliellaceae > Moniliella > Moniliella sp. 'wahieum'. Next base: position 535,841 of record RSEE01000040.1, on the reverse strand, counting down.
CGCCATCCATCCAGCGCTGCAAGAGAAGCCCATACCGCATGCCGACAGAACAGATATGACTGACGTATATGGTCCACTCCCACATCATCCGCCGATCGCTTCCGCGGCTGCATCGATTTACTCATTTGCAGCACGTTGGGTAGCTGTACTCAAGGAGATTCACAACAGCCTCTGCCGAGGGATGAGCATTACTATCCGTGATCTGTTCTATTCGGATGTTCCCCTATTTGGCAACCAACGCACTGTTGAACGCATCGTCCAGCATCTTCAAGTGGCCTTCCAGGTGCAGCGCCCCGCGCTGGGCGTGGTGGCCGCCCCGAAAAGTCTGTTCCACGGGCCAGTCCACATCGTTCCCCTCGGCCCGCGAATAAATGCACCCCTACCCCCCTGCCACCTCAACACCGTCCCGGATCCCCTCCTTCCAGCTGAAGTCTATCTTCCCGCGCCGGCCTTGATCCCAGATGATGGCGCCATTTCCCATTTGGAAGCCTGGGCGCCCATCGAATGGATCTTGGTCATCGAGAAGGAAGCTGTTTTCCACACCATGGCCGAGACCCGCCTGGCGGCTGGCGTGCCAGGTCTCCTTGGCCCCGGCGCCATTCTCACTGTATGCATATACCCATTATTCCCCCCTCCCCCTCGAGACTGACCGTGCCGCGTAAGTATACGGTGACGCCTGACCTTTGCATTCGATGTTGTGTATATATAGGGACGAGGGTACCCAGACTTGGCAGCTCGTGCTTTTCTTGCCAACCTACAGACTACCTTCCCGTGGTCAGTGTACCTTCTCTCCCAGACCCTACGTGGGGTGATGAGAACGTCTGAGTACTGAATGCCTCCATTGCTTTTGTGTGTATTATATTCTCGATTCTTCGGCCGATAGCGCTCCCACTTTTGCGTTGACCGATGGCGATCCCCACGGGCTAGACATTGTGCGCGTGTACCGTTCTCATCTTGGCACGGCACAGACTGTGCACTGGCTCGGCCTACGCCGCGCCGACGCGCCCACTCCGGCTCAGGTGCAAGGCAACCACACCTCCAACCACGTTCCGTCGCCGACGGCGTGGCTGCCGTTGACCCGCCTCGATCGACTCAAGGCAGTGTCTTTGTTACGCGACCCTCTCACCCTTGCCGCTGAGCGGTACGTGCATGCACCTAACACCTCAGCCATTTGCTCCCTGTCGCGCATCCAGGAGGGTCACTGATCGGGTTTCCATCCCAGTCTGGAGCTGGGACAGATGCTATGGGAAGGAACGAAGTGCGAATTTGAGATTAGCAATGACCCACTCACTCTGCCTACAAACGGCAGTACCAGGAGCAAGGATTGGAGCGGCCATCCGTCGGCACGACTGGTCGTCATGCGCATGGCGGAGGCGATTGCACAGATCTGACAGCAACGCAACAGCAACAGCAACAGCAACAGCAACAGCAACAGCAACAGCAACAGCAACAGCAACAGCAACAGCAACAGCAACAGCACAGCAACAGCAACAGCAACAGCAACAGAACAGCAACAGCAACAGCAACAGCAACAGCAACAGCAACAGCAACAGCAACAGCAACAGCAACAGCAACAGCAACAGCAACAGCAGCAAACCGCCTCCTGGCCCGCTTCTCTTCTTACTCCCCGTCCAGCCCTCAAAACGGGGTGAATAAAGGGTGTGTGTGCATAGGGTGAACAAAGGGTATGTGTGCATATCATGTTGCTTGTAGATTCGGGCGTAGATCGGGGCTGAAGTGGGCGGGGGGGGGAGAGGGTACAGAAGATAATCTTGTTGGTATTTGAATGTGGGGTCCATCTCGAGCAGGTAGTCCACCCTCTGGCCCTGACCTATTGCCCTGACCTCTGAGCCGCCTGGCCTGTCTTGCGCCCGACGCTGTTCGGCACCCTTCGCTCCCGGCTACTGTTTTGCTGTCCTGGTTTTTTTTTGGGCTGTGCCGCCCGGTCGCGCGCCAGGCCGAAGCAGACGGGAGTACGAGGTACTGGGCCTAGTGGTCACCAGGCTGGCTGGTGTGTAGCGCGTGCTGAAGCAACCGTACCTATATATAAGTTGCAGCCCCAGCTCCATCTGTGTCTCGATCATTGTCATTGCCATCATTGTCATTGCCATCTGGATCCAGATCCTTCATCTCGCTGTCTTGGTTCCTGTCAGAGCGCAGACGTGGTAAGCACGTGCAGGAGAACACTGGACACGGTGCAAGTGGAGCTCAGAAAGACTCGATCTTTACTGAGATGAGAAGTCATGAGCTGATCAGGCGCGCAAGCACAGCAGGGCAGTGGGGGGGAGCAGGTACGTCTAGGCGCGCCAAAAGAGGAACGCATAGTCACCCAAATCTGGAAAACGAGTGCTCGTTAGTGGTTCTGTACACACAAAACAAGTGAGCGAGGTGTGCTGGGTTGGGCGACACGACGTACAGAAGTAAATGAAGTGCCGCACCTCTGTTCCCGGGCGCCATCGAAAGACGAAGAGTGAGTCAGTAAAGTGTCCAGCCCGCCACGTGTCTTGGAAGCAAAGGACGCCGACGAGAGACGTACCATGTGTACAATAGGAACCGAATGCTCGTCCCACCACGCTCTGCCACGTAGGACCAAAGAGCGCGTCGAGGCGCTTCTTGGTAAAGGCGGCCATGTCCTTTTCGAGGTGTGGGTGCGCAGCGCTTCTTGCGCAAGCGCAATTGCACTGGCCTGCATCTCGGCCGTCATGTCGACGTTCTTGATTACTGCCCGCAGTGGGGGGGCATCAGGAGCGACCACGCCTTGTGGCGTGCCCTCGGCGCCGGCTTTCTCGCTGCTCATCAGAAGTGGTGGTGATGGTTGGCGTGTCCATGGCCCAGACATGCCGGCAGCGCGTCGCCCAAGGTGGGGCCGGCGGGCGCGCTACGTAAGCACGCTATGCCCTAGCGCGGTGCTGATCCGCCCCGGTAGATCCCGCGCCAAAAAAAAATGGACGAACAGGGAATTGAACCCCGGACCTCATGCATGCTAAGCAAGCGCTCTACCCCTGAGCTATCCGCCCCTTGATGCGTCGAAGGCGAACACTGTTTCTGTATCACGTGCGCCTTTTCCACCATCTTAGCACGCTCTTTTGTCATCCTTCCTCCTCTATCACTTGTCACTCCACTCCCATCTTTTCTTGCGCTTCTTGAGTCCCCCATCGGAGCGTCCTCGCTCACAACGATGGACAATCGGAGAAGTGGGGGCTGGTGGATGGCATTCGCCGAGCGCCATGAGCTTGCACCATGCACGATGGGTTGAAAAGAAACATGAAACAAAAAGTGATCGAACCCGGGATCGAACCGGGGACCTTACGCGTCTCAACGAGACCTGTTGCTCCAGGATGTGAAGCGTACGTCATGACCAGCTAGACCATCCGACCGTGATGCGTTATACTGCGACACACGATGGATCGGACCACAGCAACCTATAGTCTCCGTTCACGTTGGAGCCACTTCTCATTGAAACTGTATACACCGCTAGATACACTAGCCACGCCGTGTCTGCTCAATAACAGTGGCAACCAATGTTACACATGTATGGGACTGCCCAAGAGGCGATGCCATGCCGACCGATGGAAACGGGGGTTGAGGGAATAAAGCGTGCGCGTAGCAACACTTGATCACATGGATGGGGGTAGGCGAGAACTGAGGACTGAGGCAAAGGGAGGGGCGTTAAAAAATGGTGACCTGGACCCCCTTGATATCGTGGCCCAATCGTCGAGCCAAGGAGAGGGTATGAGGGACGAGCACGCGCCGCATATCTGCCTGCTCGTGTCGGTCGCGCGTACGTCCGGAGCGAGAGAGAGGGGTTGGGATGCCGAGCGAAAACGTCGGGATGTGAGGGTGGTGGTGGTCGCCGGGATGGTGAGAGCGGGGATGTGCGTGGCCAAATAGCCGACCCAACGACTGTTTCCGATGTTCATGATTCCCATGGGACGAGAGACGACGGCGGGGGGGGTAGCTCCTTGAGAAACGTGCGGAAAGGGGAACCCACTCCCTTCGCGCTCACTGCCGCGGGAGGAAGAGCGGGCGAGTGGGCTGCTGGGTGTTGTATGCCCCGAGACGGGCAACGGGGTGAGCCAGTCGGCATGGTCGTGCTCGTCGAGATCCGAAGCAAAATGTAATTGGGGCCCTGCTGTGCCGGCCTGGGGTGACCAATCCACATCGTTGATCACGACAATTTCGCTGTAGTGCTTGGCGTGCGCCAGACGCACAATCGCTTCCGCCAACGTGTCCCCATCTTGCGCTTGCTGCACCTCTGTCGCCACATACAATCCCGCCTTGTCCGGGGCACTGACTTGCGCTTCCAGTTCCCCAGCCAAGACAATGAGCCGATCAAGAAGTTGCTCGCGCGCCTCTTCCCCCGCCTCATCCTCGATCCGCAGATCGTCCGTCAGCTCCAACAGTTGTTCGGTGCCAGAGAGAACGGAGGGCGTGGCACTCCCCTCACCACTGGGAAAGGAGCTCGGCGCATGGTGGGACGAATGGATCATGGAGGCAAAGATACTTCCGGCACGAGAGTGCGTCGCTCGGTCGCGCAGCGAACGAATGGAGTCGGAAGAATTTCCGCCCTCTCGTTCGGGGCTGTGGGCACGCACGGTGCTCAGCAAGCTAGTACGCCGCGACCGGTCTCCCGGCGAGGTGGGGCGGGAGATGGTGGTTTTTTGCCGCTGCGAAAAAGTGTGGTGGAAAGAACGGATGTAGGAGGCGGGGAGGATGGAGACGCATTCGACATTCACGCTTGGTAACGCTGCGGGGGAGGAAGAGTCCGAATCAGCCAAGGGAGAGTTGGTGCTGGTCAGGTACTCGGCCAGCTCGTGACCGACGGACTGGAGCGCTTGAATGGAGCGGGAGTGCTCCAAGTCGAGCAGGGAATGGCGCTCATCCTCGGCGGATGGTGGGGGAAATGGGAGAAAGGGGGTGGGGAGGACGGCGGGGGGGGGGGAGGCGAGTGGGAGGGTGAACGGGAAAAGTGGCTATGGGGGGTGGAGGGGCGGCTGGTGTAGGTCGGATGGACATGATGGCGGAAGACGGGCTGGTAGACGAGAGAGTACCGAGCGCGGACCCGGGGCTGGCGTTGGGCGGGTGGAAGGGGCGCGGGTGGCGATGGGCTTGGAGAGGGGGAAGGAGATGCCGGTCATGGCGGTGGCAGAGCGTATGGCCAGGGCGGCAGCATGGGAGGAGGAGGGGCAGAAGGAGCAGAGAGCAAAGCGCGCTTGGAGACCTCCCACACGCTGCCGGCCGAGCGTCGGGGCAGGCGAGTGGAATATAGCATCGCCAGATTGCAGATCGCGTCAGACGGCATGACGCGCATGACGCGTGATGTGGATGCATGATGCAGGACGCACCACCGAGGCACCCGTCGCGCGTCACATGTCACACGTCACGCGCATCCAATTCGTACGTTTGCAGGCCGAACTCACAACCCTAGCCGCGCCATGTCAATGTCACATGTCACCATGTCACCGGTCACCGGCCGCACTGGTCACTAGTCAGTCACTAGTCACTAGTCACTAGTCACCTAGTCACCCTCCTGTGCTTTGCCTCCTCCGCTGCCTCGCCCACAGCACCCAGCCCTCCTCGGCCTCATCCACACTCCCGACAGCGTCAGCCGCCCCGTGTCAGCCTCGCGACTAGACCTGAGCTGCCGCTCCTCAGGCCTCACCGCGTCACGCCCTCAGCGCAGCGCATCTGTTATGAGCGCGTCAGTCTGAACTCGCGCCTGGCGTGCTGCTGAGGAGGGTTGCCACATTCAGCACGAGCCCACCTCTCCAGTCACCACTAGTCAGGCCCCACACGCTTCAAATCACGCACGGGCAGAGCAGCTCCAGTCTGAGCCAGTCTGCACTACCTTCTCCCCTTGTAGCCCTTCCTAGTAAGACCCCCATCCCGCGCGTCCATATCGAGGATCTCAGTGTGCAGACGGACATGGGACAGGGTACGGGGCTCTATAAGTCCGCCCTCCCGACCCGTTCCCCGTCCTGCGGGTTGCGCCCTTTTTCCGTTCGTCACTTTGTTTTCATCTTCTCTGTCTGGGTCCGTATTCGCATACCTCCACGGCCTGACCTTGGGCGCCACCCTGTTTAGTATGCACTTTCGTTTCGTTCTCGGTCCGTAGCCGGGTAACCGGTAACCCACAGTCTCCTAAAAAAGTTCTTGATTGGAAACCCCACGCTCTCTCTCCTCATATGGGCAGAGAGCCCTCGCGAACTAGTTTGATAGGGGGCTCAAGAAACCCCTCGCACGGGTCTCAGTCAGAGCCTGGGCGCTACTGGCCCTCAGCGCCGAGCTGAGCCCTCGCTGAGGGCGCAAATGTCCCGCTCGGATGCGTTCATACATCTCAGGACAGAGGCCCCACTACCAACATCAAGCACCATAGTGCCTGATGTTCTTCAGATGCATGAGTCCTGAGAGAGATTCCCTTTGCGAATTGGACCAACGGAATCCCAATCGGACCATTTGATCAGTAGCACTGAACTATAAAGCCACAGCCTGCCAAACTCCTTTTCACACCGATCCATTCTTCGTGTGTTCGGGTCCAAATGTCCAGAACCCCCTCCCCTTTTTGCACCTATAACGCTCTGCGATCTCGACGACGCCTTGCTTGAACAGTTGTCATTGCAGTGCCCTCAGCCTGAGCGCTGCGGCTCAGCCAACCCCCTCAAGCCTCCTCTCCGTTCTGGGTGCACGCGAGTGACAATTGCTAGCTATAGTTCATAAGCGTTGGCACGCTCGGGCCCTCAGGGGGTGTCGACTGATGAGCCCACTCCTGCTCAAAAGTACAGATCCCTATACCATACAAAAATTACTAACCCTACTGGCGTGCCAAGTGTACCACTTCTGCACCAACAGTTTAGGTCAGCATCGCGTAAGCCCCCCCGGTGGCTGCGCCACCAGCAAGCATCGGTGATATTATTTTGTCTCTCCACCGTGGAAGGGTTCCAGCCTGGAACGGTGGCCGGTGGAACGGTGGCTACGGTGGCGATGGTGGACCAGGGGAACGGTGGCTACGGTGGCGAAGCGGGAACGGTGGCTAAGGTGGCGACGCAGCATCAAGCTGGGGCGAAGCCCCAGCTGACCGGGCCGTAGGCCCGGTGGGCTCCTCGTATCATATAACAACACGATAAAAAGACAGTGAAACGCGAAGTCCATCTCAAGTGGCTCGTTCGCGTTTGGGTGAACCGCCGGACAAGGCCCTAGAACGACGCCTCTGAATTGTTCCAGGAAATGGTAATGCCCTGGTTGCAGTTCTTGGCCGGCACCGCACCCACCGTGATATTCATCTCCCTGACGAGAGTGCTGCGTAAGGCAAAACACAACATTATTATGACTCCGAGCTGTGTAATAATTCGCCCAGGGCGGGCAGAATGCCAACTAATAGGGGTACCAAACCCATCGCCCGCTTCATTTACATGTCCCTACGTCATCTGATTCGCCCTTGGTCTATTCTCTCAACCGGATAGGACTTGAATAGATTGGAAAGAGGGCTGGGGGATGGGGGGCCGGGCAGTGGGGCAGAAGTGCAGGCAAGTGGGGGGGGAACCCGTGGCTGGCAGTAGCAGCGACAGGTAGGGTTGTTGGGCCCAAGGGACCTGCCGCAGCCGGAAAGCGGTAGGGTTTCCAGCTGTTTCCAGTGGTTTCCAGTGGTTTCCAGTCATTTCCTGTCGTTTCCTGTCGTTTCCGGCCATTTCCGGCCGTTTCCGGCCGTTTCCTGCCGTTTCCGGCCGTTTCCTGCCGTTTCCGGCCGTTTCCTGCCGTTTCCGGCCGTTTCCAGCCGTTTCCGGCCGTTTCCTGCCGTTTCCGGCCGTTTCCTGCCGTTTCCTGCTATTTCCTGCTATTACCAGCCGCTCGCTCACCCACGGGCACCGGTTCACTTCCTACTTGTTCCCTGAGCGCTCAGGCTGAGCGCCACGCGGGGGGTCTGGTGGGTTTGCACGGAATGGGTAGCACGACAGACACACTCTGCAGATCTACACCGACTCTGTAGCCGATCAAGGGCGTTGAGTTGAGGCTCAACCTTGAGTTCAAGTTCAAGTTCAACGCCCACCGAGCGCCGAGCAGAAGTGGATTAGACTACATGAATAGGGAACGTTTTGAGACAGCACCACGCCACTCCTCATGTGCCCGCTGCCATGGGAAGGACAGGGCGCGGGGTGGGGTGGGCGGGAGGAGAAACGGCAGGCGCAGCACGCGGCTGTCGGTGTTCAGTTCAGGGTTCAGGCTGACGCAGCCGGTGCCGGGGCACGTTGCAGGCCATCGCCCACCTGCGCATCCGCATCCTCGACCATAAATTCGCGCGCGTGCTGCTGCAAATAGGCAACGGAGCGTTTCTCGTCGTAAAACAGCGAGTAGGCTCGCCGCACATCCACCACCTCTACCCGCGCCGCTTTCCTCCGCGCCGAGGCGAGAGCAGCGGTGGTAATTAAGTTGATTGCGTACCGCAGCGACGTCTCGGTCCCGATTCGCGCCAGCACATCCAGTGCCGCCGGCTCCACCTCCACCTCCTTTCGGCAGCACGGATGGAAAGGATGCCGCGCGTCTCGTCGATCGAGTAAGGGGTGGTGCGAATGATCAGCACACGGTCCAAAAGGTCGGGCGGGAGGCCGTGCGGGGCACGGAAATGCGTGCCACGCACCCTGGCCATGCCCCGGTTAGAGGCCATGACAACCAACGGCGCCGCCGCATTCTCCAGCCCGGTTGAGGAAGGAGAAGCACTCAATGTCCAGCATGTGGATCTCATCCAGGAACAACACTCCGGGCACCATCTCTGCCTTACCCTCTTCGCGCCATTCGGCCACCTTGGCATCGATCTGCGCGCAACTCGGACTTGATTTCGCCCGTGTCGCCAGAGAAGAGAGCGAGGAAGCCCTGGGTGCGGCTGTTGATCACGTCAATCTCATGGAGGAGATGGTATGCACCGTCTCGCGCCGCTGTTGCAGCTCGCCGGTGGGCGTGTTGACAAACTTGGTATCGCTTGCCAAGGCATCATAGTCGCGCGCACGCGTAAAGCTGCGGCCCATCTTGACCACACGACCACTGGCCTTATCGATGCTCACCACATCGCCGGCAGTGACCTTTTGCTTGTGCAAGCTATCGATCATCTTGCCGCCCAGGTCGTACACCGTCTCCATGTCGGTCGTCTTGATCGTCAGACGGCCCGTCTTGGTCGCGCCAGTCAGGCTGCGGTCAATGTGGATCTCCACCACTTCGCCCAGCACGACCTCAGACTCTTCGGTAAGGCGAACGGCGACGGCCTTGCGCAGCGCCTGGGTCAACGCCTCGGTCTTGCTAATCTCCAGACTAAACACCTCGGCCGAGCTCATCGAGACAAATGGGATCGGGTCCTGGTCGCCGCCCAGCTCTTGGGCCATGCCCATCGCGAGCGCCGTCTTGCCCGTGCTCGGCGGGCCCGAGATGAGGACGGCGCGACCGGCAATCTTGCCCTCCTTGACCATGCGCGAGATGACGCCGGCGGCGCGGCGGGCGGTGACCTGGCCAACCATGCCCTGGCCTTCGGGGCGGGCTTCGAGGTGGTCGTCAAGGCCGAGGCCATGCACGTGGCTGTGAGCGCCGATGCGCTCCAGCGTCTGCACGGGCGTCTCGGTGGTGGCGGCCGTGGTGGAGATGGTGGCGGCGGCCTGTGGGCAGAGGGAGGGGGGGTCAGCGGGGGCAGGGCGGGGCGCGGTGGGCGCGGCGACACGTACCATGGTGGGAGAGCACAGCAGCAGGCGGGGGCGAGACCGAGGCCAGGACGCGAGCGCGGCGAAAACAAAACGCAACGGCGACGGATGGCTTACGTCAGCGCCACCCTGTTCGCACTCGGCCGCCCCGCCGGCGGCGTCTGGGCAAGGCGGCGCGCGCCACCACTCAGTCCTCACCCTCGCGCCCTCCCGCTGCGTGCCCATGAGCCGCCCCCGCTTCTTTGCCGCCCCGCGCAAGGGCGAGAACTTTGAGCTGCTGGCCGACCTCAACTCGGAGTACCGCGAGCGGCGCAAGGATGCGATCAAGCGCGTGATAGCCAACATGACGATCGGCAAGGACGTGTCGGGGCTGTTTGCGTCGGTGCTCAAGAATGGGCAGACGGACGACGTGGAGCAAAAGAAGTTGGTGTACCTCTACCTGATGAACTATGCCAAGACCCAGCCCGAGCTCGTCATCTTGGCTGTCAACACGTTTGTCAAGGACTCGGAGGACATCAACCCGCTTGTGCGTGCGCTCGCTCTGCGCACCATGGGCTGTCTGCGCGCCGAGAAGATCATCGACTACCTCGCCGACCCGCTCACCAAGGGCCTGCGCGACGAGAACCCCTATGTGCGCAAGACGGCTGCGCTGTGCGTGGCCAAGCTGTACGACCTCAAGCCCGAGCTGGCTATCGAAGGCGGCTTCCTCGCCCGGCTGCAGGAGATGGTGGGCGACAGCAACCCGTCTGTGGTGGCCAATGCGGTTACCGCTCTGACGGATATCCATGACCTGGCGCAGGATGCGCAGCCTGGCTCGGAACTGTTCGTGATTGACGCTCGTACGCTTCAAAAGCTGCTGATTGCACTCAACGAGTGCACCGAGTGGGGTCGGATCGCGATCCTCAATGCGCTGGCTACCTACCGCGCCAAGGACCCGCAGGAAGCGAGCATATCTGTGAACGTGCCCTGCCGCAGTTCCAGCACGCCAACGGCTCCGTCGTCCTGGGAGCGGTCAAGGTGATTCTGATCCACATGGATGCGGTGGAGCGCGAAGAGCTCAAGGCGCAGTTCATCCGCAAGATGGCGCCGCCGCTCGTCACCTTGCTCTCGTCGGCGCCCGAGGTACAATGGGTCGCGTTGCGCAACGTGAACTTGATCTTGCAAAAGTACCCCGACTTGCTCAACAATGAGCTGCGCATCTTTTTCTGCAAGTACAACGACCCATCTTACGTCAAGGTGGAAAAGCTAGAGATTATGATCAAGTTGGCCAACGCACGCAATGTGGACATGCTGCTCAGTGAGCTGAAAGAGTATGCGTCCGAGGTGGACGTGGACTTTGTCCAGCGCGCCATTCGCGCAATTGGCATGTGTGCAGTCAAGATTGATGAGGCGGCGGAACGATGTGTGCATGTGCTGCTGGACCTGATTGGGACGCGGGTGAGCTACGTGGTGCAAGAGGCGATCATTGTGATCAAGGACATTTTCCGCAAGTATCCCAGCAACTACGAGGGCATCATCCCGACCTGTGCGGCAACCTGGAAGATTTGGACGAGCCTGAGGCCAAGGCGTCGTTGATCTGGATTGTGGGCGAGTACGCGGAAAAGATCACCAACAGTGCCGATCTGCTAGCCACGTTCTTGGACAACTTTCTCGAGGAACCGCACAGCGTCCAGTTCCAAACCCTTACTGCCATCGTCAAGCTCTTCCTCAAGCAACCTTCGGCCGGACAAGATTTGGTGCAGCGGGTGCTCGAGTTGGCCACCAAGGAAGCCGAATCGGCCGACCTGCGCGATCGCGCCTTCATTTACTGGCGTTTGCTCTCCAGCCCTGACCCCGAGACGAGCAAGCGGTCATCCTGGCTGCGCACCCCCCATCTCCCTGCCTTTGTCCACCTTGCCGCCCGCGGTACTGGATGAGCTGTTGGGCGAGCTGGGCTCGCTCGCGGCCGCGTACCACAAACCCGCGTCGACATTTATTGGCAAGGGCAGGATGGGCGCTGACGAGGTAGCGGGACCTCAAGCCGCACGAGTTGACGCGCGAAAAGGCTCTGCAAACCGTTTTCCAAGGCGCCAATGCCGAGACGCTGATTGGGCTGGACGACGACGAGGGCGCGCTGGCGGTCGGCATCGCCCCGGCCTCCGGCCAGGCCGGTGGCTTGGGCGGGCTGGAGGACTTGCTGAGCTTGCAGGATGAGCCAGCGCCGGCGGGCGTCGCGGCACTGTCGCTCCAACCGAGCTTGGACCCGGCGCAACAAGTTCACCAGACGGCCACTAGTCAGCTCAACGACTTGCTCGGTCTGTTTGACGCGCCGGCGCCGGCACCGACACCGACGCTGGGAGCGGCCGCTGCGACTTCGGCCGTGCCGGGGGGAGGGGACGTGTTGGGCGGACTGGGGTCCCCTCTGGCCACTGCTTCCCCTGCGCCTGCGCCAGTTCGTGCAGGCACAGCGTCCACGACCGCCGCGCCGACCGACGACTTGCTGGGCCTGTTTTGAAAAAGTGGCGTGGCCAACGTCCGGTTTTGGATGACCGATCACTATGGTGGCCGCCGCGCGATTGTCTTTTCTTCCTGCTCCTGTACTGCACCTACCCCTCGTGCGTTCTGTTGGTCAGCGTGCCCACTTCATCTGCATCTGTCGGAGGCCATTCGCTGGGCGGGTAATAGTGTACACTAGTAGCTAGGGCAGTCCATCTCCGCGGTCTCTCCCATCGGGGGAGCAAAGGAGGACATCGAAGTATCGAAGTGTATAGAGAGCGAGAACCAAAGAGAGAGACAGGTATCGTGGGCAGATCAGGGCACCAAAGAAAGGAGAGTGAGGTGGGTCATAATGGGGGAGCCGAGCAAGGCGAGAAGACAGAGGGTCGGTGGCAAGTGCAAGAAGCGTTGCCAACCAAGCGCGCAAAGAGACCAAAAGGCAGGATTGCCATCGGTCTAAAGCGGGGGAGCAGGGGTCATCCCCCAATCAGCGGCCGACTCAGGGTGCGGCCCAGGGGGAGAACGCGGAGAACGGGAGAACGTGGGGAGCGCGGACGAAGGAGTGTCGAAGGCACCGGCGAATGGGAGCGTGAAACGAGCGGGGCGGAGGGGGAGGAGAAAGTGAGCGCGGACTGGGGCTGGCAGGGCGGTGCGGCCAGCGCGAGCAGGGCAGGGACGGTGGTGCATGACGAAGCCTCGTGCGCGTGCGCGTGCGCCAGCGACGACGGCGTGGCAGCACGGCAAAACGAGCGGCGGGAATGCAGGTTTCTCTGGCTGTCGGGCAGGCGGAGGCTAAATGTGGACCGACGTCGGTCTTGGCTCAAGGCGCTCACCGATCTCGCGTGGGTCGCCTCGGCTCCGCGCGCTGGGGATGGCGAATGGAGTGTCCACGTGCGATGGTGAGCATGGGCCAACGCACCAATATCGTGCTCGCCGTCGCAGCAAACACGCACATTGTCCAACCCGGACCGGTGCTGCTACTGCTCCCGTCGTCCTCCTCGATCATCGCCTCGGCCGTACGGCGCTGCCCCCCCTTCCCAGGTTCATTTGGCAAAACGTCCCAGGGCGACACGGGTTCCCACCGTCCAACTGCGTTGGCGCTGGAGGCTGAGGACTGAGTCGGGAGAGGCATGGATGGGAAGGGTCCTGACTTGACCTTGAATGCGACATGGCCGAATTGGAACGAGAGGGTTGATGCGACATGGCCGAGTTGGAACGACGGTTGAGACGCATGGGAACTAGCTTGCCCCGCTGCTCGCCACGGCACCTTCCACAACCTGAGCGAGGGACTGCGTTCGGGCCAGCGCGACCTTCGCTCAGAGGAAGAGCGGGCGAGGATGCTGGTCGACAAGAGCTGCGGGCTCTCCCCGATTCGGGAAGGCAGAGGCGAGTGCGCACGGTCCAGGGGCTGAGGCGACGCCATGGTCGTGCCCCCCGCCGCTGAGGATGGCGCCAGCGACATGGGCGCGAGGACAGGGCTAAGGGTAGGTAGCTCGAGCGGCGGCAAATCCTGGATTTGCAGGCGGCGCAGCTTGTCTCGTTGGACCAAAAACCGCAGGGCTGTGAGCCAAGTGCGGTGTGCCTCGGCCGAGGGGGCAGTCAGATGCAGTTCCTGGCCATTGGCACAGGTCAGAACGAGAGATTGGGTGTGCAGACTGACACTTTGCTCCCCCATCTCACGGGGCCCGCCGTACAGCACGCCATCGGGATCATACGCGCGTTCCTCCTCACCCCGCTGAACTGCACCGACTTGGACTGGTTCAGGTCGCCGGCCGCTTGGCTCGGGGTAGGGGACGGATGGCCTTGGCTCCAATAGATGCGCATCGTGTAGGGCTGCAGCCAGACGAACCGCAGATGGCGACGTTCGAACAACTTGTTGCGCTGCCGCGACGTCCGCTGCGTCCTCTCGGTCTCCCCTCGCCGTTCGAATCCGGCCCGCGCGAAAAGGAACGGGCCAAGCTTCCGATGCCCCGGGGAAGGCGGGTATACTTGACCATGAACATCCGATCATTGCCTGCGAGATGGCCTCCATCTCCGGCTGCGGCAAGCGGGAGGTGACAAGGGACGTCGTGGGATAGAAAAGGAGGGCAGGCACGAGGGGGCCCGAGCTTGGGGAGAGCCAATGTCCTGCGCAAACGCCGGTGAAACAGGTGGCGAAACCACGCTGCGAGCCTTGGCCCGCGGGGTAAAGTAGATGGATGAACGAGAATGAGGTCGAGCGTGGTGGTTGGGCGAGGCGACGGAGTTGCATTCCAGCCAGCATGGCTACCCTCAGGTGCGGGAGGCGCCGATGTAGGAGTGGAGTGCAACGGGGGACTCTCGTGGTCCATCGGTGTGAGCGAAGAGACCGCACCGGTAGGAGAACGCGAACTCGAAGGTATGCGGGTGTGCCGTCCCGACAAAGTGGGTTGAGCAGGGGACTGTTTCCCCTTGGATGAGAAGTGGCGTGAACCATCATGGAGGATGGCCTCGGCCGCCGAGGCGCTCCTTGGAACATGAGCACGTGGGGGGTAGACATCTGCGCCTGGCGCGGATCTGGTTGGGATGGAGAAGGGTGGGTATCATCGCGATGACGGTGGGACTGGTGGCGCTGGTGATGGTTGTGACGGGGGAAGGAAGAGAGAGCGGTGAGAAACGCGCTGCTGGCGTGCACTCGCTTGAATGAGAGGAAGACTTTTGGTACCGTGAGAAGAGCGGTGCTCATGGCGAGCGGTTGAGCTGCGAGTACTAGACTCATGCCGGGGCCTTAGGTGAGTGGCATCATCGAAAGCCCGGGATCCTATAGGCTCAACGTCGGCTTCAGCACCGTCGTCGGCTGAACTTTCTTCTGCTCTGGGAATACGCGCTTGTGCGGCGGCATGCAAGGGACGAAGTGCTAATGGCTTCCCGGAGGTGGAGGGAAGACGGTGGCGGTTCGCCGGCGAGGGCGTTGGGGGAAGAGAGCCAGCAGTAGAGGTATGCGATGCCGATGGCACCAATTCAGGTGGGGAATTGGGCGGACACGAGGGAGTGACGGACACAGATGGCATCACGGGCCACGTTTCAGTTTGGACTGTTTCGTCAAGCCGGGCCATCTGGTCCGTCGCAACATTTTCCTCAACCCGATGGGGATACTGCGTCCCATTGTCCAGGGCCTGCTCATTGGACGAGGTTGTTGGGGTGAGCCAAGGCTGGCAGCCGACTGTCGGCCTAGATGCAGGGCTGATCCAGAGTCGGTATCCAGTTGAAGGGGAGTGCCAATGTCCAGAGATGAAAGCCGTGAACCCTCGTAGGCATCCACAAAGCGACCTTCCGACTGTCCCGAAGCCTCTGAAGGAGGTTGTAGCGGTTCCAGAGCCAAGCTGTTCGGTCCTTCCATCCCAACAGCCGAGACACCAGACTTGTCGCTCTGGTCTTTTTCGAGCAGCATACGCAGTGCCGCCCCGTGCTGCTTAACGATTGCTTCGAGCTGCTCTGATAGATTCTCAGCTGCTGCCGAGAAAAGAGCCGGGTCGGGGTTGGAATCCGGACTGGGCCTGGGTCCTTTTGTCCCTTCCGATGGAGGCGATGTGGGACATAGATCGGTTTGTGGTATGTCCTCTTTGTGGCTGAGGGCGTCTCGTTCGCCTAGGTTGATGGTCTTAGAAACAGAGGGTGGAGGAGCAGGTGCGGTTTGAAGTACATCTTCCAAAGCATGGCACAGTGCGGGGCGCATCTTCTTAGGCTTGATCGATTTGGCACGCGTCCTTGGAATAGCTGGGGACGACGAACTCTGGGGAAGATGCGAACGGTTTTGGGACGCTGGCCTGAGATGGCTCGACGGAGGGAGGAGGTGTCGGTGGCCCAATCGGCAGGATCAGACTTCCGGCTCTGCCGATGCGTGCCTGTGGAAAGACGATGGGTATCGCCAAGGGAAGAGGTTGTGGCATGGAGGGCAAGGAGACGTTGGGCCTCATCCCTCTGACCCATGATCACATGTGCCTCTCTCAGCGCCTCACGGGCTCGGTCTTCCGCTTCACTTGCTCGCTGCTGGTGACGAGACAATGCGGATCTTAACGTGTTGCGCTCGTCTTCGTAAGCAGCACGGGTCTGAGCAGCGGCTTGGCTGGTAACGGTAAGTTCAGATGATAATCGAGCAATGTTTGCCTCGCTCCGAGCCAGAGCGGGTCGTATGGCGGATAAATCGTCCTGGGTCGACTGATGAGCCAGCTGCAAGTCATGCAGCTCATTTACAACAGATTCTAGCAGAGGGTCAGCACCAATAGAATGCCCCCAATGGGTGTGCTAGAGACCAGAACATACCTTTGCCTTCTTGGATCACCTTGATTTTATGCTGCTGCTCTGCCACGGTGCGCTGCAAGCCCTCAGCCGTCTTTGCCCGCTCCTCGCGCGCTGCTACGAGGTCACCTTCAAGCTGGGAAATGGACTGTTCTGACTTTTGCTTGAGGTCGGCCAATGCCGTGACCAAGACTGCATGTATGCTTGTAGTCGGCGCAGTTCAGCCAGAAGCTGGTCCTGCAGCTGACGGGCAAAGATGCTGTCCAGCTCAAGCTGGGCGGTCGGCTTGCCGCGCGAAGCTGGCTGGCTCAGAAGGGAGGGAGAACTAGCGCTGTCACTTGGCAGAGGACTGGGATTGGCCATTGCACGACCAGACGAAAGCATTGGGGAAGACATTGGGGGGGCGTTGCGGGCTCGCCGAGCCGCTTGGTTCTCTTGTCACCTTCTGCTTCGTCGGTGGAATCAGGAGGGAGGTGAATGGTGACCTTGGTACGCCCATCGGCCTGCTCGATGCTCCGCCTAGCAAGCCAGTCCGCATCGTCCGTAGGGACATGGGTGTCAGCTTGGGCGGCAACAGTGAGGCGGTGGAGCAGGGCTTGGCGCTGACGGGCGAATTGGGTTTGCTCCAAGGCAATCTGGGCCTCGAGCTCGGCCACCTGCGTCATGAGCCCAGGGGCATCCATGTCCAGCGCAGGCGGTACATCCACAAGAGGAGGGTGGGAGGAGGAGGAGAAGGAGGCGGATGCGTATTGGTCATACTGGTGCGCACGCTGTACGTCTTGCTCGGCAACGAGGCAGGACAGACGGAAGGCCTGCAGCCGGCTGGCGAGCGCATCCAGCATGGTTCGCGGCGGCCTGCTGGTGCTCGAGGATGGCGGCGAGGGCAGCGCGGGGCGGGCTTGCTGGGCGACGTGGGAGCGGTGGTGCTCGAGAAGGCGGCGACACTGGGCCGCAGCGGCCAGGACGGCGGCGGCGTGGGGGCTGCTGGAGTGGTCCTGGGTGGGGGAGTGGCTGCTGGCGCTGCTGCTGCTGCTGGTGGCGCTGCTGCGGACGCTGGCAGCAGCGTCGGCGTCGCTGGCCCAGTGCATTGCCGGCGGCATTGCCGCGACGCTGGGTAGGCGGGGGGAGGGGGAGAGGGGGGGGTGGTGGCGGGCAAGCGCTGCTGCGGGTGTTTGCGCTGCGGGCGTTTGGCTGCAATAAGCGCAGGCTGCAGCGCGGCCGAGGCGCCCTGGCATGCACGCGCAGCACACAGATGCGGTGCTGTGCTGTGCCGTGCGGTGCGGCCCCTGGCGTCTGTGCGCCGCAATGGCCATTAAGCTTCCTGTGGCAACCAGGCGGGTGCACGCTTCAAGCTTCAAGCTTCAAGCGCTCAGCAGGCAGTCTAGTCAGCAACCCACTCTAAAGATCAACACATCCAACGCCCTCTTCAAGCTTGAAGCTTGAAGCTTCAAGCACAGTGAACTATTTTCCTAATTGAAGAGCTTCACCCAGCTTTCGTCCCTGGCCGATCCGCCCATCATGCATCACGCCCCCCGGGGCAGACGGCCTGTGTGCGATTGGCAGGCCAGCCGCATCATGCATCGATCTCCAGCTGCTCCACCCGCTCCGTGTGCGCGCAGCACCAGCCCACACACGCCAGCCCGCTGGGGGACGCCTGACGCGTGACGCGCGTGATGCGCAGCCCGCCGCAGGCTGCCCCACGCCCCCTCCTGGGCGCCACTGCTGACGCCCTTCAATCAGTCATCCGATCGACATGGGCGCTGGGGCGCGCACACCTTTGCCTTCCCCCCCGCCTCATCAGCTTGTGTCAATAATGTCAACAACCTTCGCTCTTCCTTCACGCTTCGCTCCAACGATGCTACCCCACCGCCGTGCCTACCCACATTGGCCCGTTTCTGTCTCGTTTAGCAGCCAATAGTCGAGGGATGCATCCCTCGCAGCCGTGGGCGGCAGGAATGCAAACGCACGCACCTGCCGCTGCCTGTAATGTGCAAGCTGCGAATACCCTCCCCCGCTAAGAGACACACCGCCTGGGCTAGACCCGTGCCGAGAAGAGAGCGATCCAGAAGAAAAAACACAGTGTGCTGTGCGCCTCATGACCCACTGTGGCTGCCTTCAGATGGCCCATCCCGACCCCAAGAGCTGGGAGCTGATGGTGATCATCACCACCACCGAGGGGTTATCAGACGACGGCCAGTTGTTCGTCCAAAACATCACCCCCGGCACAACAGATTTATGGAGCAGTGTCGTGCCTTTCCTCAGACGGGCATCAACACTCCCATGCACATCGCTGTTGTACACTGCTCTTCCCTCTCATTCCTTAGTAGTGCTAATGCATGCTTCCTCCCTCTCTCTCTCGTCCACCCCAGTTCAGTCTTTTCCATGTTCCATTGTTCCTGCTCGCCCTGGCTCAGGTCCGTGCGCCGCGTGAGAAGGAGGACCGAGCACCCGATGGGAAAGGCCCAAGGCCCCCAAACAGCCCAGACCGCCATAAAAGGCTGTATAATATACCTCCTGCTCCGAGCGCATCCCCGCTGGACAGTGAGCACTCAAGCAGGCGACTAGCACGGTGTACAACGCTCGAATGTGTTACAGTAGATGCTGCTTGAGCGCTGCGCGCACCAAGCCCGAACATCAGGCTGGCCGCCCTCCCTGCCTTTCGCCTCGGCCAGGCTGGAGGTGAAGCTGTTTGTTCACGTGTGGCTCGCCCCGCTGGGGGGAAAGGATGAGGATCAAATTCGTCGAGTGGAAAGAGATCGAGGTATATATGCCTCGGAGAAGAAGAGAACATGCAATCTGAGGCACACGGAGAAGGAAAGGGGAGCCTAAACAAGGAGAAACAGGGTCTAGAACAAATCAGGGTCCAGCACACCTGGTGACTATGTGTGATCATGTGGGTCTGGTCCAGACAACATCGCCCCCAGGACGGCAGCAATAAAAAAACGAAAGGAAACCGAACGACAAAATGGAAACCCAAAGGAGCAGCATCAGTTATGGTCAAGAGGGAAGAGGGAAGAGGGAAGAGGAGAAAACACCATCAGTGTTCCAGCCGGCGCTCTCGCCAGCGCACCACGCAATGAGACCGTCGCTTCGAGTGGACAGTGCGCGAGTGCGCATAGAGACGGGGATGATCATATATGTGTTGCAGCCCTGACTTCCATGCATCTTCTCCGAGGTAATATATACCTCGCCCCTTTTCTCCTCGATGAATATGATCCTCATCCTTTCGCCCATCTTCCTCTGCTGTTAGATGCGATCTTTCGTTTTGCCCTTCGCCATGCGGCCGTCCTGATCGACCCTGCGCTTATAATTCTCCTCATCCTTGTCTTGTTTCGGGAAGTTTTCGGGGAGGGAGGCCTGCTGCGACGCTATTGTGGAGATGCTTACTTTCTCTGAACAGTCCTTGTGTAACTCTGTCAGCACTACTAATAGGCCACACTGCTCTGTAGGAGGGAGATTGCTTCGGATGCCGACAGGTATTCATTCAGGCTGCATGGAATGGCGCCTTATATACCAGAGGAGAAGGAGAAGCTATCACACGGTAGACGACGCGTGATGAGGGGAAAGAGACACAAAGGGGGCAAGGAAGATCTAGAACAAGGATCATACCCACATCCTGTGGGAATGTGTGTGTGATCCGTCATGCTCTCATGTCGGCGCGCTGCATCTTCCTTTGTGCTCCCGTGCTCGCTTCTCCCCTGTCTTTTAACGTGAGAGCACTTCCATTCAAGGTTTCGTTCCCCTTCCGTGCTCGGGATCAGCTCTCGATCAGCTCCCTAGCTCTTTCACTCAGTAGGGACCATAGCATTGCGGCCGCTTTTGGCCACGGCCAGATCACCATGGTCCTTGGGTGCATAATGTTTAGCTTTGCTCGAACTCGAAACGACTGTCCGAGGCGTAGCACATGCGCCCCGTATCATGCCCACAGGTTTGGCAAGTTCCCCAATCATCGAATATCATCTCAGCTCTTCAGTGGATAATGAATAACTGTGCATCTATAACTCCACATTTTTGCTTGGTCGCCCGAAGGAGCATTTTGCTGCCGCCCATCCCAAAACGGAGATGATCCTGCTACTACAAGGCAACCCTCGCCGTCGATATGCCAATTTGGTCCAAGGGATGACAACGATGCCAGCCTCATATTTTCTTGTTTGGTGGACGGCTTAGCAGGAAATCGGGGGTGCCACGTGTCTTCTTTCTCGCTTTCTCGCTGTGCCAGCTCGAGGCGGATGTGTCGCCGATGTGACCGGGTGTGCTAGGCATGGTCCGACAGCATGGACAGCACAGGCAGTAGTAGGCAGTGGCGTGGAACTGGAACTAGCAGCCTGCTTTTAACGTTAGCTCGCGTCTCTCGTCCCTACTCCTCTCCCATCTCCAACCAAGCGGGCAAGCTTCAACGCTTCAAGGTCAAACTAGGCGGACGCTCGGGACACAATGGGGAGCGTTGACGCTGATCACACTGCCCCCCCGCCGTGCTTGTCGATCCTATTTGCCACCGTCGCCCCGGAGCGCTGGCATGGCCACATCGGTACAACCCAGCGCTTGCTGTGCAGCCCAGCGCAACCCCCGCCTCGCCTTCCCTGCCCCATCGACCATCTCATCGCCCCCGGTCCCCCGACACCCTGGCGCGCCATCGACCATCCTTCTCGTGCCCCGCCCTGCCCATCACGTAGAGCTTGTCGCTCATGACCAACTTTCCCCCGACAGCGGTGCCGGTGCAAGCGGTGGTGCGTACGGTGCCCGTGCGCAGCAGCGACGAGTTGCGTGCGGCGCTACTCGGTGCCGAGCCGGGCGATGAGCTGGTGCTAGCCCCTGGCGAGTACCGCGGACCTTGGACGGTGGAGGCCAAACGGGGATCACCATCTCGGGTCCTGGGCTGGGTCCGGGGGCTGGCGAAGGAGCGGGCGCGGTGCTGCGTACGACCCACGGGGGCAAACCGTGTTGCTCTGCAATCCTGTCAGGCTTGTACTGTTCGCGGTCTGGTGCTGCAGGGCGGGCAGAAAGGGCTGATGGTGGATGGCTCGTCGGACTGCGTTTGACCATCTCGATGTCGGTCAAACACGCATGGAAGCCGTCCACTTTCGCAACCAAAGCCAGCGCTGCTCGCTCCAGTTTTGTCTCGTTCACGACACGGGGCTCGGCGGCGACCAAGCCGCCGGCCACGGTCGCACCCAGGCGGACGATGGCGAGGGCGTGTATGTGGGCACGGCGCTGTCCAACACGCCGCGCGACGCACGGGGGCAATTGGTGCCGGACCGATCGGACAAGGGTGCGGGTACTGCTGTACAACCGCATCTGGAACACCAGCGTCGAGGCAATTGATATCAAGGAGTTCACGTCCGAGGGCGTGATTGCGGGCAACACGCTCGATGGCGGCGTGGCGCGGTCGCGCGGTGCCGGCGATGGTGGAGCTCAAGGGAGCGGGCTACGTGTGGAGGACAACACGTTCACACAGCGCACACACCTAGTCAAGGTGTTTGCCATCCGCGGGGCGCCGGGCTCGGGCGAGGGCAACGAGGTGGGGCGGGCAACCGAGAGGCGTAGAAACTGGCCCGTGCGCTGGTTGGGGATGTGTCTGGATCACCAGAACCCACAGGGTGGATTGGATTAAGGATTGCATGTTGCCGTGTGTGATGCGTGATGGGAGGCGGGTGTGGATGTGATGTGGCAGTGATATCGATAGTCGGGCGCTGCGGTCGCGTGGCATGAGCCAGGCTAGGCGAGGCCCACTGTGGCGCCAAGGCGCTCCCTCGGACGCCCGCCGACCCTCTCCATCTCCTCGCCCGCCCCGTGTCGCTCCATGGCCAGCGCGCCTGCCGCCGCCGCCGACGTTTCCTCTTCCGCCGCGCCGTCTGGGACGCCCGCCTCCCCGTCGCCATCCTCGTGACGATGCGCGTCTGCCGCCCGGCAGCGACCCCAGCATCGACGCCTACTACACCACCCACCGTTCCCCGCATCTCCTACCTCCCGCTCTCGCTGCTCCCAGGTGCGGCGCTTCCTGCTGGCGCAGGTCGTGCCCAGGCGCTGCTCGATGGCATCCAGGACCGCCAGATCTCATTCGAGGCGGCGGGCGAGCCACTCAAGTGGCACTGGCCCGTCGGTGTCCTGTACGACGCCCACCACGCCCACCGCCCCCGACGCCCCGCCCGCGCCGGCGGCCCCGCCTGATCTGCCCTGGCGCTTGACCCTCAAGATTGCCGACAAGCCGCAGGACAAGTTGCAGGACACGCTGCATCCGCCGCCCACGGCCGAACTGTGCAAGACACACTTCATGTCCATGCTCAAGGAGGCCGACTTTGTCCACTACGGCTCCACCAAGCGGGTGGTCAACTTGCGCCGCCAGGAACAGGACTCGCTGTGGGAGGCGATTGTGGAGTGTACGTTGTGCCTGTTATTTCTCTTGCTGTAGCTCGTGTGTGCATTCGCGGGCGCGGGATTGACCGCTGTTTGTGTGGCAGACAACTTTGACAAGTACTGGGCCGTGGCTGCTAAAGTGTATCCGCCTCCCTCGTTTTCCTTGGGTGTGGGCCTGCCAGCACGACGTGCTACAGCAGGCGGCGCAGCTGGTTCGTTGGAAGACAAGTCCGCCCTCTCTTCCGCGCTTACTACCCATGCCAATGAGAGCCAAGCTTCCATCACGGCTTCCCTGCACAGTGTGGCTGTAAGCGAAGCGCCCAGTATGGCCCCTTCCGCCACTGGTGCCGCAGGAGCAGGTCCAGGAGCCGGCGCAGTGGGTGGAGTGCGTGCGATTCCCATGCGCTTTCATCTTCCAGACCATGCCGGGATGGCACAGGAAGCCGTCTCGCCTCTCGCTGAGGACGGCAAGAGTCCCGCCACGCTGCAGTCGGTCCTCACCACGCTCTTCCCGCTTCTCTTTCCTCCCGCGTCGGCCGAGCCGCCACGAGCAGGTCCGCATCCACGTGCATGTGCATTTGCCCATGGTGTCCAACTCCCGCTCGAAGCGCAGCTGTACTGGCTCGGGCTGGCGTTTACTGGACCCGACGGCTGGCTGTCGGTTGTCATTCGCATTCCTGCCTGAGGGTTGGCGCACCTTGGTTCCAGCACATCGAAATTTGCTCTTTACCAACTTGGTATGCACAGGACATTGCAGGGAGTAGGATAGGCAGTGCATAGCCATCCCCGATATGGGAGACGCAGCCCATTCTGCCCGAGATACCAGATGGAGTGGAAGATGACGAGGGGACAGGAGAAATAGGGCCAGCACCCCACTGGTCGCATCATTGTCAACTGACAGCAATGGCACAGATGAGTGGTGTGTTCTTCTCTTTGGTTTGCTAATACACTACGTGGTATGTGGCGGTCAGGTGCACGTGCTGGCTCAGTCCTGTTTCGATGGGGCTCTTTTGGCCTGGCAAGTGATGTTGGTGGGGTTTGCAGCGCCGCCCTCCTGTCCCTGAGCCCCGCTAGTAGGCCGATTCACACATCTCCCAGCGGTAAGAAAATGCATAGGTCTGAATCGGGAACATTTTTCTCAGTTCGTTAATCGTTAATCCACGAGAGCCTGCAAGCGATGATCGCATTGTCTGTGCCCTGTCTATCCTCCCCTCGCTTTACAAGCTATCCGGAACGGTGCAACCTGGCAGCCTTTGGTATGCGATTGCTCGGCGCAACGGATCAGAGTGCTGTCCGCGACAGCTTCTGCAGTTGGTTCAGGAGCACATCGCCATCCTTGATGATCTGGTTGTACTGTGCGTTCTTGGAATCGGGCCGCCGGGTCTCAATCACGCCGTGCACCTTGTCAATCACTGCGGGCAGCCGTGCCGACGCAATGAACCGGGACAACTCGCGGTCAATAAATTCGTCCGTTACCCCAAATGCATCCGCCATGGATCGCAACGTGACGGAGCGGTAGGACTCGAGTAGTTGGGCATACGCAATGATGCGCATTTCCCGTACGTAGTAGCGTGCGTGGGCATTGAGAAGGCGCGAGGGAAGGAGGTAGGTCTGTTCGACCTGGGCCAGCGCTTCGAAAAAGGCCTTGTAATTGCCATTGTACAAGGATTGGGTGTAGGTCCTCAAATGCGGCAGCTCGTCAATCACTTGCAGCACCTCGGGCGCATTCAGAATCTTCTTCTTCAGCTCGGTCCGCGGCAATGCGAGCATATTTGCAATCACAGCCAGCGACACGAACGCATGGTAGTCCAGCAGCTCGGTGGCGGTAAACGTGGAGAGAGCCTCGAGGAACAGCTCTCCGCCCCGCTTAAAGTCCCGAACGGAGAGGAGGTGGAGCCCCTCGTACACCTTCAGCCGGTTCCGCCGGTCCCAGTCGCCCCCCTCCTCAACCAACTTTTTAACCTCTGTAATCGAGGAGGTAACAAGTGACGTGTTTCCAAAGAAGAACCCGATGCGGATCAGGCCGAGAGTCAAGTCGATTTTGCTGCCGAGCCCAGCGCCCTTTTCGATGGCCTCCTTGGTAGTAGCAATCGCCTTGTCCTGCAGAGGGGACGAGTCAGCAACCAAGAGAAAAAAGAGGGAAAAAGGAATGCACATACTTGGTCCCCGATCTTGGCATAGTAGCTCGCCTTGTTCTTAAGCACCGCGTTGATCTCCATCTCGCCCTCCTCCTCGGTGGCCTTGGTAAGCTGCTGATCAAACTTGGCGAGCTCCTCCTTGTTCCGCTCCTCGAGTTTGGCCAGCAGATCTTGAGGCGAAGACGCGTGGTGGGCACTGGTGCTCTCTACCGGAGAAGGCAACTTCTTGCTGATGAGCGGGTCGGCGAGCAAAGCAGCATAGTAGGGTGCCATTTCGTCGGCCTCGATGCCAGCGAGCAGCTCCGAAGCAGCGAGCGCAGACGAGGGCGCAGCCGCATACCCACCGTGACGACAGTGAAGAGAAGCTGCTGCCAGTGCAGGTTGGGGATGGGCTGGATGCTCTCCTCGTCGGCGGACATGATGACGATGGTGGTGGGGGCGAGCGCGGGCGGCTGCGACGGGTATACCTACCCTCGTCCGGCCCGTGCACGGCCCGTAGCACTGGCAAGCAACACGCGTCCTTGCTGCTGCTGCCAGCGGCGCGGAATCCGCGCCGGCGGAATCGCGGCGGCCGGCGGGGCGCCAGTGTGGGCCGCGTGACGCGGCCACTCGTTGCGTGGGCTAGGGCTCACCCGATTGGCTGATGCGCTGGGCCCACTGCTCGGCCCCGCTGCTGCCTCCCCCACCACCATGGCCACCCCCGCATCCGGCACCTTGCCTTCCGTCGCCTCTGCCGAAACTGCGTTTGAAGCCGGAGACCGCGCCGGGGGCGAGGCGCAGCTCAAGGCTGTGCTCGCGCAACAGCCGCCGGCCGACAAGGCGTCTTCGGCCACCGGCGAGGCCGTGCTGGGAGCAGGAACTCGCTCTTCTCCGTCTTGGCCAGCTGTACTGCGACGAGGCCGACGTGGATGCGTTGGCAAGCGTTGTGCGCGACTCGCATGCTGTACTTGCACACCTGGCAAAGGCCAAGACGGCAAAACTATCCGCCAGCTCATTGACCTGTTTGGCGACATTCCTGGCGATGCAGCCCGCGCTGCCCAGATCCGGATTACCGAGGAAAACATTGACTGGGCCAAGGAGGAAAAACGGATTTTCCTCAAGCAGAGTCTTGAGACCAAGCTGATTTCGCTGTACTACGAGGCGAAAAACTACCGTCAGGCGCTTCCGTTAATTGAGCGACTGCTCAAGGAACTGAAGAAGCTGGATGACAAGATGATCCTGACTGAGGTTCACCTGTTGGAATCGAAGGTCAACTTTGCCATTTCCAACATCCCCAAGGCAAAGACAGCCCTCACTTCGGCTCGTACGTCGGCCAACGCGATGTACACGCCGCCTTTGCTGCAGGCACAACTGGATCTCCAAAGTGGTGTGTTGCATGCGAAAGACAAGGATTACTCGACTGCCTACTCATACTTTTTCGAAACCCTGGAGGGCTTCTCTGGGCAGAACGATCCGCGGGCAGGGCTGGCGCTCAAGTACATGCTGCTGTGTAAAATTATGCTTAACCTGCCGGAGGATGTGGCGGCGATTATCCAAGGCAAGACGGCATTGGTGGCCGAATCCAAGGCGGTCAAGGGAGCCAAGGGATGGGGCGCCAAGGGTGCTGCGGTGGAGAAGGCGACAGAGCGGGATGTGGAGGCCATGTCGGCCGTGGCCAAGGCACACGAAGAACGGTCGTTGGAGGCATTTGAAACCGCATTGAAGAAGTACCAAGCGGAACTGTCCAATGATCCGATCATTCGCAATCACCTCGCCGAGCTGTACGACACGTTGCTGGAGCAGAACTTGCTACGAGTGATTGAGCCCTACTCGCGGGTGGAGATTGGATATGTGGCGCAACGGGTGCGTCAGCCCGAGCGGGAGGTGGAGCAAAAACTGTCGCAGATGATCTTGGACAAGATGTTCAATGGGATCTTGGACCAAGGGAATGGGTGTCTGGTTGTCTTTGACGAGGCACCACAGGACAAGACATACGAGGCTGCGCTACAGACCCTCAAGCATGTGGGCGACGTGGTTGACTCGTTAGCAAAGAAGGCCAACAAGTTGGGGTGAGCTGTTGATGTGCCCAATTGTAATCATTGTATACACCATCATCATTCAAGCACTCCGATCTGTGGCACGAAAGGGTGCCAGGTATCCGATATTAAAGCATGGGCAGGCATCCAAAGGCGAACGGTGGAGGCGCACCGAGGGTGGGGGGGGGGGGGGGACAAGAGAAGAGTATATAGGTATGCAAATGATAGAACGCCACGCAAACGTCCTCCGGGAGTGCCTAGGCAAGATGAGGGATTGGAAGAAGAAAAGTACAGGGAGATGAAGGGAATTGAAGGGAACAGGGTTGTGGCGAGGGCCCAGGAATGCAAAAGTCCAGAGGGGGGAGAAGGGTGGAGGAAGGATAAGAGAGAGGAGGGTGCGGTGCCTAGCTGGACGGGGAAACAAGTGTCCTAGAGGCATGACTACTGTACGAACGCTTTCGTACCGGTAAGACCGGGGTTGTCTGCGCCGTCAACCACCCCTCTTCTTCCAGTCCAAGTCAGGTTGGCGTCCAGAGTGCGAGAGCGTGGTGGGCGTGCTTTCGAGGGGCCTGAGCTGAGTCCCGAGGCGGCGGGAGGAGACAGAGGTCGCAGCGGAGGCAGGACAGATGGTGGAGGAAGATGGACCATGCATCTCGCTACAAGGGATTTGCCTCCTGCCTCGTTCTTGGAGAAGGAGACCGACGCTTAGTTGGCCGACCTTGGCTGTTTCGCGGACGATGGGAATGCCGGCCAAGACGCCAAGGGCCGATCAGGGGTTGCGAATGGGAGAAGACCTTGACCAGCTGCACTTCCTCGTCCACATCAAGAAAACAGGGGGGGCAAGTGCTCCCCTCGCGGTGATCAGGGGGCAAGAGGGAAGTGTAGCCCCTAGACCAATGAATGGGGGCTCCCCAGCCAAACAGCCGGTCCACCCCGCGTGGTCGCATCGAGGACATGCGCACGGTCCAGGGGCCGGAGAGCAAAGTGAGCAAAGACGGAGAAAAAAAGAATGGCCATTCCAGCGCCTGCGATCAGGTCCACGGCAAAATGATGGTGGAAATACATGGTAGACCAGCACATGAGAGCAAAGTACACCACCATAAACCCAGTCCCTGCCGCGCCTCCGTAGCGCGCCACAAAAAAGCGCGCAGCATGCAGCCGTGGCCGCGTGGAGGGAAGGGATCGCACCAAAAAACGGGCCCACGGCGGAAGCCGTTCCGAGTACAAGTGGGTGCCAAAGTACTTCATCCACGCGCACCGACCCGCCGCGTTGCCAGGGAAAGAGTAGCGGGAACTGTACCGGCTGGATAGACGTCGTGGAACCAAGGGGCGGCATGCGGTGTGAGAATATGGAGGAGCAGACCAACAAAGAAAGCAGGCACCAGCCAAAACCGTTTGCTGCACCGGTGCACCAAAGAACCAAATCCACCAGCCAGCCAAAAGGGTGAGGCAAAGTGAAGCACGCCGTTAAAAGATCCAGGCAGCAACGTCCTGGAACGGCGACGGGTCGAGGCCGATGGCTAGGTCGTTGAGGATGCGGAGGGTGGGGGGGAACATGATGAGGACGGTCGGGTAGAATACGGCCTGGTGAGGCTTGCGGCCTGCATAGCGGATCCAGATAAGGAGTGCGAGCGGGGCGATAAGAAACCATGGAGAGAAAGACACCAAGGGGCGAGAGGAGAAAGGTTTCGAGCACAGGCAAGACGGTGGTATGGGGGGGGCGGATGTGGTCGGGGATGCGGCGGGCCTGCTTGAATGCAAATGTCCACACCAGGGGCGGGGACATGCCGAAGAGGAGGCCGGCGAGCCAGCGAAGGGGATGCTTGGCGTTGAGAAGCACGCGGCTGCAATGGCACACGAGGCGGCGGAGAGACGGGATGCAGGTGCTGAGGAGGAGGACACTCGCGAGCACGGCCGCGATGGGCAGCACGATGCGGCCCCAGATGGGCACATCGGCGGCCGCGACGCGGTCAAGGACAGCGCTGTGGTGCGTGGCGCGGAGATGCGCCAGCACCTCGCGCGGCGACGACATGGACGGCAGTGGCGGTGGCGGAGCAGGGGAGGGAGGGGGGGCGAGGAGGACCAATGACCGGTGATGGAGTTTGCGTGTTCCAACGGCAGCCGCATATTTCACCGGTGAGCTGTCATGTGGCCGGTGATGCTGAGATCAGCGCTGAGCAATCGCAGAGCGGGAGCGCTGTCGATGGGTGATGCAATGCATGGTGTGTCAGCTGTGAGCATGCCACATGTCAGCCCGTCTGTCTGCGCTGCTCCTTACTCGGCTAGTGCTGGTGCTGGCCTGTGGCTGCGTAGACGACGTCGGCTGTATAACCCACTGGGTTGATGTTTTTCGCGTGTCGGGTGGAACCAAGCTGCCACGGTTGCTGCCCGGCGCGGCCAAAGCGCAGGGCAATGGATGTGCAGCCGCCTCGTGTCCCCGCACATTCTTGGCCGTGGCTGGCCGCACCCACCCGCTCTCTGGGCTGGCTAGCTCGCGATCTGCCTCGGCCGACGGACGGCCGCTCTGCGCGGCAAGCTGCACAGGGACTAATATCTACCAGTGCTATATATACGGTGCTTCTCGTTGCAACAGGTACTACTTGTATAGTATTGTTAGGGGGCCGCTTCCCTCGCAGTGCGTCCAGCGCCTGCGCGCTTCTTGGCCAGCATGTTGCGCGCCGCCTCCGCCATGCGGAACTCCCGCCGCCGCCGCGCTCCTCCTCCAGCACCACTCGCCGCAGCAGCACGCCCAGCGGCAGCCCGTGCTCCCGCCCCCGGCCCCGCCCGCCCCGCCTATCGGCCCTTGCCTCACACTCGACCCGCTTCCGCCCCGACGCGCCCGGCTCCTGCCCTCGACGCGCCCCGCCACCGGCGCATCCCCCGAGCAGGCGGCCACACAGGGCTGCAGCAAAGTTCGCCGGGCCCCGTCATGGGCAACCCACAGCCCGACCGGTCCCAGTCTCCCTCGTTCCACGCTTTGTCCGTCCCGGGCACCGCGCCCTGCCAGCGCAACATCCCGCCCCCCCAAAGTGAGACGAGACGAGTGCCGGCCCGAGCCAATCGATCGTATCGCCCAAGTCGAGCCGCTTGCGGGGATCGCGGGGCAGCCACAGCTGGCGATCCAGCGTCGCGACGTACGCCGGGGCGCCGTAATGCGCCAGATCGTCCTTGCGGTCGTCCCATAGGATGGGCGCGTGCGGTACCGCCAGCGCCGTGTTCGGCCCCCGCCCCGGTTCGCGCCAGCTCCACCCATCGGGATTGAACCCGTCCTTCTTCTCCACCCTACTCCGCTGTCGGTGGTCAGCAGCCGCGTTTGGATCGGCAGCCATCCGCACTTTGCGAAATTGGGCGACGGCACGTCCGCCTTGCCATCCGCCCAGCCCGGCGTCGTCGGACTGGGTTCGTAGTACGGCACGGGCAACAGCCGCTCCTCGTTCGTCGGCACTTGCACAAGGAGAGAAGGGATGCATGGTCCAAGCCCTCGCTCTCGTTCTTGTTCTCGACGCCTGACAGCGTGCAAAGAGGCGAGATCGGGATCGAGGTCACCCCCTGCGCCTGGGGCGGACCAAAGAGGTTCTGGGCCAAGGTAACGGGGGGGAAGCGCTCGTCGTACGGATCGCCACACGCACGGTCAATAGGTAAACCGGAAGGAAGTTTGTGGCTTTCCTCTGAAGACTCGGAAATGGCTCGCTTGCGAGGGAGATCAGCGTCAGATGTGCTGGCTGAGGGCGCGCACGTCCTTGGAAAAGATGGGGATGGAGAGATTTCCGTGGGTATAGACGTGGCCGTGACCGTGACCGTGGCTGTGGCCGTGGCCGTGGCTGTGACCGTGACCATGATCGTGTTGTGCTCATGGTCGTGGTTGCGAGGAAGGGAATTAGACCATTCTGGATGGGGAGTCAAGAGACGGGTACGATGCGAGGGAAAGGAAGAGGGAGGATGACGGGGTTCAGAGTCCTGTGGCAAGGGCAGAGGCAGGCCGGGCTCCAAGCGAGGGTCAAGCGCATAACTTTGGTTCTGATCGTACGGAATGGAAGGTAGCATCAGAGCCAAGTTACTAGGCGATTCCTGCCCAGACGGCAGCGATCGTTCCGACAAAAAGGGAGAATCGAAGGAAGAATCAAACTTGCTCCCGGAATTGAGCAGGTGCGCGTCCTGGCCCGTCCAGAAAAAGTCTTTGGTTGAGAATCCGCGACGGGACAGCCACGTGGACCCTTTCTCCTTATCTCTTCCAATCGAAGAACTAAAAGAAGGAGCGTGCGCCAGCGGTGGTGCCTCAGGAAGGTTGTCGGTACTGTTGTAAGCCTCTGGGAGAGCAGGCAACGCCCCTGTTCCTCGGTCTCGAGAAGGCAAAGCAGATAACGTGATACCCAGTGGATTGGTGTCCACTGCACCGCCAGACTCCACATCCTGCTGGGATGAGACGGAAGGGGAGGGCGGGAGAAAGGATGTGAAGGAAATGGCGAATTGAAGCCTAGGACGCTGTACCCGTCATCGATGGTGACCCAGGACGATCGTTGGGCTTTGCGGTCCTTCCGCTTGGCGTGGGCCGAGGCAGAGTGTGCCCCGGCCGCAGCCAGGCGCTCGGAATCTTTCTTGGCCTTCTTAGTTTTGGACTGGACAAACGCCCATGCGGCGTTCCAGGTGGCGATCCAAGTTTGCAGCACCGCCGGTGCTCTGGTATCCAACTTGATGTCGAGCTGCTCTAGCCGAGACCGACGCGCGTTCGAGTACAGGAGCGATACCCAGCCTGGCATGTCGTTTCCATCTGCACAGAACCGGTCCAAAAGCCAGTGAAGCCGACCCCACCACACGCTGTCCGACTCGACCGGGGCAGGCAACCGCACCGGGTACCGACCGCGGGCGCGAGCATCCTGTGGGGCCCCTGGATTGGGCGAGGGAGGGGGGAAATGGCGCAGGGGCCCGGAGATGACCGGTCGCGGATGGTAGGGGTGGGACTCCTTGCCAAGGTGGGCAGCAAGGTGAAGGGGAACGTCGTTGCCCACCCCGGCATGGGCGTACTCGGCGCGGAGACGAAGCCAGGAAGGGGTCTCGTTGACCCCGCACACCGCGTTGGCCTCGTCGTCATCCAATGCGCGGACTTGGGACAGCCAGAACCGCGTGCCGACCAGTTTGGCAAGCACGGTGAGCGGGATGAGAAGGATGGTGAGAGCAATGTACACTGCCTTGACCTTGGTTACCGCGAAGAAGATGGTCAGCACAACGTGGGCGACAACCAGAGCATCGAGCGAGAAGCGGAGCATCCGTTTAAAGTAAATCTCTCCTTGGTTCTCATGAAAGCGCGAGACGTAGACGTACGCCAGATCTTTCTTGAACACAATCCTGCAGCAAGTCAGAGGGATCAGTAGCTGCTTGGTATATGATGAAGGGAAAGGGAAGCTACGTACAGTGCCATCCAAAGGTAAACCACGGCAAAGCAAACCACAAGCGGGTTGAAGATGGCAAAGACGAAAACGATGGTCAAGGCTGTGAGGTGGAGCGGCATCCAGATCGCATGGCCAAACTTGCGGGGGAGAACCTTGAACGCACGATCGCGCGGCGAGCGCGAACCCATGGCTTGCACGGCTTGGATCAAACCAATCACGGCCTGAATCAACTCGGCTCCGGTCTGAGTGACAATGTTGAGATAAGATAGGAGCAAAAGAAGGGCGCGGCCGAAGGAAAGGCAAATGCAATGGAGGTCAAAATCGAGCCTTGGTGATGGCTCCCGACTCGGACCAAGATGGTCTGCAATGTGGTTGACCCCACCGAAAACAGGATGACGGTGTTGCAGACGACAAACTTCCAGTACCGGCACAGGCACTGGTCGTATAACTCGGTTCGAGTCAGGAACCGATGGGCGCGCAGGTTGACTTGGAAGATAAACTCGGGAACCAGGAGCATGATGCCCGACACCAACAGCGTTGGCAAGGTGCCCGACACGAACCGAATCCAGTGGCTGTGGTTCTCCAAGACATGCAACCCTCGTCCCGAGACTCGGGAAATCCCTCCAATGTTGGCCAACACGGAAGCCGCCGCTTGGGTCGGAATCATCCAGAACACCGTAAACGCCCAAAGAAGCCAACCCCCCGGCTCCACGGCTCACGTACCACGCGACTAGCAAACGTGGTCTGCATCAGTCGGTCCCACATCAGATCCCTGCGTTCCGGAGCGAGATGGACCGCAGGCATCAACTGGTCGCTCAACTCGCGCCAAACCAGGCGGGCCTGCCGCGGGTCGCGGAAGGTAACAAACGCAACCGGGGTCGGGCTCCAATCCGACTCGGGAAGCTGCCGAGCCGCATCCACCAAAGCTGTCAAAAGATTGAGCTTGGTGAGCAGCAGATCGATCGTTGGCACCGTCTCTCCTTTGTAGGGCCCTGAACTAATGCGAGTCATGGGCTGATACCGATCAAGCAGGCAGGCACGCGGTACGTTGAAGAGCTCAGGCCAAAAATTAGGCCGCTGCGAGCCTCGGATTCACCATCTGTGGGCGCCGAAGAGGAGCCACGCATGGGCTGGGGTAGCTTGATGAAGCGGGAGAGACGCTGCGCGAGGGCCGTATCCTCCGGTGGCTTCGCCACGACGTACCCCATCCTTTTCATTGTGGCCCAATGCGGCTAACACGTTCCGTGCCAGCTCAAGGTGGGCAATCTCAAGCTTGGCCAAAGTTGCGTCGCGCCGCTCCACCAAGCTGCTCAGACCGGACATCTTGCGCACTAATTCGACGTGCTGGATGGGGGAAGGAAGGAAGGAAGAGGGTGCGGAGAGGAGAGTGGCAGATGTGCTTGCACTTATACTTGCACTCATACGTGTACTTGTGCATGTGCCTGTGCTGGCGCATGTGCCTGTGCTTGCACTTGCGCTTGCGCTTGCTCTTGTTGGTGGTTGAGGGGGCGCTTTTGGTGCTTGAGCCCAAACCTGTGGGTATGCTGGAGCTTGGGCCCATGGTTGCGGTGGCTCTGCCAGCAGGGCTGCCTCCCAGGCCAAGGTGCTGCTCAAGCGCCGATGCTAAAGCGGTGGGATTCCGCAGCCGCTTAGGCAGGTTGGTGAGCATCAACGTGCGTTGGCGCCATCCCGCCAGTGCCGGGTCCTTTTCTGCCGCATCGGTCGAGAAAAAGGGGTGGGCACCGTCGGAAGCACGACCAGTGAGGCAGTCGATAACGTTGTGCAAGCCGTCCAAGTGGTGAGGGGCGTGGATGTTGGGTGATAGCGGGGAATGGGGATGGGGCTGGAGTTGGGGATCAATGGGAATGACGGTATGGTCAGGGGTGGATGGGCGCGACTTGCGCGGGTAGATGGTGCGGGTGCGTGTGGCGAGGATGAGGTCGCGGCGGATCTTGATGAAGCCGTGGGCAACCCAAGCGAGGGCAGCGAACCAAGTAAGCGTGAGCCAATACATGGCTACCAGGTGCACCCACAGCCACCGCCGGCCCGCCATGTTATTGACTCGCGGGCACTTGATGTTGCCCAAGGACGAGCACTGGGTCGAATCCGCTGGGCTGGTCACAAAGTATGCCAAGCTTGCGCAGGCCATGTTGGAGCGCGAGCTGCATGAACTGAAGCGGAAGTGCAGAGCGAGCAATGCTGGCGTGGTCGTCAGCAGCTGCACCACCATCCACCACACTGCCGCCCGTAGGAAGCGCACGTAAATGACCGCATCCAGTCCAACGTGCTTCGTGTACCACGAGTCCTTTAGCATCAGTGCCCGCCACGCCCATAGCACAGGCCATCGCGTTAATGGCGGTGATGGGGTAACAGGGTGAAACTCGCGAGGCGTGTAGAGGTGTGCCATCTCCCATTCTTCGGGGGTGGTATCTGGGCGCGAGGCGTAGACTGTCTCGCCTGCAATAGCGTCCCACC
Source organism: Moniliella sp. 'wahieum' (assembly GCA_003971905.1). NCBI lineage: Eukaryota > Fungi > Basidiomycota > Moniliellomycetes > Moniliellales > Moniliellaceae > Moniliella > Moniliella sp. 'wahieum'. Next base: position 501,063 of record RSEE01000040.1, on the reverse strand, counting down.
TCACCCCCACATCGTCGGCCGTTCCCTCTTGCTTTCCCAACCCCGACGCGGATTTTCTTCGTGGCGGTGAGGAACCCCAGGCGAGGCGGGAGCGCGGAAGGCGACGAACATGCCTTGCAAACTCGTAAAAGACGATGCAGAGGGTGCCGCCTGCGGCGAGGATGTACGCATTGGTGGTGAGGCCGCTGAAATCGCTGTTGTAGTACTTCCGGTTCTCCGGGTCGCTCATGGTTGTGTTGGAGTCCCCCACCCGATACGAACAACAGGCTCAAACGATGCGGTGAAGGTATGTGTCGAGCTGTTGTGAGATGGTGGTGGTTATGAGTCGGGCAAAACGCTCCAGTAACCCAAGTAATAGCATGGGTAGTATTGTAACGTTGTAACGTGTAGAACCCAGCATTTGCCATCGTTGATTTTTTTGTCATCGTTCCTGGGAAATCGCTGGTCTTAGTCAGGTCTAGCAGGAACCACACACGAAAGGCAACATTGGGGTGGATACGCACACCGAACAGGATGCCATTTCATATTATGTGACGAGAGCATCTCTAGTCTCAGATCTCGACTGGTACTGCGGCCGATTCTGACTAGGACTACGAACCCTCGGCGACCGCCAAGTGCCAAGTGCTGTGGGTGTCGGACTTGGCATAGGCAACGTGAAGAGTGTGTTATCGCGGCGGTAATGGGGCCCAATCCTTAGTACTGGAGCATGCCTCATGCGGGGTTGCCGCAGGGTCCGGCATGGGTGAGCGATGAGCCTCACCGGTGAGTTTCGACTCGAGGATGGGTGAGCGGATCCTGTGTACGCGCGTGTACGATGCATGATGCATGATGCCCCACATCGAATATGTCAATCGGGTTTCCCTCGACGCTTAACAGCACCTCATCGCTTTTCCTCTGTCGATTTCCAGCCCAATTGCAGGTGACCGATGATCGATGACCGGCCGGACCGACTGAGCTCAGTGGCACATGTCGATCTTTCTACTCAATCTGTCAACGGCTGAGGCTCAGCGCGCTCAGCGCGCTCAGCTTCAATGCGATGACCATTAGATTGATCACAGCCTGATGTGAAAAAGAAGATATAACCGCGTTTCATCCATCGTTTTTTCCTGTGGCGGACGCGTTAGACCTCATCATTGGCGTCGCCATCCTCAGTTGAAACTTTGAGTACTGATCCTTTGGGTGGCGCTGGAGACGCTAACCGCTGAAGGCCACTACCGGCTCGGAACTCATCGCATAATCAATCCATCGATGGCTATACGGAAACGGATGAACGTGAGGGATTCAATATTCAACCTTCAAGCTTCAATGAGCGTTCAATGTCCACTACATTCAACACGTTCAACGCTGAAGTTCAGCGTTACGTTCAGTGCTTCAACGTCAGCGCGTCGACGTGTTCAGCGTCCAGTGCTGGGCACTAACTACTAATTGCGCCTCTCAGTACCTCAGTCGTTCACAACTTCACGACGTTCTCCGTTACAATATACCAGTTCCTGTCCCGGGGTCGCGCGCACGCGATCACGTGTCACATGCATGTCGCATGGGGCAATAGCCCAATGCATGATTCATCACATGTGCCGTGGAACCCCGTCACGCATCACATACAGCTCCTTGGTTCGGAAGTTTTGCCACATTGGCATGCGCCGGCGGGGAATCATATACGGAAAGTCGTTTCCCTTCCAAGCGATCTGGAGCTTGGCGCTTGTTTATCACAACGGGAAGTAAATTTATAGGAGTAGAACTTGTCAGCGCGATCATCGAGATCATCGAGATCATCGATCTAATCTCATTGCAATGAGATCTCAGAAAAGTGGTCAATCGATGATTGCGATGATATGTAGTGGCGCGTGGTGCATTGACATATGCGCTTGAGAAATAGATTTGGTCGGAGATACCCACGGCAAGTATACCAAGTAACTACTAGCCATCCTACGGGTGTCACAGTAGGTGCTAAGGCGAAACTAATAGGCCAATGGTAATGAATGTATCAATCGTTGGTACGGAAGAAGCAAGAGCAGAGGACACTGTGCGAAGGGGAGAAGAAGAAGAGGAGAGCGAGGCGCTTCGAACGAATTGGAAATGGGAGCGAAATCCGCCAAACAATGTCATCGGGGTATTGCGTTGTTCCTGTTGTTGATCTTGTCGCAGGCATGCGCAGGCGCTCAAGAGGAAGAATCCGGCTCAATAACCTGTTGGAATTCACAATTCCAGATGGTAGTTGAACACGATGAACATTGATTGCTTTACACATGAGCTACTGCAGAGGCTGGAGACTGCATGAGGGACAATAGAAAGGTATGCACTGAAGGGAACTGGACTATTACCGATGCCACTAAAGCGTGGAACTACACCCCCTTTGGATGCAGGTGCATCTTGTGTGTATCTTGACGACTTTTCTCATGCAACGTTCAACGTTCACAGTGCGCAAAACGTTGAACGCGTACGTTGAACGTTGAACGTCGTTGGACGATTGTCCGTTGTCGATTGTCGAGTATCGATTACCGGCCTTATCGACCCTGGATCTCATCGACCATCGCCCTTTCATTGGCTTCGTCCCCACACACCCCATACCTCACAGCTGGGTGTCACATTTCACAGCGCGGTGTCACATACTCTCAGAACACAAATATGTCACTGGTCACCCACCAGATCAATGTGTTCAGAGCAGTGCATGTGCTTGTCGCAGAGACTTGTCCCGAATCTCAAATGAGTACTCCGTATGTCTCAGGATACACGTACCTGGCGTCCCTAGAAACGGAGTACTGTTACCTAGTGCTACTGGCCACATCCCGTTCCTAGTAAAGCGCCGACCTTGGCCTCACATACCTGTCACATGTCGCATGCGTGCCGCCCGTCACACACACCGGTTGCATCTATGATGCATGATGCATGATGCGTAGCTAAGACGCACCTGAGGGCCTGAGGCACAGCCGGGTGACCGGTGATCGCGTGAGCGCTCAGTTAACCACCTTCCCCACAAACCGCAATTGGCCGGTTGAAAAGTTTTGGATTCCAGACCTCTCGGATGTCATTAACTGATTCAGGTCGTTCGGGCTCGAGGTCGATGGGGCACCACAGGTCCATGCCAACGCACGTCGACTGTGGGCTGGTGCTGAATTGCGCTTTTGCGCGTCACGCGCAAAATGCGGGGCAATCAGACGAGGCCACCCGCGGTCTCGGGCCACGCCCGACAGTCCCACGTCACGCTCACGCCGCGACGATGCTGTGGGCGAAGACGATCTAATCTAGTTAAGCTAGTTAATGATCTAGTACACACACCCTCGGGCGCGCTTGGCGAGTTGACATTATGGTGACACAATACGATAGGTGCGAGGCGCTAGGCGCTCAAACTCAAAGCTACTTGTACAGCTCTGGTTCGTTTGCTTAGAGAACCCACACATCAGTCTGCACTTAATACTTGCTTCGCTTATTAGGGAAATCTGCGCTTCCGCTTATTAGCGCTCCGTACTCAGTGCTCACGAAGTGGTTGAGCCTATACTTCAGTGTGTACGCCTGGGGATCGTCGATAGTGCCTTTTCTTCCCTTGGTGTTTGAGTCTTTGTGGGGTTTCGCTTGCGCTTACGCTTACCGGTCATATCACGCAAGCGATGCTGTGCAATAGTATCCCATGCCGCACCTTAGACATCCCCTGCTATTCTATGCTATGCTATGGTATCCATTGCTATCCTATGGCATCCTATGCTATTCGATGCTAGGCTAGGCTATGCTATTCTGCCCGATGCCATGGTGCCGAAAGCTGAAAGCGTAATACCAGCTGTTGTGGACACCGTCTACTGCTTGTTATACGCAACAACCAATTTCCCGGATCAGGCATCCGCAGAGACAAGGTGGCGGCAGCGTGTACTATGTCAACGCTTTACCCACATTTGCATGCCATAGCTGGCCTATTCCCTGTCCGCTTCAATCTATCCGTCGGGTGGGGGCAAATGCGAGCTCTGCAGTGCGGTACAAGTTCTGAAAGCTTCGTGTCACACGGAACCATATGGGGTTTCTCTCAAAAGCGACGCTGGGCTCCCGAAACCGCAGATACACCGTTGTGGGCATTTTTTGTGGTGGCTCTCGGCGATCATATGCAGATCATCATGGGGACAACCGTCTTATTCGCCGAGCAATCGAACCCGAACACCGAGGCAACTCTTGCCGGTCCCCCAAGGAGAGCTCTGGGCCCCACCACGTATAACAATCGATGATCCTAGATGAAGCTCTGAAACTGGAAGCTTGAAGATTGGCCTGCAGAGCGCTGGGAGGAAGGCAGGTACGCATATGTGACGTTCCGTACTACTCAGCACGCAGTCTGAGTACTCACAGTTCAGCAGTTTGGCACAGCCACAGTGGTATTAGTACTTAGTGGTGCCGATCTTTGGCGACTATAAGCACACCATGGACACACTCCCCGTGCAGCCTGATCACATGCCGACCGGTGATGTATGATGGGGGAAAGCGATCGATTCATAGGGCCAGAGCTTCCAGCGAATCAAGAATGTGGGGCATCCCACCTTCCGTGTTCCTCTTGTACACAATCCACCCATATTTGTGCCTATTACTCCGTACCTCGACAGAGGGTTTGTATTGTGATTTCCGGATACAGATAAATATGACTGGCACACAAACCCCGACCATTTTGATTTCACCCACGAACACTTCCTCCTTCCCCCCTCCCTCCTCTTCCCTCCTCTCACCCACCCCCACCACCCTCCATTCACCCTCTTTCCCTCGCTACACCCACGCTCTTTCTCTCAACATGAAGTTTACCTTCTCCTCTCCGTTGTGGGGGTGGCCACGATCTTGGCGGCTCTCACCAACGGTGTCGACGCCGCCTCGAACCGTCGTGGGTTGTCTCGGGCTAACCGGCACCAGGTGTTCGCTCGGGACTTCCCTCCTCCTCTCCAGGATCCTTTCTACCGGGCTCCTCACAACTTGAGCCACTACAAGCCTGGTGACATCATTGAGATGCGCGAAATCAAGCCTGCCATGACTGGTCTTGTCGATGTGGGCAATCTTACCAGATCCATTTCCGCACCACCAACTCGGCTGGTCACCCCTCCTCGTCTGTCACCACTGTGATTCAACCCGCTACTGGAGGCAAGCAAAAGATGCTTTCCTACCACTTGTGGGAGGACTCGACTCAACGCGACTGCGCGCCCTCCTACACTGTTTGAAGGGCCCCACTGCCCCCAACGTTATGGTTGTCGGTACGTTAGTTGTGATCGACAACTATGGTCGACCCATGGACTACGACTGACTGATTGCGCAACACACAGGTGACGATGTGCCCATATGGTTTGACTTTTTGCTGAGCAACGGCATCAGCGTGGTGGTTCCGGATTATGAGGGACCCAAGTCGGCGCTGTTCTCTGGTTTCACTGCGGGTTACATCATTCTCGACTCTGCGCGCGCTGTCCGCAAGGCACTTAACTGGGCCCCCGACGCCCAGGTTGCCATGACGGGTTATTCGAGGGCGCTCACGTCACTGCATGGGCGGCTAACTTGGCTCCCAGCTACGCTCCCGAGCTCAACATTGTTGGTGTCACCCACGGTGGCCCCCCATTGACATGGAGCTTACCCTGAAGCACTTTGACGGCTCCTCTTTCTCTGGTTTCACCATTGGCGGTATCCACGGTATGATCGTTGCTTACAAGTCGTTCAAGGAAGCCATTGAGCAGTACGGCGGTGGATCGATTCGTGCAGACTTGTCGACCATTACCAACCCCCTACTTGCCACTCCACCTCCGTGGTCCTCAGTACTCCGGCAAGTCCTACCTCAACATGATCCAGGTGCCGGTGGTGGCAGTGTCTACGACTGGGAGCCGTTCCGCACCGTCCTGGACCGTGAGACGCTCTGGAATAACAAGTCTTCGGTTGGTGTTGGCTACCCCAAGTTCCCTCGCATGATCTACCACGGATCGGCCGATGATGTGATCAGCTTTGACGCTGTTAACGAGTACGTGAAGCAACAGTGCCAAACGGTGCTAACATTCAGTTCAACGTTTACACTGCCAACGCCCACAGCTCCTCAACTTGTTATTGGTGGTGACCTCAATGCGATGCGTTTCGTTTTGGAGGTGTTCAGCCTCAACGGCCACACCCTCAGCCCCCTCCCATGTGGCGAGCCCACTCCGTCTCTCTTGAACGCCGGAACCCTGGCCTTGGACGGCATCCTGGGCTTTGACATCATCGGATCGCTTCAGCGTCTGGGTAACCAGGCTGGCACCTTCGCCAACATTGGTTTCGGCCCCCACGTCAACAAGACCAACAGACCTAAGCGTTTCGCTTCAACCTTCCTTTGTTTTCTGGCGGCCACAAAGAGTGAATTGCTCGTACTCCGTCTTCAACTCTGTCTGCGTACTGGAGGGATTTTGGATACAGGGCTCCAGCTTCTCTTCCCTCCCAGTTTTTGCGAGGCGGCCACCCTTTTCTTCTATGCGAACCGTCTGCTACAGTGTGGGATCGGTAGACACACACACTTCAGTGTATTAGCCACATTTTGTGTGTTTTCATCAATATCTCTTCTTTACTTATTTGGTGGTGCGGGCGCCCCTAGTTCACCAGACCAACCGTGTAGGACAAAACGTCTTGAATGGAATGGTCAAATGCACGTGTTCTGCAACTCGAAGCATGTCCAGGTTGGAAGGAGTCAGCACTGCTGTTGGAGTGTGGTGGCATGTGACATGTGACACCATTTGGTGTGATGTGACATGTGATGTGTGATGCATGATGTGTGTGATGTATGATGGCTTGATCGTCGGCCGTATGTCGCGGGCACCGGAACTGGTTAGTATAGAGTTGCGCGTCTCGTATAACTTCTCGCCTGGTAATGCTGATCGGGACCGGGCGGTTCGATGGCGATTCTATCCAGCGTTGAACGTTGAATCTTATTCTTCCCACATTGGATCCAAGAGGGCCACTGAGAACCAGGCATGACCACTTGTGCTGTCGAGATCCTGGAGAATGGGATCCTTGGTGCCTTCAATCCTCATGAACCTTCACTAACAGAAGCCCATCAAAAACGGAGCGAGCACGAATATGATGGCTATTAGTGAATATGGGTGCAAGACTGTGGATTCGTGAAAACGATAGTGTTGGGGCAGGACCCCGATAACGCCATTCTGCGTGATAGGCATCATCGTTACTTTATCCGTCCGGACGCTCCCTCTGCATTGCCGTGCCTTCGTGGTACTGTACGCGCGCTCCCAGCCCCCGCCCCCCGCTACCGCGCTATCCCCCCCTTCTGCTCAAAATGGTTCGACACGGGAAGGTCGTTCAATGGATATATGATCATACTGGGCAAGTTGGACCCTTTCTATCGGTCCAAAGTTAGGAAGGGATGCTGAGAGCAGGAAGGTCGGTATTGCTTAGAAGCATCGAGGCTCAAATAAAGGAACTGCACTGCCGTATTGAGTCGGAAATTTGTGAGATTCATGTCAAGTACCACTGAGGAAGAGCTGTCGGTCACCAGCAGCCCCGAGCCCATCGACCTTTAGTCGGACGTGGCCAGGTACACACATGCATCGGGGCAGTGCGTCCCGTGCTGAAGGAGGGAGGATAATGGAATATGTGGTTTTGAGGATCTGAGGAGAGATACAGGAGGGTGTGAGAAGGGTAGGGCTTTCTACAGCCGAGGGTATCGCTGAGCAGAGGGAGCTTCCGGACAAAAGAGGGGTGATGCCTATCACGCAGAATGGCTTGATGGGGCATCGCCCCAACAGCCCCCACCACGACGGATGCGGATGAGGCGATGAAGAACGGGCACATGGCAGAGGTGCCGTGGTCGAACAGCCCCACCAGTCTCGTGTGGAAGAAGCGTGGATGTAGGATTTAGGATGCAGGCCGCCGAGATAGTAAACACCTTCTTCAATGACGGGCTCCCTTATCCTCAAGGAAGGGTCACCTCAGGTGGACGGTGGGAAGAGCGTGAGATGGTGGCCTTGTTGACGAGAGGCGTACACCGAGCGTGATTGCTGGCTCAAGGCGGCGTGGGCCTGTATGCGCGGGAGCGGGAATTAAGGCAGCACGCCGGCGTGTAAGCCAGTTGAAAGGGAAAGGCCATGTAACCATTGCTCTTCCTTCCGGACGATGAGCCGCCGGCAAGAATGGGTGAGTGGGAAGATGATCTTGGCCAAAGTAGACGAATGCTGGGCAGCGCCCCCATGCGGGCGAACACTCCCACCATGCGGGCGAACACTCCCACCATGCAGGCGGCCATCCCCACCATGCGCGCAGACAGCCCACCATGGGAGCGAGTGTCGGTAGGGGGGAAGGAGCATATAGGGCGATTCTTGTCAAGGGCAAGGCCATAAATTGTTGAAGAACCAATGTGCAGCCCGACTGAAACGTCTACTACGCTGGTAGAGAAACGGTCGACCCCCTTCTCCCTGGGAGAGGAAAGGTAGCTGTGGGCTACAGGAGGGCAAGGCGCTGGCCGGCGGCAGCAAGCTCTAGGTGAGGATGGCGTTCACCGTGTGGAAGGGCTTATGCCTCTTGGAGGGCTTGGAGGTCTGCGCCGGACCGAGCGGGTGCCTCGGCATGAGAGGGCGTTGCTGTCTGCGCCGCGACCGAACCGGTGCCTTCGCGGCGGTCTTGTATCGAACAGCGACGAGTCTGAGGCCATATAGGTGGTGACTCTCCTCATATAGGAGAAGGCCCATCTCCGTCTATCGCAGCGTTATAGGTATCGGTCCTGCGCTTCCTCGGTTTTGAGATGAATTGAAAATGTTATACTCCAGCCCTTCCCCCTACTCTGCCTCCTCCGCCTCCCTTAGTTTGCATTTCGCCTCCAACCGCTCCGCCAGTTCTCTTACGAAAGAGTATCTCTTCTCTTACTCCCCCCCAAGGTTCTTTTGCTTTGCGATTTTGCCTTCTCTGTGATGGGATGGCATGTGACTGTGGCAGTGCCAACGAGAGACGTTTAGGTGGCGGTCAAGGTTCAACAAAAGTAACCGAACCGTCACGGTCGCGTGTCCAGCCATCAGATCCAGAGTATAAGCAACGCAGAATCATGAAACCGTTCAGTTGTGCCAGTAGTCAATACCAGTATAGCCTGCGTGGTTCAGGTGCGTGCCTTGCCTCCGAGCGCTAATAAGGAATGCTTTTACCTCGAGCGGCCGCGGTCGATGAGAACAGAATCACTAGCCGGCTATGAGTATGACCCGATCTGACTGGATGGAAGACGCATGCTTACAGCATGGCTCCTTGGCCCGTGAGCGACAACAAGAGAGGGAGGACGACAATCTGGTCGGGGGCGGAGAGGCCAGGCCAGACTGTCAGGGAAAGGGGGGAGGGCAGATAAAGAGGCGGAAGGGGGGCGCGCCATGGTACAGCACCTTCGGGGTACCTTCGGTTTACTCCACGAATGTGGGGAAGCACTCCTTGAGCGTCTGAGAGGGTAAAAAGTTAGCGCAGTCGGCCATTGCCGGGATGACGTACTTTCTTGTGCTTGTCCTCGGCATGGACGGTAAGCGCAGGCGCCTTGGTGGTCTGGAGGAAGGTTTGGCGGCAGGTCATGCACTGGATGGTGAGCGCCTTCTCGTTCGCCTTGAGGTTGGAGGTGGGGCCCTTCTTGGCTGCGGCCTTGGCGTTGCGTTCGCGCTTCTGCGCTGCTTTGGCTCCGTTGCCGCCGCCCATGCTGGTAGGTGCGGTGGTGGAGGGGAGGCAAGATGTCGGGCGTCAGCCGCTGGGCCCCTGCCACGTGGTGTGGAGCGACGGCAGTGAAAAAGTGGTGCAGGGCATTGCACCGATCGGACGCGGGTCGATTCAGGACGGGGGGTGATGTGCCTGTGATGCCCGTCTGCGGCGTGCTACGACGTGAGACCATCCGCAGCAAACGTCGAACATCGAATCCAGCTCCCATCGATTTCACATCTCACACAGCACCCGCTAGGGTATCGTTGACAGCCTCGGGGGAAGGGATGCGCTGCAAGAAAACGGGGGCTGCTTGACCATCTCTGCCCGGACCGCGTCCAACGGGCGACTCCGCCTACCAGAGCGGAGGCAGTCGACACTCGTTTCGAGCTCATAAGGACGTGGAATGGGCTGAAAGGTGCAGCAGAGGTAGTCAAACCACTGGACCTGGGACGAGTGGATGTCGCTATATACAGTAGCTGATGGTGGCCCTTTGGCATCTCGAGGGGATGCGCTCATCCCAGACGGCATCCACGCAGCAGTTGTCTTTCTTTTTGGGGGGCACGTACGCCCCCGTATCCATAAAGCAGTAACACGAAGTGGGTGAGATCGACACTCAGAGTAGAGGAAGATGGTAGTTTGCACTGCTAAACAACGGCAAACCGTCTTCCAGAGCTGTGGGACCGGCGAACGTCGTGTTGTACGGAAGCTGTGGTGTCGTACAGCAACTGGAGTTCAGAGTTGGTCAAGAAGCCTGCCTGTGAGTATGGTCTAATGACGGATTTTGACCAAATGAGTGCTGAGCGGGGGAGGATGCGCATATACCAGTGCTGCCTTCGTCCCAGGAGGTAGACTGGGGACTGTGCTGTGGCCACCCGAGAGAACACCAAAGAGTCAGGCTCTTCCATGCAGAGCCATTATTCTTTCTCCGCAATGTGCTCGTCCTGTTCATCCACTGTGTGGGTAGAATCTGCGCCGTGACAAGCATGCCGCGAGAGACTGTAATGCAGATCCGCCAATGAGAGCACCTTACACGTTTCGTTTGCATGGACGGGGGCCGGTTAGCGCTGTGGGTACCTGGGTGGGATGTCGGGCGCTCGGCAAATGGGTGCGGCGCCTCGACCATCATGTGCAGGAGTTGCTGGGAGCGGACGTACCACGCACGGGGTGTACTTGGTGGGGGTACCGCGTTATACTGGGTACTGGTTGAGATTTCAAGATCACACTTCAGGCGTGGAGCCGGTGGCCAGGGACCGGTGACTAGCGCCCGTCACGTGTCACGCGTCACCCGCCAAGTGCGGGGCAGAAGAGCGACACTGGCGCTGTGCCTACGGCGAGGGATCGGCACGGCCCCGCACGGCGGCGCCCACCACGTGGGCTAGGGTTGGGCTGCTCGCCTCCCCGCCTTCGCACACGGGGCATGCCGGCGCCGGCCAGCGCGCCTCCATCGCTGCCACCACCACCGCCATGAGCTCCACCCGGTCACTGATCTCTTCGTCAAGCCCCTCTCCGATGTCGCTGCATGCGACTCCACCACGATCCGATGGGGCTACGAAGGCCACCCTGGCGACGAAGACATGCTCCTCATCAAGATTTTTGCGGCCTCGGACAATTCCAACCTAGTCAACCTCACGAGCAGCGCCAGGTGCAGATCATCACCTCGGCCACGGCACCGAGTACCGCCCTCGACTGGCGCGCAATGTGCCCCCGGGCCAGTACCGTCTCTTCATTCACGACGACCAGTCCGGGAAGAACGCCACCACCTCTCTCTTTAACATCTACCCCCCGCCAAAGGCAATGGCGACTGTTACAAATACAGCGACATCACCCAACCCGTCCCCTGCCCGCCAACGTAGCCAAACAGAGGCCCGGCGAGGCCCAACCCAAGTCCAGCGTCGTTGCTCCCTCGGTTGTGGTTCCTGTGGTGGTGGTACTCATGCTGGCATTGCTAGCTGGGTGGATGTGCTGGCGTCGACGTGGGCGCGGCAAGCGGGCGGGTCGTTGGAGCTCGTTCAACGCGTTTATCCCCGCCCTATGCCGGGTACCTCGCACTCACAAAAACGCCGCAAAAAGGACAAGTTGTCTGTCGCGTTGCCAGCCCGCCCGTTTCCGCTGCCGCTCGCCAAACCACGGCACGGCAGCTCAACGAGACTGATTTGGGCGTATATGGCTTTGTGAACACCGAGGGCGATGCCTACCCGATGAATGACCGCTCTTCCGCCCATCGCCGCCCTGCCCGGCCGGGCTCGCTGCGCTCCACTCGTACGCCAGCACAGGAAGAGAAGGACCATTTGCTCTATGACTCACACGGCTCCGACTCGTACGAGGACGATGGTATGGAAGATGATGAGGACTTTAAGGTCGTCCATGGTGCTACGCTGTACGATGCGAACCGGGGCAGTTTGTTGCCGGCGGGAAGGGGCAAGATGTTGGTTGTGCCACAGAGTATGGGGCGGAACGAAGCCGAGCAGGCCGACCCGTTGTTCCGGTATGGCGATGGTTCTGACCGTCTTGCCCAATCCCGCCCGCGCTCCACTCGACGCGGCGAACGCCCGCGTGACGAAGAGGAGATGGGTATGCTCTCTTCGCCCCGGCCCAACGCGCGTCGGCCGCCCAATGCCCCCAAGAAGCGCGACTCTTCCACCTCCTATGCTACTCGACCGAGTCGAACGAGGAGCGTCGGCTTGGTTCGGGCTCGGGTTCGGGCTCCGGTTCCGCTTCCCACGCTCACCTCTTCACTGGAAGGATGGGGTACGGGGAAAGCGAGGGATACGGCGACATTCCCACTCTGCCCACCTCCACCTTTTCCCTGCGTCCGCCCACGTCGGCCAAGACGCGGGAGCATCACCACGAGGCATCCTTGGGCGCGTCGCCGTCGGGCCAAGCACGGCCGCTGACAGGGCGCAAGTCGCGTCCCTACTGACGCGAGCGATGATCGCTGTTACCGTGTATCCTACTTGACTTTACTTGATTGCACTGCATTGCACTGTACTGGATTGGATTGGATTGGATTGGATTGGATTGGATTGGATTGGATTGGATTGGATTGGATTGGATTGGATTGGATTGGATTGGATTGGATTGGATTGCACTGCATTGCATTGCACTGTACTGGATTGGATTGGAATGGATTGGCGGTGCACGTTGTACACAGAACGCAGCTAAGGGTAGGTAGGTAGTAGCTCGGACTGCCGAAGTTGACGTTGAAAGCACAATCCATGCAAATTCGTCGCTCCAGCCCGCCTTGAGCGCTTCATCGACCGCGTCGCCTGCCAGCAAGAGGGGCCTGGGAGCGGGGCCTGGTCGGTGACCGTGGCCGCTGGACGCAGCCTGACGAAGCGGGACGAGAGGATCTGCTGACGGGCAGCGAAGGCGCGGAGGCGGAGGGCGGAGCTGCGCCAAAGCGGGCGGCAGCACGAAAGGAGGCGCGCTGTCGGCTGCGGTGGCGCCAGATCTGCAACGCATCAGCAAGCAGGCGTTCATGGTCCCAGTCCAGCGCTTGGTTGCGTGCCTGGGCGCGCGGCAGTTGCGCCAGCCAGCGGTCAAGTACGCGAGCGCGCACATGGGTATGCCACATTCGGATCGCGACCAGCGCCGGCGTCTGCGCGCACCACACCGCCATCGTCGACGCCAGCACCGCCCGTCCGCGCCGGAGCAGCACCTCGTACTCTGCCTCGCGCAGCGACGCCTCGCGCGCCTGGTCGTACCAGCGCTCCATGGCGGCCGCGAGGAGGCGCGTGTTGTGCGCGGCGCGCAGTCGCTTGCACGTCTGCGCCTCCACCGCCCGATCCACCCACACAGTCAAGGTGCGCCGCAGCGTGCGTCTGCGCTTCTCGGCCACGAGAGCACGCAGCAGTGCACCGCGTCTCTGGGCAGCGAGCCAGAGGGTGCGCCATGCGCCCCAGGCCCGGTGCACCAGCCGCAGTTGGTACTCTTCCCACGCATCCAGCTCCAGCTCAAGCACTGCCGTCGTCTGGGCCGCCCAGCGCTGGACACCGCGCGCAGCATCTGCTGCTCCCGTTGCTGCACCAAGTGGTCGCACACGGCACGGTGGGTGCGCCGCCGCACCATGTTGCTCCTCCACGTCGAGAAGGTGGTGTGCAACACCGCGGCTTGGCTTTGGGCGACAAACGCCTGCACCCGTACCTGGCTCAGCCGGTCGCGCCAGCGACGGAACACAGTCGCACAGAGCAGCGTGGCAGCGATGCGCTCGGCGCTCTCTCGCCACTGGCGGGTGCAAGCGTACACGGATCCGCCACCGCTGCATCGCCCGACGGAGCAACCCGCGCTGCTCGGCCCGCTCCACCGCCTCGTCTCTTGCCTGGATACGGTGCAGCTTGGCCCGCCAGCGAGCGAGGAGGTGCGCTGCGCTGTGCGTCTGCCTTGCGCGGGCGAACTGATGGACGCGTGGGCATACCATACCTGCTTTTCCTGCAGAAGATCACGCCACTGGGCCAAAACCTTGGCTTGGAGCCGTCCTTGGCGCGCCTGGAGGTAGAGGACAGTACGGTAGCGGGAGCGCCACATGTGCAGTGCGCGTTGCAGCACCCCCCAGTCGTGCCTGGCTTGGATGGGAGGGAGGAGCAGCTCAAGCTCCTTCACGGCTGCCAGCCGTGCGCGCCAGCGGTCAAGCACCGCCAAGGTTACCTTTCGTGCCGCCCTGCGGTCGGCTTTGAGCTGGAGTTTGCGCCGCTGCAGCGAAGCGATGGCGACTTGTTTCAGGCGATGTACAGCCCAGACCTGGACGCGGCGCGGAGCCCATGCCTGTTCGAGTGTTGCCAGTGCCCTGAAGGGGCGGGGTCAGCGTGGTTCGACCAGGGCCACAATAGCAGATGGGAGCAGGGGGACATACAAGTTCTTCCGCCATCGGTCCCAGGTGGAGTGGAGAAGAGTACGGTTATGTTGGTGCTGGAGATGAGTTTCAATCGGGCGCAGAGTCGAGGCCGTGAACCAAGTGACAAACGTCTGCCTCAAGACGCGCAGTTGCCAATGCTCCTGGGCGTGGAGCACCAAAACCTGTGATGTATGGTGTTGCATGGCGTTCAAGTGCCAGAGCGCAAACGCACCGCGGAGCAGATGGGCATCACGGAAGCATTGGGAACGACGTGAAGGTAGGTATGCCTCCAACGATAGTAGCTGGCCTGGACCAACCGAATCTGGTGTTGCTCCTTCACGGTGGACCAAGCCGCACGGAGGAGACGAGATCGCGCTTTGTGCACCCGCTCGCGCCGCGTGCGAAAGGAGGGTACCCATGTGCGGAACGCAGTGTGCCGCGGACGGTTCTGATCCCACTGGATGGCCAACTTGCGCAGCGGTCGAGATCGCTGTTCCGTTCACGCCAATGCCGGAGGCACTTGCGGAGCAGATGGGCGTCGTTCGTTTCCGCTACTCGGGTAAAGCGCTGGTGGCGAGTACGAAGGCACGCAATCCACTGGTCCAATGCCAACCTGAGCAACCTGCGATGATCCATCGCCTCCGCCTCGACAAGAAGGCCATGCTGCCTCTCTTCCTGCAGCAGTGCGGAGCGAGCAGACGAGGCAGCCTCCTGCTCCTGCCGTTGTTTTCGCGAAGCGGCGATGACACTCGAATAATGCGCTCCCACTTGCCCTGGCAGGGCGGGGCGGGGGTACGGGCCAAAGTCGAGGGGACGGAGCAGTCAGGACGGATGACAGATTCGGCAACTGCATCCGAACGCGGGGTGGGCCTGCGGCGCATACGGATACGGCCCTATGTGCACTGGGACCGCTGGCCGAGACGGGGAGGCAGGTGGTGTGTTTTCCGCTCTTTGTCGTGCTCGCTCTCTCCATCCACCCGTGCTGGCTGGAGGCGTGCTAAAGGAGGAGAGAGTGCTAGAAAATGAAGTTTGGGGATGGGGCCGACGTGGGAGAGAAGTCGTGTTGGGAGGCAGTCGGACGCGGAAGACTGTCTGGATGTAGTCTTCTGGAGGAGGGACGGGTGGGAAAGGGAGAGGGGGACGGGATGGGATGGTGTGGCATTCTTCCAGCAATGACTGCAGTAGAAGCAGAACCAAACCGGACGTGCGTGGCTTTCGGAGTGCTTGTTCCTCGCTCATTGGTATCCGATGACGCATCCCAGTAGAGAGGATCCAGGGCGGTGCGGTCAGAGGAGGAGGCGGAGACCTCAGAGGCCTCCTCAGAGGTGGCCAGCTCGGCCTCGTCGCGAGGCAGCAGCGCCGACAGGGCCGTCCTTGCCCGGGCACTCGTGCCTATACCAAGGGGTACGAGCGAATGGGAAAGAAAGGGGGTGGCCTTGCTTGGGGACCAGGACTGTGGGGGGCCTGGACGGGAGGTACCGGCCGAGGTGGAGCTGCTGCCACTCCCGGCGCGCAGTGCGGGATGGGTCCCCTCCCCATCGAAGAGATGCTGCTGCTGGTCGTTGTCAACACCAGTCTCCAGGACAGTACGAACAGCAGCCCACTTGCTCGCCCAGGAGGCACCGCGGACGCCGATGAGGCGCAACAGAATGTCCCACAGCGCGGCGTCCTGCTCCCGCCCAATGTGGGAGACAGAACATTGCAGCGCATATGCCTGCTTCATCGCAGTGAGATCACCGCGCCAGCGGGGAGTCGGGCAATGCAGTCGTCGAAGAACTGGATTTGGGAGGGCGTGATGCGAGAAAATGCGGCGCGGTCGATGTTGGAGCCGGGCAACACGCTAGCAGTAGAGTAGGAGAGGGAGAGGGAAGCATCAGGGGCAAGGGTCCTATCGCGCCCAAGCAGACTAGACGCGGTGGCGGGACGCACATTCCTCCACGCATCCTGGCCAAGCGAACGCCTGTGGTGCGAGCGGGCGGGGAGACGGCGTTGCTGTTGGTGCAGGTGTTATACTTAGTGCTGGCGCTGGAGTAAACGCGTTCTTTTCAATGGCTGGTCGTCGTCGCCTAATAAATCGAAATCGGTCCAATCCAACGCCCAGCCCCGTTACTTGTGCACTCATTGAATTTCCCCAGGCACGCCCGCCTTGTCCTGCAACCACAACTAATTGCTTGCTACAACCACCACAGACGCCCACCAAGAGGAGTGTCAAGCCGGGCGAAGCACCTCCCGCCGCACCAAACGATTGTATTCTCACATCTCTGTCCATCCGCCCACCGTCCCGCGCTCGCCTGATACCACAGTGAGGAGAAAGACGAGCAGGTTGGTGCCAAAACCCATGGAAAAGCCGCGGTACAAGTTGCGCAGCCCACCAAGCGAGCTATACCCACTTTGCGCCAACCCTCCTCCTTATTGGCTTTATCCTTGTCCTTGTCCTTATCCTTGTCCTTGTCCTTATCCCTGTCCTTGTCCGACAGCTTATCCGACTTGAGCGCTGCTTTGCCCGTCAGCGGCTGCGGCGAAAGCGTGGCCTCTTCGCGTACAATGTGACAGAGCGTGTCCCAGATCCCGCTGTAGGGCTCGGGACGCGTCAGCACACACGTCCGTAGCCTCATCGGCAGACCAGGCAATACCGCTCGCCCAGCGCGCAGCTCCTCATCCACCTTGTCCTTGCCTTCGGTGGGCTCGGGCGCGGCAGAAGCAGGAGACGGGAAGGTGTAACGGGTCTGGACCTGCAGCCGGCGCCGCGCGGTCTCGATAGGCAACGTGACCAGCAGGCCCAAGGTGGACACGAACAGTTCGGCCAGTGCGTAGCGGGCTGGCGCGGCGCCCGGCTCGGTGCGAAGGTATTGGTCAATGAGGCGGGGTAGCGAGCGCAATGAGAGGACGGAAAGTAAAATCGAGCAAGGTAGGAAGTAACAGGTTGGGGTGGAAGTAGATCCCCCACCATCCGCCTCTTCCTTCTTGAGTGTCATCAACGTGTCCCACGGCCACACGTATTTTCGTCCACCCCACCATCCACGCGCATGGGTGGGCACCAAGCTTTGGGCAACCAGGCGCGTACGAACAAGGTCGAGGGGCGAGATGAGGACACCGGTGATAACATGGGAGAGCAAGACGGTGCTCAGAGCACGCCAAGGGCGTGGGGAGTAGGACAACGGCAGGTCCACCCCAGAAGTGAAAGCTCGGACGAAGGGAGCACCGTCGCCCGGGATCCAGGCACGAAGAGGGATACGACACCGTATACGAGGGGTTGCAGTGTAGCGCTAGCCAGGTCCATTAGGAAGGTTGTGAGGGTGCCTTTGAAGAGACCTAGAACGCCCTCTTTGCCCCGTGCCACCGCCTTGATCATCTCCATACACCTCCTGTGGGAGTGGTGGGCATGATGCTCACTCGCTCGGGCGGTGGGAGCGGCGGCGTACACCACGCCGGCGTGCGTGCACATGGTGTAGGCGCCGCACCCGCGGGCGGGAGGGTGGGGGGGCAGTGGGATCACCAAGTACTTGCTGCTTTCGGGAGCTGAGTCGGAGTAGATAGGGGGTGGGGGTTAGGACTGCATAGCACATGGCCACGGGAGCCAAAGGGAAAGCGACGTACGTTGGCGTCTTGATCCGAGGCGTCCGACTCGGACTCGGACTCGGACTCGGACAAGACGGCGCACTTGGGCTGTTCGGCGAGGCGGCTCGTGGCGTGGCGGCGTTGGACGCGGGCGTAGACCTGGGCGGGGGGTCCACTGGATCTGGAGCAGGATCTTGCCCACCTCGAAGGGCATGGCGAGGATTGTGGAGCATAGCGGAGCCCGCCCGTGTAGACCAGCGCCTGGCCCGTGGCGAGCAGGGAGCGGGGCGGACCGCGGTGGCGGGGGCGGGGACGGGGGCGGAGAGCGGGGAGAGCGGGAAGGCAGACGAGTCAGGAGTAATGTAACGGTTGCTGCCCGACGACGGGCGCGCGGACACCGAGGCCGGCGGGGGCAGATGCTGCGACGTGCTGGCGCGATGGCGGGGCGGCGGCAAAGCGCACGCCCGCGTGGCGGCGGCGGGGGCGACGAAGGCGTCTTCTGCGGGGACGTAGTACGGCCGCAGCGGATGGGGGTTGTTGTCGGCCATGCTGGGCGCGTCGGCTGGCGGCAGAGCAGTGTTGATGGTGATGGTGGTGGCGGCGGCTGCGCCCCCCAGCCCGCCCTGTGGGTGATTGGAGCGGAACCCGCGCGCGGAATCGCGGAATGGACAACGGACAGCTGTTGGCTGCTGTTCCGCCGCGGCCGCATGGCGGCAATTATACGCGCGCGTCGGCCGCAAGCAGACGCACGCCAGGCGGGTCCATCGCTATCCAGCCCCGAGCATTGGCAATGGAGGGGCTGCTCGACAGCGGACGCACTGAGCGCTGACAGCCGATGGAGGCGTCGGCGCAGATGGGGATAGGAGGCACCAACTGATTCATATGCACATCCACATCCTGCCTGTCAATACGGGCGGCTAGCTCAGTGGTAGAGCGTCTGCTTTGCATTCCTCACGTGATTCGAATGTAGAAGGCCGGGGGTTCAAACCCCTCGCCGTCCAAATTTTTGACCTAGCGCTACCTAGAATACGAGTGCTTTTACGGTACGCATGCCCCCTTTTGGCCTGCGCCTGCCAGCCCTAGCCTTCATCCATCCCGGGCCGGGCACGTCCGTACCGTCCCGGTGATCCGGCATTCGCAGCTGGCTCCACACTACTCCGGCCTACGCGCCGACACTAGTCCATGCCGCCTATCGGGACAGCCCGCCGCGCAATCTCTTAAACATCACATAACGGGGGCGGCAGAAACGAGAAGAGGTGCCGCGCTGGCGGAACGAAGCGCCCAGCAGCCTTGCCTTGCGTGCTTTAAGAGAGATCTATGGGGTTGGATGCCGATGCACCATCGTCGTCCGGATCTGGTTGTGGCGGACGTGGTGGAGAGGGATGGGAAGGGCTTCTGGGCTGGAAGGGATAAGTCGACCAAGGTCGAGGGCTGGTTGGTACGATTGCTGGACCCGTTGCCGGGAAGACGAAGAGGGGGAAGGGTAGGGATGGAGGCAGCTCGGGGCAAAGTGCGGGTTGGGTTGGGAGGGTGGCGCCGCGGTACGCCATCACCAAGAAGGCGGCGTAAGAGGGAGGGGTCAACCAAGCCTTGCTGTGCTTGTTGGAAAAACTCCTGCCGTACCGAAGACGTAACTCATCGGCCGGCTTCATCAGCTTGAACTTGAGCCCCTGTACCCCACGTTTGCGGATGCCAGCGAAAAACCCTCCTGGGATCGGGGCGCGGCAGACGGGGCAACTGCCCTTCATAGGGTCAAGATCTCGGGGCGGCGTTTCCATGCGGGGAGTGGGACCGGAACTGAACCAACGCATGGCTTCTGCCCTTTGCCGCTGACCAGCAGCAAAGCACTCATCATAGGTCCAACCACGGCGGGTGTGCTGGTCCAAAGTAGACCACAGCGCTGCCGAGAGGCGGTCTAGAGCGTCATATTGCACCTCGAGCGGCAACCCAGGCAGGTTCAAGTTACTCAGTGACCCATTGACCTGGGAAAACCGAACGATGGCCGAGATGACCGGGAGGGCTCGGTCGATGGGAATCGTGGGAATGCACCCAGTCAGGGTCGGTGTACGATCGGGCGCGGCCTCATCAAAAGCCTCAAGGGCCCGGATCAGCTCGTGCATCACTTTCAGATTTTCCGCCTGGGGACGAATGTCTTCATATCCTTCCAAGGCAAACCAAAAAACCGTGTCGAGGGGCTCTGGTGCGCCCCCTTCAGACGGCAGATGCCCATTCGGATGGATGCTGAGCTCGTCCCGGATGTCCATCAAGGACTGCTCATCTGGACCCTCGGGTCTGCGCGCGCCGGCCAAAAGAGAACTGAGGGCGGGAATAGGGGCCGAGTTAATGTACCGCCGTATCCCCAAATTGGTTGATGGCAGTGTTATCTCAGGTGCAGCCAGTGGCCCGTGGTGCGGCGATGTCTGGCACGGCGTCGGATCCGGGTGGCGACGTCGAGCATGACACTCAAGAAATCTCGCGAGTTGTCGTCCCGGTGCGCTCGCCATCGCTGAATCACTTGCTCAAACAGAAACGCGGCTGCAGCACGTAGGGCTGGATCGAATACCGCGACCAACTGTTCTGCTGTAAGAAAGAAGATCTCGGAGCCTGGCTCGACATTACCGGGCTGTAAGGGATCAGTCGAATGGAGAGGCCGGTTCCAGAGCACAGAGTGCGCCACCGCAATGCGGCTGGCCTCCAGGGCACCATCATGCTGATGTTCCGTCTCTGTGCGCATCGTCTTGAAGAGGCATTCGCCACAGAGCATATGTCCGCAAGGTGTGGATACGGCGTTTCGGGGCGGGTCGAGGCAAATGGGGCAGCAGTACGTGTTGGCCAAAGGGGAATAGGCTGCGCGTCCGGAGCAGCGGTGATTACCACTGTTGGTCGCAATGCAGTCGTGTCGACCTTCAGAATATCGTGACTGTCCGAGGTGGGGATAGGCTTGAGGCGTTTGCTGGGTGGTCGGGCCAAGGGGCCATCAGGACCGCGTGATCGGGGGCGAGGACGGAGATGAGAGGCGTAGGCCGGGGAGCTGCTGCCAGCAATGTCGATCGGTGCCAAGGGGCGCTTGGGACTGATGGGGCGAGGAGAGTGCTCATATCTGGAGTCCGACAGCGGGTGTTCGACATCGCTCGAGCAGGACGAGTCGTCCGAATCGTCCAAAACAGTCGTTGCCGCTGGGGGGGGCTCCATGGGGGTGGCGAGCGGTGGGCCGGGGCCGACAGAAGAGTCGGAGTCCGACTCGAGCGCGAGCGTGATATCGGAGCCACGGAAGAGCGGGGGGGTGAGGGGCGGTCCATGGGGGCGGGGCGAGGGCAGAGGGGCTGGGCACAGCAGGGCGCGGGCTGCGCCAGGCGAAGGCAGCGGTGGCGGCCAGCCGAGACGAGGCGGCGGCGATTGATTTTTGTCACGCAACCCAACCAACGCACGCCAGAGCCCGCACGTGACCCACCGCTTCAGGCGTTGCGGGCGCAACAAACATTAAAGTTGAAGGCAGACACGCGTGATGTGCGATGCATGATGGCGCGCGCGAATTGAACGTTCAATGCGCAGCCGCCTCGGCGCCAGTCGCGGCCAGTGCAAAGCAAGCGGACGCGCTGTTCACGTCGCTGCCACCGCCTCACCACCACCACCTCCTCCTCCTCCTCCTCCTCCTCCCCTCCGCCCCCTCCGCCCCCTCCGCCATGGCCAGCAGACCCGGCCACAAGTACGCCCAGCGTGCCCTCGAGCGCATGCGCGGATCCGGGTGAGTCTTTGCCTCTGTTGGTGCGTGCAACGCTGACCCGCTTCCCTCCAGCACAGCCGCCGGCCGCCAGCTCCTTTGCCAGCCAGTTCCGCTTCCAGGTCGCCCGCCGCCCCGACGGCCGCTCCCCCCGCGTGCGTGTGCCTGTGCGCCGCTCCAGCGGGGCACCCGCAGGATCCCCCAATACCAGCTCTACCCCACGCGTCCGCGTCCGCATCCGTCGCTCCAGCGGCAACGCCAACCCCCAGCCTTCGCCGCATGCACCCAGTCCCGTAGATGCCCCCCACGCCTCTGGCCCAACGCCCCCTCCCGCCCCTCGCCGTGCCAAAGCTCCAGCGTCTGGGCAGCGCAAGAGTGTATCCTTTTCCAGGGGGTCAGCTGCGCCCAAACGCGCCCCGCCCACCAAGAAGCCCGCCAGCCCCAAGTCCAAGCCCACGCCCAAGCCCAAGCCTAAGCCGAGCAGCGCCGCTTCGGCGAAAAAACGCATCTCTTCCGCCACCGACGCGCTGCGGTCCGGAACCAAAAAGGCTGTGCAAGCGATGTTGCCCTTTGGCAATGCCGACGCGTCCGTTTCCCGTGATGAAAGGGGAGATGCAAGCGCTTCCGCTGCACCGCCCCCCAAGCGCGGACGCCCTTCGGCCTCCGCGGCAACGAAGGGAAAGGCCGGGGGCAGACGACCTGGTCGGCCACGCAAGTCGGCAGAACCAGCTCGGGAGGCTCTGCGGGTCCCCACCCCGCCGCCCTTGGAACCGGACGAGCCTCCATTTGACCCACGTGAAGCCCCTGCCCCTGTACGTGCGCCTCAACGCAAGCCCAAACGGAAGGTCCAGACCGAGCCCCAAGCCGTCCCACGTAAACGTGGTCGCCCCCGCAAGACACCTCTAGCCGACGCGTCAACCAGTCAGCCAACATTACTGGAGACCCAGACGTTGCGAGGTGGGAAGGCGTTCCGAAAACGGCTGCGTGCTGCGACACGATTGCTTGCGTCCGAGTCGGAAGATGAGGAAGGCGCGATGGCTGCCGCCGAGGCCGGGCTGCGTCCTGGTCGCCGCAAGAGCATTGCCGAACGCTTGACCGACGCCGATGTGGTTTGGGCCTTGGTCGACGGCGAGTTGAAGGAGAGCGTACGGAGTGCACCGAATAATGGCCTGGGCGTTTCGTTGCGCGCCATCCGTTCGCTGGTGCGGGAACAGTTTCGCGTACTCAGTGCCAAGGCCACCCGTCGACGACAAATGATTGCTCACTTTGAACGCTCACGCGCCTACCAGCGCCAGTTGCGTCAGGACGTCTTTGCCCGCCGCCGCATTGTACTCGACCTACGACGAGAGATTGAGGTGCTGAAGCAACAGCGAGCAAAGGAACGACAAGCGAGCCAAGTACGTTGACATTCTCCTCCATTTACCTATAGGAAAACGTGGCTGACCTTTATTCCTTTGACAGTCAGCCAACGAAGGCCTGGCCTACCTCCAACGGCTCGCCCAAGGTTCTGTGTTGTGGACATAACGCGACTAGTGTATATGCATCTTTGCTAGTTGCTATGGCTTCTGGAAACCAAACATGATGTGTTGTGGTGCTGGCACGGGGTATCTGTAAACATAAAATTGTGGTCGACTACCAGTCATTCACCTTGGCAGACTTACTCACGCCCACGGAAATGGCCTAACCAGGTCCCTTGTAGCCCAACCTGTCGTACCATGGCCTCCCGCTCGAACGTTTTCGCTCAAAGGCGGCAATGCTCGCCTCATATCGGAGCGTGAGACTACTGTCGTCCAGACCATTGGGAAGACAATACTTGTATGGTAAACTCAAGAGATGGAGAACGAGAAGCGCGATCCATCCTCCAGCACAACCGCTTAATTTGCATTTCCAAGTCCACCGTCACCGTCGTATCCGCCTTGGTGCTCGCCATGACCTGGTCCACCTCTGCTTGCAGCACCACCCCCAAAATGCCATTCCTTGCCAGATTGGTAGCGTGGATGTCGGCAATCGAGGGCGCAATGACAGCACGGATGCCCAAATCGAGCCAAGACCAAGTGACATGCTCGCGCGACGAGCCGCAACCCCAATTGGGCCCTGTTACCCCAAACTTGGCGTGCGACCAGGGCTCTTGGTTCAAAACAAAGTCCGGATTGAGTGGCCCTGTATCATCCTTGTTGTCCCCAACGTGTTCAACAGGCTGTGACACCCCAGCCTAAGCGAGGAATCACTTGGAGGAGCTTGGCTGCAAAGGGATCAAATCCGTATCCACATTCACCCGCCCCATTGGCACGGCAATACCTGAGAAGGTGGTAAACTGTTGTAGGCCACCGCTGTCCATACCGTCGCCTACTCCCTGGCCGGCACATCCTCCAAACGGTTCTCATCTGTTTGGTGGGCGAGTACGTCAACGGGAGGTTGTGGGTCCTTGGCTTGCAGCGCAGGTGGGGCCTGAGATGGGGAGAGGAACGCTTTAGTTGCGCGGCATTCGCAGTCTCCACTTGGGCATGTGCCGCCGCCTTTTGCCAGCAGGAAGAGTCCGTACATCCGTCAAACGCCCCGTCAGAGCGCCAGCAGCGACCATGGCAGGCGATACAAGAGGAGTGCGTCCTTCTGGGCCCTGACGGGATTCAAAGCTGCAGTTGGACGTAGAGGCGCACCCCTCGCCGCCAGCGGCCAGCTGGTCTGAATTCAATATTCAGGCCCAAGCACCTCCTAGGAGCAGCCTGTGCCTCACATCATCAGTCAACTTCATCAGCCTCCTTCAACCTCTTGTCCAAATCCTCAGTCTCCGCTTGCTTCTTGATGAAGCCGGAGCCGGGCACCCGCATGGCGTACGCCCTCTCAGCCACGTGACGGCCGTGGAGCACCTGGGCCGCACGGCGCAGATCTTTAATGCGCGAGTTGGAGCAGGACCCAATAAAGACCTTGTCAATCTTGTTGACCTGCTCTACGGGTGTGTTGGGCTCCAGGCCCATGTATGAGAGCGAACGCTCCCGGGACGCTGCTTGTGTCTGGTCCTTGGCTTTGGCCGGGTCGGGCACCGAGGCGATGCTGACCGCATCGGGAAAAGAGAGGTTCCCTATGTGACAGTATAGGGGGAATGTTTTTGGCGTCAATCTTGATCCGAGGGTCGCATAAGCCTCTGGGCAAGATGTACGATCTTTCCAAAAATCAGACTCTTCTCTGAATTCATATCATTGACAGAGCTTAAGGCTGGGACAGGGGGAACGCTACGTCTAAACCGAACCGTTCATCTTGCGGGGGTTACTTGGAAGCGCCACCAAGATTAAGGGACCAGGGGGATCGCCAGGATATCAGGACCCTCCGGCTCACGCCATCCGGTCCCGTACCCTAGGAAGCGCGTGTGGACACGGAGGAACGTGGTTGACATACGAGCGAGGAACCATTTCCACTGAGACTTAGTAGCCAACTCCTTCCAATGCGCAAACAACTTGCCCGCCGTCTTGGTGCCGTAGTATCCTCGCGTCGTCAAAACCAGGGGAAAAACGGTTCTTGAGTGCGTCCCTGGTACTTGGCGTTCTTGTCGCATTCTGCTTGTTCAAGCAGCCGAAGCAGTTCCTTCTCCCGGCGTTCCAAAGGCGACGCAGTGCTCTCATGCACCACCCGCCGGTACGCGCTCTGCGCCTCCTGCGATCCCGTGTCGCGCAGCGTGTGGTCTACCTCCATTCCGGTTCCTCCCAGTGCTCCGGGCCCCATCACGCGGTAATCGGTGCGCTGTGCCTTCCGTCCGCGCCTCGTCCCATCCTCTTCCTCCACCATAGGTTCGTTGTGGACGTGGGTCGGGGATGGAGCGGAGGAGCTGGAGAATGGGCTCCCGCACTGCCTCATGCAACGCACCAAACTTGGCCTGGGTGCGGGTGCAGGACATGATGTGTTCCAGCGAGGACATGACGCCGCACTTGCACATGCTGCGCGTGGTGCGGCACAGCGTGCGGAGCTGGAGACCAACCTGGACCTGCTGGTCAGAGAGCTTGAGGTACGGGACGGATGGAATAGCGGAGAGCCAGTTGTGGCTCAGCGGGTTGCTGTGCTCAACCACATGACGACCATCGGCAGCGTCCAGCTTCTGGAGCAGCTCCTGTCGACTTTGCTCCCACATCTCGCGGCAGCGCTGGCGTTGCTTCGTAAATGCGTTGGCCCTTGCCGTTTGCGGTCCCGAACGGTCAACATAAGTGGTAATAAGATAGTCGTTGACCTCGTTGGCCGCGGCACGGGCGTGGGGCGCAATATACGAGTAAAGCGGGCTGCCACATCCTCCCAGCCGAAGAGGCAGGCTCATGAGCATGTCGAAGTGGTCGTCCTTGGCACCTTGGGGATCCTCGTCGCCCCGGATCCGTCTGAACTCCGTACAGATGAAGGCATCAATCTCGGCCAGCACGTCGTCTAGCTCTCCTTCCATCTGCATGGTGCGGAGCAGGTGGCGCAGCTTGGTCTGAGTGCTGAGCCGCCATAGTAAGAGGCGTCCCTGGCGGGTGATGCCATCAAACTTAGGCATGTTCTCCCTCAGACTGGCCAGTTGGGCCCGGAGCCACGATCGACGACAGTCTACCCCTCCCACACAAGTGCCCAGAACCTGCAGACCATCCACCCGAATCTGGTCCCGGTCCCGCTCGACACACTTGCGCAGGTTGAGCTTGAGGCCTGACGCGTCGTCTTCCAAAATCTCCGCGGCTAGGCCGGTAATGCCTGGCCCTGGACCGAAGATCGTAATGTCGTCCAGGTATGCCATCACCAGGTGCCCCGGCGGCAGGTCCTGTTCCAGTTTCTCCAGCGTGGGCCGCACTGCGATGGAGAAGAAAAAGGGGGCGAGGGGGTCGCCCTGCCGTACGCCCTCTGCCGACAGGACGTTGGTCTCATTTCCGCCCGACGCGACCCAGAGCTGGGTGGGGGAACCATAGATCCATCGGCCCAACGTGAGGAGATGGGGGGCGTAGGCATGGAGCGCCTTGGCGAGTGTGCGACGGCGCACAGTGTTGAAGGCGTTGGTAAAGTCGAGCATGGCGACGTGGCTGAAGTCGCCCAGTTCCGCATCGTTCTCCCCGCCTGGCGCTGTCATGCGCTCGACCATCCGTACGATAGGCTCCACCCCGTTTTGCGATGCTACTCCCAACTGGGTGGGGAGAAGCCAGCTGTTGGGGCGATCGCTCGAGCGATGGCCTTGGCGCACAGGCGGTAGATCAGCTCCCCACAGGCGATGGGGCGGATGCCTCC
This sequence comes from Moniliella sp. 'wahieum', assembly GCA_003971905.1. Classification (NCBI taxonomy): domain Eukaryota; kingdom Fungi; phylum Basidiomycota; class Moniliellomycetes; order Moniliellales; family Moniliellaceae; genus Moniliella; species Moniliella sp. 'wahieum'. The sequence goes on along the minus strand of RSEE01000040.1, from coordinate 474,082 downwards.
CGATGCCTTCTCCAGGGGGGTGAGGCGGGAGGCCAACAGGAGCTCGCGTCCTGGGGCGGTGCCGTGGTAAATACTCTTGGTGAGGGCGGTGAGAAAGGCGACGAAGCGCTTGCATTCAAGGGCCGTTAGTAGGAGGGGCTGGGTCCACCCGGATAGACCTGCCCCAACGTCGATTCTGAACGTGGCAATCAAGGCAACAAAGTCGATTTCGTCCAAGTCCACCACGATACGGTCACTGTTAGTGGTGCCATATATTATGCTTTCCCCGCCGGTCCTCATCGGGAGGGACGCGGACCTGCTGTATAGTTGTAGGGAGGCGAGCAAGCAAGGCAAAGGGGATCGTGTGATGCAGTCAGGGGAAGGCAGCCCGGAGGGGCAACAGGAAGGAGCGGAACAGGGGCGGAACAGAGGCGGAACGGGGCCGCCTCGCACATAGTACAGGTCTCCAGTTGAACACTGAACCAAGTATATAGCTTTGCTGCGAACCGGTACGGCAGGTATGCCAGGGTATGCCCTGGTACGCCCGCCCCCTCGCCGTGACCAGGGGACGGGAGCCTGGATCAAATCAGCGGTCACTCATTCGTGCATTCAATATTCACATGCACACACAAACTGCGCCGTATCTGGGACATGATTTACCATTGCCGGCAAACGTGCGCAGCACCGCCGGCACTGCCCCACAGTGGGCGCGGACGGACCCTGGACAGCCGCGGTGCACAGTGGCGCCTTGCTAACATGATGCATGCGGCTGCCTGAGGTGGCTGGTGCCAGGTGGTGCCTGGAGGTGCCTGGAGGTGCCTGGCCGGCCGGGGGGGCGGAGCAGGCCGAGCAGGCAGCGCCAGTGCCGCGCCTGGCAGCGCATCAGCACTGCGTCCGAGTCCCCAGTCCCGGCAGGATGCAGGGTGGATGCAGGGTGGATGCAGGCTGGATGCAGGCTGGATGCAGCGGCACTGTGAGGAGGCGTGTTCAGTGCCTCTTCGCCTGGCAGGCAAGAGGTGCGATCATGCATCATCTCCATCATGCATCGTGCACATGCGCAGCCCTCTCTCTCTTTTCCGGCAACTCTTCGCGGGACTAGGTCACTCGGCCCCCGCCATCCCACACCCCCGGCGCCTGTTCTTCTCCCTGCCCGCCTCGCGTCTTGCCCTGTCTGGGCTCGGTGCATAGGGCACTCGACGCGCTGCATCAACCACACTACACCCTCGCTGCGTTTCGCCCCCTTCGCGCACCACCCACACCAGCGCCACCCCCATCTGGCCCATGCACCCTCCCTCACGGGGTCTCCCCAGCCAGCCCATTCCCCGCCCCCCCGCTTCTCCCACCTCCTCGCCCCCCAGCACGCCCAATGTGCATCTTCCCCCCGACCCTTCCCTCGCCATGCTGGGTGGCATGCATGCCTTGAGCCCACAGCCCACTTCCCCTCCCGTCTTCCCCGCTTCCACCAGTCAGCCGGCTCTTTTACCGGTCTGCAGCCCCGAGGGGCCAGCTGTTCGTGTGACCTGACGCTCTACCCCCCCCTGCCTTTCTCTCTGCCCCAAGAGGCAAACCTGTGTACAGACGCTGGTCGCCATGAGCTGTGGGCGCTCCTGTCCCTCGAACCACTGTCAAGTGGAGCCAGGCAGTGGCTCTTCTTCCAACAGCTCCTCCCCTGTTGCGGGTGGAGTTGGAGGCGGCGTCGGCGGACTCGTTCTCATCCTTCTCATGGTTGCGGCTTGGTGGTTTATTTGGCGAAAGAGGGTCCAACGGCGCGAGGCTGCCGCCTGGGCCGCCTGGACACGAGCCAAAGAGGCCGCAGCTTCCTCCCCCTTCCGCCCTGGCCGGCAATCCCAACTAGCCAACGAGAGCGAGACAGACGCACAAGCGACCGCTATCTCGAGCTCGAGTACGGCCCACCGGAGTGTTCATGTTCAACGTCTTCCCCCCGTCGAGACCCCCCTCCCCCTGTCGCCTCTTCCAGCTTGGACGAGGGGACATGGAGTATACCGAGCTTAGGGTCGACGGTCTCACCGCCTTTTCCAACGACGCCGAGCAGAACGAGGACGGGGACGAGCTTGCGATGTTGGAAGCGTTCCAAAGACGCTTTTCCACCTCGGCCGCCACCCATCTCTCTCGCATCAGCGAGGCCGAGGACGAAGAGTGGCGCTCTACTCGAACCGGACGCACAGGGCGCACAGGCAAGACAGCCAAGACAAACACCGGACGGTCGAAGGTGATGATGGCAAATGGGCTTTTGGCCCCCTCAGTGCGGAGCGGACGTCTGCCCCTCCTCCTGTGCTACCCGCTGCCCCTCTTCCTCAAACCCCCTTGGCAACAACCAATGAGGAGGCTGATTCCCATGCCACTTCCCCTGACCCATCTTCTGGCCACTTTACCTCTGCCCACTCTGCCCCGCTTCCCGCTCCGTTTTGGGGAGTGGAGGATGGGGAAAAAAAGCAAAGAGTTCGTTTGAAGAGAGAGATATCTCGGATGCTGGCATTAGTGACATGGAACATGTCATGCGGATGGAGGAAATCGTTGCAGGTGATGAGAGCGAGGATGTTTATCCTCCTTCCAGGGACGAAGCGGGACTGTTGGCCATTCTAGGGGAGTACGAGGATCCCAACCCACATTCTCCCCCGTCTCCCCCCGATACCATCACCACCACCTCCTCGGCCACCTCCCCCAAGCCGCCCTCCTCCTTCCTCTCCGGCCTTTCCTCCCTTCCCATGCCCCCTCATCCAAAAGCTCCAGCTCGTTCATTCGCTCCCCGCACGTCCACTCCAAACGGCGGTTTAATTGGAATGAGTAGTAGCTTCGCCGCTCCCAGTCACCTGCATCAGGAGTGTTGGGCCCCTCCGCTTGGATCCCGGGCCACTCTGTCACTCCCTTCCTCTCTTTCTGGTTCCTTTTGGCTCCCCTGTCTTACGCTATGCCCACAACCTCCTTCCCCATTTGCCCCGTGCCCTCCAACATCACCTTTCCACCTGTCTATCGCTTTCCTCTCCTGATCATGGGAGGTACCTCACCTTCATTTCTTTGTACATGTACCTGTGCCCTCCGCAGGAGGAGGGTAAAGTTTGTTATTTGTGGCATCCCTGTTTCTTTCATCTTTCTCCCGCATCTTGAAGTTCACGGGCCTCTTCTCTGGTACTCACGCAACGGACTCGGAACGTGCAACCCCATCTATACATCTGGCCTATTATAATGCGGCCCTCACTGAAGAGGGCACCATAGCCTTTGTGCTTCCTTAGAGATTTTTCAGCCGCTCAATGCTACTCACTTCATTGATCATTACCTTGGGGATTGGAAGTGGATATGAGGCGGCAGATAGTAAGTATTGAAGATCGGGCCTGTTCTGTTTTCTCCATATAGACGGTGCACCTCCCCCCTCCTAGTCTCTGGGTAAAAACGCGGCCGCAGACCCACAGAAGCACTCATAGGGTAGGGTGAGCGGCGTGAACCTCACAATGGGCACTCATGGGAGAAACGGGCATTTTTTAAGGTGAAGAAGACGCGGCGAGTAGAAAAAGTAGTATAGATATCAGAGTGGAAGGGCGGGAGCTAGCAAGGCGAACGAAAGTAAACGAGAAACAACTCGTGGTCCCTTCCTTTTTCCATCTATTATGAAGATGTGGCATATATAAAACGTCACATACGCTCACCCCACGCCCTATACTGATGCAAGACGCATTGAATCCGTCTCCAGACTATATACTAACTATCTCGTTACTGATTTCCCAAGTGATCATAATAGTGATGGTGCATGTGGGCCGGCGGGCCTCGCACCACACGAGAAGGATGCAAATGTGCATACATAGGATAGAGTTCCGTCGCCGGTGACCTTTGCTGTCGGCTTTTGGGTGTCGAACATGTGGATAGGGGGGATTACATAAAAACAAACGTCCAACTAGGGCAGTCCCCCTCACAACAGCCTGTTGCGCCGTACACTAACTAGCACATGGATGTTTTTTTGATCTCCCCTCTTCGGGTGCCATGTAACACCATGTAACAGCGTATCAAAGCAGGCTTGAATTGGTTGCCATTTTCAGTGTCAGGCGATGATTACCAGAACGGAGAAGAGGTGGAAGAGAAGGGCGGGGTCTGAAAGTGAAAGGACAAGTTAGAGGGATGGTCGACGGAGCTAAAAAAAAAAAAGGGCAGCAGAGCGTATAGGGCAGGAACGCAGGGAAGAGGTGAGACCCTGAGGCTGAGGGGGGGGGGGGCAGTGGCAGGGAATGGCGGGGGATAGCCTTTTGACAGTGGGATAGCTGCTTGCAAGAACGGGTTGGCGAAACAATTAAGGTTTCTGCTTTCATTAATTTCAAGCCGCCCATGGCCCACCGTTTCCACAGCCCACCGTCTAGACCACCGAAAGTGCAGGAGAGGATGTGCCACGCTGTTCCACTGCTACTTCCGAAACCTTTTTGGTGAAGCTTTGCTTCGGACATCATTAATGCATCAAGATTTTTATAGTGCTTTTGGCAAATGATCGATGTCGATGAGACGCGGTAAGTGCAACGAACCACACAAGGCCACCCAACCTTCTGAAGAGAAAACGGCATCAATCACCCTAATACCCTTGTCTGGGAGGCTTCCACCGGCCACCGGCCACCAACCACCATCACATCCACCGACCACCGACTCACACCGCCAGCCACTCAAGGGACTCACTCGACTGCCGGCAGGCGACTTACTCAAGTTGAGTACCTGAGTACGCATGCTCTCAGACCTCAGATTCTCAAGCTTGAACATCAAGTTGGAGCTTCAAGTTTCAAGCTCAAGCTTCAAGCTTGGCTGGTGCCTACTAGTGACTTGTGACTAATGACTATTGCATAGGATCACCGGGCACATCGCCAATAATTGGATCGATCGAAATGATCGATGATCCATGATGCATGATAAATGGTCGATGATCGATGATGCACGATGCATGATGGAGAGTTCGGTGACCGGTGACCGGTAGACGACGTTTCTACAAGTAGCATGAAAAAACCACTGTAGAGACGGGGACTGGCCTCAGGGGCCTCAGGGTAGGGGTGGTGGTAAGGCCGGTAACCGGTAACCGGTAATGCATAATGCATAATGGGCCTTAGGGGACGCTAGGGGTTGCCAACAGGGGCTCAGTCTGAGCGCTGAGCGTCGGAGCGTCGGAGCGTCGAGTGTCGGAGCGTCTGAGCTGTGAAGACGTGAATGTGATGCAACACACATGCGGCAGTCTGGCGGCGGCAGCGGGGCCTGCGCACAGCCCGCCCTGAGGAGTTGCGTTCCTGTGGCCTCAGACCCGAAGCCTGAGGGCGTGGGCGTGACGCGTGACGATGGTGGCTGAGGCGTTGCGGCAGCGGAGATGTGGGTGGGATGGGGTGGGATGGGGTGGGATGGGTGATGCGTGGGGTGGATGATGGGATGGATGAAGACGGGAGACCCTCTGCGATCTGACCGATCCGCGATGTGAGATGCATGTGATCTCGGATCCATGATCTCGTGTGGGAAACCAGGGGGACTGAGTACTGAGGCGCTGCGTCTGAGGTCTGCGGCCGGCCCTCCACCTTGCATCGTCGCAGCGCACGTCCCCCATGCACCAGCTCTGGATCTCGGTGGGGCGAGGAACGGCGCGGGCTGCTGGAGCACTCGGCTGGCCAGTCCCTCTGTCTGAGGCCTTAATTGGTGTAAGACTTTTCCAGCAACCTTGGGGTCCTTCATAGGAGAAGGAGGCCTCAGCGCCTTAGCCGAGGCCTGAGGACAAGTCTGACTAACAACGTACTCAGTTACTCAGTACTCGGTACTCATGCTCGATATCACTCAGTACTAGGTACTGGACACCGTCTCCAAAGCCGGCGGGCCATGCACCGTGGCCGAGCTGACCGCCCCGCCCGTCTCTGGCCAAAAGCGTCTCCGTTTGCCCCCACGACCCCCTGGGCGCTCTACGCCGCCACCCGTCTCTCCCTCCCCCTGCCCCTCCCGCTTGCTTCGCTGGGCAACGCGCCCACTGCACCACCCGCTCTCTCTTCTGCGGCAGCGCCATCTCGTCCTCAACGCGCCCCGTTCAGCAAACATCTTTCTTCTCCCGCAGTGCCGCCCATCCGTCCCGTCCGCATCCACCACATTGCCACTCCACCACCTGCCTTCATCTTCCGCTCCCGCTCCAGTGTCTCATTCATACCTTTCGTCTTCGCCTTGCCCCTCCCCAAATGGCGTCCCAAGCGTGCTGCTAGCCGTGGCGCCCCCACCCTTACCCAGCTACCGCAGCGCCCGTAGCGCTATTACCATCTCGCCTCAGTGGTGTTGCAGTGCAAACCCTGCGCCCATATCCATCTTGCTCGTTTCGCATCCCCCCCCATCCCTCTAATCCTCGCACTGCTCTTCCTCCGTCATGACGCCCGACCCCCCCTTGCCCTTTTCTTCTCCGGCACACTTCAGGAAGCATTTACCGCCTGCCCACTCTGCTACCCCCCCCGCTCCTTCCTCACCCGCCCAACCTTACTCGCCGCCTCTTCCCGATCCCATCGAGCACACGTTTGCCCGGGTTCGCAAGTTCAGCGGAAAGGTGCCCAAACCTCCTCCCGTGTGTCCTCCTCCCCCGCCCTTCGCATGCCTCTCCTTGCCAGATCAAAGACTAACCGTGCTGTCAGTCTATCTTTGCCACTCCAGGGCGCCGCAGTCGAAGCAAAAGCAGTGTCGAGTCGATGCGCGCTTTGTTGGCCCTCCAGCAGGAGGGCGCCGCGCCGTCGCTTCCGACACACTCTCCCCCGCCCCTGGTTCACCTCAGCTGCTGCACCGGCCCGAGTTGGATTCGTTGCCTGGAACTTCGCGCACTGCGCCAATGGGAGCATCCCAGGGCAAGTCCGCGCAGTGGTTCCAGCGCCTCGCTCGATCCAAGGCTGGGACTGGGGTCCGATTGGCTTCCAATGACACGGTGATTGAACGACGCGATTCCGGCGATTCTTTCGAGTGTGCGGGCGCGAGCGAATTTGATCGTCAAATGGACATTTTAGAGTCTCAACCCCCTACGCCATCGTCATCGACACGCGATTTGCCTTGGCCAGCCAAGGATGGGTCCAGTTTTCCAGGCACCTTATCTATGGCCTTATCCCCCAGCCAGTCAGGTACTTCTACGCCCAAGGAAGAATGGGCACGCAAGCCCTCTACGCCCGCCACCAAGGAACGGCAGGGCATGCTCGATGGCGTATTCCACTACCTCACCATGCGCCGCGATGGCTCTGAACGTTCCTCCCGCTCTCGAATGACATCCCACATACATCCGCTAAGAGCGCTGTTACGGCCGACGATCTTGGCCGCCGGCCTATTGCTCATATGAAGCAGAAGCGCAGCATGCCCAACCTAAGCCACGTTACCAAAAACAGCACCCTGCGCTCGCCCTCGTCCCGGCTAAAGCATGACCCTTTTTCATCTGTGGAGACGGCCGACAGCGCGCAGACACCTCATCTCCCGACTGGGACGTCGCGCACGATGCGCCTCGCCCACTCGGCTGATTACTTGTCGAGCTTCCCATCCGCTGCACGAGATCCCGCTCCCCGCTTTCCCACCGGTCCCAGGCGCGGCCTGTGGGGATGTATGGAGCGAGGGAGTGGATGGGGTACCCCATGCGCAAGGCCCAGAGCGCCAATCCTCGGCCAGAAATGAGCTTTGTCTTCCCCCGCTCTCAGGTGACACCATCAGATGACGAAGAAACGCCGGTGTTTGGCACTTCACTGAAAGTGAGTGAGGGGTCTTCGCCCGTCCCATTTCCCTGTTCCCCTTTGCCCTTGGTTCACCCGTACCATCCTTCGGCTTCATCAACGGATCTATCGTTCAGGTCAATGCAGTCCTCCTCGCCCATACCGTCGTCTTCATCGCAAACGGAAGTGCGGCCGCTGATTTTCCGTCACCTCAACTCCAGTTACGTTGAGGACAGCCCACGCAAGCCCCGTGCCCACGAGAAGGGGCACGCTCACTCTCTTTCGGGAAGCAGCACGGGGACGTCACTTGTCATGACGGCGGACGAAGCGGAGCTGCCTGGCCGATTGGGGGCGTGCATGTCGCCATACGGTTCGCCACTGTCCTACCCGTCCCGTCCCTGGATCAATTCGAGCCAGAGAGGGAGTGTAGACAGCCCTAGTATCACCCACAGTCCTCTAGGGGAGTACTCGTACAACTCCTTGGACGTGGTCGAAAGTAGGGACCTCGGTATCCACGACAGCAGCCAGTTACCCTCTCCTCCTTTCCCCGTTCGCTCCGTTCCCTTCACTCCGGGGGACGAGTGTTCAGAGAGCCCCATGAGCTCTCTTCAGCCTCTGTCTGCGCCGCGCCCCAGCAGTGGTACCTCCTCCTCTGGTGCCTCCTTCTCCTCTGGTGCGTTGGCCCTGGAGAGACGGTGCGGAGTTTGGCTTTGGGTCTATCGGATGAATCTGACTCAGAAGGCCAGCAGCACGTGCTGACGCCCAAGGCAAAAGGATGCAGGCCACCGCCTCCCTCCCCATCCCAACGCAATATCAGTTCTCGACCTCGGCATGCCGACCCCCATCGGCCGTTCAAGCTACCACCAGTTCATTCACCACACCGACCCGTCCTTCACATTCTCCCTTGTCCTGCCATTCCGCCCGCCGCTCTCCCTCTGCCCCACGCCTCCCGCCCCGTTACTCCCCTCTCCCGACCGCGGGCTCCGCATGCATACACCCTTTCTCAGCCTGAGGACAGCATCTCAATCAGGGAAGAGACGCACCTACGCTCTCCCTCGGAACCGGTATCGTCTCTCTTGTCGGGGCAGCCTCTTCTCCCGCCCGCCCAGCGAGCTCCCGAGTCGTTTGATGTGATCTCGGCGTATCTGGACAATGGCGAGGTTGATGGAGTTGCGGCCGTGCCCGCGGAAAATGTAGGCACGGCGCAGTGAATTGATTCGATCCTCGCGGTTATGGAGTGCAAGTTGGGGAGGCGTGTTGCGTATCACCACCCCCGCCTTGCATGGGACTCCGTTTTTCTGGATTTTGCTTTGGACTGGCTTAACCGAAGAGGTTACGTGCTGTTGCTGTACTTATTATCCCAATGTAGCATCTCCATTTCCTTTCGTACCCGGGCATGATTGTGCAGCCTACGGACTCATTACTCATTTGCCTCTCTCCGGTGCGTCTTGGTTCGCATGATCGAATCGGTCTCGCTATTCGTTTCATACAGAAAAGAACGAATGCATCCTACTAGCCATCCCTCTCTCCGACCCTCCCACAGTATATCAAGCCCAGGGATATAGGCGTTAGGACGATACGATCGACCCGTCAGCGCCGGCGTCGTCTCCGCAGGTTGTCGCACTTCGCCGCCCCACATCAATCAAAACAACACAAGTCCCAGGATCAGCAGACCTTGCGCGCCATGTTGGTGCGCACCTCTCCTTACTAGCTTATTCCTATATTTTTGGGCATGCTGGCCAGCTTGTGTCGTTCTTTCTCGCGTTCCCTCCCCCGCCTACCGGGATCACTTGCAACAATGTCTATCGGTCCGTCGTCGAATATATGTGGAGGCGTTGAGAGCACCGGCTGCGTATCAGTCTTTTACCTTTCGGGAAAGTTCCCCGCATTCTGTTATTTATACCTGTTATATGAGGTAGTTGAGGCTTGGTTCCTTCAGTATATAAGCAAGCCCTGTTGAAGGCTTGCTAGCTGTGGTCTTTTATATCGACCATCCTGTCCCTGTTCCAGCCTGTTCCAACCTGTTCCTTTTCCTTTCTCCTCCTCTCGCCCTTTCACCTTCTACTGCCCTTACGAATTTACGACTCAGATCGGTTACATTGGCAGTCACGGTTACTCTCAGTAGTGCTTACACTCCATTAGGATTCCGTCTTCCGAATCCCCCTACCATACAGCGCGTCAAGTGTGGTAACGAGTAACCTTTACCGGCGTTTTTACCAAGTTGCCCCCTAGTATCTGGACCCCTTCAACGGAGTCTTGACGACGTATTACGCATGCTGCCCGGTCTGCGGAGAGGGTCTAAGATGTTTCGGCCTTATTTGCATACGCACAGACAGCTACCCAAATTAGAGGGTCTCTCTCTCTTACCTCGCCTATATACTGGCTCGGTTCGACCAGGAACCAAAGACGGGAAAACCATACGTGTGGCTTCGATTGGCCACCCATGGGTTTGTACCCCTAAGCTACGGGGGTGGGTCCCACCTCGGGACTCCCCCCTCCCATGACACAGTCAGAGTTTGGCTGATCGATGATCTCGCTCCCATTTCCAATTTCTCCGTCCCGAACGTCTCGCTCCTTTTTCCCTGTACTTCACCCGCTTCGCACCATGTCCTCTGTGCTCTTGCTTCTTCCCCGCGAACAATTGCTACATTCCTTGGCCTAGTCTCGACTCTGGTCTCCCTCGCTTTAGCCCCGACTGTGACAGTAGCGATTATCGTTCGTGGGGGAGAAGCAAGAGCAGATGACATCAGTGATAGCAAGCGGAAGAACAGGAAAAGAGCGATACGCTCGGGGCAAAAAGTCGTTGGAAAAATGGGAGCGAAATCAGCGCTCAGCCAAGCTATGGCAGGCACACTCCTTTGTCTTCTCGCCTTGTCTGAAAGCTGCTTTGTAGCTGATCCCGTAGGGTTCCCGAGTGCCCCCACTAGACTCTAGTACCAACACATTCCGAGCACCTATATATATCTTTCCTCGCTCCCGCCATTCGTCTCCAACATTCGGATGCGGCGATGATTCATCGAACATCGTTTTTACGTACTCTGTTCAACGTGTTCAACGTTCAACGTTCAACGTTCAACGTACAACGTTCACGTTCACGCGTTCAGTACCAGCAAGCTCAGTACGTTCAGTACTGCCAACTGAGATCGTACTGAGCTTTGAGAGTACTAGACGCACTACAGCGCTGTGCTACTGAGTTGGTGCGTTCAGTATTTCGAGTTTAAGCGTTAAGACCTGAATGATCGGCGGCCAACTATAATTCGCCACAGGCATGCGGTGGGCTGCCTGTGGCGGGGGCCTGTGGGCGGGCTGTGGATTGCTGCGGAGCGGCCCAGGGCGGCTCGGCTGTTGCTGGTGGCAATGATGCAAATCTCTCGCTCTACCCTTTCCCCATGGCTCTGTTCCCTGCTGATGCCTCTTGTGTCGTCATTGCAACGAACGCCGGCTTGCCAGCATTTGTGACCAGACCATGTTCTCCAATACTTTTCCCTTTGTATCTTCCTCTGTTGAGATCTCTCTTTTGGAATAGAACAATCATATGTCCCTCTCTCTCTTTCCCTCTCGTCTTCCATATCTTGTTTCCTTCTGCGAACGATCTTTCCAATCCCCCGTGTGTGACGACTGGACCACGGTGTGATTAGACCTTTGGAGTCCGGATGGTCCTCGAGGGTGATGCAATCGCACTGGTGGTGGTAGACTAAAAGCCAACCCGCAACGCCTACAGAGGAACGTCAAGTAGCGAGTCGCCACCAGGAGCCAAGCTGCGGAACAAAAGGGAAAACAGGAGAGAGAGAAGGCAACGGAGCTCCTAGGCCTGAGGAGGAACGTAAGGGACGTTGGCCAAAGCACGAGCCACCCGGTGGCACAACATGTGGTCTCCCTCGCTTATAGCGCTTAGCCTAAGCCCCGACTGTTACTTGTTCTTATTGCAGTTGGGAACAGACTGACTAGTTCCTATGTGACATGTGACTAGTGACTGATAATTGTGTACTCGACCCTCGGTCACGAAAATAGCACAGCTGCGAGCGAGCAGCCAACAAGATCATCGCTACATCACTAGCATCACTCATCTCACAACACTCATCTCAGACTGACGGCTCTGATCGGCGCGGGGCAAGAGCGCATTGGGCCAGCTTAAGGCCTCATTAGCGTTTCCAACTTCCATCCCTGTTGGCCCGTCGAGAGCATGGCGGCCAATTAATGTATCCTTCGACCGTAGAGCGCAGGTCTGCCTGCATAGCGCTTAGTAGCTCGGCCTGCTTGGCGCTGAGGCTGAGTTCGGCACTTCGTACGAGGCCCGAGGCCTCTTGGGATCTTCGCATCTTGGGCCTTAGTACTTAGTGCCTTAGTGCCTCAGCGCCTCAGCCCGTGGAACTTTGAACTTTTAGCGGCATGCATTGATGATCGACCATCAATGATCGATCGGCCTGAACAGAACGTTGCACGGATTGATGATCATCGATCATCGAACCTATTTGCATTCGTAAATCCTCCAGTTACATGTTACACACTTGGTGCATGTTGGCACCGGTGACCTCACCTGTTATACCGGAACGATACCTTCTGGCTTGTTTTCCTTTCCTTCTGATCCACCACCTGTGTGCTGCATCCTCTGGCGTTGCGTGCTGCTACTCTGTCTGGCCATGCCTCTCTCTCCGTAACAGCGACTGCCACCACTGCTCCGCCCGCCCCCGCTCCTCGCCCTCCCCCCATTGCCCCGTCGCAGAGCTCGCGCAGCCTCAGCCGTCTCCTCAAACCGGCGTCCCGACGTCCGTCCATCGAGAAGCAGGGCTCACTCCCCCCTCTGCCGAGTCTGCCAAGCATTTCAATGGCCAAGTTCAAACTGGGTGGAAAGCGAGCCGCCAACGCCCCTGCCTCTCCGCATCCTCACCCAACGGCAACGGCAACCGCAGCGCAACCGCAGCAGCAGAACCCCCAAACCCAGGCCCCCCGGAGAAGGTGGAAAGACACGCGAGAGCTGTCACTGATTCGCGCGGAACTGTCTGCCACCGCCGCTTCCACTCCCGTCTTGCCCTCTAGCAATGCGTCTTTAGCCTCCTCGCCCCACCTCCTTGGATCAGCTGTTGATCTGCGTGCCCCCACCGACCTGTCTTGTCCTTGGGCCTCTCACCTTAATCTGGCTTCCACAAGCACAGGCAACCTGACTGATGTACGTCCTTGTTGTTTTACCCCCTCGCTGAACACTGATCCTGATTGAATCGCAAAGCCACGGCCACTGTATAGCAGCGTGCACGGAATGCTTAGCACGCCCACCCTACCGCGCCCATTTCGCTCTCCCACGATAGGCGGACAGGAGCTGGTCAGTGTGCCTGCTGAACTCATGATTGGGTTGGAAACCACTCCGTACTCTGTCCTTCCTCTTCCCGGCTCGCCCCTGGCGTCGCCTTCGTTAACGCCGCGCCTTGATGCACTTCCAAGCGCGTCCCCTGCACCTCCCTCGCCGTTGGTCCCCACTCGTATGGCCCCGCCTCCGGGGCCCACCGCAGCAGCGACACCGAACCTTGCCTCCCCTCGCTCCATTTCCAGTCTGTCCAGCGGATCGGTTTACTTGCCCGCGGGGCCCGAGGAAAATGCCGGAATGGATGCGGAGAACAGGTCGATCGAGGAGAGCTGGGACGCACCTTCCCTGGATCATCTTCCTTCCTCTCGCTCCACCCATCCGTCTGACGAGGAGCCTGCACTGTACTTCCCTGGAGCATCGTCCCCGCTACGCCGGAGCAAGATAGCGCGTGGCATGCATCAGCGCCTTTGCAAGTACCTACCACCTCAATCTCCATGCCGAAGTCAAACGAAAATAACTCGACGGGCGGAACAGTGCTGTCAAAGCTGAGGATGCGCAACAAGAGTTGGTCTCGGCTAGGGGAAGCAGTTGAAGGAAAAACGAGGATCACTTCTGTTCTACCGAATGGACAGAGTGTACCTGCCTCTGCTCCAGCTGGCAGACCCTCACCCTATAAGGTGAATCCAAAGCTCTCTGGGGCCTGGAAATGGGGCGGCAAAAACACCAAGCAAGCCGACGGCCCTCAAGCCCTTTCTGTTTCTTCAACAGACCGACGCGGTTCTGCTCCGAACCTGCGCGCAGCGGCATGGAAAGCGCTCAAGTTGCCTGGAAAGAACGCGCTTAGTTCGGTTCCTATGCCCAAGAAATCCCCAGTTGTGCCGCCTTCAGGGAAGGATGGTTCTAACTAGAGTGGCCACGACCCAAGTGTGGTTATTGCCCCCTCTTCGGGATTGTTCGACGCACTTCTCTGGCCATCCCCGCCCCTGTGCCCACACCTTTACTGTTCTCTTGTCTATTGTTTGTTCACAAGTTTGCCCTTTTGCATCTGTACCGTGGACTCGTCCCTTGACAGGACGCACCCACTCTCACCCCATGCCGTCCCCAAACAACCCTGTATCGTTGATCCAGTTGCACTTCCCACTTATCAAACTCAATGTACGGAAACCATATTAGTAAAACACAACACGATGCAGGTTAGAACCAAAGTGCTACGTCCGATGTAGCGAAAAGCTATCTTGTTCTAATTTCTGGTCCTTGAGCACACCTGTTCTTGATGATATCCCGGAATAGGGCAAAGTAGGCTATCTTTTCGGTAAAGCCCGGACGCAATGAACTGGAACGAGTTTTTTATCCAAAACGCTGGGAAAAAATTTGATGATGGGATGGCCCTAAACAATCCCTTTCCAACGACAACACCTGTAAGAAGAAGTCGAACTCGACTGTGGCGCTCTCGTATTGCTACGAGGGGAGGGGGGGGGATACAGTGCCACGCATGACGCTGATCGTCGATCCTTGCGCCATGTGCGCAGGCCAGATTGGTCCATAGACCCGTGCAGCAGCAATGCACATTGTGTCCGGAGACGTTACAAAAACATGAAAGAGTACTTGGCCCTCACAGGTACACAAGGTATACAAACGGCCAGGCCGAGGGACTGGCAATTAGCTATCCCGAAAGGGGTGCCCTCAATGTTGAACGTTTGAGTCACGCCCGACAAGTCTGGCTAGAGATGTGACCTCCTTTAAGGAAGCTGTATAATACTAAACGCAGATCATCCTAGGGGCTCTATTATCAAACCTCCATCAGTCCCGCAGTGATGCACCAACATTCGTTGATACAATGTGTCGATGATGGGGACATGTACACTGAATGTCATTTTAAAGGTCCGTCACACACCCATGGCTAGCGTCCGCAACGTTGCGGGCGTACTTCAACAAAGTGCCTTGAGTGGGCTTCAGCGGCGGCGCAACAAACTCCTGGCGGCGTTTGGCCAGCTCTTCCTCCGACATCCACCAGGTCAAGCGTGTTCTTCTCCGCATCAATCTTGATAGTGTCGCCATCGCGCACCAGGGCTATTGGCCCACCCACCTGGGCCTCGGGCACCACATGACCAATGACAAACCCATGCGATCCGCCCGAGAAGCGGCCGTCGGTCAAACAAGCCACATCCTGTCCGAGTCCAGCCCCCATGATGAGTGAGGTGGGCTTGAGCATTTCGGGCATGCCTGGTCCGCCCTTGGGACCCTTGTACCGCAACACCACCACCGTCTCTCGCCCTTCTTGATCGTGTTCTGTTCCACAGCGTGGACCAGATCGTCTTCCGTGTCAAAGACACGTGCCTTGCCCGTAAAATGCAGACCTTCCTTGCCTGTAATCTTAGCCACGGCACCACCAGGGGCAAGGTTGCCCTTGAGGATACGCAGATGGCCCGTGGCCTTGAGTGGGTTCTCCTTTGGCGCAACAATTTTTGAGACTCGGGCAGCTTGCCGCGCTCATGCGTCCACCGGTCCACGTTCTCGGCCAAAGTGCGGCCAGTGACCGTCATGTGCTCACCCTTCATGAACTTGTTCTCAATCAGGTATTGAATGATGGTCGGCATACCACCGCATTGGAGCCATAGTCCTCCATAACGTACTTGCCACTAGGTTTCATGTCAGCCAAGAAGGGCGTTTGCTCTGCAATGCGCTGGAAATCGTCCAGAGAAAGTTCGACGCCCACCGTGCGAGCAATGGCAATCAGGTGAAGCACCACATTCGTCGAGCCACCCAGGGCCATAGTCAGGGCAATCGCATCCTCAAAAGCGCTCTTAACCATAATGTCACGCGGCTTGATATCCTTCTCCAGAAGATTGCGCATTGCCGCCCCATGAGTCGCACTCGGCCAGCTTCTCGGGTACTCAGCGGGGAAGCTGGAGGAGCCCGGGAGAGACATGCCCAGCGCTTCTGCACACGATGCAATCGTATTGGCAGTGTACATCCGCCACATGCACCAGGTCCAGGGCAGCAGTTACGGATAACATTGGCCCGCTTGGTTTCTGCCTCAGCGTTTGGCCGTCAGCCAGGTAAGAACCGTAGGCTTGGAAGGCCGAGACAATGTCCAGCGTCTCGCCACCGCAGTGGCCAGGGCGGATGGTACCTCCGTACAACATGATACCAGGGCGGTTAAGCGGCCCAGCGCCATAAGCACACCGGGCATGTTCTTGTCACACCCAGGGATGACAACCGCGCCGTCGAGCCATGACCGCCGCAGGCACTCTCGACCGAGTCGGCAATCAGGTCACGCGAGGGCAAAGAGTACGACATGGCCGACGTTCCCATCGAGATACCATCACTTACACCAACGGTGCCAAACTGGTAGCCCGTCAGACCGGCCTCATTGATAGACTTTTGACCCGCTGGCCAACCCAGAAGATGCCGGTTACAGGGTTGCCCTCGTACCTGGGTTAAGGGTTAGCTCTGTGAACACAGGGAGGAATGGTGTACATACCAAACGCTGGCCACACCACCATGGCACGGGACAGGTCCTGCTTCGAATCAATGCCCTCTGTAGCGTAGAGCATGGCCTGAGACGGCCCTGATCTTTGGGGGCGGTGATGTGAGTGAGTATTTGTTCAGGTTTCCGGGCGGAGGGCGGTTGGCGGTACGCGCGGAGGACGAGAAGGCGGCGGCGTGGCGCGCGGGAGCCACTCGAGCGAACGCGCGGCTGACCTACTCGCACTGAGAAGTCCCATGCTGGCCCAGAGAGACGAAGGGGAAGGAGCGGGGGTGGTGGTGGTGGCGGTAGGGACGGCCGGCCAACGTGTAATTTGCAAGGTCAGAAACAGCTATGTCCATGCGAAGAAGCGGCGGAGAAAACACACGGCCGCGGAGAAGAGACGGGGGAGGCTGACAAATCCGAAGAATCAGCTGTTTTCCACAGGCACCAGTCCGCTGCTTGGGTGCGGCCGCGGGACGTGTGACAGGCTGACGCGTGAATTCAATATTCACACGTCTGAGGCCTGGAGATTGAATGGGATGCCCACTGGACACGTGACATGTTGTCCACGTTGAACGTGTTGAACGTTCAAGCATTCAAGCGTCAATCTTTCAACCTTCAAGCTTCCAGGGCAAGTTGAACGTTTAGATTCGATGGGCAGGTGAATGGGTGACCGGTGACCAAAGATCGGTAGCGGTGAGATCCCACTTGAATCATCGACGCCCTCAGGGCCTCACCGGTCATGTGACTGGCCACCAGCTGTGGTTTGGCGCTCAGACGCTCATGCATCATCCACAGCACCATGCGTGACAGGCTTACCCACGATGCATGATCCACGCAGCCTCCGGTGACCCTCCTGATCCACCACGAGCGCAGGGCCAGTGTCCAGCTGGCGCGCATGCCTCACACTGGTGCCGTGCTCCGTGTTGGTTTTCGTTCATTTCTCGTCCAGCGGTGTGTAGTTGGCAGCCTTGCCACGGCCCGCCACTCCTCCATCCCTCCCACCACCCCCTTCTGTCCTTCCCCATGGCTGCTGAGGTCCCCACATTCAAGCTTGTGCTCGGTGCGTACCCCCGTTGCTCCTGTGATGCCTTGAAGTTTTAAAGTCTGACCTCCGCTCCCCCTCTAGTCGGCGACGGCGGCACTGGCAAGACGACGTTCGTCAAGCGCCACCTGACGGGCGAGTTTGAGAAGAAGTACATTGCCACCCTCGGTGTCGAGGTCCCCCTCTCTCCTTCCACACCAACTTTGGCAACATCGTTTTCAACGTCTGGGACACGGCTGGCCAAGAGAAGTTTGGTGGTCTCCGCGACGGCTACTACATTCAAGGCCAGTGCGGCATCATCATGTTTGACGTCACGTCGCGCATCACGTACAAGAACGTGCCCAACTGGTACCGCGACCTGGAACGTGTGTGCGAGAACATTCCTATTGTCCTCTGTGGAAACAAGGTCGATGTGAAGGAGCGCAAGGTCAAGACGGGCGCCGTCACCTTCCACCGCAAGAAGAACCTGCAGTACTTGAGATCTCTGCCAAGAGCAACTACAACTTTGAGAAGCCCTTCCTCTGGCTCGCCCGCAAGCTCGTCGGCAACAACAACCTCGAATTTGTTGCTGCCCCAGCCCTTGCGCCCCCGGAGGTTCAAGTTGACGCTGCTCTGATGCAGAAGTACCAGCAGGAACTCGACACTGCTGCCGCTGCTCCGCTGCCCGACGAGGATGACGGTGACTTTTAGGTTATACACTTATACCTCCCCTCTGCACCTTTCCCCATTCTCAAAATTTGTGCAGCCGCTATGCATTTGGTTGGCTCATCCTATTCCACCTTCTCTTCACCTTTTCGAACCTCATAGGGAGGCGTTTTGTCAGAGGAGCTTAAACTTGGACTACTTCTACAGCGCTTCCGTTTCCGCCTGATCCACACCTGGAAACATTGTACTAGAGCATTGGGTAAGCTATGACCAGGGTCATGGAGACAGGTTCGGGTAACAGGCATTGATTGATTGAGGGGATGAGTGTTGCGTGGGGGAGTAATAGTACACGAGACCAGAAAGTAGAGGCATCCCAATCCGCACCGATACAGCCCCAGCCCCAGCCAAGACCTGAGCAAGCCAGGGCGAATATGCACAGCCTACCGGCTGCGGCGGGTGCCAGCAGACATCTTGCCGCGGTAAAGCCATTGAGGTCGGGCTTCCTTGATGGCGCGGTCTCCTTCGCCCTGATGCCCATGGTAGTTGCGCTGGCGGATGGAGAGGTCGTGCAGCTTGAGAGCCTTTTTGGCCTGCGCCTCGTCCTTGAGCCCGGCAGTGGAGCGGGTTCCCAGCTTGGTGCTGGACTTGGTCGCAACGCCCCGACCCTCGTTGCTCTTGCGTGCCTTGCGGCGGGGGGCGTCGTCCGTGTCCATCGCCTCCTCTGCATCGCCCATCTCCTCATCCTCATCCCGGCGCTTCCGCTTGCTGTCGAGCCCCTTGGCCTTGGCCAAGACGGCGGCCCGGGCCTCGATGCTGGAAGGGTCAATGCCTGATTCGCGGAGCTTGGTACCCATTTCGCTGATCGAGTGCTGCTGGAGTTTGCGCGGGATCTTGACAGCAGTATGTTTGGCCTTGCGCCGCTGGGCATCCTGCTTGGCCACCGCCTGCCTGTACCGGATCTCTTTGGCGTCGCACGGATCTCATCAGCCTCTTCATCAACCTCCTCGTCCGACTCGTGATAGAAGCATCCGCCTCCAGCTTCTCCTCCTCCTTTTCAAGTGCCTCGAGCTTCTCGAGAATGTCGGGATCAACAAAGTCGGCAATGTTCTTGCCATCGGCAATCTCGGGGATCACATCGTACTTCCACTCGTCATTTTCCAGCATATAGTTCTTGCGCAGATCCGACGAGTACACGCCCGCACCACCGTTCTCCGCCTCCAGGTCCCGTTCGAGCCTGCGCCGGTTAGGATCGTCCTTGTCGTACTTGGCCTTACCGACGACGCCGGCGGGAATAAAGGGCTTCCGCTCCACGTTGTCGCGTGTCTTGGGCATGGCAACGTGCAGACGGTTCAGAACATCGTCTTGCGACGCCTTGTGCGACTTGGATTTGGCCTCGACACGGAGCGAAGCAGCAGAGCGTCACAAGCTGCATTGCGCACATCCATGATACCCTCGTCCGTAAAAGTGGAGCCTCCATGAGGTGGACCTTGCCAGCGCCCTCATCAACGATGGACTGGAGCAGCTTGGCCCGCGGCTCGTCCAGATCGGCCGGACGGAGAACATCCACCTTGTTGACGACCACAAAGGTGGGCTTTCCACCAAACAGGGGCTTGATCGAGTTGAACACTGGACCTGGGCCTCGACCGTGTAGCCGCACTGTTCGGACAAGTCCATGAAGTACAGCACAGCCGAGCGCAGATGGGCCAACGCGGTAATAGACTGCATCTCAATCGTGTTCATCTCCTCGAGGGGATGGTCCAAGATACCTGGGGTGTCAATAACCTGCCAGCGAAGGTACTTGTAGTCCATGTGGCCAACAAATAGACTCTTGGTCGTAAACGCATACGGTTGCACATCTACATCCGCCCGAGTCACCTTGTTGATGAAGCTAGACTTGCCCACGTTGGGGTAGCCGCAAAAAGTAGTGTACGGGCGGAAGGGTCAATTGAAGGCAGACGGGAGATGTGTTGGCGAACTTGCTCGAGGTATGCAAGCGAGTCCTTCTGACGGCGCATGACGGTCGCCATGCGGCCCATGCGGCCCGCTTGAGCTGCTTGCAACGGTATAGACTATCGCCATACTTAAGGAGGCGCGTGTAGTCTTTTGCCACCTGCTCAATGAGGTGCTTAGCGGTGTTGAGCTGGCCGAGGGCGAGCTTGTAGTGGTTCTTATCGTACAGGACGTTCATGAGCGACGCAGTGAACGGGTGGAGGTTCTAAGAAGAGTGGAAGAAAAGGTCAGAGCCGGAGCGCCATCAAAACGGACTGCACCACATACATCCAGAATGGGGAACTCCTCAAGAATAGCGCGAGCTTTTCAGTAAATGAATCCTTGGTGAACATGACCTTGCGCATGTAAAAGCTGCGGATGCGGGTGATCTTCCATCCGGGATGGACAACGGTGGGGGTTCGGCGCTGTGTCTTGGACAGGACAATGTCCAGAAAGTCGCTGGCCGTGGGCACAGGCGCAATGTTGCTCTTGAACGTCGCCATGGCGGGGTGGTATAGTAGGTGTCCAAGGTGGTGGCAACAGGAAGGGAACGGCGGCCAAGTTGTGGGTTGCAGCCAATCAGGTCGCAGCAGTCACTAGTCGCTTTGTGTCGGCCGTCTGTGCCGCCTCCCGCAAAAAAAATGGCCTGCGGAACCCCACTCGCAGCTGTGCGCGTGGGCGGAAGGAGCGGGGAAAGTTGCACCGAACCAAGGCGGGGAGTTGTTGCTATGCCAGAGAGGGTCACCGGTCACCGTGACCTGCGGCCTCTTGACCGATTTCCCGCTTTCGTCGCCCACGGCCTTATACTTCCACGCCACCTGCTAATCGTCTTCGATTCGCTATGGGGGCACACACTTAACAATCGTATGCCATACCAGTACTACTACGGATCACAAGGGGAGGCAGACAGAAGATGACATATCATGCATGAGCGCCAAACGAAACGGAAGACAAGGTTGGATGAATGTAATTTCTCTCTCGCAGACTCAGTTCTTCTTCTTGGGAACGCGCACAGGTTGGGCCAGGAGCTCGAGTAGCTTGACATCTTGCACCGTCTGTGTGGACTTGATTTTCTCCGGAGTGTAGAAGCCCCCGGCGTTCTCGGGTGTAAGGCGGATAGCCCCCTTACTGTTTGTGGCAACAGTAAAGAAGACTTGGGCGGTCAGCGCCTCCTTCTCATCATACAGCACCTCGAAAGGTTGCACCAAATTGTGTGAGACGGCCGCTTGGATACCGAACCGGGCTCGGACCAGCTCCGACTCGGGCAGAACCGAGCCGAGTTGGAAGGGGAACGATCCTGCCTTCTTCGACACAGCAGCAAAGACTTTCCGGGCGGTCTCAAGCTTAAGCTGGTATGTTTGTCCGTCTTCTTGAAGATGGTGGGCGGGTAGGCACCCGACTTGGCCTTGCCCGACTTGGACGTGGTCAAGTTCAGGTCAAACCCATATACTTCGTTTTCCTCAATTTTGACGGTGTCCGGCCGCGCGCCCGACTCGGGGGCCAGCACAATCTTCTTCTTGCCATCCACCACATTTTGGGACATAAGGTTGGTCTGCATGTCGGCGACAAGACGCACGCCAGTGAACTCCTTAACCGCCTCTTCAATCTTCTTGGCTACTTCGTGGTTCGTGGCGCCCACCTTCAGTGCACGAAGTGCAACCTGCTCGGCCACCTTGACCGCGGCAATCAAGTCGGCCTTGGGACCGGTGACCTCGGTCGCGCCCACCACAACCGTCTCGGCAAGGATACCTGCAAAGCCATCGATGTGTGCACCCAGCTGGATCTTGATCACATCGCCATCCTTGAGCTCGGTGATCTGCTCAGCATGCTCCTGGGCAGCCAGCTTGGCCTCGGTCGGGTTGAGCGATGTCTTAACAGGCAGCGGCGAGTAGTTACAGATGATGTGGTTCACGCTCACCGTGGTAGGGAACGAGATGCCCTTGGTGGCTTTCTTGAAGGGAGCCTGGGCCAACGCCTCGGCCAATGCCTCGTCACCGGCCTTACACAGATCAATGATCTTGGCTCCGGCTACCGCTTGGGGTAGAACCTTTCCCAGCGCAGCAGCAGCCGCATCACCTGCCGCGCGGTACTGAATAGCGAGAGTCAGCGCTCTGCACGGGCGGAAAGGTGGGGCGGGCAGCGCACCCACCGGGAGAAGGAAAGCGTATTACCTTGGGTACCTCAACGTCCATGAAGGACGTTGCCGAGGCTGGTGCAGGTGTGGTGGTAGTAGTCTTAGCAGCTGGCATGGTGATGGGAGAGGAGGAAGCGGTGGTAGGCAGACAAGCTTGCAAAGCCAGACTTGGACCGAGCGAGCTGTGGGTCCGTGTGTCCCCCAAAGAGACAACCCCGCCTAATAGCACGAGGTCTTACAATGGCAGTGAGAGTTATGTAATGCACGCCAGGGCCGCAGAAGAGAACCGCGCCCCCAAGCCAATATACAAAGGAGGCCCGTGCGCGCTCACGTTCCTCTCCCAGCTTGCTGCCCCACGCATATAGTGGAGTCGACGACAACCACCTGCATCCGCTTTCCCATCTACAATCTTTCCATCGCCTCTACTGCCGGATAGGCTTGTATTGCGTTTCAGCAAGAAGCTACGCGCAACCCGGACAAAACCCCCGAACTTAACTTTTCAAGACCAGATTGCTCATCGCACACCTCAAGTTGTGCACGACCTCCATTAGCGACAGCTTTCCATGTGGTACAACAAAGAGTATAGGTCCCTTTCATCTCAGTAGAGGGGTCTAACTAACTGCTTCACTCTGTTAACCTGCTCCGGCAAACAGCGCCATCAGGGCACGAAGCGCCAGAGTGTGTGCCTAATCAGATAGCCTTTGTGTTGTGTTTTTGGTTTTGGTGTGGCACACAGCAAGTCAAATCCATGTTAGTAGTCTTCCCCGGGTCACCCGGCTTACCGGCTTTTCCCTGTCCATCGTAACCAGGAGAAGGGCTGGGAGGCGGAAGGAGAGGTGGTGGCGATTGTGGTGGTGCAGATTTTGACTCCTTGGTGGTTGGTGTCACGGGCTGCGGCGGACACGAGATGGTCCGACCCAAGCTAAGGCCCGCCTGCTCCGCACATGCCAAGTAGAGCGTGCACCGCAGGCCAACCAAGTGTCATCATGATGGTTGGCTAAATTAAGTATCGTGGCCGAAGGGCCATGCTCCGCGCGACAATAGTCGCCCCCCGCCCAAGTCCAAGTCGGCCGGCCTAAACAAGGCCACCGAGCTTCCAGTGCCGTGGCGGCATCTGCCGTCCCGTCCCCGTTTCCGTTTCCTTTCTCGGTCGCGCCTGTGGCGACCAACCCCGCTGTTGACATGTCTTCCTTTCTACACACCCTCTTGTATCCGTTTCCCTTTGATCCTGCCTGTACCCCTGGTTGATGGGGATCTTTTCCCCCACCTTCCATTCTCGTCATCCTCTCGTCTCCACTTTCGTCCCTTTCCCGCCTATCCTGTCCGACTCCTGCCCGTTTCCAGCCAATTGATCCAGTACAGGCAGCTCCTCTTGTTAGCGTCCGACATCTCCTCCGACCTCGTCCTCCAGCCCTTCGTCAGTCCAATCGCGCGAGCCCTCCTTCGGTCGCGGCGATTCCCAGTTCCAGTTAAGGCAGTGTTTGTCCGCCGCTGCCTCCTCCCGTCCCTAAGTCCCAGAGGCTTCAGACACGTTACTACGGCCCAAGCCGGTGCAGACGCAGCCTTGCCACACGTGCAGCCGCCCCACCAAAGGCCTCTCCTCGTCCCTAGCTCCGCTCGGACACACCAACCAGCCTACGCCCGAAACTACCGTGAGTCGACCTACCGTCGCCTAAGGGATTGTACCCCAAAAACCCCAGGGCGGGCCCCCTGGCGGCGCCCGCCCGTGACAGTTGGGTATCAGGCCGGGGGTTAAAATGAACCAAGGTGACCGAGCTGCTGGTCACGCTGGACAAGTCGACGGGCGAAGTCAAGCGACGGAGGCCACGCGTGCTAGGCCACACAACACTTCAGCCGAAGTCAGGATTGTGCTGCATGCCGGAGGTGCAACGGCTGTGGGCAGAGCAAAAGGAAGTGCCATTGGAGGACGTGAAGACCAACAAGGAAATGGCGCGGCTGCTGCTCCGCAAGGATGGCGAGACAGTGGCTGCTGGCACGGTGCTGGAAGTGTATACGGAGCAGTAGTAGACGCCGTGGATGGACTTTATCATCGCTGAGCAGTTCAGGATGGGCTCCTTCATTAGTTGTATCGATTGACGATTTTCCTTGGGAGATAGGGTCGAACGCGATACGGTGACGCCTCGCTGTGAGGCCGGACAGGGCTGGACACTACGCACACGATAGATCCGTTGCCGGGACCCTGAGGCCCTGAGGCCTGAGCCTGAGGCCTGAGTGAGGCTCGGGAGCCTCGGCTTCTGAGATCGGATACGATAAAAACCTAGGATCTGGAGAAATTATATCACGGCTGCAACCCTAGCCCCATTTTGCCATTTGCGTCGTCTGCGTTGACACTGTCCCCGTGCAGGCGCGCCAGACAGCGCGCCAGTTTGCGAGCTACGCGTTCGGATGCGAGTGTGAGCAGAGGGTGCCACAGGGGCAGTGCCAGCCTGGTGTTGGTTGACGCGGGGGGGGTTGGCCAGGCCGGGGCAGAAACAGAGGCCGTCACATGCCATTTTCAGCGCACGCCACCCCCCCTACCTCCACCACGACCACGGCGGGCAGTTCTGCGGCCACCATGTCGCTGATCGAGTCGGTGAACAAGCTCCAGGAGACGTTTGCTTCCATCGGAGGTGACAGGTCGACCTGCCGCAATGTGTCGTCGTCGGCGCTCAGAGCTCGGGCAAGTCTTCTGTGCTCGAGACGTGAGTATGCCAGGCCACCTCCGCTGACGGTTTGCGCCGCCTCAGGCCTCATCGCCTTATCGCTGACCCTCGTCTCTTGATTGTTTCCGCCCCTAGCATTGTTGGGAAGGACTTTCTCCCGCGCGGGAGCGGAATCGTTACCCGCCGCCCGCTAGTGCTCCAGCTTATCCACACACCCCTCCCCCCCGACGCCACCACCCCCGGATCCAACGGACACTTCGATGACAGCCTCAGCGGTACCTCCCGCATCTCCCCCCCGCAGCATGCCGAGTGGGGTGAGTTCCTCCATCTTGATCGCCGCTTTACCAACTTTGACGACATCCGCCGTGAAATTGAGAACGAGACGTTCCGCGTGGCGGGTCAAAACAAAGGGGTGTCCAAGCTCCCGATCCATGTTAAGATCCACTCGCCCAACGTGCTCAACCTCACCCTTGTCGACCTGCCCGGTCTGACCAAAGTGTGTATCATTCTTCCCCCCCCCCCCCCTCCACCCCCGCCCCCCTTCCATGTTTGGATCCCGACTGACTCTGGCTAGATTCCGGTCGGGGACCAGCCCTCGGACATTGAGCGACAAATCCGCGACCTGGTGCTGGATTACATTTCCAAACCCAACTGTATCATTCTCGCCATCAGCCGGCCAACGTCGACTTGGCCAACAGCGATAGCCTCAAACTTGCCCGGAGTGTCGACCCGCAGGGCCAACGGACAATTGGGGTACTGACCAAGCTGGATCTGATGGACAGTGGCACGCACGCCATGGACATTCTCACCGGACGGGTCTATCCGCTCAAGCTGGGTTTCATCGGTGTGGTCAACCGCTCGCAGCAGGACATCAATGGCAATGTCTCGATGCTTGAGGCACGGCAGGCCGAACAGGAGTTTTTCCGAAACCACCCTGCGTACCACAGCATTGCCCATCGTGCAGGGACCAAGTATTTGGCGCGCACGCTCAACGCGGTTCTTATGAACCACATCCGGGAAAAGCTTCCGGACATGAAGGCACGTCTCAACACCCTCGTGGGTCAAGCACAGCAGGAATTGGCTGCCTTTGGTGATGCTGGTTCTGTCGACGCGAATGAGCAGGGCGCGATGGTGCTCAAGCTCATGACGCAGTTTGCTCGCGACTTTACTGCGTCGATTGATGGCACCTCGTTTGAGATGTCGACCAAGGAACTCTGTGGCGGCGCGCGTATTTACTATATCTTCCATGACGTCTTTGGCCATGCGCTCGAGGGATTGAACGCGACCAGCAACCTGACTGTGCAGGACATTCGCACCGCCATTCGCAACAGCACAGGCCCTCGTCCCAGCCTCTTTGTACCGGAACAGGCATTCGAGCTGCTGATCAAGCCGCAGATCAAGTTGCTGGAACCGCCGTCACTGCGCTGCGTGGAACTGGTATACGAAGAGCTGATGAAGATCTGCCACAACATCACCAATCCGGAACTGCAGCGCTTCCCCCGATTGCATGCCAACTGATCGAGGCGGTTTCAGAACTGCTACGGGAACGATTGGGCCCAACGTGCGATTACGTTCAGAGCTTAATTGCCATCCAGGAAGCCTATATCAACACCAACCATCCATCCTTCGTGCAGGACTCGATAGCGATTGCCGAGCAAACCAAGCAGCTGCAGCGGGCACGCACCACCAGCAACCCTCCCAGTCGCCGTACGCCTGGGCTAGCGGGCGACGACACCGATTCGCCCGATTTGAGTGCAGATGGCGGCAAAGAGGGCGCAGGCATGCCTCCGCGTGGTCGCGGGGTCCATGGCGGGCGATATGGCAAGACAGGAAGCGGTGTCGAGCCAGGACATGGTCGGTTATCGAGCTCGTCGCAGTCTACCACCCCTTCGGCTGCCGGCAGGCCCAAGCAGGGCGACGGGTTCCTTACGTACTTTTTCGGTGCGACTGCCGGGCCAGGAGCCGCGCTGGGCGGGGCGTCTGCCGTCGCGCCGGGGCGAGCGAACACAAGCCTGTTCGCCGGACGGGGGGGGCTGGATGGTTCGAGCGCAGCCTACGATATGAAGTCGCTGGGCAAGCATTTGGAGGCGGCTCCGATCCCTGGAGATGCAGCCGAGCCAAGATTGTCGGAGCGGGAGGAGATGGAGACGTCGTTGATCCAGGGGCTGATCACATCGTACTTTGGGGTGGTGCGACAGATGGTTCAGGACCTAGTACCCAAGGCGATCATGCATCTGCTCGTCAACTTTACTCGCGACTCGGTGCAGAACCGGCTGGTCAAGGGACTGTACAAGGACAACCTTTTGCTACCCTGCTGGAAGAGGATGAGGGAATCCAAGCGGAGCGCAAGCGCGTGCAGTCACTGCTGGGCGTGTACCGGGAAGCATTCAAGTCCTGTCGGATGTGACGCTGAAGCCGACGGCATAAGAGTGCGCAAGAGAGCGTCGCAGCGGGACGCCAGGGCTATTACGGGGGCGGACAATGCGTGGCCCAGCAGGGAGGGTGCACAAGATGTCCGAGAGGGCGCTGGAAGGGGGCGAGTCGTGAGCATGAGGATGCTCCGGCCGGGCCACGAAGACTTATGAGTGATGCACATCCCGGGTGGGTTGCACTGCGTTCCCCCCACCTGAGCGGCCATCTACCAGTTCTATTATTCGCCACGGTCTGGAGGGCTTACTTCCATGGGCTGGCAGCACAACGGACGTGACCTGGTGTTCTACAGCTGGGCCACAGGAGTCGAGATGGAGAGGAGAGCGCGTGTGCGCAGAAGAAGCAGGACCGCTGCATTCGAGATGAGCAGCGATGCAGCCACCCGTTCGTCAGAATCTGCCTTACGTGCTGGAGCAAAACTACCACATACGGCTCGTTCGCCGGGAGAGAAGAGTTTGGTGGAAAACTAAAAGCAGGCAGGAGGAAACGATACACATAGATCTTTTCTGGCAGCGAAAGGAGGAGAAATCCAAGCAGTACACTCTCACTACTTAGGTTCGCAGCGCGTGGACATCACACTAGACGCCCGGGCCCGAAGAGGGGGTATGGGCGGCCACAGCTTCGGGTTGCGGCTCGCTGCTTGTGGCCATGCCGGCGGCGGGATCGGCGGAAGGAGCCAAATCGGCCGGCGCATCAGTGGAATTCGGGACGAGAGGGCAAGTTCCAAGCCCCATTTTCAAGCGACTGCAGTGCCTGGTTCGCCGCGTGCGTGGCTGCATCCTGTCCCGACAGCGTGGGAGCGGGTGCTGGGGGCGGGGACCGTCACCCTCCGGCCCTTCGATAGGATCCGATGGCTTGTTCTTTCGCTTCTTCTTGGGAACTTCGAATGGCTCTGCCGGGGCAGCGGCATGTTGGTAGGCAACTTGCTGGGCTTGCGCATGCGCTGCGTACTGCTGCATTTGCGACTGAAGATGAGCCATGTCCATCCCAGGAGGAGCCGCATGGCCCGCCGCTTGCGCCGCTTGCGCGGCTTGCGCTGCCGCCGCCTGGGCCTGTGCCTGGTCCGGAAGGAATCGCTGCATGTGCAAGTGCCAGGCATGAATACTAGCCTGGGCCGCCGCCTGGGCCGTCTGGTGTGCCGCCGCATGAGGGAAGAGATCTTGGCATTAGACCTGCGTTGCGAACTGCCCGAACGTTTGCCGGCCTGTTGTTGCTGGTTGACCGCGGCAGTGTAGGTGGCAGCGGCTTGCTGGGCCTGCATGTGCAGCTGCGCGGCGGCCGCCGAGGCGGTAGCTGCCTGCGCCTCCAACTGGTGCCCGCCGCAGCGCGTTCGCCTCTTCGTCCCCACCCCCACCCATCGCAGCCGCGGCGGCGGCAATCGCTTCCGCCTGGGCATCCTTGCGCTTCTTGCTCCTTCGTTTTCCCCCCTCGGCGTCATGAGTGGCTTGGGCAGCGGCTTCCATGGCTTGGCTGTGCTGCTGAGCCGTCAATCCCGCCACAGGCGGCGGAGGAGGCACGAGCTGGGCCAACGCAGCCTGGGCCTGGGCATGCGGATCGATCCCCTGTTCCATCCCCTCCTCCTCCTCTCATCCTCGGGCGGCGGGACCGGCGCACCTTCCTAGACGCTGCGCCTACTCGGCCGCACGAGACCGCGTACCAGGCATGCCTCGCATATCGCCATGGCCACCACCAAAATCACTTGGTACCCAGCCGTGCCCCAGGGCTTGGTCGATGGGCGGCACGGGCGGGTTGGGTTCCACGACGATTCCTTCCGCCTCGTCATTCTGCCCGGCCGGAACAGGTCAGTGATACGGATGAAAAAAAAAACAGAAAAGTGAAGCACGCACCCACAGGGTCTTGTGCAGCAAGTTCTTCCAGAACGGATGGGTTCGTTGGCGCGCTTGAGGCGGAGGAGCTCATTGCGCGACTTGTCCTTAAGCTGCATATTGTTGCGGTTGGCCAGAATGGTGGAACGCTCACCATGGACACCATGCCACCGGAGCACAATCGCATACGGCTGGATCCCATTGTACTCCTGCTTGAAGCTGCAGATCTCGTACAAGGACGACATGAGTTCGGCTGTCTCCTCGGGAAGCCAGGCCTTGCGTCCGGTGGCATTACCGCCAGTGTTGTAGAGTGACGGCCGTTGCTCGGGTCCGTCTTGACTGCCATCGACGCTGCCGCCGTCTGGGTGTACGGCACAATTCCAGCTTGAAGCACATCAAAGCCAGGCGGATAGCCCCAGGACGTAGGTGCCTGTGCTGCGTCGTGCACATCCACCCGCTCCCCAGCCGACGCGTCGCGCTGCGGGTCCACGGCGGCTGCAGCCGCAGCTGCAACGGCCAACTGCATCTGCATGTCAGGTCATACGGGGGGCTGCTGCTGCGGCGGGCTGGGGGGGCTGCTCCTCATGGCCGGGTGGGACATGTGGTGCACATCAGGCTCGGGGGCATATGTCGGGGGTCACGGCAGAGGGCGCCTCGGCGGGCGGCCGACCGAGGGAACGGCAGGGACGGGCTGGTGAGCGTCGTCGGCGGCGGGGCGTCTGGCGCGCCCTGGGGCTCGTTGTCGATGGGGGGCGCGGGCGGGGGCACATGGCGGGCTGGGGGTCGGGGGTGGTGCGGGTGCCTCCGCGGGTGCTGGAGCGGGCGCAGGCAGCGGCGGCGGCGGCGGCTCGTCGTGGGGTGGCGGCCATGGTGGTAGGGTTGGGCTGGCGGCGCATCATCGAGTGTGAGGGTTGCTGCTCTCCGATTCCATCCCGCCTGCCGCCCATCCGCTCCGCCGCCTCACCCCAGGGCGGAATCGCACGCCGCTCTTCGGCGCGGACAGTGGCCGTTGCACCGACCCAGCACATCCGCCTCCTCAACCGATGCATGATGCATGATGCCTGGCCCACCCTCGCAGCCTCCGTGCGTCGACCCAGCACCACATGGGCAGCCGTGTACCAATTGAACAACCTCCCTTGCAACGTTCAATTCCCGCGGGCGAATCAGCATGGCGTGATTACGTACGCGGCAGGAGTCGAAAGCAGGCGGGCGGCCTCGCTGTCCAGGGGAGCGCTGGCGCATGTTGGCCGGCGAGCGAGCAAACCCCACCACCCCTACCCCCTCTCCTTCCCCTGCGCTCTGCCTGCCATGTCTTCTGGCCTGGCCAAGATCCGCGATGAGGAGCGCGAGTCCCGATTCGGCTCTGGTTTGGAGGTCCGGCCCCGTCGTCGTTGCCGAGAACATGATCGGCTCGTCGATGTACGAGCTGGTCCGCGTCGGCCACGACGAGCTCGTCGGCGAAATCATTCGTATCGACAAGGACAAGGTCACGATTCAGGTCTACGAGGAAACATCCGGAGTTAGTGTCGGTGACCCTGTGCTGTCGACCGGCAAGCCGCTGAGTGTGGAGCTCGGCCCCGGTCTGATGGAGAACATCTACGACGGTATCCAACGCCCGCTGGAAGGCATCATGAAGCAAAGCGGCGGTATTTACATTCCGCGTGGCATCAACACCCAGGCCCTGGACCGTACCAAGCAGTGGGACTTTAAGCCGGTCAACTTCAAGACTGGCGACCACATCTCGGGTGGTGACATCTACGGCTCGGTGTTTGAAAATGCCCTGCTGAAGGACCAAGCTCATGCTTGGTCCGCGTGCGATGGGTACCATCACCCACATTGCCGAGCCCGGATCGTACAGCGTCGAGGATGTAGTGCTCGAGACCGAGTTCCAGGGTGTCAAGACGCAGCACACCATGCTTCAGCTCTGGCCTGTCCGTGCCCCGCGCCCGACAGCTGAGAAGCTCAAGTCGGACACGCCCTCCTCACGGGCCAACGTATCCTTGACGCACTTTTCCCGGTATTCAGGGTGGCACGACCGCCATTCCCGGTGCGTTTGGTGTGGCAAGACGTTATTTCTCAGGCGCTGTCCAAGTACTCGAACTCGGACATCATCACCTATGTTGGGTATGTTCAATTCGGCCCCGCCCCCTGGCTCTGCATACTAACTCTTCTCCACCTCTAGGTGCGGCGAACGCGGCAACGAGATGGCCGAGGTCCTGGCTGAGTTCCCCGAGCTTTCCCTCGTCAAGGACGGGGAGGAGCATCCGATCATGAGCGTACCACGCTTGTCGCCAATACGTCCAACATGCCCGTGGCTGCTCGGGAGGCGTCCATTTACACAGGTATCACCCTCTCTGAGTACTTCCGTGACCAAGGGTACAATGTGGCCATGATGGCCGACTCGACCTCCCGTTGGGCCGAGGCGCTGCGTGAGATTTCGGGTCGTCTGGCTGAGATGCCGGCCGACTCGGGGTACCCTGCGTACCTGGGTGCCAAGCTCGCTTCCTTCTACGAACGTGCCGGCAAGGTCAAGTGCTTGGGTAGCCCGAGCGCGAGGGTAGTGTCAGCATTGTTGGTGCTGTCTCTCCACCTGGTGGTGACTTTTCTGATCCCGTTACTCGGCCACACTGGGCATTGTGGGTGCGTTCTGGGGGTTGGACAAGAAGCTGGCGCAGCGGAAGCATTTCCCGTCGGTCAACTGGGACCTGTCCTACTCCAAGTACTTGAACCCATTGGAGGGCTGGTACGACAGCTGCCAGCCCGACTTACTCAGTACCGATCCAAGGCCAAGTCGCTGCTGCAGAAGGACACTGACTTGGCGGAGATTGTGCAACTTGTGGGCAAGTCTGCGCTGGGTGAAGGGGACAAGATCACGCTGGATGTGGCTGCGATGTTTAAGAACGACTTTTTGGCGCAGAATGGTATCTCGGACTACGATGCCTTTTCGCCGTTCTCCAAGACGAGTGCGATGTTGAAGAACATGATTGACTACCACGAGAAGGCGCAGGCGGCGTTGGCCAACAACCCGGACCTGACCTGGGCGCGGATCAAGGACCACTCGTCCGAGATCCTCTACCGCCTCACGCAGCAGAAGTTCGAGTCGCCGAAGGAAGGTGAGGCGAAGTACATGGCGGTGTACAACAAGCTCAACGACGACATTGCCGAGTCGTTCCGTTCGCTGCAGGATTAAGCCAGCCGCGTGGCGCTGGATGTTATTGCCCGGAATCAACCCATCCGTTATTTTTCCACTCAGTCCTCGCCAATCTAATCTACCTAGGCGACAGCGAGTAGGGCAGAGGCAGGCGAGGTATGTGACGTAACCGGTAACCTGTGATCTTTGAGCTTGAACATGCCCCAGGCGATCAGGGCTAGGGTTGAGGTCTCCGCGGATGAGCAGTGTGGAGCTTGGCATATGACACGCTGGGGTGCCATTCCAAATTTCAACGTTCAACGTCAACATTGCATCATCGACATGATCTGGCTGAACTAGCTGGAGCGCAACGGCGCACAGGGGCTTCTGGAACGCCAACGCAGTCGCGTCGGGAATCGCACGCGCCGCTCCTCGGCCCCCATCGCCCCCGCCTCTAGCGTGCCATGGCCGCCCCGCGCTCCTACGAGCACAGTGTTGGAAGCCGCACCTACACAGGATAGGTGTGCACATGTCACCAGCGACGGTCGCTCCCGCCCCTTGGCCCGCCTGTTCCCGGCCCGCCCGGCCCGCCCTCGCACCGCATGCGCCGCGAGCCCCAACAGGGCAACTACAGCTGGCTGACCGAGGTGGAAGCTGAGGAGGATGAGGATAAGGACAAAGATGAGGCTGACAGTGTGACCATGTAGCGTCAGCCTTGGGTCGCCCGAAATCATAGCCACACCTGGTTCCTTTCGCTCTCGTGCTCGCCCGTACGTACCCACGGCCACGGCTACGCGGCGCTGAAGAGCAAAAGCGCGGTAAAAACAAGACTTCACCTTCGTCTTGGCCTCTCCCGCTTCGGAAACGGAACCTATAGTGCCGCAATGTCGACTGTCGATGCCCAACCCTCGGAGCAACGCAAGACCCAAGCGGGCCGAATTGCTCCTTGCTGCGCGCGCACGCCTCAACACTAAGTTGGACGGTCGAACTCTTCGACAAGTTGTTCCGTTTCCCAAGCCCAATATATCCCCCCTCCACGCGCTATGGGACGGGAACATGAAAAGGAAGGTGTTGCCGGCGGGAAGGAGGCGTGCATGGAGAGGGGAAGCAAATTGAAAGAGGAGCATGTGAATGCGTGAGCAAGGACAGAAGAGCGAGAAGGGACGGCTGCTGCAACGGGTAACGCGGCACCGGATCAAGCCGCTAGTATGGTGGCGCGGCAAATGGACGGAATACGGTCGTCTGAGCCTGGGAAAGGGGAAGAGGGAGGTGGCAGTGGTGTGCCCGAGCCGACACTCGAACCAGGGTACCGCGTCAACCGCGCCAAGAGCGGAGGCGCCTTTTCCCGGTTGCATTTCAACAAGGGCAACAAAACTTCCAGCGCGGCAACTCAACTCGGCTGGACTGGTTACAGGGACGCATGCAAACACCAAGACTGATGCCAATCGACAGAAAAGTCTTCCCGGTAAGGAAGAGCAAGAAGAGGCTGGGTTGGTGGAGCTGGATCCGACAGCGGACAACGTCACGGCGGAGGATAGATGGAGGAGACAACGGAGAGGGTGCAACTGGTGTGGGGCCCAGAGGTGAATCAAGAAGTTGAATGGACGCTTGCGTGTACGTCGTTGCAGGTGAACCCGCGTACCCTCCCGGGCCAAACGTATGGGTTTGAGAAACTGTTGCTGAGTGCGGGCGATGCGGTGGCGCTGGGTGTGCTGCACGTTCCAGTGAAGAGTAGCAGCTCCACCCAATCGAGATAACAATAATGCATGCGTCTCCGTGTTCCACCTTAGCCATGGATCCAGAACAAGAAGAGCTAACCCCTCTTGGCCGGAGCAGGTGTTTGTGGTGATCCAGGGTGCAGCACTGATCAAGGTGGCACGCAGCGCGTTAGCTCTTGCGCTGAGGGGGGTGTTCTTGGCACGCAGGGGCAATGCGTACTCGATTGAAGCAGCCCAGCGAGAACTCCGGCTGGTTTCTTTACTCAATCCCGCACGGCCTTGTCGGCTTCTCTTGCCGTGAGAGCGTCGGTGCTTCCGCGCAGGGCGACGGCTACCGCAAGCCCGGAACCGCCCACCGCCTTGCACCACAATGGCTTGGGCCCGTGAGAGTGGGCGTCCATCAGTGTATCGGCCCATGCCTCTACCTTTGCCAATCTTGGCCCACGGTGACGACGAAGTGCGAGGGCGTTCGAGCGCCTGACTGGGCTACACCGTTTCTAGCTGCGTTCCGCTCACTCTGTGCCACTTGGCCTTGCCCCTTGGAGTGAGCAGATGGCAAACAAAAAGCTTGAAGGCGCTCAGCCGACGTGTCTTTTCTGCGCGACCGGCGCTCTCGCCAAGCCAACATGTGAATGGCCGGAGGTGGTTCTCTTCACTCGTTGTGTGCATGCGTATGCGTTTGTACCAGGATACGGGGGGGTGAATGGAAGGTCATGGAAGTGGAGCGACGAAAGGTAAGAAGCATGAGGCAAAACAAGAATCGAGAACAGGGATGGCTTCTCTGCGCTCTTTGACTGTCCATGCGCAATGAGGATCGTGGCCTGGTTTGAATGCAGGTGGGCCAAGCGATTTCCCCGTCGAGGCAAATAAAGGCTGTCGTTGCGCACAAGGAAGAAGGGTCGCTTCTGACGTTCCACCGGCACCGCGCTCCATCCACCGCACCTCCCGTCTCAAAAAAATAGATGGGAAAGAGTAGCGGGCCTTGTTGCACCCCCTCCTATACTTACTCTGTTGCCCGTCGTGCCCCTTGCCCTCCTTCCCGAGTGGGATTACAGTCTAACCAACGATGGCTAGTCCATTTACTCACTTTTCCTTGTGGTTGAATGCGTCTTCCCATTGTCCTGCATCGGATTCCGATTTTCCCGTATCACCCACCCAGCTCGCCAGACCCACGGACGAACCTTCAAGCTCCACCCGGGACTCTCGGCGCATGCCCCTGCCGTCAATAAGGCGTGGGTCGTTGGAGCCGTCAAGGATGTGCGCAACGGGGTGTTCAAATGGGATTTTTCAGGTTGCGCGTTATGCCGGGACGGAACCAGGGTCTCGTGGGTACTAATGATGGGGACGAGAGCCAGATTCGTGCCTTTCTCCAGGAGAGATTTCCTACCCCCTATTGGGTACCGAGCAAAGTCGGGAGCCAAGGTACTGTCCCATGGCCCGGTAATCCAGTGGGCCAAGGGCATAGCACGTCTAGTCAACACTCAGTGGGCACCGGCTTCAGACCTTGACACCAGATCGCCACAAGCCTCCACGCCGAAGATGGGAGTGGCCCAACGCAGTTCTTCCGGTGCACCTACCAATGTCCAGCCGTTTTGTGTATGTGCGCCTATAGGTGTGCAGGGGGGAAGAGCACGACGAGAAAAGAAGAGCAAGCGATGCAAAGCGAATACATTAATCCCAGTGAACCGAGCCTAAGCCTAGCATTTAATTAGCAGTGGGGAAGTACGTGTGAATGAAGGGAAGGAAGCGAACACGGGGACGAGAGGACATTAACGGAAGCAAAGAAGGGTGAGGATAAAACGGGACCAGAGGCTCGTGAGAGCAAGCCAATTGAAAGCTAGAAAGACGAACTACGCGGGAGGGGCGAAGAGGAGAGATGAGATGAGGGGGGGAGGTAGCCTCAATATAGCCCGGGGCCCGTCGTGGTTCGGATGGTCGGACAAGCCGACGAGCCCGGCCGGGAAGAGGGAAGAGGGGAGGCGAAGCACAGCTTGGGGCAAGTGAGGGTGCAGGGAGACGGGCGAGAGCCTGTGCCACTCAGGAATCGGGGCCGGCTCGCGTGCCGCGTTGGGGCGAGAATGGCAGGCTTGCCTGGTTCCATATCCCAGGGTGCGAGACAGGAGAGACGGGCGCTACCAAGGTGCGGCGCGAGAGGCAGCCCACTTTGAGGAGCTGGGTGCGGGCGGGACGTGGGCGAGACAGAGAAGAGAGGGGGAGCTGCCATGCTTGTGTGCGGTGGCATGTCCGCCACAGCCGGTTCACCCGTCCCATTGGCTTCCGTGGCTACGCCCACCGCGTTCAACACTGGAAGGAAGTTGGGACCGTCAAAATCGGAAAAGTATACCGGGTTTCCAAATGGAATCGGTTCGAGAAGGAGGAGAGGGCTGAGAAAGCGCTGGCGTGGAAAGGGCAGAGCTGAAGCTAGCAGAGCCGGGCGCCAAAACCCGGCCGAAGCGTGAGGTCGGTAGAGTAGGAATGCGACGGGGCCGGGGAATGAGTGCGCCGAGAATAGAGGGGTTGGGGTTGAGCCGGGCAGGTGTTGTGAAGCGGGCTTCGAATCCCCAGCTACTGCCGGCGATGGGGCCTGGGTGCCGACCGAGGTGGACGGCAAGTAGAATGCCTCACTCGATCGGTGGGAAAGAGGGTAGGTGGGGAGCATCCCACTTGCGGCTGAAGGCAGGGTGGTGGAGGTGTATCCCGCAAACGAGGCACGCGAGTCGAACCCATCGCCGACCGTAACCTTGACTCTCCGTCGCTCGAGAGCTGGAACGGATCAAACGAGCTGTGCCGCCGGGCCCTCAACATGCTCCCCTTTGCCTCGCCCGACCGGCGCTTGGGACGGTACTTGTAGTTCCGCGAAACAATTGCCGTGTCAGTCATCCGTTGCAAAAGCAAAACGAAAGCAACATACCGGATACCGACGTCGGTGCTCCTTGCGCTCCTGTTCAGCACGGCGCGTATAGTTCTCCTGATGCTCTTGCTCTCGTTCTTCCACAACACCGAGATCGGCGCGGACATCTCAGCCTGCCGCTGCCGGCTGCTCATGCTGGCTAGATGAGGGTTAGAGTTCATGGCCGCTTGAGCTCCTGGTCTTATCGCTCCGATACAAGATCCACGCATTCGGCGGCCGAGGCGCCCACTCGTCCCCCTCATCGCAACGCGAGGCCTTGCTGTCGGTCGTATCGGCAGGCGACGGGGCGTACAAGCAACGGATGATTGCCTGAAACCCGGCGGGCCATCCAACAAAGGGCTTGGGGTGGTAGAGGAGGGGGCGTCGTGTGGTGGCGTGTGAGCGAGAGGGAGGCAGCTAGAATGAAGAGAGTTAGTCATGCACGGGAAACAGCGGAGGCCGTCACCAAAAAAAGAGACAGGCAGATACGGCGACATACCCATCAGGGGGTGAAACGGGGTGGGCGATGCGATGGGTAAGGTGCTCATCATCGCTGACGGTCGAGCGGAAGCGGAGGCAGAAGGAATTGACAGCGGGGGATGGAGTGAGACGGTGGCAAGAGGATAAGTGTGGTGGGATGGGCGAGTGTGCGTCGGGGTGCGGACGGAAAGCGAGGGTACGGGTGCCAGAGCACCACGGCTTGGTGGTTGTGTGGGGAGGAAGGAGGCCAAGACGGGATCGGAACGGGGGGGAAGCGCGACGGGGCAAGGCGAGCGTCGACTGGATCTATATACCCGGCTCGCGTTCACCGCAGTTGCAACTGGGTCAGAGCCAGCCACAGCTGTTCCAGCCTGCTTGTTGTCGTCCAGCAGGGATGCAGCGGCTGTCGCTGGAGCCGTCTGATGAGAGCATGCGAACGTGTGAATGTTCAGTTGAACGTTGAACGCGCTGAGGCGCTGAGGCGCTGAGGTGGGGAAGGGGTCAGCGTCAGCGGCTCAGCCCCGCTCGGCCGCGCTCGGGCGCTCAGGCACGTATTACACTGCCAGTACTTGCGACCCTCGTACTCACTGCTCAGTACTCAGTGGCCTAGTGGCTGGATTCCCGTTCCGCGTTGCCCGTTTTACATACTCGTTACGTTACAGAAAAGTGGCAGGAGCAGCGCTTGGTCTGTCGACCGCCCCACAGGCGACCCTCTGCCCTTCTTCCTGCCCTGTTTTTTCTGGCTTCGGACGTGGAAAATGTAATCGATCTCTCGCTAATCGATAATCGGCCTCTGCGATAGTTCTCCTGAGCGCCGCTCTGCGCTCAACGTACTCAACGTTCAGCGTGTTTAACGTTTAACGTTCAACGTTCGACGGCAACCGCAACCAGGCTTAGCGCTCAAGTGCTTATAAGTGCGAGAAGAGTGATACGTATGTCGAGAAGGGTGTGTGCGCCGTGTAGAACGACGACGATGCCAGGGGACCTGCGGTACATACAGTGCGAAAACCACCCCGTACGTATACGACCGCTTTCTTGTCTCTCTGTGTGGCTTGTTGCTGGTAGCCCTGCCCTCGCCGCGACGTTCGTGTTTTTGCAAACTGCAGCCGCCACCCCCCACAGTAGCCCACGGCGCCTGCTGTAGTCTTAATGCAGAGCTGGCATGCTCCCTGCAGGGTATCGCATCCCCGAAGCCCTCTCCATGTGTAACCCCTTCCACCGCCCACTTTTGCCTAGCTCTCCATCATCGATCATACGCAGCGCATTCCCGCTGCCATCTGTCCCTCTACGTCCGTTGGGGCCTGGTCGCTGTCAACCGGCCACGGGCACATGTCACACGTCGCATGTCACAAGCATGCTAGTCATGCACATGTATCATGGAAGCCTGCCAGTCCCTCTCGCTTTGCAGCCACGCTTGTTGGCGTGGGCAGTCTCTTGCTACTATTTTGGCTGGGCGCTGGGCGCTGGGCGCTGAGGGGCTGACGCTGCACGTTGGAGCTCAACCTCGACGCTCTAGAAGCTTAATGCTTAAAGCTTAAAACCTTAAAGGCTTAATAAGCTTTGAGTTCGTCATTTCCCGTGGCCGCGATGATTGATGACGATGATATTGATCTGAGAGAGGTGGTCACCGGCCACTAGGCCACTACTTGCCCGCCACTACCCGATGGTGGCCCACGCAGTGCCCACACTCTATTGTGGCCAAATCAGGCCTTGGGCCTTAGGCTAAGGCCTCAGGCCCTCAGGCCTCAAGCTGCTGCTCAAGCCTCAGACAAGAAGTGGGGAGCAACTTCTATCCGTCGTCCGAAAGACCGAGGGGGCGCAGCCTGTTTGGATCTCCAAGTGACGAGTAAGGCCTAGTGATTAATGATTAGTGAGTACTGAGTCGAGTACCTAGTGAGTGAGTACTGAGTCCGACACTGTCTCGCACCTGTGTGTTTTTACAATCACCAGTCACTGATCACCCACCCCTTCCACGCTGTCATGCATGCGAGGATGACGACGGTGACCCGACCGGTGGGGCGGGTGAAGCTAGTACAATTTGAAAGCAGCAACCAAAGAATAATATTTCCTGGTTATCGATTCTCGATTCTCCAAGGACTAGGGACTGTTGATATATGATAGTATCTAGTGACGAGTGATTGTGATATGTCAAGTGAAGCTAATGACCTAGTGGCTAGTGCTTGTGACCGATGCGCGGTCAGGCGGCCAGTGGATTTTGGATCCCGAGTCGGTGGGAATCGGTGATGTGATCAGTGATCTGGAACCTCAAATGGATTAGTGCGTGCCTGGGCGAATGAATGTGTGGCCGCCGCCGCCCCACCCAACGTCCAACGGGGCTGGTGCTTTGCCTTGAAGTGTTGAGGAGGCTGAGCGCTGAGGGGCTGAAGCTATGATGCACTGGAGGTAGCGACCAAGGACGCCGAGATCGATGACACATCCCAGCCTTGTTTAAACGCGTTATCCGCGCTGTCCATTCACCAACGCCCCGTTTGCTGCGGCTCGGGGCAGCTCTCGGTGCTGGCGCAGGAGCCTCACAGATGATCGGTCACGCATCAGCGCGATCAGGTTGATCCGTGTGCTCAGGCTCTGGCGGCGCTGCTGAGTGTGCTGACGTGCTGAGGCAACGAGTATGTTGGTACTGGGGCGCCGCGGCTCTTAGAGCCACTGGGTATGGCAGGCCAGGATGCATGATGTATGATGTATGATGCATGACTAGGACTGGTAGTGCCAGGCAGTGCCCGTGCAGCGGGTGCCGAGAGCCCAACAAAAAATAAACCTCGAGCGCACGTGGGACAGGGTGCGGACCGGCGGCGCCCGCCGGGGCCACAGAGGGTCGGGTTATGAGGCCGAGGGTCCGAG
Source organism: Moniliella sp. 'wahieum' (assembly GCA_003971905.1). NCBI lineage: Eukaryota > Fungi > Basidiomycota > Moniliellomycetes > Moniliellales > Moniliellaceae > Moniliella > Moniliella sp. 'wahieum'. The sequence goes on along the minus strand of RSEE01000040.1, from coordinate 433,847 downwards.
GCCCAGTGAAGCTAGCGAAGCTAGTGAAGATTGAATGCGCCCCGCAATCCCCAGCTCGCCCCAGCGCCCCCAGCATGCCCGCGCACTGCCCCACCCATCCCAATCTATCACCATTCGGCAGCGGAGCACAGTGACTAGTGACTAGTGACTATGTGACTAGTGACTAGCTAGTGACCACTGACTAGTGACCGGTGATCACCCCATCATTGGATCACCGATCAGCCATTAAGCTGTAACATGTAAGCATCCTCATCCATCTCACAGGCCATATGCACACACGACACAGCGTCTCCATCCCCAAATCTTCGCGATGAACACACTCTAGCCTTTCCTGTGGTGGCGACGCCATTCACCGCGCCAACGCAAATAGGCAGCAAACGAACAACTGCGCTGAGAGCCTCCTCGTCTCAACACTGAGAGTATACTGAGTACACTGGGCGAGCAGCGTCCGCAACGCGTAACGAGAGATTAATTAATGAAGATGGAAGGTGTCCCACGGGGGTGGTAGCCCTTGTGGCGCAAGTTGAGTTGTGGAGTGGGAGGGATTAAGCAGGTCATCAAACAAGACGACGTTTATGTGGAAAGGAATGTCACTGTCTGCATCATGGTTTGGCTGATCTCGCTCCCATTTCCAATTTCTTCGTCCTGATGAGCATCTCGCTCTTTCCTGTTTTCCGCTTCCACCATGTTCCTCCGCTTTGCACCATGTTCTTCCGCTTCGCCTCATGTCCTCTGTCTTGCTTCTCCCCACGAACAATTGCTACATTCCTTGAGCTATGTCTCAACTCCGGTCTCCCCCGCTCAGCTCCGACCGTGACAGCCGCCCATCCTCCATCTCAATGTGATAAGATCGGCTGGATTGGCCTGCACTATTTACATCAGCTGCCCCGTGCCACGTTCCCAGCCACCCGCAGCCAGAGTATCGGTGATATGCCCTCTCCAGCGTGGAACGGTGGACCGGGGGAACGGTGGCTAAGGTGGCGACGCAGCGAAACCGGGCCGTAGGCCCGGTGGTCTCCTCGTACTATATAAGCTTGACGCTTTTGACTGTTGTTGGACATGAAAAGGAGGCGCCGGTGGCAAGCGGGGGAAAGATGGTCACAGCCTACTCGGTCATAGCAGTTTGGACCTACCAATAAGAAGAGCCAATGTTAAACGGAACAGTCTGGACTAGGATCCTTCAGAGAAAGAGTTTTCTCGGACTTCATCTTGGGAAGAAGTAAATGAGGACGGCAAGCCCGGCGGTGAGCTTAGTACTAGTGGGCAGCAAGCAAACCCGGGTTTTTTTCCTTCTTGTTGGAGGCCTGGACAAAGCCATGGGAACAAAAGTGAATAAAGAAGACTGGCATAAAAGGGAAATGGCCTCTGTCCAGTTGGTCAGCATGCGGGTTGAGGTAGTCAGCGTGTGGATTGAGGGGGACCATCAAGCCAGGGAGAGAGAAGGGACTGAAAAAAAGTCGCCGAGGTCCGGATCTGGGCGTGGCACCCCCTTAGATGTGGCTGCCGCACAAACATCGCCAATGGAAGGGTCCTGATCCTGCTTGGCTCTGGGCGCAACGCCTGTGGTCCAGGGTGAAGTGATTTGGAGGACGCGAAAGAGCCTTCGAGCCACCGCGGAAAGCTTGGGTGTTTTGGCCAACGTCCCTTCAGTCCCTCCTCAGGCGTAGGAGTTCCGTTGTTTTCTCGTTTTTTTCAGTTTTCCTTGTTCCGCGTCTAGCCCCTGGTGGCGATTGGCTGCTTGATGTTCCTCGGTAAGCGTTGTTAGTGGGACCAACACCACTAGTGCAATGCAATTGCATCACCCTCGAGTACCATCAGGACTTCAGATGTCATCAGAGTTACAACTCTTCGCTCATCCGGCACTGGTGAGCAACGGTGATTACCTAGCACTCCCCATCCCCTTCCCTGACGTATTTTGTCAACGATGGGCGCCACTCCACTCCTATTACCCCTCGCCTTTCGAATAAGCCAGACTGGGTGGAAGAAAACCCTCTTCTGTCTCCTTTTCCGACAGGAGGAATTCCCTTCGATCGTGCTTCTCAACAGCTGGCGAAGGACTATAGCGGGCAATACCAAACCAGTTCCCAGCTTCTTACCAGAAGGCGCCTATGGTGGCTACCAAAGGCGCCAATCATCTTCGTGATTTCAACCACCATTTGGGGAATATCTCAAGTCGGCTCGACACTCTTCGACCATCAGAAGGTCGTGAACGACCCACGAAGCGGGTTCCCGGCGATGGCCTGCCCAAGCGGCTGTGGTGCGTCTTCAGTTCAACGAATTGCGTGGATGCTCCTCAGTTCCGGCTGCAATGTCAAGGGAACGTCTCGCTGACGTGGCCCAAGAAACGGTGGGGTGCTGACGTCTGGGCAGACGCGCTGCTATGGCGGTTCTGTAGAAAATGTCCTTCGGCGATATACGCATCTCGCCGTTCTGTTGCCAAACGCAGTCTTCCCTCTTCTCTTCTTCCCGCGGATATGGATGCTAATACTGTCCACCATTTCCAAAATGTATAATTGACTTACGGTGTGGCATGCGCTCTTGGAACCACAGCTGCATGCCCATGCCGTTGGTCTGTATGTGGTAGGGCTTCGCGCCCAAATGGCATTGTTCCAACGACTCCGTGACGAAGGCAAGGATCCCGAGACAGTATCCGCTGTGAAGACCCTGACTACCACGTTGGACAAAGACGACAAATTCAACGCCGAACAACCATTCTGGCCATGGGCCAATCAAGTACTTGTCCGGTCATGGAACCGGCCGTTGCGGGGGTACGGGAGACTGTTGAGCATGGGCCTACTGGCGCCCACACTAAAATCAGGTCTATAGACCGTACGGTCTTCGAACCCCTTTACGTCCGGCTATACCGTACTGTTCATGACTCGTTCCATGAGAAGAGAGTGTCGTGGATTCTCGTGCATCGTCTCTGTTTGCTCCCCTGCGGGAACGCTTCGACCGCATGTCTCCGAGAAAATCGACACGGTGACGGTAATCGTCCCTTTGTCGCGCGAACCGGGGCCCAATTTGTTGAGCAAAATCGCATGTTGGTACACAAGACCATTTATGGCTGGGCTCTCCTCTTACAGAAACCCTTCTCCCACAGCGGAAATTAATGCGATACAGAAGAACGCCATGCCGGTCTCATACGTCGGCAAAACATACAAGGAACTCTTGACGCTGTGGCAACTCACTCATCTGCGGTTCATCGCACCTTGTCCTTTTCCCCTTCCAGCTCTCGGGGACGCGGTTATCACAGCACCACTAGTTTCTGCGGTGGATCCTCCCGACTCAGGCGGACGCGCGTACCTAGGTGCCATCCCATCCCCAGCGCATGCTTCTTCTCTGAGCGGTAGTAACGTTCGCTAACATGGTGGGGGGAAAGTTCTGCTGAACGAAGCCTTTTTACCCCTGGCGTGGCAGGGCGCTGCACACCTTTGGACTACTATTAATACGCTTCCACTGTCTCCCCTCTTATCAATAGCGCCCAATCTCTTGAATCCTCCACTGTTTTGGACAAGGTCCACCGAGTCCACATGAGCAGTGGAACATATCTCCCTTAACCAGCTCCCAAACGTACCCGCTTCGCAGTCTCCTCCTCATGTATTTTTCCTCAATATTATATGATGATAACAGAGATTTTATCCACCCTGTGGCATTGCCCCCTTCGTGTATTTTCCATGCCATCGCTCCCTCTCATTCCCCTTCTCATACTACTACACGCACCCAGCGACCCTTTTTCATGCTCCATGTTGATGTCGTCGACATTCTTCGCCACGGTGGCGGAGAACACAAGTGGGGGCTGGTTATGGTCGACAACTTCACCCGGTACGTTATCTTCCTGCCTCTTTGCTCCAAAAAGTGAGGCCACTCCTTCACATCCCTATTTCGCAACCTGGTTATCCGCGAGGGTCAAACCCTCATCGTTCCCTCCAGGTGGTCCGCTCCTACAATGCTCCCGAGTTGACCCCCGCCATGATGGAGGACGAAGAAGGTATCATCACAACCGAAACGACCAATCCAGGTTAAAAAGTGCCTCATCCAGTGGTATTGCAGAGAGGGAGATCCGTTCCATCAAAAGACAGCACAGCGCAGCGGGACGCTCAGTGGAATCCACTCACAGGGTCGATACCCAACACCAAAGATAAGTGAATAAGCGGCATCCTGGGCCTGCAAGTCTGTCAGGCACAAAGTAGGTTGTGATGGAGGCGCAGTCAAGGAACCGCACCCGCCACCCCCCATGTACTACAGGAACATCAGCATCCGATACGATAACCGCTTTGAAATTCGTCTTGGCCCAGAGGGTTGTGGCGGTGGCCGTGATAGTAACAGCTGTCGTCATTTCTTTTCTTTACCGTCAGGTCGCCGACAGATAGCAGTGCATGGCGACCTACTCGACGGCAGCGCTTCTTGGCGCGCAGGCGTGGGGCAAGGACACGAGCGAGGCCGGAGACGACGCTAGATGATGATGAGACCCAGGCCAACCACTCATTCTCGGTTTCAAAACTTACACGTGACCCTAGCAGGGTCGGGGCCATTCCTCTACTTCAACCGCGGTCCTTGCGGCGGGCGCAATAAATGGCTGTACAGTGCCATCATGCGTCAGCCCAACCCTACCTTGCGTCCTTCCCCCGCCGCCGCCGCCCCCCCCGTAGTAGCCTGCTTGGCGCGCTGTTACTCCCATCGACCGACGCCGTCAGCAAAACAATGTCCGCCTGTACGTCAAGGGTCGCATCCAGGGCCACCAGCGCTCGAAGCACGTCAGCCACGCCCACACCTCCCTCATCCAGATTGACGGTGTGAAGCCAGGCTGAGGCCAAGTTTTACCTGGGCAAGCGTGTGGCCTACGTCTACAAGGGCACCAAGGAGATCCGTGGCACCAAGGTCCGCGTCATTTGGGCCGCGTCACCCGCCCCACGGCAACTCGGGTGTGGTCCGCGCTAAGTTTGCTACCAACATTCCCCCCGCTGCCTTTGGCAAGAGCGTGCGCATCATGCTCTACCCCTCGAACAGTATGTTGTTTTCCTTTTTTGCACGAAAGGGTCATCTAATTCCCCCGCGTTACCCTCCGTCAGTCTAAACATTGATTGTACAACACGTTCGCCCCACCTCGAATGGCTTTGCCCGCACCCACCAAAAATTCCCATTAGCCCCTGTGCTCTCGAGACGCAGTAGTCTCCCGTTCCTCCCAGGGGTGGTAAATGGCGCTGCTCATGCTTACATGCATTCTCTTGGATGAGGTCGCTGACCTGTCCGGTATGGGCTTTACTGTCTGGGTGCATGGGTCTCGTTTGATTGATAGGGATTAGAAACAAAACCATCCATGCGTGTCGTGAGCCGTCGCTTTGGTGCCCCGACAGAGCATCGCCCATCGACCCTTCTGTAGAATGGGGCCCGCCCAGAGTGGACAGATCAGATATCAACAGCTGGATAATATCGCGGACAATGCAATTCAGGACAGGTACAGCCCAGGAGAAGGGCGGATCTTCATCCCGTGAAAGCATGGACTTTGGGGTCCAACAAGGGTACTTATGTATCACCTGCCCAGTCGAGGTCTACGGCTTCAAGACCACACCGGATCCGAACATACTAGCGTATGAGCATTTTGAGAGGCATAGCGCCGGAGGTACATGGCGAGGCATGAGGAAGAGGGGGCCATCAGTAATTGGCCCCGGGTTGTAAACACCACATCCACAAGCCACCCCCTCTAATCTGGACGCAATGATCAGGCTAGGGTGAGACAAGCCCAGTGGTTGGTGGACGAGGCTCCCTCCTTCTCCAGCTGCACAGGAAGGATGAAGGGACATGCAGGCCGGGAATGGGGCAACATCGCTTAGAACTTCATAGCGTGGGGCTTGTCCGAGTTGCTGAGCGAGAAGGTCGTGGCAAGGTACTTGAGGTGGGTGGGTCCCGCCTTCTTGACGGCCGCAATGACAGCCTGGTCAATTGCCTTCTGGTCAGCAACCTTGGCAGCGGGTGGGCCGCCTTGTTGGCCGGGTCCAGGAAGAAGGCCTGCTCGGGCTTGGGGCCACGGGTCTTCTCCTGGGCAAAGTAGGCGTCCGTCACGTTCTCAGGCACCTTCACGTCGTTCACATCGATCTTCGTCGAGGTAGCAATCACGTAGGCCTGGTTCACGCGACGGAGGGGCACGCCGTTCACCTTGAAGGGGCCAGTGACGAGGAGAAGGCCCGAAGCGAGCTGCTTCAGGAAGACAACACGCTTGCCGGCAAAGCGCCCAGCAAGGAGAATGAGCACAGTGCCAGGCGTGATGCTAGCACGCAGCTTGGAGGGCTTTTGACCTTGCGCGACACCTTGGGCTGAGGGGCGTCGACGGCAGGGTAGTACTTGTGCGCCCGCTGCGCCGGAAGCGTGCGAGTGCCCTGCCGAACGGCTTGGTCTTGGGAGCAGCAGCGTTGACGGCAGCCATTGCGTTCTTTGGAAGGGAGATGGGGGGAAGCAAAGTTAGCGTCGGCCACGTCGGCAGGGCCTGCTTGTAGTGCTCTTACTCACCAATCGAGCCTTGATGGTCTTGCGGTTAGCAGGGCGTCCAGAGCGAGGACAGCGGACACCACCGCAGCGGGGAAGACAAGAGTAGGGTTGGCCTTCAAAATATTTAGCGTACACACTTGTGCAGTGCGGACATCGCGATAATTCTGCCGCAGCACTACACGGCCGGAGTGCAGGGCATTGACTCGAGGGATATTGACCGGGGCCATGCGCACGTGACCCGTGCTGGCTGGCTTTCTGGTTCCAACGTTGAACGTTGAATCATCCGCAGGCATCACGTGATGCGTCGCCCAGCGGCGGTGGTCCCAGCCCACGCCGATTGGCTGCTACGATCCCAACCTGGAGCTCACCGCCTTTCCAAGAGCGTAGCAAGGCCAGGGGCTCTATGAATCTTGGACATAGACAGGATGAAGCTACGCTCGCCTGGCTCATTCAGTAGTAGTCGTGCCAGAGATGGCTCGGTGTATTGTCGCGAGGATCAAAAAATGCATGCTCCCTATATATATACACCCTTTTTTCGAAGAGAAGAAACACACTGTGAGGTATCCAGCAATCTGTGGAATCGCATCTGGCCGTATACCATCATGCTATCAGATGTTGAACCTCTTGAGCCACGGGTTGCTCGAGCGTTTGTCTAGAAGGGTTCTTCAGTCCCTCCTCAGGCCTCAGACCTATAGGAGAGAGTTCTACTGTTTTCTCGCTTTTGTACGTGCCTTCCTTGCTCCGCAGCCAGACCGGAGGGCGGGAGCAATTACGTGTGGCTGCATATTCATGTCCTTCTGTAGGTGTTGCTAGTTGGCTTATACCATAACCGTCACCATCAATGCAATTGGATCACCCTCGAAGGCCTTCAAGACTCCACACAGGTAATAGTGATAACACTCGGCACCTTTGTGTGCGTTGCGTGTGTGAGTCATGTTAGGACGGCTATATAGTACCGTGGTTTGCCCACGGTTCAGAACGCTCTTCTGTTCACTCTCTGTGGCAGAGTATGGGTGGCCACATATAGCGATCAGTCGGTTGTTTTTGGTCGATCTCCAGCAGCTTCAACGTCTTCAACCTATATCAAAAAGCTACATCAGCTCTCGTAATGTAACGTATCAAGTCGATGTAGGTGGGGAAGATAAACGTGATAACAGAAACGCGTTCGCGACATGTAGCTCCGCAGACATATTTCGGCAGAAGATGACAACTGTGTGGTGATGTAGTGATGTGACGATAGAACATCAGCAGCCGTGGCGCATATGTTTCGTGTTCCCTCTCCCGAGTCTCTATGCCTCCGCGATATTTCGCCACCTCACTGATGCGAGTCATCCAACATGATGTAGGCGGCTGTGGTGCATGTGGACGATGATATAGAACATGAGCGATGATCGATCATATTTGACCCTATAGGTCAGTGCGGGAGCGACAATGGGGTCGAGAGATTAGGTCCAAAACGCACAGTGGTTACCGGTTGGAGAGACCTGCCCACGGATCGGCGGGCCACAGAGCGGGATCCACATTTGAAATTTGGGCGATGTCGTTGGTAAACGAGATGCACATGGCCAGGTGATTCAGACCAGAGAGCACACCAGATACTTGCTGCTACATAGTCTGCGTTATGCGCCTACGCCGCGTCCCGGGCAACCGTCTCAACCCCGGCGCGGTCGGAGATGCTGCAACCAGTGCCTACACCTCCGGTCCCCCCGAACCCACACCGCCACTATCGCCCCGTGCTGCCTTTTTACCAGCCTGCCACTCCCCACTCTCGGCTCCCCTTTTGATTCGGTTGCCCAATTAAACGCCCCTACGTGCCCCTGCCCGCGTCCCGCGGCCATCAATTGCGGTTGCCTGAGCAGCAGTTGCACGGCAGAAGAGGAGCTGCAATGATCGATGGCGCGATGAGAGACGGATGAAGAGCGATGCCGCGTTGGAGAGCGGTCGGCATCATGGTAGCGCCGATATTTGGGGCCTCGCTCTGTACCAGTCTGTACCAGTCTATACCAGTTTTAGATCTTATCCCCCCCTATCCCCCCGACGGCCCTATAGAGCAGCGGGAACAAGGAACCGCGCACGCGCAAACCTTACCGGCCTGCGGATAACAGACCGGCAGTGTGTCAGCGTCAGCAGTGCCAACGGCCTGACTGCGCCCAGGTACTAAATCAAATACAGCAACCGAATAAAACCCCCATGTGGCGGTGGGGAGGTTAAAAGACATCTGTTGCCCCTCTCTCAGATCTCAACCCCCACACCTATTCCTACCCCTACCACCCCATCCACCTCCATCTCCACTACCTACCCAAGTTCATGTCCATACTCGCTGGCCGACCTTGTAGGTCCCTCCCCTTTCTCTTGCTTACTTCCACACACTCGGCCCGCAGAGCAAAGGGGGACTGACACGCAACTGCGCCTCTTCAGGCAACCTGATGGCGCTTGGACCTTACGTCCGCTGCCCCTTTTGCGATAACATCATTGTCAAGCTGAACGAGTGCACATCTTGCCACCATTCACTCGTGGGGGTCCGATGCAACGAGCCATAAGTATGGTCTGCTGTGCCCCCTTTCCCCAATTCCCATCGGTCCTGTCTCTCCTGTTATAATACGTTCTCTCTTCTCAATTCCCACAATTCTCTTCTCTTCGTCAACGTCAATATCTGCCTGTTCATACCCGCACCATTTCTCCTCCCTCCCATACCCCCCCCCCCCCCGCTTCCGTCGGGGTCTGTGGCCATTTTGTTATCCCTTGCAGCGGGACAACGGCCCCATTCCATATCCAGTATCCCAGCATTTTCATGAGAGGGGCATGTGGGGTCCCGGATCATACAAGTCAGGAGTCAGAGCTAGCCAGGAGTCAGGCCTCTCGTCAACGCGTCAGGCCAGCACCACGCGATTTTGTGTTATCGGATAGTCTCGTCCTCTAATTGTGCTTGCCACCCCAAGAGGACCCATCGCGCATTCATATCAGGTACCTACCTAACGTAGACATCATACTTGCGTCTCTATTGGGTCAGGTGTACTCAAGCAAAATGTCACGCCCCGTGGCTCTTGCAGCGGCATGAACCGTAAACGTACGAGACCCATGAGCTGAAAGAATGGCGGCTAGGGCGAAGCACTAGAGTAGGCGATCAATGGGTGAGCGCGATGAATCGGTCACACCAATGAGAGCCCAGAACCGCGGTTGTCCGCTAACTGAGAAGTAGCTACGCTAACAAGCTGAGGACGATTGCACTGTGCAAGGGAAGATGGGAACAGGGCGAAACAATGAGGAGACTTCCTCATACCAGTGGCTTGGCCGCCAAAGGCAATGGCATATGAGTGTATGATCAGGCCATACTCTTAACATGAACAGCATGAACATCGAACTCCGTTGTCGGGACGCAAAGTGCTGGTGGGGTCAACGTTGCCTTCATATGTGAGTCATCCATTGTGCATCATACATCCTTGCACTATCATGGAAGATGGGTTTGCCTCGTATAGAACGTGTAGATTGACCCTACGTGCATCTGGAGTTCTGGACTCTCCCGTAACTTCCGGGTTGAACATGAACGTCCTCAATGCTGAACATTGGTCAACGTTCAAGGGAGCCTTTCAAAAGGAAAAGTCGAGAAGCTTGCCCTGCTGCGCGCTCAAGCGGGCTAGCTCGAGGGTGCGAATGGCAATCGCCACCTGCTCCACCTTGACAGCCTGAACAGCGTCGATGGCGGTATTGCGCGCGGCCACCTCGGTCCCCGGAAGCGCGTTGGCTGCAGCCACCGTCTGGGCCAGGTTGCGGTACAGGTCCATGTACCGTCCCTGCAGCTGCGGCACTTCCTCCTGCTCCAGCGCCAGGGAGCCGCACGGTCCTGAATGGGCTCGGTGGCAAAGTTGCGCGTGCGCGCGGCACCGGCCAAGAGGGTGAGCGTGGCGCGATCTTCGTGCCGACCAAAGGTATCGGCGCGTACGTCAGCATGGGCCTTGAGCTGCGCTTCCTGTGGGTCCAGACCATAGGTCAAATAGGACCCCCGCGACCCATACACCTTGAACCGTAGCATCTTCTCGTTCGTGAACGGGGCCAAGACCGAGGCAGTGAGGCGGCAGTGCAGCCCAGCAGGCACGGTGCCTGCCGCGGGCGAGTCGGCCGGAAGCGGGGCGCCAGGAGGATAAAAGAGGTGCGCCTCGAACCCATCGTCCACCTCGGGCGACTGCTGTCCTCGCGAGTTACGCAGCAGACCCAAGACCGACTGCGGCGGACCAAACAGGCTGATGGCTACCCCCACCGAGCAACGCATCAGTATCGCTGCAGTTTGTGAGCAGAGAAGAACGTACCTTGGTCAACGAGGTGGCTGCCCAGATCCCACAGCATCCCACCTCCCTGTGCTGGCAGCACCTCTTCTCTCCACCCCCCCTTAGACAGGGGCGGTATCGGTCAAAGTGCGACTCGAAAAAGAGAGGAACACCAATGGTTTGCGGCGCACGGGGGTACCCGGCAATCGAAAGGGATGAGGCGCGTTCTTCACTGCATCTGCAGTAGGAGCGATTGGAGCGTAAGAAAGTCGGCATCAAAACGGCGGTCTGGCACGGCACAAAAACGGAAAACAAGTTAGCTCGATCGGTCAATCATCTCGCCCTGGAGGATAACAATGAGAACGTACTTTGGTAGGTGTAGCAGACCACTCCATGCTGCTCTGCCACCGCCTGAAGTGTCTTGACATCTTCCGAGCTCAGTGCCAACGGCTTCTCACACAGCACGTGGCACCCATGCTCCATAGCCTTCTTGGCCGTGGCAAAGTGGAGGCTGTTGGTGATGGTAATAACCACCACTCCACCCACAGGCAACCGGTTGGGACCCTGAAAAATGTCGTCAATGGTAGGGTGTGGGCGGAGGGGAAGGCTTGGCTGGCCGAGGGCTGGGAAGAACCCGGGCGCTGCTGGATGGAGTGCAGGACAAACTGCGGCAAGGCCAACAGAAGGGCAGGTGGAACGTGTGAGCAGAGCTGCCGAATCCCACGAGCGTGACGGGGATGGGAGCCGATGAGGAGGACATGACAGGCGAAGGGTGGATGAGATGCAAGCCGATGGTGGTGGGAAGAAAGGTTAGGCGTTGAATGTTGGACGCTGACAGAAGATGCCAAGGAAATGGCAACCACCCGCCCCCATCTGAGACTTGTGCCGCTGCAAAGCGAATGGTGTAACCTGTCACGTGACACACCACAGTGGCGGAGTTTGGCCTCTCAGCCTCTCAGCAAGGCTGCCTCTATCGAGGCGGTTCACTAGTAGCGTAGGACCTAATAGTTGCAAGAATGGCGCAGGGCAGTGGTAGAGCACAAGGGTCCGTGCGGAGCCATCGGTGGGTGAGGCCTGAGGACGCGGGACGAGGAGTGGGTCACCGGTCACCGGAGAGAGCACTCGAAATGTGGCTGTCGCTTCGGGTTTAACACGTTTAACGTTTAACGTTTAACGCCGGGAGAGCTACGAGCTTCCAATGGGTTAACAAAAGGTCCTCTGCAGGTGTACGAGAAGGGAACAATCAGAGATCGTTTTTTGTAAGCCCCTCAGGCTTGACGCTCGCCCATCTTGAGTGCAACCGGGAAGAGAAGGAGGAGGAGGACGAAGCGTGGCGTTATGTGATGGTTTCGGGGTGTGGGGGTCGCGCGATACTGTGCACGCTTAGTTTGCCTAAGCTTCAAGCTTCAAGCTTCAAGCTCAACACTCCCCAACACTGGTGACTGCCAGTCTCTCCCGCTAAGCCCGTTCCCCTTCAGCGTTCAGTGGTAACGGGATCAGTCCGATGTTCGATTGATTTCCGGTATTCGGACGATCGTGAGGACCGTGAACGTTGAACGTTGAACAACTGAACGTACCGCGTACACGTTCAACGGTGACATGTGACATCGCGCTCTCGCAATTACTTCACCTCTTCGAATCCCGCTGGTGAGTTGAACATGAACCTGAACGGCTGGCTCGGCAGTGTGAACGTTGGTGTTGACATCCGTCCTAGGACCGCGCGGACCCTGAGTCACGTGAGTCAGCTTTCATTCCTTCCGAGCTCGCACCAGTCTTCTGGACGAGTCAGTCGCAGAAGCTTCTTAGTCCAATACGACGTTCAGTGCTCACATTCTGTGGTAGTAGCGAGGCCGACAGAGTTACATCCTTATCTGCTCATCCCTGAGCTGGCCAAAACTACACCCACAACCATGGGCGCCAACGCTAACACCGATCTCTCGGTCAGCGACACCACAATGGTGAACAAGCGCGATTACTGGACACCAACCGGTCGCGATCCGCCACCGATTGGCACCGACAACGAGGAACTCATGATGCTTTGCGCCGAAGCGCACCTGTGGTTCAAGAAGACGAACGACATCGATGTCGTTAAAGAGAAGATCAACAGAGCTATACACGACAGAGCCGAGTGGCTTGGATGGAAGGACGAACCTACGTCTATCACGACAAACTGGGTTCGACGGGCTACGAATTTTGTGGTGCAAAACATCCACCAAATGGAAACTCAACCCAACGCAACTTTGGGGGCACCTACAGGCGCAGCCTCGCGACCCGAGTACGACCTTTACAGATCACTACGCGAGTCTCCCACCAAGAATATCAAGTGGCCTGATCTGAACAAAGACCCGTCCGCCTACAGCGCTTGGGAAGACGAATTTCTCTTCGCGATAACAGATGCCCACCCCCACGCAAGCGACGTCGTCCAGAATGGTCGCAGCTCCCGCTACTTCACCGAGGACCTCGACAGACGCTTGCACAACCTTCTTAGGGAAGCCATGCCGTCAACCCTCTTCCGGACGATCCGCACCCACCACGAAATATCATGCACCCAGGACACGCTGAACATGCTGCGTCAGCGGTATGGATATACGCCTACCGCACAAACAGAGGGCCTCTACTCATTCGCTACTTTTCGGCCGACCAAGGAAACCGATCGGGTCGAGACTACCTCGACTACATGGAAGAGATCAGTGCAAGCCTGACGCGAGCGGGCATCCCACTTACGGAAGAGCAGGAACGCACTGGGATCCTACTCGGCTTACGCGACATGAGCATTCGCCAGCGTGAAGAGCGCTCGAGTCTAGACAAGTTACGGCAGGCCGTGATGGACATACCAGCCGCCACGTATCCCGGTGGAGAAAGGAAGAGAAACGGAGGCAAGCCGGTCAACGGAGGAACGCCTTGGACTCGACCCGACAGCGGGGGACGACCCACCAGCGGGGGAAAAAACTCCAGCGGGGGCAAAGCCGGCGACGACAACCTCGCGGACACAAAGACCAAGGGGCAAGACCGCACCAACCAACCCTGGCGCAGCGCGACGTCTAATAAACCTGTTGTCCCTCCGCGCAACCCAGGCCGAGCCAACGCTCACGTCGCTCAGAGAGCGAGCTCTCCCGAGTCTGAAGTGATTGACGTTGATGCGGGCACAGCTGACTACTAGGAACTCGGGGGCGAAATGCGAATCATCCGGGCATTATATGACAGTGGGGCATTCCCATCCATTTGGAAAGACAAATCCGTCTTCACATCCATGACCCCTTGCGACGACGAGATAGAGGTTGCTAACGGGACACATGTAAAGGCGGAAGGACGAGGCACGGCCACAATCCGTATCCGATGCTTAGGAGGACACCAAATGGAGATAAAACTCCCCAACAGCCTATACATGCCCCGTTTCAGCCGAAATCTCGTCAGTGTAGCACACCTGTCGAACACCGGAATCGCATCATACTTCGCCCCACACCAGAAGGGTATCTGGCTTGGTAACCCAGGATCCACCCTACGAAAAGTAACCGGCAGTGACTATCAATTCACGATCTTACACAACCCGCGAACGCCACCCACACCCCTGCGGGCCATGGCGACCAAACCGATCAAACCGGCCGACCCACCCTCAACCCCAAACTCCCTCGCAGCATCCCTGGCCCTGGACCACGTCTCTAAAGCCCACAAACGCTGGAACCACGCAGCCATCGACCTCCTCCCCTGGCTTACACGATCGGAAACCGCAGGCCTCCGCGTCACAGCCAAGCATATCTCCCTCTGTCGTTCAGAGTGGGATTGCCCAACATGCGCGGTGGCACTAGCGACAGCATCGCCCCATCCGAGCCGGGACCGCCTCCGATCCAAAAGACCTTTCGAGGTCCTCCACGTCGACGTAGTAGACCTCCCCCGGGTAACCGGCATGGGGCACGGATACGCCCTCGTCGCCGTTGATGACTTCACGCGGTACGTCTTCACCACAGCGATCCCGACAAAGGGCGCTGCAACGAAGGAACTGCGGAACCTCATATTGCGGGAGCAACGCTACGGCCCGGACAGACTGCTGCGGACTTTGCGCACGGACAACGCCCCCGAATTGACAAGCGCACTGCAACCTTTTCTGGACGAGCAAGGCATCACGTCAGAACGGACAATCCCGGGGCAGAGTGCTAGCAACGGTGTGGCTGAGCGTGCCATCCGAACCATAACGACTCGTGCAAGGCAGTTGCTCTTGGGTACAGGTCTTCCGACGTCGGACTGGTGGGAACACAGCCTCCACGCTGCGTGCTTCACCCAAAACCAAATGCCACTCAAAACATCCGGGGAAGACAACAAATCGCGATTTGAGCGATACAAAGGCCACGCATACTCGTTACCGATGCAACCCTTTGGCCGCGTTGCATACCTCCATCTGCCCGAGTCACGCCGCGAGCACAAGCTCAGCGCGCGGGCAGAGGAAGGTATGCTGGTAGGATACCACCATCAGCGCGGATCAAAGGGATGGCTCTTCGCCACATACCAACCATCCCTGGGTACCTTCACCTACCGCTGGTCGAAACCGTACAAATGGGGCAACGCCATCTACCCCCATCTCCACCCCGACCACTTCCCACCCGACATCTCCAAATCACCTCAAATTAAAATCGACAGTGAAAAAGACGCTAACCCTACTCCGCCAGCCGCGGCAGCACCCATGCCCCGAACCGCCGCCACACCCCAGACACCCGCTCCCACCACCACCCCCCCTCCGCGCCGCTACCCCCCCCCTCCGCCAGCGCACCACCCCACCTCCCTCGACCTGCACACACTCCCAATCGCTGACGACCCCACCGACACGACCTACCATGCTCGTGCTGCAGCCGCCACGCCCCACTGCGCCGCACCAGAGATCGGCATCGCCCGCCCCCTACCTGACACATCCGCCCCCCCGTTTGCCGACACAGTTCAACCTCCCGAATACGCCGCCATGACTGCTCTCAGCGCACCCATCCACCCGGACACGGTTCAGCTCACCAAGGATGGCGTACCCCTCGCTCCCAAGACGCTCAAGGGTCTCGAGACTCACCCCTCCTTTGCCATGGTCAAGCAGGCTATGGCCGACGAGGTGGCCACACTCGCGCGATACGGCACCTACGAGGCTACGTACCCACCACCGGGTGCACAAATCCTCATAGGACTATGGCGCATCACCACAAAGACGGACGCCGAGGGCCGGTTCCTGCGCCACCGCGCGCGCTTTGTCGCGGGCGGACACCAACAATCGGCCGAGACTTGGGGCCAGACGTTCGCACCATCGGTGCGCACACCTGCCATCCTGACCCTCGTCGTGCTGGCCGAGAAGTATAAGTTTGGCCTCTTCTCGGCGGACGTCAATGCAGCGTACCTGAACGCCCCCCTCGAAGAAGCAGTCTACATCCGCCCACCCCCCTACTTCCCCGAAGCGGGTGGTCGCGTGTGGCGTCTCAAGAAGAGTCTATACGGGCTACATCAGAGCGGAGCAAACTGGGCACGATACATCCGGAACCTGCTGCGTGACAAGCTCGGCTTCACGCAAAGCTTGACCGAGCCCTGCTTGTTCGTGCGCGCTGCACCACCGGGTGAGCAGATCCTCCTGGCGGTCCACACCGACGATCTGCTCCTCGCATGCAAGTCACACCAAAAGTACGAGGAGTTTATGGCCGAGATAAACACACACATTGATGTTCGTGGTAACGGTCCCCTTCACTACCACCTGGGATGCCAATACGATCGGATCGGTGGGGAGCTGTACCTGAGCCAACCAAAGTTCATCGAGGAAGTGGTGGCAAAGCACCACATCAAAGCCCCGTGGATCCGGACTCTCCCACATCCCGTACGGATGATACCGCCCCGTGCCGACCCTGAACCCCCATCCCTCCCAGCCTTGCGCAAGGCATATCAGGGGAAGATCGGATCGGGACTGTGGGCTGCACGAATGGGCCGGCCTGACTCCCTCTTCGCTATCACGGCCCTCAGCAGAGCCGCTGCCGACCCATCGCAGCAGCATCATCAAGCAGTCGATGACTTCCTTCGCTACCTGTACCATACTCGAGGAAAGGGCCTGAGGTTGACCCCAACATCAGATGCACCGGCCATTGCGCTGTATACAGATTCCGACTTGGCGGGAGATCCCATCCAGGCACGCTCCACATCTGGATGCCTACTGATGGTGTACGGTGTGCCGGTGTCGTGGCGATCCATTCTTCAGCCGAAGAGCGTTACCAGTACCGCCGCCGCCGAATATACGGCAGGATATGATGGACTGGTTGACGCCAACTATGTCAAGAACATCATGATCGAGCTTGGGGCCATCGGCGAGGGTACACCCATTCATTGGTATTGCGACAATAAGTCTGTCGTCGATCTCGCCCACAAATTTGGCAGCACCGGCAAGCTCCGAGAGCTGAAGATCCGGTACCACAATGTACGGCAACACGTGGACTCGGGCGAGGCCATACTTGTACACATCCCCGGCGAAAGGAACCCAGCGGACGTCCTCACCAAGCCTCTCGGCCGTCCCGCCCTGACAAGCCATCTTGCTCAACTCCGCGTCGAGGAGATGGATCCAGTCCACATGACTGGGCCCTCCGGTCAGCGGGGTGTTGACATCCGTCCTAGGACCGCGCGGACCCTGAGTCACGTGAGTCAGCTTTCATTCCTTCCGAGCTCGCAACCAGTCTTCTGGACGAGTCAGTCGCAGAAGCTTCTAGTCAATACGACGTTCAGTGCTCACATTCTGTGGTAGTAGCGAGGCCGACATTGTGACAGTACTAGATTCGCCCTGCCATGCACATGGCCGGCGCCGCCCAACGTGGCAATGGGACGGCTACCACGGCAACCATTCATCCCAACAACGACTAGTGGCTAGTGACTAGCAACGCCCCCGCCCTACTGACAGCTTGAAGGCTGGCACAGCCTGAGGCTGCCGAGGCCCATTGAACGAAGGCAGTATGCCCTCCCCGCAAGGCAAAGGAGAGGGGGCATGGGGCACCCGGCCTGTTGCTACATATGTACAACCGTGTATGCGAGTGTGTGGTATGCAGTAAGGTACGAAGCCCCGGTCTCGGTAACATGTAACATGAGAGAGGAAGGCGCGTTGCTCGCTGAGGGCTGAGGGGCTTACTGCGCTAGGCTCCCCCTCCCGAGATTGGGGAAGCTCAGGCTCGGGCTTAAGCGGTTTCCGTGCCAAAGAGGGCCGGAACTTGTACTGCAACTCGACTCGAGAGGCGTTGCAACCATGCTCCAATCTATCGATGCACGCAGGACAAGTAAAAAACCAGGAAGAGAGAGAAAAAAAGAGTTAGTCCCATCGAAGCAGACGAGGAACGCATGATGCATGCGATAGAAGAGAACGGAGGACGTACTCAACGGCTGCTCACTCGGCAAAGGCACCCCTTTCAATTCGCGCACCACCCTCCCATCCGCACTCACACGCGCAATCACCTCCACTGCCTGGCCCGCTTCAAGCTGAGGCAACATCGACTCGGGACTGAGGTGGACCTCAATCGTGCCCTGGTCAGCGGCTTGGAGCAAGGCCGTCTCCCCCGTCACGCGCTGCAGTACGCCCCATACCCGTACCGTGTGGCCCACGTGCTCCGAGAGCGAGGCAGTTCACCAGGGGGACCGACATGCTTGGGTAGGACTAGGGGGGTAAAGGTGGAGGTGGAGTAGGGCGATGGGAGAAGTGGGGGGCGAGAAGAGCCCGCCACGCAGCTTTGCGGATGATGCATGGTGCATGATGCATGATGAGCGCACACCTGTCACCGAGCCGCGTCGCGTCGCGTCGTATCGCGCTACTTCCGCTTGCGCCTTTTTTTTCCCGCTGCGCCCACGTGGCCGCGTCAGGCTCCGTTTCGCTGCTTTCGGCGACGCATCTAACATGCTCACAGCAAAAATGGTCACGTGCTGCCCGTTCGGCGTTAAGTGGTTACGTCCCGCGTCAGATCTATACAGAGGGTCCGTCACGCGTCACGCGTCAGCGCTTCAGGGAGCATCCAGGGCAGGAAAAGGGGCTGTGATATGCGACATGTGATTCTGACTTCCTGTGACTCAAACCAGCAGCCACCGTATTAAGCCACCGTGCCTAGTCACATGTCACATGCACCATGGCTAGTGATTTCAACCCGACAAGCGACTCGGGAAGAGTAGAGGGTTAGAGACAACTTCTGCGGATCTGCAACCGTCTGGAACAATATGTGAGAAGGCACAGCCCGGGGAAATAGTGAGGAAAAGAAGAGACTCGAATGGGATTCGAACCCATTGTTGACCAGGGTCCTATGGGCCGCCACCTCCGCGGCACTTCTGACCATCTTACTCATCCGTGCACCACCAGTATCCCTATCCCCTGGCCTAGTGCCGCTCTCCTTTCTTCTTCTTCTTCTTCTGATCCTCAGTCTGGGTTCAACCAGCTCCTGTCTTCTCTCTGCCATAGCATAACTGCACTTAGGACGTCGCTGGGTCACCAGGATCATTACCCATGTCATCGCCTATTGGCCAGGGATGCGTTACCACTACGCTATCGAGCCGGGATAAGAGCAGCTGCAGGATCACAGTCTAACACAATACTGGACACAAAACGACATGCAGCTACTGCAACAAAACCACACGCCGCCGCACCCCAAACGACCGAAAATGGCCGTAAAGAATGTCCCATATGGAAACCCTGAGTTCAAAACATGGACGCCCCTTCGCTTCGCACATGGTATCCACGCACCCAGCGCCGCTGGCTCGCTATCCAGGTGATCAGGGGCGGGAGTACGCTGGACAAGCAAATGCAGTATGGCCCTCTGCCAAGGAGATGAGAAGAAGGGCGTCGAGTACAGAAAATGCGGACACGAACCAAGAAAGGAAAAGTGAAGCCTAAAAGTGGTGGAGGAAAACCTGGCTTGAGCGAGGCACGGAAGTCCGTACGCTCCCATCGCGTGCCGTATACATGCCCCGACAGACTGGGGCGGGAGTAAGAAAAAGTGGATAGGGAAGGCACGGGAGCAGGTAAGCAAAGCGTGAGGAGAGGATGAAGGTACGAAAGGACAGGGAAAGGGAAAGGGAACGAAAGGTGAAGGGGAAGGGGAGGCATATGGGTGGGGGCCCTACCCATGAGCAAAGCTCGACCGGGCGCGCAGAGCGGAGCCAAACTTGAACAGCACAAGCGGGATAGGAGCCAAGAGGACAGCGACACAGCGAGCAACAGGCTGGCAAATCGCACATTCATCGCTTCAAACATTTGTGTTGCAAACAGCGGCATTCCGGCGCCGGCGGCAGACCGGACAACCGTGTTGGACGCCAATGCCGAAGCGGCGGCAAAGAGGTAGGCCTCTACCACGTAGCTTAACATGCTGAGGAACAGAAGGAGAATACTGAACCCCAACAGACCCAAAGACATAAGTGGACTCCAGTAGGAAATGGAGGGGTAGGACGTGAACCCAAACCTAAAAATTCCAGTATTAGTGAGGGTTCCAACACCGGCCAAGGGGAAAGGAGGATGGAGGCGTACCAGAAAAAGGAAATGAAGAAGGTAGCCCCGCCCAGGATGCCAACAACCAGGCGTTGCTCAGGAGCGACCGTGCCGGTGGGCGAGGCCTTCATCAACCGCACGTATCGAGGGTTCTCGATAAACACATAGCTGAGCACGCCGATCACGCCACCCAAAAGAGAGGAATGAACATAAGTCCGCCAATAAGACTGTTAAATCCATGCCCTTTCGGTTTGGGCGTCTCAAACTCAATGGGAACCGCTTCGAAGAGGAGGTAAAGAACACCGTAAACAAAGCTGGACCGACTTTATGTTAGTGTACTGTGCGTCTAGGAAGGGAAGAGGAAACAGGAGAGTGGAGAAAGGAGCGTACCTAGTGTAAACAGTGACAGCCATAAGCATGGGTTCCTTAAAAAGCATAATGAAAGGTTTTAGCAAGGTAGCCTTCAGCATTTCGCGGACGTCGAGCTTGATCATTTCGATGGGCGCAACGTAACGCTCGTCGCCGGTTTCCTTGCGGATGCGCTTGGCCTTGCGAGCAAGAATGATGGGGGCATAGGTTTCCTTGATTGTGAAGGCGGTGGCGAGCCAGCAAGCGCACGAGAAGAAGAAGCACGTCCAATACGTCCATCGGAAATCCACCCCACGCACCGCAATGGCACCGGAGACTACTGGGCCAAGTGCAGGTCCTGTAGGGTCGGTCCAAGTCAGTAATACAGCCCAGAGGTAATACGGTAGCGGAATGCGAGTGAGTGAGTGTAGGGAAGGGGGATACGCACCAGCAAAGGGGCCAGAGAGAAGAGTGACATGGCTGTTCCACGGGTCCCTGCGTCCCAAACGTCTGCAATCACACCACCACTGTTGGTCAAAGGCGAAGAAGCAAATGTGCCTGCCAAGAAGCGGAATACAAGACCCTGCGGTGTTGGGAGCGAGGGCACATCCGAGATTGAATGCGGCATATCCAGTCAAGGCAATCATAAACGTGGGGTACCTCCCTACTCGCTCACTCAACGGGCCCCATAGGAGAGGGCCGACAACGTAGCCACTATCGTTGGATTAGCCAATTGGACCAGGGTACAAAGAGAGAGAGATCGGGTCACGGACGTACCAGATAAATATGGAGATCGTCAAGGTGGCCACCTCACGTCCAAATCCAAACCTTTCATCACAAAGGGCACTGTCCCATTGGGGCGGACGAGGTGAAGGTAGAGTTGAGGACGAGAAAGCCGGACAAAATGGTAATGTACCATCGGTAGGTGCGGGACCAGTTTTGTGGGTTCTCTGGGTCGTCCTCGCCCTCCCAGCCAACAATGATAGGGCCGTCACCATTATCGGGTTGGGGTTGTTCCTCGCTATCTGCCCGTTCCCCGTTCTTCTCAATGTCGGCAACAGGGGAAATGGGGGTGTCGACTGGCTTGGCGTTAGGGAGGTCGGGATGGTCGTCAGGGTGGTCGGAGATGGTGACCGACGAGCTGTGCCGGTCGGGGTTCTGCTCGTCAAACACCATGGCTGAAGGTGAGGGGGCCAAGGCAGATGGGGGACGGGACGCAGACAGGGCAGGGCCGACGGCAAAGGTAGATCAGCCGCTGAAGGCAGAGTAAAGGCAGGGGAGAGATGGTGGGGGAGAGAGAGAGGGTGTGCTGGGGGCGTGCAAAAGGAAGGGGATTGGACGGTGGGCGGAGGGCGGGACAAGGAATGGGTGAGTGCCGTTCGAGTGTTACGCGATACGTCCGAGATCTAAGTGAACGAAAGGCAAGGGCTGCTAGTACCTGGGTGCTGTCCATCCAGCTCCAGCCTGGTTCCAATGGGTAACCCCGACGATACCCGCGGGTCGGACCAATTTTCAGAGGCGCACGACCAGCACGAGTAACGAACTAGTAACAGAGGTAACGAGTAACTAGTAACTAGCCACTAGCACGCGCAACGGCTCACAGATCATAGATCCCATGTCACCATGTCACCGTCAGCAGCGATCGATGATGTGCCTCTCAGCGTATCAGCACTACCGAGGGCAGGTGGTGGGCGTCACGTTGAAGGGTCGATGATCGCAATGATCGATGATCGATGAATATTAATCGATACAGGTAAGCGCCTGTCGCTGGGGCGTCGGACGCCTGGATCTGGCCACCGGTCCCTGGTTCCCGTAAAGCGTGCTGGGACCCGCTTGGAGCTGCTCCCACCGAGCCTGGCCAGCGCGCTGAGATCAGCCTCAGGCCTGAGCCTGAGGCTCAGGGCCCAGTATCGGTCACGCCCGAGGCCGCCTGCCGCTGGTCACCGGTCAGTATACGTACCCAGTACTCCGTCGCTAGTCACTCCTGTGACTTTTAGTCTGGAGTTTTCCTAGCCTGTCCTAGCCAGTCCCACAGCAGGTGCAGCTCTGCTAGCTAGTCCTTGCCAACTCCAGCGAGCCAGTACCGCCAGCCAGGCCGCGCCGGCCGGCAGGGGCGCTGCAGAGCGCTGCCTGGCCTGCTAGAAGTCAAACCACCAGGGCCTGCCAGGACACGCCCCCCATGCCCACGGTTTATCCGGGGGTCTTTGTCGCTGGTGCCCCGACACTCATCCTATGGGGAGCCGCGGACCGGTTTTAAATCTACCGACGCAGTTGGCGCCGTCCACCAGCTTAACGCCGGTACCCCCGTCTGCTCCGGCTGACCACCGAAAATGCATCCTCGATCATGATCATGATCATCGAACATCGATCATCGCTCTAAGAGCTAATTCGAAGAACAGGCAGGGAAAACTTTGCAGAACCTGTGGAAACAGTCCGAGCAACACTGCC
The DNA here is from genome assembly GCA_003971905.1 of Moniliella sp. 'wahieum'. Classification (NCBI taxonomy): domain Eukaryota; kingdom Fungi; phylum Basidiomycota; class Moniliellomycetes; order Moniliellales; family Moniliellaceae; genus Moniliella; species Moniliella sp. 'wahieum'. The sequence continues at coordinate 410,852 of RSEE01000040.1, read as the reverse complement.
TCTGTGCCCGGCTCCAGCTCCGCGGACGCGGACGGCCTGCCGCGCGGGGTTCCTGTTCCTGTAGCCCGTTGTCGGGCGCAGGTGGCACACAGGAAAGACCATAGGCTCAACAACAAGGGTGCTATTAGGTGCTAGGTGCCGGTGCCCGCACTTGCACAGCTGCAACTTTCAGGATGATTCGATGATCATCGGTTTTGATGCATGATACGTGACGTGGGAAAGCATGATGCGTTGCAAGAAATCCGTTACCGCATTGCTCAGCCTGGGCGCTCAGCCACCCCGTGGGCATGTGCGTCACCGCCTCAGTACCTCAGTACCACTTGCTCACTAGATTCCCACCCTGAGTACTGGCTGAGTACTGGTGCATGTGATGCATGTGATGGTACTCATGCGAGGCAGGCACTAGTCACTCTAGTCACTAGTGACTCAACACTAGTCACGACTCGGGTTGCATGCCACATGCCGCGTTTAACGTTTAACGTTTGCCATTCTTGGCTTTAAGCTTTAGGCCGTGGCCTTGGGCTGCAAGCGCAACACTTTCATTTCAGCGGGATCCTTTTTTCCAGCTGACTGGAAACGCTGGACGTTGAGCAAACCCAATAGGGCCGCGATCCCACTCTATCCACTCCGCACTCCGCGGACCAGGGACACATGTTGCCCTGGCCGCTTTGCGGCGCCGCCAGCGCGGTCACCGTCCCCGGTCACCGGTCGCACACCTCCGCGGCCTCCGTGCATGCGCGCCCCGCGGGTCCCCACACCGGAAATGAGGCTTTTCGGCTGCAGAGCTTGAGCGCCACAGGGCTTCAAGCTCCAGCGCCTTCCACGTCATCTCGTCATCCACGCTGAGGCCTGCTGAGGCGCTGAGGTCGGCTGAGGCACTGCTGAGGAACTGCTGACGCACGGTGGGTTGGGCTCCTGAGGCTCAGGCCTGTTCATGTAAATTCGATTGCTTCGCCGCCCCACCCCCCCCGAGCTTCGTCCAGAAATGCCTCCGATTATCAATTACCACGGTACTCCATTAGCTTCCTGCCACGATGCCCCTCCCTCTTCCATCGACCACACCATTTCCATTGGCTACTGTCTTTTTAGCTCTGGATGTCGGGTATGGGGGCAGGGGATCTGAGGCCGCGTATTCCGAGCTCGCTATTCTTGGCCTCGCGGCCCTTACTAGTTACTAATAGTGACTGAAGGCACTTTTGCTTTGGAAAAGCCAATGTTGGTGTGGTCACCTTTTTTAGACGCTCTGCTCGCACTTTGCAATTGGTGAGCCCGGTGACCGGTGACTAGTGACTAGTGACCGTCGCTCACGGTGAGCTCTGAGCCACAGTGCGTTTATTGGCCAAAAAGAGGAACCTTCAGTCCCTCCTTAGTAGGCCTCAGGCCTCGGGCCTAGGTGCTCGCTGTTTCCTCTAATTGATTTTTTGTCATTTCCTTGTTCCTGTGGCGACACAGAAAAGGAATCGTCGACACACCTAGCCTCTAGGAAGATCGGTCAGGGAGTATAGTGATTCAACTATCCAGGTCGAGCGAAACAGACAGGGAAGGGAGGGTGGTGTGGCGAGGAAAAGGGAGATGGTCTATATGACATGATGCGGGAGAGTGAGAGAGGAAAAGGGGGCTGCGGCGCGCGCGCGACCGTGGCTTGGCTAAATATCCCTTCACATGCCACGTGCATGGCAACGTTCCGCACCAGGAAGTCTCTCTATACTGTGGTTGGTTGGCATATACCTCCTCCTCCTCCTCCTCGACCATCACTGCTAGTGCGTTTGCATCGGGCTCTCGAAGGCCACCTGGACTCCAGTTTTCTCATCACACATAGCATCGCTGTATCCTCTTAGCATTTGAAGCTGTAGGGGGATACATATCACTTCGCGAAACCGACTCGCTCGCTCAGGGTTTGCTATAATAGCTTCTCGACACTGATCTCAAGAAGCCAACGGCCTCTCTTTGGCTTCCGTCTTTTCCTTCCAAATGTTTGGATGTAGCGCAAATTTTGCTTACGGGTGAGCGTGGTGGTGGACATGCAATATGAGAGTGAGAAAACCCATCTCCAGTAGTAAAACTCTTTGGCAGAGGCTTCTTTTATATAGTGATCAACCCTTTTGATGGCTGTCTTTTTTTCGAATGGCGTTGTACTTGTGTCGTACCCTAGTGTCGTGTCGTGGTCAGAGGAAAGAATGAGTCTGGAGTGCATTCGTGGCATTAGGCGCGTTTACTGCTTTGTCTCAACCTGCGAATTAAACAGCACTCGTTCTCCCTGTGTTCTCCATGAGTGGTCATCTTCTCCTGATCTGACGTGCCACACCATGTTTACCACACCTTCCGGAAGGTTGACTCCCTTGTTGGCTTTCCTCGTCCTCTCGAGTTCGTCATTTTGTGGTCCACCTCTATCCCTAATCCACAACAAAGACCTACATTGGTGCCTTCTTCAAACGCTCATTCTCCGAATGGGCTTGTCTTCCCCATATCTTTTTCCGAGTAGGATTGCTCATAGGCACGCTGCCACATATCCCCAAGTCCGTGTCTATACACAGCCTTTCCACACAAATCGACGCTTCTTCTACCGCGGAGTATACTAATAGGTTTCACCCTGTCCCCAGCATCACGTTCGGATTCACCTCCGAACAGAAAAGGACGAACTCCCGTGAGTGGACCTTCCATGCTCTCATAGATTTGGGCAATTCCGAGAGACGCCAACAAGCAACACATGCCGGATGAGCGGGTCGCGGTTTAGACGGAGCGTTTCTTTGCCCCAGCCATAAGCACTGTCAATGATATGGTTGGTGAGTATGGGGGGATGGCGGATGTTTGTATGTACACTGCATCCGTGCGCGAAAAGCCGTACAGAATTCATACCATCGGCATTCCTGCGCAACACGCAACTCATCTTCAGTTCTCTTTCAACAAATTACCGCGTACCCACTCTGGACTGTCGATGATGTCTTGCCCACTATAGTCTCCGTTTGTTCCCTAAGAAGGTGTAGACAACTAATATACTAATCTAGCCAGAGATCTTTTTGTGTCAAGTGCCAGGGACTGGAAGGCATCATTGTGCAGAGGTCCGCAAAATCCACACACCTTCATATTTTCCTGCTGGACGTCGGAGACTGGGGGGGAAAGGGCGTGGGAAGGACGCGCAGCATGGACCACACGTGGCGGGGAGTGCGCCCGTGCTTTTGATTGGCGAGAGCCCGAAGGAGGGCGGGGAGCCAGACTGGTATGGCCATCGATATTCATGCATTTTGATGCAGTATTGTGCGACGGATCCAGATCTGGTTGATGAGATGGTCATCGAGATCATATCGTCGATCACCGTGGGTGGGAGGGCCAGGTGACCGGTGATGTGATGTGGGATGGGCACTGGGCAACCACGGTAGGTCAGTCGATCAGGGCGGTCTTAGTATGTAGACATGGCCGCCGGCAAGCTAGGACGCTCGCTTGCAGCGGCCAACCCCCGCGTCCGCCGCCACCACCCTCTCCCTTGCTGCCGCCCTCCATGTCCTCCCCCCGCCCGGCGGGCCCGGATGGGCGAGGCATTGCCGGCAGCAGCAGCAGCAGCGGGAGCGCCGCCGCCACCCCCTCCCCTTACGACTACCACCACTACATCGCCCTCTACCTCGACGCTCACAAGCTTCGCCGTCCGCATGGCGATACGCCTACGCCTTCTGGCTCACAGTCGCAGCCTGTGCGCTTCTCGAGGGCCTCCGCCTCGCCCTTGGCCCCCGTCTTTCCTTCACCGCTTCCGCCACGTGTGGCGCAAACACGTCTCTCGCCCTCGCCTTGTCCATCCCGCTGGCGTCGCCCAGCCATTGCCTCGCTCCTCCTCCCCGCCGCGCTGACGCTGCTGCTCATCCTCCTCACGCTCATTGGCGCTGATTACCCCGACCCACACACCTCCGCATGGGACCTGGCTGCCGCATTTCCCTCTTCTTCCCCACCCAGCCTCTCCGCCCTCCGGGCACGGGTCCTGCACGCCGCACCATCGCTTGGACCCAAGGATCCTACCCCCCCGTCACTACTTCTGCCCCAACGCAGGCCTTGGCATATCGCACCTGGTGGACAGTAGGTGGCCGGCTGGGTGTGTTGACGAACGCGCTGGCCCCTCTTGTTGTCCTACTTGCGCTGCGGCAAGTCCCGTTTGCTCTACTGTCCTTTCGCGTATTTGGGGCGAATGCGTTTGATCGTCTGGCAAGCCTCCACGCATATGCCGGCCATCTCCTCTGGGTCGTCGCTACGGCGCATACCATCCCATGGATTGTCCAAGTGTCCAAAGATGGTTACGGGGACAAAAAGTGATCAGTTTTGCACTTGTCTGGACGCGCTTCCGCTGGGCCATCGTTTCCTATGGCTTCCTTACTCTCTTGGTGTTGCTCTCCCTTCCTATCGTTCGTCGCAAGGCGTATGAGTTCTTCTACATCTCCCATCTGATCTGCATCGTCGGCTTCCTCGTCGCAGGCGCATTGCATCACCCACCCTTAGCACCCTGGCTCTGGACTGCCTTACTTTGGTGGCTTGCAGAACGCATCCTTCGCGCCATCAAGGGCATCTGGATCAACGCCCCTTTCTTTATCCCTGAATACCCCCGTTCACGAGGAGGAACCCAAACTCCCCAATCCAGGCGAAGCGTATCCTATGAACCCGGTTCCGCGACCAGCGCCAGCCATACCAGCTGCTCCAGTTCCACTGTCAGCGCCGCGGCGAGCAGAGGGAGGGTTGAGGGTGGTCATTCCCTCCCTGCCACCTCAAGTGGGGTCCAACACAAGTCAGACGCTGCTCCCCATTCCCACATCCGTTCCACTTACTTCTCCGGCACGCTCCCCCACAACTATGCGAAAAGAAAAGGAGTACGAGGAGATTGATGCGCTTATTTCGGAGTATGGGGTGACCAGCCCCACCCTGTGCACGAAGTCATTCGGCTGGAGGACCCCGAAGCAGCTGGGGCTAACTTCTCGGTTCCAGCACCTAACCCCCGTGCTGCCGCACGCATTCTTCCCATAACCTACGATTGCAGCAGAACTGCAACCAGGGTGGGCCTATGCGCAGGTCTTGCCTGGGCAAACCATCCGGCTTACACTGCGCCTACTTCATCCGCTTCCTTGGTATCCGGGCAGTGGATCTCTCTATGCATCCCGGAGGTGAGTAGGCTACAATCTCACCCCCTCACCATCGCCTCGGCTGTAGAGAGTGCAGCGTTCGCACCCCATGCCCAGCCAGCGGGACCAGTCCCGGTAGTGTACCAGGATGGCTTGACCCTTGTCTTGCTCATTCGTGCCCGCCAAGGCTTCACCCGCTCCTTGTACACCTCGTTCCCAAAACGACCATTGGCACTCATCTCCGTGCGCTAGTCGATGGGCCCTTTGGCTCATCACCCCGTGTTGACTGGGAGCTCACCACACTACCGTCGTCATCTGTGCTGGGAGTGGCGTAGCATATGGTATTGCTTCCCTTCAGTACCTCTGTGCTGGGATGCTCAAGGCAGTCCAGACTCCCCTAGCTGCCGCAACGGGTGCGAATACGCTCCCGGCTGCGAGGGCCGTGGCGGCGCTACTGGGCGTGCCTGCGTTGCCTATCGGCGCGGCACGCAACACGAATGGAAGACGAACCAAGTGCACTTTGTCTGGATTATGCGCGATCTTGCCCACCTTCTGTGGGGGCCACTCCCCTCGGCGGTGCATCGAGGCGCTGCCGCCGAATGTGCTTAAAGTGGATCTGTACGTGACGGGATTGAGTAAGGAGCGGACTGGGCCGGTTTCCCTGGGCGCCGGGTACACCGATGGTGCCCCTTCCTCTTCCTTGCTCAACCTGCCTTCTTTGTCCGGATCGGGATCTACGATCAACCTCACCTTCCCTTCCCCCACCGCCCTTTTCCCGCATCGCCACCCCTGTCTCTGAGGTCGGTCTGACAGACTTTGAGGGCGAAGATGCAAGACCAGACCAAGTGGATGTGGGACTGAAGCGTTGTATTCCGAGGGTAAGCTGCGCAGCGCGCACTCGTAAAGCGACTCTCAAGCGGACCAAGAAACCCGGTCACAATGACAAGGACGCCAACCCCAACGGTCAAACCTTCTCGCCCACTTTTTTCCGGCGCGCGAGGGGCAACGGATCGTGCACGAGGGCCGCAGCGCACGTGCAGCAATGTTCCCCTTTTCCTCGGACTTGCCCCTGGCCAAGGAGGAGGAAGAGGATGCCCACGTCCTTGCTGAGCTCGCACATCCAGGACGGCCAGACTTGGACCGCACCGTACTTGAGGCTGTGCAGGGCAGCACAGGTCCGACGTTGGTCACCGCCTGTGGCCCACCCATCCTGGCGCGTGCGGTTCGGATCGCCGCCGCCCATGCCTCCGACCCTACCCGGGTTTGGAACGGCGACTCGCGTGGCGTGGTGCAGATCCAAGTGGAAAGCTTTACTTGGGGGGGGTAAGATCCCTCCCTTCCTGCCCTCCGCATATATACCTAGGAACGTTCTTCTCTGTCTCTCCTCGTGCTTTTGTGTACATTACATCCCCTCTCTTTGTTTTTAAACTGTATCCCCTTGTTCCCTCATCCCTTTCCCCCCGTCGGCCTAGTTCTTCCATGTACCACTGTGTTCATCATAGTCGTTATATGTGTATCCGCCATCCTCTCATTTCCCTCTCAGATTTGACTGTACACCTCCTCTTGCGCCTTTTGCGCCTTTGGTTCCGTTTGCCAGGCCTCGTCGCGGGGATGGTGTTTATCGTACCTTCACGTATCCCTCCTACATCCCGCGAAATATCCTGATCTGGCCACTCGATTCGTTTGTCGGTCGCCTACTAAGTACCGACACTTTCCTTTGGTGGAATTCGATCGTTTTGAGGATGAAGTTATTGTGTTGTGTGTGAGAGCAGGCGAGCAAATGCAGAGTCTGAGGTAGCTCGCTCAGACGTAGGATGGCATGTGTCGTAGCTCTGAGGTAGGATCAGTGGGGCACAGCGGTAAACTGCGTCTATACTGGTGGGAGTACACCAGAGGAAGATGTAGTGTATAGTAGCACGTTCAACGTTCAACGTTCAACGTTCTCACAGAGACAGAAGAGGCTGGCATCTCGAGACTGAAGGCTGTCGGACACTGTTGGGTCCATGGCACGAGTAGTGTACTGCGCACAGAGGAGACTATACCTATACTACTTTGTCCTGCACCAGGCCAGTGTTTCCAGGGAGACACTCTTATCCCCACGGAGGGGCAGTACTTGCCGAGTGTGAGTCAGAGTCGCGCGGTGCTTCTCACAGAGGGTCGAGGATCGAGTATTATCACCACAGCGTATATAATCGCCTTATCACTCAAAGCCAGGCCAGGGAGGCCTCAGGCAGGACGTCAGTGTGGGGACGGGTGGCGATCATAACCGAGTATCAGTCGATCCGCCGGGAGCAGATGCTATTATTACCCTCTGTATACGAAGCGTTGAGCGTATCACCAATATATAGCCACCGAACCAGCCGCCGTCTCTTCTTGGAATTATCTTCTCCTGCCCCTTTCGCCACAACCGGTTTTTGTTCTTTTTCTCTTCTTCTGTCCCCACCTCCATCCCCCCTACCACTTTTTCTAATGTCGTCTGCAGCTCCCAACCCCTTTGTGCGTAGGTCAGGTATGTGTCTCTTCTTTCCCCAAATGTCCTCCCCCACACCACATGTGACTTTGCTTTTTCTTTCGTGTTCAGCAAGTGTGGTGTGTGTGTAGGGATCTTTGCCTCACACTGTTTTTTGCTAACTATCACGGTGATCTTTCCCGTCGCATGCTGGACCAACGTTTGCTTCCTCATGATTGCTGCAACCATTAGGTCTTGCTCAACGCTTCCTCGCCCTGCCTCAGGGCCCCAAGATCCAGGCAGAATACATCTGGATCGATGGCTTTGGCGACATCCGGAGCGAAACAACGACACTCGACCATGCCGTCGAGTCGCTCGCCGATCTGAAAGAGTGGAACTTTGACGGTTCTTCCACTAACCAAGCGCCTGGAGGTAACTCTGACGTCTACCTTCGTCCCGCTGCATTCTATCCCGACCCATTCCGCGGTGGGGCGAACGTGATTGTGTTGGCCGAGTGTTACAACAACGACGGCGCTCCCAACCAGTTCAACCATCGGTATGCCGCCAAGAAAATTTTGGACCAGGTCTCACAGGCCGAACCATGGTTTGGAATTGAGCAGAGTATTCGCTTCTAGGCGAGGATGGGCGTCCGCTCGGATGGCCCCCGCACGGCTTTCCTGCCCCGCAGGGCCTTACTACTGTGGTATCGGCGCCGGTAAGGTGGTCGCGCGTGACCTGATCGAATCGCATTATGGCGCCTGCCTCTACGCCGGCATCACCATCTCTGGTATCAATGCTGAGGTCAAGCCAGCCCAATGGAGTTCCAAGTCGGTCCCTGTCTCGGCATCGCGATGGGCGACGAGCTGGTGGTGGCTCGGTACCTGCTTCTCCGTGTGGCCGAAGAGTGGGGTTAAGGTTACCTTTCACCCTAAAGCGGTACCCGGGGACTGGAACGGCGCTGGAGCTCATACCAATTACTCCACCCTGGCCATGCGTACCGAGGGCGGCATCAAGGCGATTGAAGAAGCGATTGCCAAACTTGGCCGCCGGCACAATGAGCATATTGCCGTCTATGGCACGGACAATGACAAACGTCTTACTGGCCGCCACGAGACAGCCACATTGGTCACTTTTCCTATGGCGTGGCCAACCGGGGTGCTTCAATCCGTATCCCGCGCAGCGTAGCTGCCGAGGGAAAGGGGTACCTCGAGGACCGCCGTCCTGCTTCCAACATTGATCCTTACCAAGTGACTGGCATCATTGCCGAGACAACGCTGCTGCTTTAGACCGCTGGCGGGTAAGAGTTTCGCGTTTTAACAATGGTACCACACTACTATTGAGATCACGGAGAGGCCCCCTCTCTGTCATTTTGGCTCTTTTCTTCTGCTTCTTCGCTCTGCCTTCAGAGGCATGTTTGTGACATCCTGCACAAATCTCCGAGACTCTATGGGTTTCTGCCAAGTATACTCTCCTTTTCCTGTTTTCTACATTGCTCTTTCTTCTGGCTGCTTGTTGGTACAATAGGAAGGGTCCATCTCCCCTTTCAGCTGTGGTCCTTTTGTGGCAAAATAGAAGACCAACAATTGAACGAAAATGCCTCTGAAGTTGAAGCAGAGGGCATGTGGAGAGACTACTTTTCTGTGCACGGGGCTTGGTCCTATTCGAATATGTGCCACCGCCAGCGCCACTGAGAGGGGCGGCGCTAAGCTTACCCTGCTGCGGCCGATGCCGCAGCTGGGGCCAGCCATGTGGCGGTGGCGGCAGCGGTGACAAAGGCGCGGACATAATGCGTACGGTACAAACATGCCGAGGGAAGGCAATATTTCAGCGCGGCCGCGCTGTCAGCGCTGTCAGCGTCAGCGCTCAGCCAAGCTCGGCTGGCTTCGGCTAGGGAGTGGTAGCGCTTATTAGCGCCTGGCGCTTATCGCCTATCGCCGCTCGCCAGGGCCACCGGGTCCTCGGCCGCCTCGCTGCTCTTCGCCACCACCATGACCGCTGCTCCCCACTCCGCTTCTCTGCCCAGCATGGCGTCCAGCGAAGACCGCTTCCGCTACCATCTTTCCCTCGAGCTCCGTCGCCATGGCATCGAGCCCACTCCTGCCCTCGTCGATACGGCGCTGCGCACACACCGTGCCAACATTGCTGCCAGCGCCAATGCGGCTTCGAGTGCCCGCACCCCCACCACCGCCACCAACAGCAACAACCACAGCAGCCCTGATTGCAAGCGTACCTCTACACCTACTAATATCACCCCTGAGGTTTCATCCGAGAAGCTGGCACTGGCTGCCGACGCTCCCACTTTGTCGCCTTTGTGTGCTTCTGAATCTGGCGATTGCCCTTACTCGACCTACGACTCTCGGAGTTTCGTTCGTTACCAACGATGTTTGGTATCCCCGAGCACGCACAAGCTCATTCTCTTTCTCCAGTTTACAACCTTTCACCAAGATCAAGCAAGAGTCTCCGTTCCTTGCTCCATCGGCTTTGGATGACTCCATTCCCTTCTTCCATGACATTGATTTTCCATGATCTGGGGGCTTGACGTGCTCCTTCCCCCTCGTCCCTCGGCTTTGATCCTTCCTTTGCCACCCCATCTTTGGAAGAGCCACAGCTTCTTCTCCTGCCGAGTGCGACTCCTCCTCAGCCCCCCCACCATACAATCTGGACCCGAACCCACATTCGGGTTTCAAGTCAGAGGATACACCATGGAGGAGGCAATCCCTTTCCTGGCCTCACACCCCTGGCACCTGCGTCTGTCCCAGAAATGCACCCCTCCAGCATCAGTTCCACGCTGGACCCCACCTCGATTGATCCCCGTTTGGTGCAAATGACGATAGCTGAGCAAATCAACTTGCAACTCCAAGTCCTACAAGAGCTCCAATCGCAAAGCAGCGACCAAAGCGTACCTTCTCCCGCGGCATTGCGAACGGAGTCAGTGCCCTCCACTTTGGACTCTGTCGTTGACAACTTGCCCTCGATCCCATCCCCCCCCGTCCTCAAGGCCTCTCGATGGTGCGAGATCCCTCCCCTGCGAGCGCACCCTCGCATCGCGCGCCGGGCATTCCTGCCTCCATGTCTTCCTTGGCTTTGGGGGACCGTCCGAGTGCCGCAGAGTACAAGGCCATGTCGTCCAAGGAGAAACGACAACTGCGCAACAAAATCCGGGCGCAATTTCCGCGAGCGGAGGAAAGGGTACATTACCCCTGGAGGATGTGCTGGCCCAACGGGACGCTGCAATCGAGAGCCTCAAATCGAATAACACGAGTCTGAAGACGGAAAACCAGCGCCTCAAAGCGCTGCTTGAGTTGCAGCACAATCGACACCTCCCTTCTCGCCTGATGCTGCTGGTGCTTCATTAGCATCTTCTCATGCGGCACCGGTAAATGCCTCTGTTACCGCCTCCGCTCCGGCTCCGGCGCCAACACCCAAGGGTCAACCTGATGTGACGAAGATTCTAGAGCTCCTACGTCGGGGCCAATCCCAGGCTGCTCCCGCCCCTTCTCGCACCGAGACTCCTCGTGTGTCTCGGCAGTCGTCGAGCCAAGGCTTGGAGGTTCCATCGCTTTCTCTTTCGACGCTCAACATCCTCTTGCTTCCGGCCCTTCGAGCCCTCTGGCGCTCACATCTTCACCCACGCCCCGCTTTGCCGAGTCAATGATCAACACCAAAAAGGATGTTGCCTACCCCTCCACGCCGCGCACCCTGGGCCGCACCCAATCGTTTTTTGCTGGTCGCTCCAATGGCTCATCAGGCTCGTTCGCTGCGCCCATCACCCAAGTGCATCCGATGTTTGCACCTCCATTGCCGCCTGGGCCATTCCAGTACAATGCGCTGGCTGATCTGAGGCGCACATTCGATGCCAAGGTTTCGCAAGCTCACGCCCACGCCCTAGCCCAAGCCCAGGCCCAGGTTCGCTCTTGCGACGCACGCCTCCGCTCTCTTGCCGTCCATGCTGCGGCCGCGATGTGTTGCAGACGCACAGCAACCCGTTACCCCCTCCTTCACGGACGGACTGCCGTCATACGGTGAGGCACTGCGGTCGTCGGTGTTGTACGAAGGCCCTACTTCCGAAACGCATTGCTATCTTACCGCACCTTGATTGGTTGATGATAATTGTGCGGCTCCACCATTACAGAGCTCGCTCAGCTCTCGTCCCATGTTCCTGTACTTTTACCCACTCTCCTACGATCCTGTTTTATCTCGATGGTTCTTTGACATATGGACTGTGCGTAGGTACATTGCGGGTATACTCCATTGCAGAGGAAGAACGCGGTGCATAGTATGGGCGGCGGCCATGTCAGCGGGAACGGATAGCCGCTAGTTGCCGCTGGGAGGGCCGGTTGGGAAGGAGGGGAGAGGGGAGGGAGAAAGTATGACAACAGAGGGACAAGTAAAGAATAACAAGTGCCTTCAATGCCTTTCCAGAGGTCCAGGTTAAGGGGGCGTCGAGCTTCCGCTTTGCAAAGGCCAACGGAACATGAGGGGGAGAAGAAAGAGTGAGGATGTAAGATCCCGAGGGGGAGGGAAGTTGTGACCTGAAAACCGATATAGCACCAAAAAGTGCTGCTCTACACCCCAGATTCATCGCAGCGCCATGGCCAAAGCAGGGATGAGGCCGCAGTTTGTCAATCCAATGTTCATCGGGTCTTCCCACATCAGCGCTCATGGCAGCAAGAACGCAGAACCGTTTTTCTTTTCAGAATGCGTGTCGGGCACCCTTCCAGCTTGCAACGAGGGGGGAAGGGAAAGGGATTGGATAAAGGCAAGAAGGGAGGGATGGACTGCCATGGTGATGCTTCTGATCGAGGATTCTGAGTTCATTTAACACTCCCTAAGCTCTTCCTCACGGCCTCACGACTCAACCATTCACATCGAGCTCCAGCAAGTTCAGCGTTGTCACTGACCCGTTGTTTCCTACTAGCTTACAACTCGTCTGTATTCTCGTTCCCGGAAGCGTCGGTGCGCCGCTCGAGCCACACATCTGCCCATCGCGCCTGCCCACCCACGTCCTTGTCCCACGCTCCGTACCGCGCGCCTGTGGCCCAGCGAGGGTAACATGCAATCGTGCAGGCATCCACGCAGGCTCGGACACCGGAGGTGCATCCCGCCCACGGCGGCGGCGAAGCGGCAAAGGGGGAGGAGCAATGTGGAGAGCAAGGTGCCACTCCAGCCAGGCGGCCGGGCCCATCGCTCATCTCGCCCCCTCCTTGCGGCTCGGTTCTCCCAGCTGAGCCACGAGTTGCTGCGCGGTGGTATGCGGGGTCAAGAGTACGTGTGTACGGCGCCAGCGCCCTGGCGGCTCGGTCCGCACTGTCAATACCAGGGGGCTAAGGGGACAGGTGGACAGAATATTGAGCGCATCGAGGCGCAGCTGGCCGTGCAGGCTACGGCGCGACGTGCCACTCGATGCCGTAGCCGGGCAAGGTCAGCATCCAAGACCCATCCGGCTGTGGTCCGACTGAAGCGCGAGCGAGCGCGGAAGAGCGGCGGCGGCAGAGGCGGCGGCGGCGAGATGAGCGAGAAGCTGAAGGCGAGCACCAAGGCGCCACTGCTGGGGAGTGGGATGGGCTTCCGGTGCAGGCGGGGGAGCCAGGGCGCGAGGAAGGCGGCGAGGAGGATGTTGTGGGGCCGGGGGGCTCGGCTGGGGCGGCATCGGCGTCGGGTCCGCGGGCAGAGGAGCTGGCCAGCGCCGGTGCCTCCATTAATCAACTCAGCCTTCGCTTCATGGTCGTGCGAATCATCCCCTGCCACACACTGACAGGTCACGTGATGATCTGCTTGCCAAGCTGCAGGGAGAGTGCGGGCGCCCGGACACAGGCGCTGTGCCCAGCACCCCCAGCCGCCGCCCCGGGGCGGAATGCCAGCTGCGGGAACGACAGCTGTCACGCGGTCAGGGGAGGCACAGAGGCAGTGTGGCAGCGGCTTCACATCACTCAGTAGCTCAGAGCTCAGGGTCAGGCCTCAGGCCTCGGCCTCAGGGCCCAGCCGCTCAGGTACTCAGGACTCCGTAGACCAGCCCCAGGCAGAACGCCCCCGCGCCCGCATTTGCTCACGCCCCCCCCCCACCACCTCCACCTCCCCCTTCCCCCACCCTACTGGCTCACCCTCCCGCTCTCTTTCGCGCGCATGCGCACACACTCACTCCTCATTGCGGCTGCTGCCGCCGCCAGCCTGGCGGCAGCGGCTGACCCGCTCGCCCCTTCCCCCGCCCGCGCCATGCACCTCTCCTCTCTCGACCCACACAACAAAGTCCAACGCTTCCACAAACGCCTCCTCGGTGGGTTCGGTGGCCTTGGCTTTGGATCCGGCGATGATTCCGGCTCTGGCGCTGGTACCTCATCCGCTTCCCCCCACGGGTCCTCTGCCGCCGGCACTAGCGCCGGTGGCCGCACGCCAGCAGCACCGCCTCGCCTGCTTCCACCGCTGGTTCCGGGGAGGCAGCGGCGATGGCAGCGGGTCTGCCTCCACCTCAGATGGCGGTCATAACCCCCACTCTTCCACCGGTTCCTCTTCCTCTCATGTGGCCAGCGCCACGCATACCACGTCCATGCAGGGCTCCGGTTCCGGCTCGGGTTCTGGTTCTGGTTCGGGTGACTCATCCCTCTCATCTCTTCTCCCACTTCGAGCAGCACCAGCGTTGCGAGCGAGACGACGGCGATGACCACCCAAACGGCTTCCGCTACCTCTGCCTCATCAAGCAGTGATGCCGCTGCCTCGGCCAGCTCCGCCGCCCAAGCCTCGGAAGCGTCGAAACTCTCCGCATCCCACGCCTCGGTCATTGCCTCCTTGGCCAGTGTGTCGAGCGTACTGGCCCAAGAGTCGCAATGGCGTCGCAATCGGGGCAGGCAGCCTCTATCTCGTCGCTGCGCGCGTCGCTGTCGTCGGCAGCGGCCGCGGCCTCTCTCTCGGCGGAGCAAGCTTCTTCTCAGTTCTATGCAACCGCACAGACAGCCGTGACGGTGACTTCGACGCAGTCACAGGCTTCCCCGACAGCGACGGGGAATTCGCAAAACAAGTCGTCGAACAAGACGGGGGTGATTGCGGGCGCGACGATCGGTGGTGCAGTGGGTGCTATCTTGCTTGCAGCGCTGCTCCTTTGGCGTTTCTGTGGTCGCCGTGACCGAGAAGCGGCTTCGAACGACATCCGCTGGCCAGAATTGAAGGCGGATCATGACATGACGGGAGCGGCCATGCAGCCCCTTCCGGCCCGCCGGACAGGAGTGCTGGGTTTGACATGGGTGAAGAGTCGGATCATGAGTTGGATGACGAGGAGGAAGGTGTGGTACAGGATGCTCACCATACCTCGGCCACTCATCCCTACGACCATGACAATTTCCCCTCGGAAATGGGCGGAGACAAGTACGGTTCGGCGCATCCCGCATATGCCGTGCCTTCCACCACTGCCCTGGCCCCGCAAAACTACTCCACTGACTACGCCTATGAACAACCATCGGGTGGCGCGACAGGTTTGGATCGTGGCCCTTCAATGGGCGCAGCCACGTCAGTGTCGGGCGCGCACACCTCGAACGCGAGTGGATACGGTGCGGCAGGCGTGGGCGCCGGTGTGGCGTCATGCAGCACCCGTATGAACAGACGGCCAACGCAGATGCATATGCCTACCCGCAACACACCCAGATGGGGTACTATGACGGCGCTGGCTACGCTGAGCCTTCTCTGCCCGTAAACCTAGAACCTGGGATGCGGGTCGATGCAGCCTACCAGCCTCAATTCATGGGCCCGCAGTATTCCGCGGCGGATGCCCAGCCGTATGCCGATCCGTACGGGCGCACCCATTGAGCGTAGGGCGTGCTGGTCACGCCTGATGCCCTACTACCCCCCGCCCCCCTTCTCCCCTTGTTGCACGTTCCTTGTGTTCTATGTCATTGT
Source organism: Moniliella sp. 'wahieum' (assembly GCA_003971905.1). Classification (NCBI taxonomy): domain Eukaryota; kingdom Fungi; phylum Basidiomycota; class Moniliellomycetes; order Moniliellales; family Moniliellaceae; genus Moniliella; species Moniliella sp. 'wahieum'. The sequence goes on along the minus strand of RSEE01000040.1, from coordinate 395,426 downwards.
GATGATACAGTTGCATGCACACACGCAAACTCACTCTGTTTGCACCTCCCCCCTCCCGCCTCCGCGTGAGCACTGCCCATTGGATGCCCCGGTTTCTTCCTTTGTTCCCCCTCAAGCCCCACCGCGGGCTTTTACCCCCCCCCTCTTTTCCCACTGCGTCACGGTTTTGCTTCCCTTCCACCCGCGAGGATGTCGATGGCCGTTGGGCTGGCTGTGACATCGTTCTGCGCGTCTTGTTCACCTCTGTACCCTCTTGTCACTCGCTCGCTGAACCAGCGTTCACGGCTGTCCTGTTTCCGCTCCTCTACCCAAGCTGCCGCGCCCCGGAGCACCTGGCACTTTTATTCCTATGCACACCTTCGGAGAGGGGGGGGCTGGACCCCTCCTTCCTGCTAGAGGTGGCTTCAATCCATGCATTTGCTCCCGGACTCGGCTCGTCGTGCTCCTGTAGTTCACCTCCGGTTACAAGTTGTAGCGCTCTGGCGATCCTGCCGTTCGATGCGCCCCAAGCTCAAACCCACAACTGAGGCAGAAAATGAAAAGAGCGCAGCAATGCTGACGTAATTTGCACCGACCCCCCATGGGTGAATTTGAACCGGCGCGCCGCAGGGCAAAACTTTTTTTCCCCGCCTGAGCGCCGCCTCCCCTAAAGTCAACCACCATGGACGCCGCATTCACCCCGGTCAGCTACAAAAACAAGAAGGGCCAAGCCCCCACCAGCTCTTCCACCGCCGCAATCAAAGGCAAGGGAAAGGCTGCCAAAAAGGGTTCCAAGGCCGCAGGATCCGCATCCCAAGATACCATGGACGCCGAGGCGGCGGAGGACCGGGAAGACTTGGCTGGGCCCACAATGGAGGTGGACGAAGAGGAGGAGGAGTTGCTAGTGATGCCGCGTGAGCCACTTGGATCAGGGGGGCCCGCAGTGGCTGGTGCCGATGGAGAGAGCATGGAGGTGGATGCTGAGACCGCTGGGGTGACGTTTAAGCCCGTGTCGCGGGCGGCGCAGGCGGAAGCTGAATCGGTGGCGCGTGGTCAGCTGCGTCGGATCCCCATCCCGCCGCACCGCATGACCCCGCTCAAGAAGGACTGGTCCAAGATTTTGTCCGCTGGTCGAGCAGGCTGGGCTGCAGGTACGAATGAACTTGAAGCGCAAGGCTGTCGAGATCAAGTCTTCGTCGCACACGCCCGAGGTGGGGTTGTTGCAAAAGGCGGCGGATTTCGTCAAGGCGTATGCGATGGGCTTTGAGGCGGACGATGCGGTGGCGCTGTTGCGGATGGACGATTTGTTTGTGGACTCGTTTGAGATCAAAGACGTCAAGACGTTGACGGGCGACCATCTTTCTCGGGCCATTGGCCGGATTGCTGGCAAAGATGGCCGGACACGGTTTGCGATTGAAAATGCGTCGCGCACCCGCGTCGTTGTGGCCGCATACCAAGATCCACATCCTCGGTTCCTTCCAGAACATTCGCATTGCCCGTGATGCCATTGTTTCCCTCATCATGGGGAGCCCACCGGGCAAGGTATACAACAACGTATGTTGGAACCCCACTGCCTTCTCCGTTTGTCGTTTGGACCTAATACCATACTAACCTGTCTCCCTTTTCTTTTTTTGACCACTTGCAGCTTAAAGTGGTCAGCAGCCGGATGCGCCAGCGCGCATAACGTCTGTATGGCTTTGATTTTGACTCGCCCTGCATGTACTGCCCTCTTCCTATCACATGATCATCTACTTGACCCTCTCGTTAACCAGGCATTCTCCTGGCTTGTAGACCGAGGTATCCGCCCTCTCATTTCTTACTTCAAATGCAAGCTAAGTAGGGGAGCCGAGGCTGGAGCTACGGCATTGTAGCGTAAGGTGGAAATACTGAATCGGCCTCATGACCATGAGGTTTTAGTATGCTTGCCCATGTCATGCTTAAAGCTCCAAGGCGTCTGCATGGGGAAGAAAGGATGAAATGCTAACCCCTGGACAAAAGATGGAAATAGAGAAAAGAGAAGGGAGGAGGGGGGTGGCTTGACAGCATTGATGGGAGGCAAACAACCCTTCTGTTACGAAAGGGTCTGGAACTAACAAAGCAAGGACGAGATAGAGATCCTGGTGAGGATGGGCTTGAGACGGATAGGTTGGTGAACTCGAGGGAAGATATGATGACGAAGTCGGGGTGGGATTGAAGGGGGCAGAGGGGGGAGCGAGGAGCTATAGCGCCTCTGAAGGAACCGAGTGATCGAGCAAAACAAAGACACAACGTGGTGCATGTGGTGGCGACCAATGAAGAGGTTAAAAATGGAGGGAGAGACGAACGGAAGCAGTCGGCCATCAAAAACCCGAGAGGAAGCAGGTCGGACCGCTTTCGCACTAGGTGCTCACTCGGTCCAGGGGGTCGATCCCCTCTAAACTGCAGGCTCTCCCTGTTCGAGAAGGACAACAAGACGCTGGGCCAAATTGGCAATCTCTGCCTCGGCACCTTGATCGTCGGAGCCCGAATTAGAAGGCACGATGGAGCTGCCTGCTGGCGACCTGCCAGTTCGCCGTCCTCTTCCCCCTCGACCCGGGCGCCAGTGGTAGAAGAAGAGGATGAGACAAAGGCCAGCTGGCGAACCAAGGGTAATATTTTCTTTGACAGGCGGAAGTGACCATTCAGTTCGTGATCGTTGCCCTCGAGTAATTGGAGAATAGTCCAGACAGCAATGTGTTGGAAGGTCGAGTCGCCGCTTTCAAGGAAGCGAACCAAATAGGCTTCCAGCCCCCCTGCCGGTGGTCCCACACTGCATTGAACGGGGCATAATCCTCGCTCTTGCTCGCCAGGTTTCCCAGCGCAGCGGCGCCGAATTTCCTTGCACCTCAACTCCGTCACTGGCAGTGAGCGGGATGAGGACCTCGCAGATGCCCATCCCCAGCAGCTGGGCCTTCAGGTCCTCACTCAGCGCGAGCACAGCAATGCATGCTGTCATCTCGCTCTGTACGGCTAAGGGGACGTGCAGAACCAGCTGCTTAATCCGCTGCACCGCACCCGCAGCAACAATCTCAGCCTTGTTGCGCTCGCTGCTGGCAGCGAGGTTGCGCAAGGTGGAAATGGCATGGCACTGGATCTCCTCATTGTCGTCATGGCTCAAGAGCTGGATCAGAGGGGGAAGGAAGCCAGCCTCGATGATCGGAGACTCATTGTGCGGGTCAATCGACACATTGCGCACGCACGCCGCTGCAGAGAGGATCAGAGGCAGAAAGGAAGTCTGGAGCAGACGCAACAAGTGAGGTAGGCCTCCAGATTGAACAATCTCAATTTGGTATTGCTCGTCGCTGGCCAGGTTACGCAAGGCCAATGCGGCTTGGCATTGGACACGGAGGCTGTTGCTGTCCATCAAGCCAATCAGTCGCTTAACGAGCGTTGGTTGCGTCTCAGCGAGCTTCCTCCGGTTGTCTGCATCGACAGCAATGTTGCTGAGAGCGGTAGTGCAGTAGTACTGCACATCCACGTCGCTGCTGGCCAAGAGACTGACCAGGGCTGGTATGGCGCCGGCGCGGACCAGCTCGTACCGGTTCTCGTCGCTGTGGGTCATATTGAGCAGGGCACCTGTCGCGTTGCGCTGCACGCGTGGGTCCTTGGACGTCTGGGCTAGCCGGGTGAGTGGGACAAGCGCGCCCGATTTGGCAATCTTTGTCTTGTTCTCGTCATGGGTGGCGAGGTTAGTGATGCACCCGACGGCGTTGCACTGAACCTCCACATTTGGGCTGAGCATTTGCCGGACCAGCGGCTCGAGTCCGCCCATGCGCACGATCAGCAACTTATTCTCCGCTGTAGAGCCAAGCACGGGTCAGTACGGTCCAGGCATAGATAAGTGACTAGTGCCATAACAAGAAGAAAACGAAATCCAACGTACTATTCACAGCCAGGTTACCCAGTGCCGCACTTGCTGCCCGCTGCACCTCCACATCGTGGCTCTTGAGCAGCAGCATGAGCGGCTTGAACGTCTCTGGCCCAACTTCACGCACATCCTTCTCGGTGATCTCGGCAAAGGCCAGCGCTGCACTGCGCTGGAGGTCAACATTGTCGCTGTACGCGAGCGTTGTTAATGCCTGCAGCGGCTCTCCCTGGAAAAAGTCGGTCTCTGTCCGGTCTGAGCAGATGGGCATCGTCAGAAAGGTCCAACCGGTCGGGTGCCAGGCCAGGAGAGAAGAGAGGAGAGGAGGAAGAGAGAGAGCAGAACAGCAACGTACTCTCAAGGTATTGGAGCAGATCGGCAACTGCATCGCGTTCATTGTCGAGCAGCAGAGGTTCGTACTGGCGCCGCGTGCAGCCGCAACTACAAAGGTTGCCCATTTGCGTCACGTAAAGGAAAGAAGGAAAGGGGAGGGATGCACAGAGAAAAGAAGACGAGGCAAGGCAAAGCAAGACAGGACACGGCACACAGGCTCGGAGAGCGCCAGAAAGACAGGACGCAGCGGGGCGCAACGACCGAGGGAGGCTGTGGCGAGGGCGCGGGGGATGAGGCGATGAGGGGCTGGGAAAGAGATGGGCGTCTGCGCAACTAGGAGGTGAGGCGAGGCAGGCAGGCGGTGACGTCGGCGAGGCCGATGATCGAGGAGGCCGTGAGGCTGTGAGGCCTGTGGCCGAGTGTTCAGTTCAAGCGGAAGGTTCAAGTTGAACGCCAACGATGAACGTTCAACTGAACGTTCAGTCGCGCGTCGAATCGCTTGGGCGCGGCGGCGACGGCAAAACCAACCGCACATGCCCATTCTCACACTGCCCCCCGGCCCTGCTGTCGCACACAGCCATCCCAAAGCGCCTCAGCGCCTCGGCAGTGCCTCCGCCCTGATATGTGCTACGCACCCACACTCCCCCCCTGCACGATACCAATCAGGACTTCACTAATCACTAGCACTATCATTAAGAACGGTCCAAGACGACCCAACATACAGAAGGGGGATGTGGATTCCCTTCCGCAAGGCATGAACAAATGGAAGACGCGCACGCACACAGATATATGAAAAGGGTTGTTGTGCTGCATATGCGCCGGGATGCCCCATATGTTGTCTCTCTCTGCTCCCTTTCCCTTTTCGTCGCCAGAATCCACCTGTCAGGCATGGCACACTGCAGTCGGGGCTAAAAGGCCAAGGAGACCAGACTCGAGACTAGGTCTAAAATAGGGATGTAGCACCACACTCAGTACCAGAGTTGCGCCATTCGGGAGATAGCACTGCTCATGCGTTGATGAGACCTGTGGGTCATGATGGCCCTCGAGAGGATGAGAGATGATGAAAATAAAAGCAATCGTACTAGTGGTGGTGGTGGTGTGGTGGTGTTGGAACTCGCAGCCAACAACACCTATTATGTACCCAGATGAACATCAAGCAGCCAGTCGCCACAGGACCTGTGGCTGCGGAAAGGGAAGACACTGAGCTTTGTTCACACTCGTGAAGATATCATTAATCATTGTTACAGGGACTGCAGAGGGAGGAGAGCTGGCGTGGGGAGGCTCCTTCGGAGTATGGGGTTTCGCGTCTGCTTCAGATGTGCGCTCTTCATTTACCTCGATCGTCTGGGTTGGGTGCAGGCGATAGCCGTCTGGCTTCGTCTCGGTGTCAGTGTCGTCCGCAGATATTATGCAGTGTGGAGCTTCTGTGCTGATGGGGGTCTGGCCGCGTGTGGTTATAATACGGAGAGAGCTTCTCTCCTGGGGTGAGTTGGCTGGTCACTTCTCTTTTGCTTTGAGAGAGGTTCGGTAGCTTGCGGGTTGGTTGTCCGGTACCATCATGATGTTGCTGCTCTGAGGCGTGACAGACTTGATGCATCTTGCTGGGTGTCTTCCTGGTAATAGGCACACTGGTGTATCTACTTGCGACAACAAGTGACCCTGAGGCTCAGGCCTGAGGGGGCGGTGGCCACGCGAGAGCCACACGGGCCGCAAGCCGACGGATGAGGCCAAACGGGATCGATGCGGATGCGCAACGGCCCCCCGACGCAGCAGTAGGGTTGACGAAATTAGGTAAGCCGGTGGAGGGGGCCAGCACGGGGGCAGTGCTGCGGGGAATCCAGCGGGCAGTGGCTCGCGGCACGCGGTGGAGACTCTCGGTGGTGTCGGGGGCAACGAGGCGCTGAGCGGCTGCGTCTCCGCCACCACCACCACCTCGCCTCTTCCGCCCCCATCCTCCTCCGCCCCCGCTTCCCCGCCGCTCCCCGACCCATTTGCCGAAGATGCCGCGCCGTACTCCGCATTCTACTGGCCGTTCAGAGTCGCCCGCCATCCCGCCGGCGCTCAATCCCACCATGGTCGCCTTCCGCCCCTCGGTCTGAGTGCCGCATTAGCTTTTCCGACCCGGCCCGTGCCCGCAGAAGTGCCGACACCCGCCCGCCGTCAATCGCTGGGCGACTGCCCTCCTTCGAGTCTTGGGCAGCCGCAGCGGCAAGGAGCATAGCCATGTCCATGACGCCCTTGCATCCCACAACGGGCTGCCGCCGCCGCCGTCGCAGATCGACCTTTCCCAGGCTCTGAGGATCCGCCTTCAGGATGCCGTGTGGTCAGATGAAGATGAGAAGATGGAGTGTCCCTTTGTCTGGAGGAGATGACATTACGGATTCCAACTTCAAGCCTTGCCCATGCGCTACCGCGTATGTACCCCTTCCTCACTCTCCCAACCATGCCAGTAAAACTGACCCTTGAAAACCTCTGCACTACTAGATCTGCCGCTTTGTTGGCACAACATTATGCAGAACTTCAATGGTCTGTCCTCGTGCCGCGCAAGTACAGCGAGGATCAGGTCGAGTTCACCCGATGAGCAATGAGGAGATCAAGCATCTGAGTCAGGTCAAGAAACAACGCGAGAGGGAGAGAGGACTGGAGCTGATGAACCGCACCCGGCTCGCCAACTCCCGTATCGTGCAGCGCAACCTTGTGTACGTGACGGGCTTGAGCTCCAAACTGGCAACCGAGGATCTGATCCCGACCCTTAAGTCTCACGACTACTTTGGGCAATATGGGCGCATCAGTCATATTGAGATCAGTCGGCGCCAGTCCAAGAGCAAGCTCGTGATGGGCACACAGGACACATCAATCGGTGTCTATGTGACCTACCAGCGGCGCGAAGATGCTGCCCGGGCGATTGTCTCGATTGATGGGACCAAGAGTGCAGACGGTAGAACGATCCATGCAAGCTATGGGACGAAAAAGTACTGCACCAACTATCTGCGTGCCTGCCGTGCCAGAAGATGGACTGCACCTTGCTGCACGAACCGGCGGACGAGATGGACACGTTTACTAAGGAAGACTTGCACCATCTCCGCCCTCCTGCGTCAGATACGGACAAGGTCCGGACAGTGGTCAACCAATCCAAACAAGAGCTTCTCACCTCCTGGGCGCACCCATTGATCGTCCTCCGGCGCCTCCCCCAAGCGCATTTACCTGCCCCCCCCACTCCTGCCGCCATCCTACAAGCCGCGCATCATGCTCAAAGTCATCTCCGTCCCCACTCCCCCCACCCGCCTGCACCCTGAACCCCCACACTCATCTTCACGATGGAGAGAGTGGTGGAACAGCGTTACCCAAAACGGCCTCTTGGGGTTCGGGGGCGGGCTTCCCGTTCGTCCTGCCGTCAATGGCGTGACTACCCCCGGGGGCTTGCGTCAGGAGGAACTCCCTCCTCTTTCGGCTGCCTTGGCTCACTCTCAGGCATCTCAGGCAACGGCCCAACAGCCGAAGAAGCAGCGTGTGGCCAAGAAGGATGCTGCTAAGGATACGCCCAGCAAGACTCAAGTCCTTGCCAGCCCCAACCTCAAGAAAGAAGGCAGCCGCGTCCCCAGCTAAACCGTCGCTGGCTGATGTGGTCAAGGTTAAGAATTCGCCCAAACCAAGCTTTGTAGCAGCCCAACCTCCTGGTCTTGCCTTGCCCTCCGGTGAGCCCGCTGCCCCCGTCCCGGAGGAGCATGGTTCGGAGCCTGCTGCGACCCGTACCACGCCTCTCACCAAGCTGAGGTCCGTACAGGCCGGATGCCCCTGGATGTGGATGTGGATGAGACAGTGGAGGCATTGGCTTCATATTTCGTCGTGTGAACCATGACTTGACGTTCTCGCTGGACGAGCAACAGAAGCAAGAAACGTTGGCTATCAAAGATGACCTCACCAATATTGCAGTCTCCTCGTCCTGGCATGCGATTGGTTTGGCGGCACTGGGGATTGGCACAATTACTGGGTTTGGGTCTTTGAGTGCGCTGAACGGGACACTGCACGTGGGCCCTACAGTCTTGGACCAAGCGCCATCTTCATTGTTGGTCGAGAGCGGCCCGATGGGTTCGTCGCATTCTCTTACCGAGGACGATTTGACCCCTACGCTTCGCTCACCTTCGGCAAGCTGGAGCCCAAAGAGGCCGAACGCCGGTCCCGCCTTATGGGCAAGGATGATGGAGATGCGTCCGGCTTGGCTCTGGACCCGGCCACATCGCGCGTGATGAGTGGGCTGTATCCCCGTCGGGGCGACGAGACCAGCTCGCCGCAGCAGGTGAGTGCCAATGCCCAATACCTCCAGCAGATGTACCGCTGGCAAAACCAGCAGCAAGCGGCCAAAAACACATCTTGGTTTGAGGGTGCCCCACAAACGGCTCAACAGCAAGCCTGGGCCGAGGCCCAGGCAGTGCAGCAAGCTCAGCAGGTTCAGGCCAGAGCTGCGATGCTGGGCCAATCCCCGTCTGTAGGGGCGGCCCAGGCGCATGCCCAAGCCCAGGCTCAGGCTCAAGCACAGGCCCAAGCTCAAGCACAGGCCCAGGCTCAGGCCCAGGCTCAGGCTCAGGCTCAAGCTCAGGCTCAGGCCCAGGCCCAGGCGGCTCAAGCCCAAGCTCAAGCCCAAGGCGGCAACCAACTCCTTGCCCAGATTCGGCCGCCGCCTCTTCGCAGCCGCAAAAGGGACCCTATGGGTACGGCGGAAATGCAGGCGAGGGGCCTTACTACGATCCTAGCATGCTCGGGATGGCCCGGCAACCTCCTCCCGGAATTCCATCGAGGGTTGGGGGAATGCAAGGTTTGAGCCCTGCCCAAGCGCAGGTGATGTACCGTGGCGCGCCCTCAAATGTCGGACCGGGATCGGATTTCCCCCTGCCGGGACAAGGGTCGGAAATGATGCCGCCAGGCTTTGCGCCCCGGATGGGCCGGATACCGATGGGCATGTCCTAAAGATCCTAACCCCCGTCCTCTGTGGCCGGGAGGAGCGCGGCGCCCCACAAACCAAACCATCCTAAGCTACATATAGTCCCAACAGCGCTTCGCTCCACATTCGTTGTCCCGTGTGACGCCTTGTTATTGGCCCTGCCTCCGTTTTCGTCGGGCCGAGATGCTCCACAATTGTATACTTTTTTCCTTGGTATATCGCGTATCCACTCGCTTTCCGCCTTTCTACAAAGCCTTCCTCATCGTGTCTAGATGCTTGGTAGTTTATTCGGCAGCCAACCTACTCGTACCCCCATTTTCCCCCAATAACACAATCTCTGGATTTCATATCAGTACACCCTTCTAGAAAAGCAGGATCAGAAGAGGAGTTTGCAGCACCCCCTGGAGGAAAAGTCGCCTTCTTCGCCTCTCTCGCTACATGTGGATACAAAGCACATGCGTCTAACAAGTCTGCCTCAGAAGGGGGAGAACTTTCAACTGAGGGTCCGCTTCACATATCACCATAGTAGCTGGCAACCGTGTATCATTGACAAAAACGCTTAAGCTGCTTAAAAGGGCTGGGACAAAAAAATGAAACGCTGCGCCTGGCTAAACCGACCTGGTGATGCCCAACATCCAGTGTTTGCTTGTGGCGCCAAACCTGTCTAGGAAACCAGAGGAACCGCCAGCAGATCAGGACCCTCTGGCGCCCCCATCCGAGCGGGGAATTCGGAGAACCATCTCCCTTGAGACTCAGTATAACTCATTCCGGTTTCCAAAAACATCTTGCTCGCCGTCTTGGCGCCATAGTAGTATAGTCCTCTCGCATCGTCATAACTAAAGGGAAAAAGGTTCGCAAGTGCGGCCCTGTGGTACTTGGCGTTCTTTTTGTTGCATTCTTCTTGTTCCAACAGCCAAAGCAGCTCTTTTCCCCTGCATTCCAATGGTGTTGCGATGTTCTCGTGTACAACGTTCCGGTACGCACCCATCTCGCCTCCGCGGCGTTCCCGAGTCCCGTAATGTGTGGATCCACCGATATTCCTGGTAGTCCGATTGCACCAAGTCCTATCACTCGGTAGTCAGTACGAATCATCTTCCTCCCACGCCTCGTCCCATCCTCTTCCTCTCTACAGTCCGTTCGTTGTGGATGTGTGGGTGTCGGGGAGGGAGCGCACGAGCGGATGGAGAATGATGAGCTCCCGCACCGTATATGTAAGACAGAGACGAGGCCGTTTTGTAACCGTACCACTGTGTCACCAACGAAGACGGGCTGGCTAGCCCGGCGGAGCCTATGAGGTCGGTCATCGGATCCCAATTGTGATCTGATTCGATCTCTGCTGAGGTGGAATCCTGAGTAGGCCCCGTCTGCTCTACCCAACAATAGAGGGTGCTCCCAGATTCAACTCACTCTGATCGTAGCTGGCAAGTCCGCCAGGGCGATCACCAGTTCTACGTATCCGTGCAACAATAGTCGCCTCTTGGTCGCCTCTCGTTTCCCGTTTACCTTGTAGGTCGCCCGAGCGGCAACCGTCCCACCGTTTTCCCTTGTTCCCGTTCTTCCTCTATCGCGTTGGATCCCAATTGGTCTCTGTCTGTAAGCAATGGTTCATGGGTTTCCCCCACGGTCCATTGGCGTCTTCTCCTACAGTACTCCCCATTTCATCAACCCAGTACAGGCAACTTCCCCTCTTAGTTGCTCCTCCGCACCTCGACTTCGTCCTCCAGCTCTCCGTCCTCCAGTCAACCCAGTTCGTGTGAGCCCTCTCTTCGTGCCACGTTGAAGCTCAGCTCATTTCAGCCGCGTGTGATCGATCTGATCCTTGCAGCCACGCTGCCCCAGTCCCAGTCCAAATCCAGCTCTGGCAGCGGTTGTCCGCCGCTGCCACTCCTGTCCCTGAGCCCGAGAAGGCTTCAGACACGTTACTACCGCGCCCAAGCCGGTGCTACGCAGCCTTGCCACACTTGCAGCTGCCGCAGGAGGCTACACGGATGAGATGAATCAAATCCAATGCTAACAGTCGTAGACGGGAGGACGGTAGCGACGATGGAACGGTGGACGGGGGGAAACGGTGGCCCAGCACCCAAACCGGGCCGTAGGCCCGATGGTCCTCTAATGGATATATTATGCATCCCTCACAGTATGTCGAAAATACGAAGCTTGAAGCCAGGCCCACACGCATCCAATACATCCAATAATGTCCAACGCCCTTACTCGCACCCCGCATCCTTGCACATCGAGAAAGGCGGAGTCACGGTCACATGTGGCTAGTAGTGATTCTAGTGATTAATGATTAGTGACTAGTGACTGTTACATGTCACAGTGACAGTCGAGAACGTTATTGAGATGGAGCTGATGAAGACCCTTTGATCTGAGAGAGGAGAATGATGATTGATGAAACGTCTGCCCGATATTATTTAGATCTTATTACACCAAATTTGTGGCACGGATTTTCCAGAGAAATGTCTGGGGGGCTCGGGCCATCGACCATACCCTTCTCCTGGGCGGTCCCACATCTACAGCGGGCGGCGGGACTAGGCGGGAATGGGATTGCTCTTCTTGGCGGATTTGGATGGACGGACTGAGGGGCTCTGGGCCTGAGCCTCAGGCGTCACTCATACGCGTGACGGAGTATACGAGTTGCCGTGCACGTTTAACACATTTAACGTTTAAAATTTAACGTGCGTTTAAAACTGAGTTACTCAGACAGAAGTACTGAGGAGTACCACCGACATTATGACAGACGCCATGGCTGTGCGTTTGTGGCTTGGAGCTTAGCAGCATAAGTGCATAAGCTCTCTGAGATCTGGGATCAGGCCGAGGGTACGTAGACGCTATTTGCCCGTGTGGATCTAGATCAGTTTTGCAGCGGTGGTGCCTTCGTGTAGCAGCAGCAGGCATGGAATGCTGGGCGCTGGAACATGGAAACGCTCATGGATAGGGTGTCATGCGTGACATCAAACAGGAGACTAGTCTGTGACGCCAATAGGCCGCCGAGCGTCAAGCGCTGACCGCTGAGCCTCAGCGCAGGGGATATGCGACATGGTGACAAAGGGAATACGTATGCATGGTCTGGTATAGTGCATGGCGAGGAACTAGGTCAAGCCACCCCCCCCGGATCCTGTGCAGATTTCCTGTGATCGTGATCATCGATCATATCAATCCATCATCGATAATCGAACTTCGAACATTGAATAGTAAACGTTGGACACCGGGGCCACCGGTGAGGGTCACCTGAGTTGGAAAGGAGCCGAGTACCGAGAATCCAAGCTTTGCCAACTCCAGTTCATTTCAATGCCAGCTACTATTCCAACGTCCAAATGCATTTCGTCGGTGACAGTGATGAACTCACACTCAATAACGTTCAACACGTTCAACGTTGACCTGCTTCTTGCTTCTACGAGAGATGATCGATGATGTGACGTTTGGCGTCTATCGACTATCGTCGATGGGCCGTACGGCCGAGAGAAATGGAGCTATAGTAGGGGACCGGCCACCGGTCACCGCGATTGGTCGCAGCAGCTTACAGACAGCCGGTCACACATGATCACAACTGCATGTCACATGTCACATGCACACACATGTCACGTTGTCACGTTGTCACTAGTCGCTTGAAGCTTCAGATCACTGGTCACTCGATCGCTTCGATCACCGGTCACATGTCACAGGTTAAATTAAGGAAATTTCAAACGGCGCCACAGCATTAACGTCGACATCGAGCGCCGAGCGCCGAGCGCCAAGCATCCTACCCCTAGTGCCTGGTACTTCATACATATCGAATCGACACTGTCATATATCATCGATCATCGATCATCGACGCACAAGGCCCTGAGGCCTGAAGCCTCACTCGTCACGCGTCACGCGTCAAGCGCACGCCCTCAGCGTCTCAACCTCAGGCGTCCATGTCACCTGTGACGCGTGACGCCACACGTCACGTCTTCCTTTCACGTATATTGTACTCGAGAGTATAGGCAGACCGGGAAGCTGGAAGGCGCACTGCCACCCCCCCGTGTGGCACTGCCCTTGGCCTCTTCTCTTCCCCGATGCTATCTAGGCCTCATTAATACGTAGGTCTGATGTCTGAGTTCTGAGTGTACTCAGCACGTACTCAGCACTCTTGGACCCTACTCGATGATCCCGATCGATCATCAATCTTTAAATTTAATCTTAATCATCGACATCGGTCATCTTATTTGTTCTCGCACTCCCCGCCACGAGTCACCGCGTCACCCGTCTCATGCCATGCATACCTGCTCATTTCTCGATCACTCTGGCCCCTTGGCTGTGCTAGTGCGCTAGTACCCAGCGTATCCACTTTCACCGCCGTTCGCGAGTGTGCCCTGGCGTACTGCCTGCCTCTCGCATCCTATCTTGTGCGGTGAGGCTCAGCGCTCACCAGTCTCCTTCCTCCTGAGCGCCTGAGTGCTCTCAACTGCTCAGCGCTCAGGCTCAGCGCCTCTTCTTGTCCCGGCAACGCAAGTCGGGTAGTGGGCTTCTGCCCCCAGATCAAAGAAAAGACGCTATTATAAGGCGTCCTTGGTCTTTTTTCCCTTCTAAAGCCTGTCGTCGCCTTCCCTGTCCATCGTGCCCCCCTGCCGCCACTTCCTCTTCCCCGCCTCGCATCGCCCCCGTCGTCGCCCTCGATTTCCAGTCCCCAACCATCACTTTGCCCGAACCGCTGCTGTCCATATTGACGTCAGCGCTGAAGAGACTCAGTATACGCAGCCAGTACTCTCAGTACTTTGCGATACGAGGCGCTGGGTGGCGTTAGCATTACCAACAGCTGTGCCTGCTCCCTTTCCCAGTCTTTTTTCTTCGCGCCTTTCCACCGTGGCCGGTCCCTTTCAGGTCGCTCTTCCCAGCCTTTGATCTGATCTATTCTCTTGGCATCTGCCCTTAATAACACACCTGAACCTTGCAACGTTTCCTGCCGTTCTCACCACCTCACAATTCCCCTGTCTTTTCACCATGGCGACATTCGACATGCCCATCACTGCATTCTCCTCTCTCCCCCATACCCCGTGATGCGGGACCAGCACGATATGCACACACCTATGCCATTCGACGCCTTCGCCCCTCTTGATCCCGCTGCACTGCGTGAAGGTGCTGGTATTTCTGCTACTCCTCTCACTCCTCCATCGCTGGCGGATCCGGCCTACTCTTCCCGTGGCCCCTTCTCAGCCATGTTAGCATCCTGCCTGGACCTTACGGCGCCCTTGGGAACGTGGCCCGAACCGGACACTCACCTTCCTCCCGACTCGCTCACTGTGGCGTCCCAGCGTCCCTCGTTTTTTCTCCCAGCAGTGCCTGCTCCGCACCCTTCCCCATCCCACTAAAGGCGGCCGTGCCTTCGTCCTGACCGCTGGCCCTCGCACTGCCTTCCCTTCCCCACTTTCCTCCCCCACCGTCTCGACGGCGTCCGCGCCACTACTCTCTCCACCGCCGCCGCCGGGCTCGTGGGATAATCGCCCGGCCGATGCGGGGACGTTTCCGTTTCTCGACCATGCCAGCTGGAGCTCTAAGGAAGCGGATTGGAGGCAGGAGACAAGCACTGTCTGGCCCCAACCTCGACCCGTGTGGTCTGAGACGGAGTATCCAATGCTGAATGGAACGATGGGAGTGCGCAACCCGGGCTCTGACCTTGCATCCGAGGCCATGACCAGTACGACAGGGTCTTCGCCTCTGTCTGCTCCATCTGCCAAGAGGGCAAGTAAGGGCGGGAGCAAGGCGTCGTTGCCCAAGAATTATGCATGCAACCGTTGCGGCGTGGCGTTTGCGCGGAATCATGATCTGCGGCGCCACGCTCGGATCCACATGGTCAACAAGCCCTACTCTTGCCCTACCTGCCACAAGCAATTCTACCGCAAAGATGCGATGAGCCGCCACCTGGCCGTCAAGTCAGGCTGCATGCGAACACGAAGGGGTCAGGCCGCCCCCCAGATGCCACTTTCGCCACCCCACAGCGGCCACACTGGACGGGCCTAGCGTTCCCACACTTTCCTCGCGTCCTAACACCGCTCCTGGGACCACATTTTCAGACTGGAGCGTGTTGCGGCAGCCCGACACATCCACATGTGGCTCCTCTGCACTGCCGTCCTCCCTCTTATCCTCCACACCGAGCGAAACCGCGTTCAGTGCCTAAGCCCTGTTCGACACTCCCTTCTGGATGGCGTGCAGCTACCTTGTCGGTCTGGGTTCCATTGGCTCGGACATGGACAGCGTGGCAACCCTGGACCTCTCGGCTCCCGAGATTCCAGCCCGAGTCTGAATCCAAGTTTGTATCGACTTCAAAAACCACCGGCAGAGAGCCGATAAACCTCTGACCCCGTGCTCTTCCCTCGAGCACTGTTTGCTCCCTCATTCGCCCTCCATACCACTGCCACCAATCCGCGGACCTATCGCCTTGCATCCTCACCCTGTGCTAATCTCCAGCTCATTCCGTTGCCGTCTCCTCATCGATCGTCTCGCATCGTACTGAACAATTAATTGTATTCTTTGAGTGTTACTCCTCTCTCTTTCTATGCTTGTGATGGACTACAGGGCGTGGAGATTACTAGGATTAGTTCAGTGTCAGTCTAAGGATAGGGACGGATCGGGCAAGGCGGTGCGCAAAGCGAGGCAGATCTTTCTTGTTTCCTCGTTCACCGAAATTCTCCCTCCTGTTGAGGGAGCGCAGCAACTAAGGCGGAAAATATAGGACGTCACTATCGTAGTCTTTTCGCATCCTGAGCTATCAGGAACGATAAGTTCTCGTTGAGCCGTCGACGTACCACATCCTGAGATTAACGCCAGAGTGGTGCGATAATGAATGATTATCCCAGCCTCCCCCATCAATGTGTCTTGAGTGGAGGAAGTGTTGGGAATTGCGTACATCACCTTTGCTAGTGCAACCGTCCTCGGACTTGTATTTCGCTGCCAGGACAACGGTGTCGGCAGTAGTACCGCGGCCATTCAGATGCAGCATATAGGGATGAGGTGCAAGTTGATGGATATAAATGGTGAAGGTGCACGAATCAAAACTGGTATACAGGGTCGGTCGTTGAAAAGGTTAGGTTAAGTCTGAAGCTTTAGTTGAGCGCCATAGGGGTGTACAATGCGACGTACAGTCAGGAATTCCAAGATAGCAGTGCCGTTTGTACCGCCGTTGATTTTTCCTGGGGGAGCTGCGCAGATTTAGAGCCAATGGAATGGAGAAGGGAGAGGGCCATCGACCGATCCAATCACTAGAGTAGCCTTAGAGCAAGTAGGCGTGCATTCGGATTTGGGTGAGCACGGCCTTCAAGAATTGGACAAGCATTGATACCAGTTGGGCAAATTTAGCACTGACCCCGCACATGAATCGGTGGGTCCCCCGTCCGGATCCGCTGAACAGTAATTAATTACTGCAGTCCGACCATCTTGGGCAATGTTGTGGTTGATCCCATGGACGCCCTCCTCGAGCAGCCCTGTGACATACTCCACTTCAGCAAGTCCACTCCCAGTTGCGGTAGGACCCGCCAGAATTGAGGCATTGACGAGGAGGTCCCGTCCATGGTTGTAGCCATTCTAATGATCTTGTGCTGATATGCCAGGTTTTTCTCTGCCGACACGGCGAGGAACCAGCGCCCCGTCTGAGAGAGGTGGCCATACTGCTTGAAAGCTGGGGGGAACAGGGGACTAGGTCAGCCATTGTTTAAAAAAAAGAGAATACGGAACGCACCTCGGAAGTGGTTGCCTCCAGCACCGATTCACGGCAGGAACCAATCGTGCGTCCTGCATCCCAAGCCTTGATTTCGCGGTATTCGAATCGCTCCTCCACCATCCCATTGCCATCAACCTAGATCGGCGCGCATGGGGGTACCAATGTGCATGTCGAAGCATTCGAAGCTAAAGCCGATCGATCGGACATAGTCACGGAAACCAGCATCAGAGAGGATGTAAGGATCGGACAAGCTCGAGATGATTGCGTTGATGGGCCTCGCATGCCATTCTCAACGAGAAGCAGCATACTGCCCCATAGTGTGATGGGTCGGTATAGCCCCGGCCGATGCTGGCGTGCTGGCCATTTCGGTAAGAAAGCGTGGGCTCATGATCCCCTGCATTCTCCACGGGAACTTGAGGGTTAGCTGAGTCGGCCTGTCCGGACGTCAGGGCTGGATGGGCCGAAGCAATTGGTGTGAACCAGGAGGGAGCAAGAAGCAACAACGCCTGGAACGCCCAAGACATTCAAGCGCATGCCCGAAGTTCCCAGCCGCTCGAGACCCGCGAGGAAGGCAGTGCCCATGGTGACGACGCGCCGCCACACACAGAGAAGAGCGGACAGAGGGGCGCAACTACAGGCGATGGTGGCGATATGATAGAGGTTGGTGTTGTGTTTCCTTTCTCCCCACACATCTACACATCGTCAGGCGTCAGCGTGTCAGTCGTCAGTCGTCAGTACTCCGTAAGTGTACAAGCGCAAGGGCAGTGTCCATGAGCAACAGGGTTACAGGGTTACAGGAACTGGCAACAAAAATGGGGCTCAGCGGGAATTGAACCCACGACCACCTCTATTCGAACTGTATCTAGCTCGGGCAAGACCCGAAAGAGGCATGATACCACTACACCATGAGCCCTTGGTGATGACCATCGCGGGAAAATAGGTGGATGCTTTCTTATGTGAATCGTCACAACACGCCGTTAAGCTGGTGTCAGGCCCCAAGCCTTTTCTCTCTGCGATGTATAAATGGTTGCATTTCCTAGTCTCGGGTGAGAAGCAGCCTCCCCCCCCCCCGCGGCTTAACGGAAACTGCAAGAGAAAACCAACGCTGAACTAAACAATTTGGAGAGGGGGCAGTATACTATACATGCCCCCCCATAAGACGGCCTTGGCTGCGTGAGTCCTTGATGTTGCTGTGTGTGGTTTTCATTCGAATCGCAACTCCCGCTACATCCGTCGGGTTGGATGTAAATGACTCGAGATAGCGAAATGATATAGAAGAGAGGTTAGAAAGGGAGCCAGAAGAGTCAAATAAAGGCGACTATTATAGGGATCAAAGAAGCATTAGAAGTAACCGCGACAAAAGACTACGGAAACGAGAAGAGAGGAGGGTCGAAACGACGGCACAAGTGATGGATGAACACAATGAACGAGTAGTAAAACATAAACATGGTTGTAGAGTGGGTGGTCATGCACACGCTTTGTTGGATGGACCACAAAATTAAGGTAGGGAGATCGAGCACGTACCCATTCACCACCACCACCCCTCTTTTTCCAAAAAAGCTTTGGAGTCCGGGCGACTTTTTGCGCAATGCTAAAGCCTACGCCCAAAACTTTTCGCCCATCGATGAGATTTGCTCTTTCCCTGCGCGGCCATAGATGTCCTTCTCCGAGCTACATCAACCGACCCCAAGTCAAGTTTCGTTCTGTCTTCCGTCAGTCCCTTCTAATATCCTAATCAGCTCTCCATTGTTCTCTCACATGTTTCCTTCATATCCTTGTGTGAATATATCATTGTCGTGTCTTCCTTTTCCCCTATTATTGACTTCACATAGGCACCCACTTCCGACTCTGGCGTCTGTACCCGCATGTTGACCTATATAAGGTACCACAGCTACTAGGCATGGCAGACGGGGGTATACTTGGAATCATTTCCATTGACTCTGGGTCCAGAGGATCTCACAGTATCTTAGTACTACCGAGCTACTCTTATTTATTCTCATATACGTTCCGGCGAAGCCAGGGCGGGCGCCAGCTCTCCTCCTCGTTGTTGTCGGGCAGGCAAAGTGTGTTCTGCGAAAGAGATCTTCAGGCTCCCCCACTACAGGGAGGGAGTCCAGATTCGAGCTTGGTGGAAGAGGCGCAGAAAACAGATCATTGTTCATTGCCCTTGTATACTCTCGGGGGTAGGGGGGGCTGTGTGCAGTCCCCCACCGCTCTCAGGTGACAGAGATCCACGTCCCTGCATGAGTTTTCAACTGCTATGGATGGATGCGCCGTAGCGGGGGAGAAGATAGTTGTAGTGAGGATACTCTATCTACTTTCTTGTACATGTGCGCCTGCAATAAGTAGTACCAATTTGCCCTACAGGTGCGCTTATAGACTTGCTCTACAGGCTGGCAGGTTGAGTAATGAGTAGACCTCAGGGCACAGTATATAAATGACGACCTACCAAGATGTTTTGCTGAGCCACGCAACGGCCAAGGGCCTCGCCCAACAAAAGGCTCAAACTTACCGGGAGCGCGCCCGCGGGGGGCTCAAAGAAGGGGATGCGCTTCATCTATTACTCCATCGACTTCATCAGCCAGGAAGGATGGCGTGATAGAGCAATCGCCTTCGCCTCTCTGCGATCGGATTCGGCGGCGAGAAGCGATGATCGATGAAGATTGAAGAATGGGCAATGGCCTTAATTGGGCCAAAGGGTGTCGTGAGCCAGCCATCAGCCTGCCGATGCAGGCCTGGTGGCTGATGCACTCACTGATGGGTCACTGATTGATTTGATCAGTACTCAACAAGATCAGTATTGATTGAATTGAATATGATCCTCTTCATACTGATGACAGGCAGTTGTTGCTCAGATCGCAACCCATCTGATTTCCTCGGCGGGGGCTATCGCCGCCAGCTCCATCTCCTCTGTCGCCTTGCCGCCCTCCTCTGCATAAGATGGCACGTTGCAATGGCCGTGCCAATCCCGTCGATCCTCGTCGGTACAGATGCACCACACTCTTTGCACGCCGCTAGATCCCCCTTTTGACCCAATGTCTTCTCCCACCTCGTTACCCCCCCATGCCGAGCGCCGTGCAGCCTCTCCCGCTTCTACTGCCCTTTGAGATTATCGCCCACATCATCTCTTTCCTCGCGCCTCCCGTATGCTGTGGACCGAAAGGGAGGACGCGGAGCGTGGAGTCGTCATCCCTACTTGGAATGCCGCCCAGGAGCAGGTACTGCGCCAGTGCCGGCGCGACTTGGCAACCGCCGCGCGGGTGTGCCGATCGCTGCTCCCTGTAGCGCGTCGGCTGCTTTACTCGCACTTAACACTTTCCTCTCCACGCGTAGCACGACACTTGGCTGAACGATTGCGAATGGAGCAAGAACTGGAGCGGAATGCCCAAGTAGAAGGCGCGGGAAATGCACCTTTGGAAGGCAAGTACCCGACTCACCGCCCTACTGTTCATGAGGGGGGACTAGCCTCAGTCCGGACGATAGTGTGGTTTGTCCACCAGACTTGGAGCAACCGTTTTACATTGATCAACAGCCAAACTGCTACGACCTACCCATCTCGCTCGCTCTACTGAAAGGCACAGTGTTTGACCAACGGTCTTCTTTCATCGTCGCACAGCGATTCCCAACTCCGATATGCCCTTGCGCAACTGCCCCTGTCATGGTAGCCCCTTTACGCCTGTCGCGATTGATCAAGGAGCTTTACTTTCCTCATGCCAATGGTTTCCCCGGGCCAAGGGACAATGAGGACGATGTGGGCCAGTGGCGCTGTTCTCTCCGGACCATCTTTGACACGTGCCCCCACCTCCATTCAGTCTCTTGGTTGTCTCACCACAAGGTAACATTGCCTGGGAGGAACTGATGGAAGTTACCACCAGCGTTCGTCTGGAGCGTCTCCAAATTCCTGCACCCGGTTCGTCCCTCCTTCCTGCTGTGTTCTGTTCTGGAATGAGTTTGACGGGCTAACCCAGCAAACTGCCCCCCCCCCCCTTCCCCAGTCCTACGGTCTGCTCAACTTGGCCGGGTACCCCACCTGCTCACGTCCTGTCCCCTCTGGCCCACCTGCATTTACACAACCTTCTCTTGCTCCCGCTGCTTTCGCAGCTGGCTTCCCAACCCAAGCTCGGGGCGTTGCAGACGATTGTGCTTACTGGTCCTCATCAGCCTGTCATTCTGCCCAATCTCCAGAACCAACGATACCTACTGCGGCGGTTCGTGGCGAAACTCAGTACAGAGAGGGTGAAAGGTACTGTCGATGCCTCCTACGCGGGCTCTGTGCTCCCCCGTTCTCGATGGGTCTCGCATGTTTAGCTTGCACCACCACTCCCCCCTCGCTCGATCTAACCAGAGTAGGCCCTCGGTGCGGGTTTCAACGGCAACTCTATCATTGCATGACGTGTTGCACGCCCCCACAATCGTACATAGCCCCTTCCTTGGGCCTTAGGCTACAGCCTGACGCGAGGTAGATTGACGGATCAGCAGTGCCGCGCGGCGGCTCGCGCGTTGAGGCCTACGATGCGGCTCGCCGCTGCTGGGCCAGGGCATGCGCTTGGACCGCTTGAGCGTGCGCGTATTGAGCTTGGGCCGACAAGGCGGCGGGCGGCGCATAGCCCATCAAGCTGGACGTGCTGCCCATCGGCGGCGGAGGCGCTTGGGCATTGAATTGGGACGGCGTAGGCGCTGCCGCTGACGTGGTAGCCAACGGCGAAGGAACTCCATGCGACAACGAACGTTCTTCCAGAGCCTCATACAGCGTAAACAGCTTGGTCACTTTTTCCCACGTACCCGGGTCAAAGAAAACGTACGCGCCCCGCTCGTACTGAGACGTCTTTTGCACGGGCTCAGTGTTGGGGTCCTTGGTGAGCCACACTCGGAGCGTCTTTGATACCTCCATCCCCGTTGGTACCTGAACAGAGTGGTCAGTGGGGACAAGACGCGAACAGAGAGGAAAACGAAAGAGGCCAACTTACAGTTCCCGCGCTGCCGTCTCTTGCAACACATCTCGAGGACGCTGTAAAAGATGAAGAACAGCGTCTCGTCCGCCAGGCTCCGAATTTTCGTCTGGGCCGGCGGAG
Source organism: Moniliella sp. 'wahieum' (assembly GCA_003971905.1). Classification (NCBI taxonomy): domain Eukaryota; kingdom Fungi; phylum Basidiomycota; class Moniliellomycetes; order Moniliellales; family Moniliellaceae; genus Moniliella; species Moniliella sp. 'wahieum'. The sequence goes on along the minus strand of RSEE01000040.1, from coordinate 373,542 downwards.
GCGGCTGGACATTGTAGCAGGAGGGCAAATGGAAATCGGGCTCGACCATCGACTGAGTCTGCAGGTGAGCCAGCGACGGCTGCGTCCGGTCCTGCCAATGCATCTTCTGACCATGGGGTAAGGAAGGAAGAGCTGAGCGCCTCTCGCGAATTGAGGTTCATCCCCATTCGCCTCAGATCGGTGCCCATTGATACCAACGAAGTATCCCCTGCGACTTGATAATCGCAAGGAGCCCTACCAGTCCAAATCGGTCCGCTGGACTCAAATAAATCTGCTGGGCCGGGGTCACAGCTTGAGGCAACGCGGTCGTTCCTGTTCCCGATTGTCGCCCCGACTGGGACAGGAGAGAGAGCAGGTTGCTGGTTCCTGGTCCGGAAACGACCACCTTGTTACCCATGCCTTGGGTAGAGGTGGCCATGTCCAACACGTTCTGCGCCGCCTCGACTGCTCGCGGCGACATGGTTTGCACGTTGCCCCTTGCACTCTGAGCCTCCAACGTGCTTGCATTGCATTGATCGCAGCTTGGGCTCAGTGGCATCGACCGTGGCCGAGGCGAGCTGTCGAGGCGGTGTCCCGTTCATCTGGGACAAGCTCGGAGCGATTCCAGGAGGCAGGGCGGCGACCGAGGCAGCTGAGGCAAACGAGGAGAAGTTAGCCTGTCCCATGACCGTTCGTGGGTGCCATACCGTTCCTTGCTGCATCTGGCGGGCTGCTGCTTGCCATTGAGCGTGCTGAGCAACGCCGCGACACCAGGCGAAGATGGTGGCCCGTTGTTGACACTGCCGAGCAGGTTGGCGCGGTGCTGTTTCGCGGGCGACCATGAGAGCGTGCTGCTGGTAGGCCAGGTCATTCTGGGAGGCAGACGCGGGCCCCATGGCGGCGGCGGGAGAGCGGGCGGCGGAGGAGGCATGGGCCAGCGCACCGGACGAGCTCAGGGCCGGGAAGGCATCGGGGGAGAGGCCCGAGGCACTGGCGCTGAGCGGCGGGAAGGCGGTGGCGGCGTAGGCCGACGATGGTCGTGCGGCTGGCGATGCCATGGACGGAGCAGCGGGCGCAGACGGCGGCGGGGCGCGGGCGGTGGTGGTCCTTTCGTGGCCGGCGACGCAGAGGCTCCCTCACGAAGCTCACCGCCGCCGGCGGCAGCTGCGAAGAGGCGGTTACCTAAGCTCGAACCCTACCTGTGGGGTACACTGCCCCCCCGCGCCTGGAACGCGCTGCCCAACCCTAGTGGGCATTGCTTTCACTGGGCTCTCGCAGTTCAGCAGGGACTCCGACACTATCTCGCGCTCTGGCCTCGCCGCCCTCATCGACCCAGCTCGCTTCCTGCCCGCGGCTCCATCCGCACTGATATCATCGGGTGTGGGGCGCAGCGTCCTCCCTCTCGATGGAATGGAATTGCTGGACGGGACCGTACTAGTAACGCGTATGCGAATGGGGGGGTTAAGAGTAGGCAGATGCTTGTCGGTGGCTGCTGGTTGCCCAGTCCAACGGGTGCGCTGTTCATCATCACCTCAAGCCTGCACGCGAACAAAGGGGCGCACACCGGACAAAGGTCAGTGATCCATGTAGCTGTGCAGATTGAACCAATTCGACTTGGCTCCAATCCTGCGCCCGAATCAAATACTCACATCCAAAAGCGAGTTCACCACCGCATCGTTCGAAACGTTGTGCACGCTAATAACAAAAAAGAGGGTGTCAGCATGGAGAAGATCGCACAGAAATGGAACCACGCACTTTGAGCCGCGGTAGTTGAGGCGGTCCAGGACCCGAATCACGTCCTTGGTCGCGAAACCCATGGCAGTAAAGGTGTCAACATGCTCCTTCTCGAGCCCAGCCTGGCGGATGCGCTGCTCGTCGGTCAGTTCGCCCTTGGCGTGGTTCTTGGGATCGGCATAACGCTGCGTCCATTCTTTGGCGGTCTTATCAAAATCCTTTCGGTCCCTCTTAAAGTGGCCAGCTACTTGAGCATCTTGCGGATCGTCCGGCTCCGGACTGCACAGCAGGATTGCAGGGAAACCAGGTTGAGTGAAGCGTCAGCGTTGGCAGCCACTTATCCTTCAGAATGTCGAGACAGATGGCTCCAGTTGCGCTGCTCACGTTAGGGTGGTAAACACGGGTGAGAACTTCATCTTGACCGGCTGGAAGGGGTACTGTTCAGGCACGACAATGTCCTGCGGGGGGAGGGGGAGGGGAGGGGAATGGAGAGTGTCAGGCGCGCAGCTGGAGAAAGGGACAAGGGGCAGAAGAGAAGGGGATGCTGCAAGGCACACCGGGAAACATACAACATCGAAAATGCCGCCCTCATAGGGCGACTCGTCAGGGCCATGGAAGGAGCCGATGAGGTGGAACGGGTTGCCTGTTGGCGGTGGCGAGGGTGTTAATGACGGCAGCGCCAGGCAGGCCAGATCGACGGGGGGCGGGGAGAGGGAGCACGCACCATCAATCATGGCGACCTCGATGCCGCTGGTCTTGTCCTTGGCGCATTCTGCGATCTCCTTCTGGACACGGCGCAGGCGCGGGCTGGACATGGTGGTGGGGGCAGGCGGCAGTGGGTGCGGCGGGTGGGCGGGTCGTTCGCCAGCGAACATGAGCGAAGGCCACTTTAAAGCGCCGATGCGCGGGCACCCCCTTACGTAACCAGCCCGCCTCGCTCCTTCGCATTGCGATCGGGAGATTGAGGGGCGGCCTGTGGGCGGCTGGGGGCGGGCTGCTGGGCCTTAGCAGGGCAGTCGGCCGCTGGCTCGCAGATCTAAGCGGCAACCGGGGGTTGCCTTTGCTGGCCCTGAACGCGACGGGTGCGCGCCTGCCACAGCGCACGCCATAGCCGTCCACGCCACCGCCGCCGCCGCCGCGTTTGCTACTACCCCCCCAGTGGGTCAAGTGCCACCGCCACTGCCTGTCTGGCACCTTCCCCCTTCCCCCGCCACCCTCCGCATCCGCTCCTGCAGTGTCCATGGCCCTGGCCCTGCAACACCCAGCTCATCCCAGCAGCGCCGTTTGACGGTAGACAACTATATATCATTGCAGCGTCTGCGCCTGGCCCACCCGTGGCGGAGCGGTTGCTACGCAGTGGGCCTACAGCGCATAGGTGGGGGGACCTCACAGCCTGACAACAGTCTCAACGCATACCTACACGTCAGGCTGCTACCTCGCTACAAGTGGTATGGGGGTCTACAACACACGAAAACCGGGGGGCTGGAGAGGGGGGGGATCAGGCATTATTGCCATGCGATTGGTGCAATCTGCATGGGGAGGGGGGGGAGCCTCGACACGGGGTAGAGTGGAGCGTAGTGATGGTACAAAAAGCACAGGAGAGGGAGGCAGTTGAAGAGATGGAAAGAGCTGTGCAGCGTAGCCAAGGCAACGATGTACGCCGGGCGGGCGCGCATGCCTTAGATCTTCTTGGGGTTGGAGGGGTGAGTCTTCCAGCTCTCGGCGACCTTCTTGAACGCATCCTTGTGCGTGACCTCTGGGTGGGCAGCCTTGTACTTGGGCAGCTCGGCCTTCATAAAGAGGTTGTAGGCGGAAGGCGGGCGCTTGGCGCCGCCAGCAGTGGCGCTGCTGCGCTCTTGGTGTCAGAGTCGGCCTTGGCGGGACGGGGCATGTTGGTCCAGACGTGTTCTGCAAGAGGGGTGGGGTGGGGAAGGTCAGTGGGCTGGTGGCAAGCGGCCGGGGGAGGGGCAGGGGTAGGGGCAGGGCAGGGCCATGGAGGAGGCGGTACACGTACTGGGTGCGGGGGGGAAGAAGAGGAAAGATGGAAGAAGCGTATGTGGTGGAGGAGAAAGACGCGTCGCTAGGCAGCGCACGCGCTCTTATAGCCGCCATGGGAGGCGGCGCTATTGGCTCTATTGGCTCGGCCTGGGTATATGGACGCGGGAGCTGGGCCAAGCTGTGAAAGAAATAGGGACAGTGGCGCCCTGCCGGCTCGACCGCGACGCGTCCCAGCATACACAGGCGGGCTGGCACTGGCGCTGTGCGGGGGAAGGGGTACAGCGTACTATTGCCCAGCCATAGCCCTGGCCTTGCGGCCGCCGATGGGGGTTGGGCGCGCACGGGAGAGTGTGCGCGGGAGCGCATTGGGGGCATCGAACATCGAAGCGATACTCGTGGGCAGGGACTAGGCCAGCGCTCGTGCCCGGGGGAGAGCGGGGCAGGAGAGCGGTGTTGGGCGGCTGCCTGGCGCACCACTTGCGCGGTGCTGGCGCGGGCTGGTTGCCAATGTTTAATGTCCAACCGAGCTGCGGCCGGGCCTGGGAGGGCTGTGGGCTGCCGCTGTCTGCAGCTGGCTCGGCCCCCAGCTGGGGAGCCAGCACCAGCCGTTGGGCCACAGCAGCCCGTCGCCTTGCCCGCCTATTCCGCCGCTGCCTAGCTGCTGCTTGCCTGCTGGTGCACCCACGCCCAGTTCCGCTCGTGCGCCTCGATGCGCATTAGTCACCTATCGCGCTCATCCACTTCCACCATCGGCATCGGCCTGCAGCGATGCGCATACTGCGGCGACGCGCTAACCCTACGTGCCATCGCCCATCCTGCATCTGCATCACATGTCGCATGTCACATGTCACATGCATCACATGCCCCATGCCACATGCGATCTGCGGCACGTGACGGCTTGGGGTGGTCCATCTGATCCAATCGATCCAATCCATCCTAGCTGGCTCCAGCAGCCGCGTCCCAGAGGGAGGGGCTGCCGGCTCAGGCTGCAACTTCACTCGCCACTTACCCATCCTCCTCGACTCTGGCGGCAGCGGCGCATGTTAGCTGGATCCTCCGCTTGGCTATCCATTGTCTCGTCGCTCATCCTTGCATAATAGACGGTTGCCCATCCCAGCTCAGGCAATGGCCTGTGGGCTGAGGCGTTGCGTTGGTCTGGAGGCTGGCTCAACTGGAGCAAACGCGAAAGCAAAGGTCCAGGAGAGAGGCGGACAAGAACCAAGGACAGAGGCAGATGCTAGTACCCAGGCAAAATGACCTTCCCGATTGAGCCAAGAGGCAGCCCAGCCCCGACCCCCTCGGGTCAAACGCGTCCTCGTCCACCGTCATTTTCAGCGCATGCAGTCCACATAGCCTTCTTTTTAACCATCCAGCAAACAGAAACAATAAACTCCTTCTGAGATGCCCCACTGGCCTCCATTACTCCCGCCCACTGCCTTCATGCGACCGCGGCGGAGGGGCATGGCCACCCAGCCACATTCTTTCCGCATCGCTCCCTTCCTTTCTACGTAACGAGGGAGGGGGGGGGGTCAGAAGCATTGTCCATCGGGATCCGCTGACGAGCGGGTGTAGAGCATGATGGGAAACGTGCCCTGCGAGCCGGGGCGGACGCACGGTCGTCGGTGAGCTAGTTCAGCCCAGCCTGCAGCAGCACCGAGTGCACCACTAGCGCGCGCCCCGAATGGTGGACGCGTATTATCCAGCGTGGTCGATCTGGCCCTCCCGGGAATGAAAGTTGCAATGCCAGATCAGGCAGCGAACACCAAACCATGTGGCTCCTTTGATAGCACCCTGCTCTCATCCCGCGCAACCACCATCTCGCCCACCTGACTTGAGCGCTCGCGGGGCTCCACCTCCACCATGTCAGCTATCACCAACGTATGTTCTTGCTTTCTCTCATCTTTTCCTCCTCGTTGCAATGTCGGAATGCTCCACAGAGTCCCTTACCTAGGCCCCACTTTCGTGCTCCATCTTGGCGGGCTGATTGAACTCGTGAGGGGACTTGCTGACTTGGTGCTTTTCTGTGTTTGGTCTTGATCCCACAAAGATGGTATTGATGTTCGTCGTATCCCAAGCGGCAAGTCGAGTCCCGTTTGACGACAAGCCCGAGCTCGTTTTGTACGCACGGTTGGGCTACATTGGTGCCCAGCTGCTCTCTCGATCCGCTCTTTTACGTCTGCACGCTCAAGGTCAAGGCCAAGACGACACGACCGTTCTCAAGTACGTGGAGCCCAAGAGCCCCATGTCGCAAGAGCCCGGGGAGCTCGTCACCACCACCAACCGGGACTACGACCTGATGGAGATTCAAAAGTCTGTCCGGCTCATCATTCTTACCATGGTCTTTGTCGCTGGTCTACATCTGTACTGGTCCTATACCCAGCCACTCTTGATCCAGAGCATCTTGCCTCTCAAGTCGGCGCTCCAGTCGCAGGAGGTCAAGATTTGGCTGTGGGGCAAGCCTGCCTCGGGCGAACTCAGACGGCCGTTCAAGTCTGGACCAGGCTTGTTTGGCATGCAGGCTGCTCAAGGGCCTCAGACCGACAAGGCCTCCATTAAGGAGGCCGAAGATGCAGTCGCTAAGAAGGCAAACTAACATGCGTTTGTTGTTGTTGTGATGGGCAGCTAAGCATACGGCTCTGTCCGAATGACGTCTGTGCCTTGTTGGCTGGCGAGCTTGGCTCGGCCTTCATTTTCCATCAGGATCGATCTCTCAACGCATGCCCTTTTGTGCCCGAGAATTCCCCAGAGGTCCTCGTTAGGGGTTGATTAGGGATTGATTTGCATTTCATAGTGCGCTCATGCGTGTCCTTTACACATTGTTTGTGGGTGGGAGTATTGTCGGAGAACGGTTGGGCCAGGGGCGGATGGTTGTCGATATGAGTCTCGTTGGAGCTGGATGGGTTTATGGCCCACATGTCCACCGCGTTCTTCCGTATCCACTCGCAATCCATTTGATTTGGATGACATGCTGGCGGCCCCATTGGTCTGGTAAGAGAGAGGGCGCAAGCTGCCAACAAACACTGGAAAAGAGCATCTGGGCAACGAAGCGCGTGTTGCGTCCCTACGTCAGTGATGCCACCAATACTGAACATCGGGAGGAGAGAACATTTTGTTGCACTGGAAGCCTGAGGGCCTGAGGCGAGCCTGGTGTGGATGGCATGGCTCATGGATGGCCTTGCCATCCCTGGGGGTTGGTTGCCCAGCCCAATGCCATGCCTGATGGGGGGAAACAGCGCTGGGGCCACCCAGACGCGCCCAACATGGGTGTGGAATCGACACAAATTCCGCCTTGGCTCCGCTGGCGGTGGGCGGCGGCGGGGGATTATCGATTAAGGCCAAGGCCTGCGAGGGCCAGTCTGGGCCCGTCGGGGGGGCCAGGCCAGCGGAGGACGCCGGCCGACGCTTCTCGCCTCTCCGAATCTCATGTTTCCCGGCCGCCTCCTGCCTCTTCTTGCCCGTGTGCCCCCCCGCGTCCCCCACCTCGTCCCCCGCCCCGCCCTCGCCTTGCGCACCATGTCCTCTGCGCCCCCGCCCCCCGCCCCGATGCGTTGGTCGTCCGCGCCATGGCCCAGATCGCCCCCCTGGCGCTGGCCGACAAGTCGTTCGACAACGTTGGTCTCCTTCTCGAAGCACCGACGCCGCGGGCCGGAAAACGAGTGCTGACTGCGATTGATCTCACCACGTCGGTGGCTGAGGAGATTCTGGCTGACGGCGAGGTGAGTGTGGCGGTGGTGTACCATCCGGTTATCTTCAAACCGCTCAAGGCCCTCTCCTTTAGCCCTTCCGCTCCGGGCTCTCAAGCGCCCAACCCTGCGATCGTGCACAGCCTCCTCCGCCTCGCCAGCGCTGGCGTCAGCATTTACTGCCCCCATACCTCCCTTGACGCTGCGCCGGAGGGTATGAACGATTGGCTGATCCAGGCTGCCGCTGGGCCCGAGGTGGCGCAGGCCAAGGACCTGCGTGCCATCATTCCTTCTGCTGCCGAGCTTGTTCCGGCCGGCAAGGGTCCTGCTGGGTTTGGCCGCGTCGCTTCGCTGGCGAGCCCGCGTAGCTTGACCCAGATCATCAGTTCGATCAAGCGCGCTACGGGCCTGGCCCATGTCCAGGTCGGCTTGGCCCACGGCGAAGACGAGCCACTGGGCTCGATCGCCGTGTGCTGTGGCGCGGGATCGAGCATCCTAGCCGGCGTTGAGGCCGACGTGTACGTGACGGGCGAGATGAGCCATCATGAGGTCTTGTCCATCACCGCACGCGGCACGTCGGTCATTCTGCTCAACCACTCCAACTCGGAGCGTGGCTACTTGAGCACAAGCTTGGCGCCTCGTCTGGAGCAAACGCTGGGCGAGGGCTGGAAGGTCATCGTTAGTCAAGCCGACAAGGATCCCCTCCAAGTGCGTTGACCGAATGCACGTCGGTCTGTGTGGCTGCACACGACTTGTGTGCCGCCTGGGACACAATGCATTGATGCCCTTCGTGGGCGCGGCATGACCATGACGCTACACCAAATAGGGGTACACCAAGCTGGCACTACCAGCAAGACGGAGTGGACAACAGGTAGGACTAAGTCGTCAGTGCAAGCAGCTCGAATCGCAGGACAATGTACCGGTGTAACCTGGGCGGAGGGCCACAGGACTGAATGGTGGCCACCAGCTTCAAGAGAATCGACCATATTTGGGTTCGATCCGTACCCTGACGGATTCTTCATCCCCCCATATGACTTCGTCTGCATGCCCCCCACCTCCCCCCGTGCGGCACGTGTCCGTGTCTGCAGTCCCTGTACAGCACTACCACTCTTCTCCCACCCCGAGCTATCAAGCACTGAGAGCACACTAGAATACGCAACGCAATGAATCGATGGCCTTTCCCGCGCCACCCCGACCAGCGAGTGGGCTTAGCCTCGTCCAACGGAAGCACATGACCGAGACAGTTAGAAATAACCACTAAACTTGCTCTTGACGGCGCTCTTGATCGCTTGCTCCCTCAGGTTCTTGGAGAACTTGGACGCATTGCGTTCGAGATTGGACATGCCCTGTTCGAGCGAGTCGATGAGCTCGCCGCGCTGCTGCGCCAAGTCCAAGTTGCGCGCCGCTTGGGTCGCAGTGGAGGAGGCGGCTTTCGAGACACTGGCATACGCGCCGGAGAATATAGAGCCATAGCCCAACTGCTCGGCGCCCTTGGCCTGTGCCGCTTCTTGCTCCGCTTTGAGCCGCGCCAATTCTTGCCCTCCGGCCGGCACGCGCGGTTCCGCTGCGGGTCCCAGGGGCGGCGGCGCAGGCCGCTTGGGCCCGGCAATCACCTCGTCCAGTTGCGCCCCCAGCGTGACCGCACCCGCCTTGCTGTTCCACCAGCCGCTGATAGCGGTGATTGCGCCGGCGGCCGAAGCGCCTGGGTGGAAGGGGAACCACTTGGGCTGGAACAATTCCAACGTGGGCGGGCCAGGACGCAACGAGGTGGCAAAGATGGTCCACAGCTGCACATCGAGGGAGGTGGGGGTGTCAATGAAGTCGCCAAACCGGTCGATGGAGGCAACGCCGGCCACCGAGCCAGTCAGGGCGTGGGTCGAGAGAGGCGAGAGGGATTCGCGCGTGGCATAGTTGTGTCGTGGCACGCGCTCGATCAGCTCCAGCTTGGGCAAGCTGTAGATGTACACCGACGTCTTGCTCAGCAGCACCAGCGCGCGAGCATGGCCCTGGCTAATCACCTGGGTGCCCCATGGCTCTTCCATCACAGACGTATGGGACATGGTCGGGCCGTCGACACCGTAGCGCAACACAATCTCTGTCAAACAAGGGTCCGGTCAGTCATTTGCCACAACAAAGCGCACTCGCTTCAGAGGGGACGTACGCTTGGGGCTGATAAAAATCGCAATCCCACAGCTCGCCGCATCGTTGGGATCGATCATTGCACTGGCGTCGTACTGGCTTAGGGCATCAGCCATGTCGCGCGACCTGAGATCCAAAAGGGAGCCACGCTGGTCCACAGTGAGCAACGCCGAGCATTCGAGGTCCCATCCAGTTTGCGGGGCTGCGAAGCCCGTGTCACCATCCACTGGTCCAACGAGTTGGAGATGGTCCAATGCTCATCGTTCCATCCTGCCGCAATGCCAAGAGACGCATGGCGTACTTCGGGTCCGAAGCAACACGCATAGTGGTAAAGACGGTTTGTTGAATCAAGCTCCGCGACTCGGCATCAGCGGCACGGCGATCTTCCCGATATGATGACCCGCCTGGCCAAAGTGGTGCACGTCGGGTTCCACCTCGTCCCCAAACCCTTCATGGAGGATGATCGGGCCCACGCAAGTCGACAATGGCCAGCGCGAGACCGCAAGCGACAGCGAGGAAGCCAGTGTCGCAGAGCGCAAATGCCGAACACTCGCCCCGCCTCAGATCCACCATCAAGTGGGGCTTGAACCCATCCGTACTCCAGTTTGCCAACTCCTCCAACGGCTGTAATTCCTCGGCCGTACCTGGCGGCAAAGGTTCCGCTGGCGGAAGCATCGGCTCTCGCATCATTCTCGAAGGGCAGAGGGGCTTTCCGGATGAGCCGCAACACGAGCCGCCTGTGGTACATTCGATGGACCACCGGCCAACGGGGAGGCCGCGGCCGGTTCGCCGCTCGAGGAGGTACCATAGGGCGGTTGGGGTAGCCGCATGACGATCCATCGGATCGCTCGCCTCGGCCGTCGGGGAGGAGAGACCCAAATCGCTAATGGCGTTGGACATGGTTTGGTCCAGGCCCAGGAGAGATCGATCGGCCTCGGAGCGAAGCGCGGCGAGGTCGGCCGACTGGCGTGTCTTGGACGTCCACGTCGAGCCCGAGACGGAGCGATGTATAGGCTCCATTCCCGGCTGAGGCGATAAGGTGGAAACAACACGCGTTGGGGAGCGGAGCCCGGCCATCTCGCGCTCGGTCAGTACGTCCGTCATCACGTTGTCATCTCCCCATCCGGGCCGAGCTTGGCCCAACTTATAATGCAGCACGTGGCCCGATCCAAGGCATACAGCCAACTCGAGTGACTCGGTGGCGAGGCGAGCGTCGGTGATTTGGATAAGAGGCGTCGTGGCCGCTTGGCGTAGACGACGGATGGATGGGTTGGTATCCAGGCGACGATGAAACACAATGTCCCTGGTGTGGACGGTAAGATGAGGCAAAGGATACGGGAAGGGCATGTCGAGGGCAAAACGGGCAGAGGAAGGGTCAAACGTGGTGCCTGGCTTGCCAGACCAAGTGTTGATGGCGACCGTAGGGCGTTCTGGGCGGTGAAGTAAGAGCCCCAAGCTCAAGTCGTGTACGCGAACGCTTCCATCCAAATGCCACGTAACAAGCACGCGCAAGGGGAGGTCGGGGGCGACTTTTTCCGGTTCGAGCAAATTGTTGCCAATCAGGATGGGGAATGCTTTGCCCCCGCGCAAGTTGAGTGGGTTGACGATTGACGCTGTTGAGGCTGAGGTCGTTGCCGTTGACGAAGAGGGCGGGGGCGGAATTGATCCGCCACCCGTTGGCGAGGACGGCGTAGGCGGGGCAGGACCTGTATTGTCCAGCACTTGTCCTCCCAAGCGCTTGTACACCGCCTTGGACACCGTGTAGATCCTACTGCCCAGCACCGCACCCGAGCCGGTAAAGCCGAGGGTCAATGGGAGCCCGATTGTGGGGGTGGACAGACGGTGGGGGGAGGTGCGGTTAGCAGGGTCCTGATTTGCAACGAGCTGGGGCCGTGCAGGCGGGAAAGCATAGCCTTGAGTCCCTTTTGAGCCGCCGGCGGGGGCAGCGTTGGAAGCGCGGGCGGCGCGGCGAGGAGGAAGATGATGGCAGTCGGATCAAAGGCCATGCTGTAGTACGGATTGTCGCGCGGAAGCAGCAAGAAGTCTTCTACCTGGGAAGGCGTGTAATAGTACGTTGTCTTGCTCGGCTCAATCGTTTCCCGCAACGCTTGCCGCTGGCGGCCGGTCAGCGTTGCGTTCGGCCCAGCGCCCCATCCCCACCCACCGCCGCCGACATAGGCGTGGGAGGGCAGGTGCATGCAGGTCACCCCGGGCGGCGCGTCGGAGACGGCGCCACCCAGAATGGTCAGCACCGAGCCTTGTTCAGCCGCTTCGGTGGCTTGCGGCGCTTGATCCACCGGCGGGACGCCCGGCACCTCTCCCGAATCCCCTTGGGCCTGTTTGCTCGAGTTGGCCCAGTCGCTCGCGGCAGTAATCCAGCTCTTGGCAGGGAAGCCAGACCAGGCCAGCTTGAAGATCGGTTCATGGGCAGGCTGGTGACTGGGTTGCCTTCTTCCAGCTGCATCTTCTCCACATCCACCCGTCTAGCGTCCGCACCATGAGGGGCTTGCTATCGTCCCGCACGCTCCAAAACGTGAAGCATCCATCGTCGTGGCCCACGACAAATACCTCGCCATCGGGGCGCCAGGCTATGCAAGTGACAGCGGGAGCGTTCGAGCCAGACAGCGTTGGGGTCCGACACTCCGCCACCAGGTCCACCGGGCAAGATGCGCATCTGGTACGTTCTGAGCACCGACTGGGCCTTGACGTCCAGCAGCACCACGCCGCCCTCGTAGGCGATCAGGAGATGGTTCAAGTTTTTCGGGTGGGTCTCAATCTGCACCACAAGCGGGATGTGGCGGCGGGAAGGTGCGTCGGGCACGCCCGACTTGCGCAAAATTTCCTCTTCTTCCCACCACAGATTGGCAATGCGATACGGACTGAGTTTGAGCCGGCTCAAATCGTATGCATCGATCGAGCCATCGCGCATGCCGAGAAACAGATGATCGTGGACGGGGCTCAGCTCAATGGCCAGCACCTGGTTGCGCGGACTGTACGCGGCAATCCGCTGGGGCGTTTCGGGGTGGGGGGCGGGCCCGTGGTGGCAGTGCGGGCGGGGAGGAAGGAGTTGTTCGAGTCGGTGTAGCGAGCGGCCACGACGGGGTCCGGACGCGAGAGGTCAAAGATGCTCAGGTTGTCCTTCTCGTCCAGCACGATGAGCAGGGGCGAGCCAGGCTTAAAAGCGAGGTGGCGTACGCGCACCGCCGGACGGAGGGTGATGGTGATCTGAACTGCAGGCGCGCCAAAGAGATGAACGGTGCCGACAGAGGTGCCAACGGCCAGGTACCGGCCACCGGCTCGGTGGCCATTACGACAACTTCGCCCGGGAGCGCCAGCGAGCCGAGCACGCCCTCGATGAACGCGGGGCCGGCGCGGCCTTGGGCGTTGAGGCCGCTTCCGATCCCGGCACTCCATTCGGCGCCAAGGAGGCCAGGCGGGGGCTGGGCGACGTGGCCGACATGCCCGGCGACGGAGCGGAGCCACTTGGGCCTGGACATGGCGGGGCTCAGCGGCGGAGGCTGGGGGGCGGAGGCGGGAGGCGGAGGCGGGGGGGGCGGGCTCAGCCAGCGCTCCGCCGCACTGAGGCAACCCTACGAGCGGGCCCCCTGGCCCGTAGCGCTAGGGTTGCTGTCAGCAACTCTCAGTCCAGGCACTCTCCTATCGGGTTTCTCGTCAAGCGCAGTGTGGAGCAGACAGCAGACATGGCAGCAGGCGCCCTCGTCTGCCGTCGCTGCTCGTACCGATCATCCCCCGACGAAGCACGAAGAAGGAAGCACACGCTTGGCGCTCATCGCGCCCTACCTACATCCTGGCCTCTTACAGGCGAGCCCACCAGCGGGCCCCAAAATACATTGCGGAGAAAAATGTGGAAGAACAGTTGCGAGATGAGGGATGACGATGAGGGTTCAATGAGTAGGTAGGTAGGTAATAGTAGCACAGAGTTAGGAGGAATCGACCACGGGAATAATAAAAAAAAAAACAGGCCTTGACTGCGTTGAACTGTCATGCAGGTCCACCTTCGCGAGGCGGACCAGCCAGCCGACGGGAACTAGGCCTCAGGTCAGGGCAGCAGCGCGAGGCATCGACGGCAACGTCAAAGTGGACGCGGCGAGAAGAGGGTCTGTGCCAGCCGGCGTGCCCTCGCCCCGCTCGTCCTTTTGACCCAGGCGGGGCGAGCGTCGGGTCCGCAGTCGACGCCGCGTAGGGCGCACATCAGCATCGGCATCTGCAGTGTCCTCCCCACTCAGCGGGAGCTCGACCGATGAAGTTGAGCCAAGAGAGATACGGCCAAGTGAGACTGCCCGTTAACCGTTTCTCCCGCTCCTGCGGCTCCGAGGGGTTTGGGGTGGAAAGGGAGGTGGCCAAGTGGGGGGGAGAATGGGGGAGAGCCGAGTCGAGACTGTTACTGTCGGGCAGGGAGGGAGCCGTGGCCAACGGCGGACCCATCCGGCGGTCACGCGCCTTGCGCCGCGGACCTTTGCCCGATACGCCCGTATGGCGCAACTTGGCCCAACAGTGTCTCCACAACTCGCCTTCTCGTTCCCGCCCTGGGCCAGCTCGCGCTCGCGTTCGCGCTCCTCGGCACGCGCGCGCCTTGGACTTCGAGCTGGCGTTGCTCCAGCAGCACCGCATTGTCTCGTTGGGCCTTACGATAGGCGTCGGCAAACTGAGCAAGAGATGGCAAAAAGTCTTCGGTGCGGACCGGAGGGGCGCGGCGCGGGGGCCCTCGTGGCTTTCGCCATAGTAGCGCAGCACGTCCGCGTAGGCTGCCTCGGTTTGACGTACCGTCTCTGCCAAATGGGTCAACTCGTACTGGGCCCTGTGCAAAAGGGTGCCATCAGACGGACATAGGGATCGGCCATGTCCGCGTCAGTCAGCAGAGTGTCCAGCTTCGCTTTGTGCTGATAGCTGCCCGACTTGAGCTCGGCTAGTTCCCGCTTCATATCCAACAGTTGAACTACATACCCAAGATTAGTATCCAAGAGAATCGCAAGGGGGAAAATGCAGAGCAAACGACGTACCACGACTGGCTTCAGCAGGAGCACCAGCTCATCAAGGAAAGCTTCCGTTTCGGAAAGCATTGATGCACAGAACGTTGGACAAAGTGAAGCAGGGTGGTGCCGTCCGCAGCTTTGGTGTCGATCAGCTTGTTGATCGACGAGATCTTAAACCCAAACGCGCCTCCCCGGGCTCCGTCGCATTCAAAAAGTTGCCCATGGTGAGGATGATGTGCAGCAGGCGGGTAAAGTGCGAGCGTCGAGAAGTTGCTCCACCGGCGGCGGATGGCCTGGCTGGCGGATTCGATGAGCTCATGCGTTTCCGTAACGTGCAAATAGAGAAGTCCCTCACTTTCTCCTTGAGATGCGGGACGGTCATCAGCAAGACCACTAGCCTCCGCCGGGTGCAGCAGTCGCAGTTCTTCGTTGGATGCATTGCGGTATTCGGCCAGCTGACCCTGGATCTCCGTCTCGGGATAATTGCGTAGGAGTTCCGACAGGAACCCTGGTCCAAAATCGAGCGGTTGCAGTGCACAATGTCGTGGGACTTTTCCGGGGTGGCATGCTTGGAGCCCGGGAAGGAGGACTGGACGCGACGCAGAACAAGCTCGATGCCCTGCCGGTGCGGAGCGACAGGTGGCTAGTAAACTCCTTCTTGACCATCTTGGCCGCTGCCTTCTTGGGTAGATGCGTCTGCGCACGAAACTCTTTCTCCATGTCTTGGAGGAGCCCCGAACTCTTCAGGGCCGCCGTGACTGCCGCGTCATCCATCTCGCCATTCCGATCACCCCACAGCGTTTTGACCGTCTGGCCCGGCGGGAGCTTGTCCCCTGCAGTTGCTTGCTTCATCCTCATGCTCGCCATCTCCGACACACTCTTGCGCCGGAATAGGTCCTTGAGCACCGTGGCGTCGGGCGGCGGTGGCGGCGCAACCGGCCCGGCCGGATTACGTGGGCCTTGGTAAGAGGTACGCACGTTGAGTACCGAATCCTGGTCCATGTCACTGGGCAAAGAGGATCCAAACTCGCCCTGGGACGAGCCCTTGTGGGGCTCTCCATTGGGCTCAGGCAATTCTATATGAGCGCGGCCGATGGGCTGGGGAAGGGACAGCTTCAACAGCCGGCGGAGAACGCGACGGGGGAGGAAGGGTGGGGGCGGTGGTGGTGGTGGTGGTGATGGTGGAGAAGAGAGTGGCAATGTGGCGAATGCCGACGGTGAGGACAGGGGCGCTGGGGTGGGAGGGAGAGGTGGGAGATCAAGTCGACGGTGGCGGCGCTCACTGGGAATGGTCAAGGACAGATTTGACAGCTGGCGACAATGGGGCGAGACTGTCAGAGGGCGGGGCCGCAGGGGAGAGGAGAGCAGGGGGACTGGACTGTGTGGGTGATGGGATCGTGATGGGAGCGGGTAATGGCACAGACGGACCGGGGGCCGCACGACCTGTTGTGCGATTAGATTCGGGGACAAGTGAGCTTCACGCGACGTAGGGCGCCAACGCGATGGCAGATCGTGCCACGGAGGATGGGGAGGCAAAACTCGAGACGCGTACTGGTACGTGGAGGGCGTTTGGAGAGGCGACAGGCAGGGTCGATTCGTTGGAGGGGCCAGAGAGAAGCGCATTAGACGCATCGACCGGTAGTGGATCGGCCTTCTCGCCCTCCAGCGGATGCGCCTGCTCCGTGCTGTTCGGCCCATTACTAGGTAGAGCACGGATCGGAGCACCAACCCGGCGGGCTAAGGCCGCGTCAATCTGCGTCTTGGCATGCAACATCCTGTTCGGCGCCGCCGGCCTCTCGTCCTCTGCGGGAGTGGTGGACCGATCTTGCACCGCCGCCGAGTCTGGTCCCGGAGACAAGCCAAGCCCAAGCCGGCCCAAGTCGAGCGCTTCCTTGGACCTTGGTATCCCCTCATCACGACCGCGTCCAAATTGCTGCCGTAAGGACTCGTTCCATCGTGTCTTGATCTCCGAGGGGGACAGACGTTCCTCTTCCTTGCTTGTCGCTTGGTTGGCGCGCTGCTCTGCCTCGCGCAGCTGCACCTCCAAATGCGCACACTGGTCCATGAGCGTGGCTTGCATTTGAGTAGCGTCTGCCTCGTTCGCCGTCATCGTTTCATTCGCCAAGGCCAACTCTACCTCCAGCTGCTCCACCCGTGCCTTGAGTAAAGAAATAGCCGTCTCCTGCGTTTCAACATCGGCATCGGGCGGGTGGGAGGGACACTCTCTGCATCACTGCCATCGCAGGAGACAGCGATGGCGAACTGGTCACCGCCTGGTTTCCGGTGGGGAATTGTTGAGGCGAATGAGAAGAAAGACGGGCGAGGCGTTGGCGGAGGCTTTGAGTTGAACTTCCAAATCGCGCTTGGACGCCTGGGCTTGGTCTCGTTCATCTTTCAGTTGGTCGCGTTCCGCACGCAGATCATCGACAGTTTGTTGCTCATCAAAGCGGCGGATCAGATCCGGGACACTGGCACCGATTAAGGATGAGAGATCAACACTCCCCGTGTCGTCCAAGGCAACCGCTGAGAC
Source organism: Moniliella sp. 'wahieum' (assembly GCA_003971905.1). Taxonomy (NCBI): domain Eukaryota; kingdom Fungi; phylum Basidiomycota; class Moniliellomycetes; order Moniliellales; family Moniliellaceae; genus Moniliella; species Moniliella sp. 'wahieum'. Next base: position 356,485 of record RSEE01000040.1, on the reverse strand, counting down.
AAGCGAATCGATCAATTGGTAGCGCGTATTGACGTCGTCATCGTGGCGGATACGGCGTAAATGCTGGAGAGCAGAGAGGAGGAAATCGTACGCCCTTTTCCCCTCGAGGTCGGAGACAAGCTCTTAAACACATCTACCGGGCCCGATAAATCTTCCTGTGTCTCGGTCGTATTGCGAATCTCGTCGGAATCGGATAGAGCGTGCCTCTCGTATTCGCGGATCTGCGCCTCCAACTCGGGGGAGTTGAAGGCACGCAGTTTGACCAAGATGCGCTGCAGACCGGAGTCATTGAGCTGCTGGCGCAGGTCCACCCGCAGTTGGAGGTCAAAGCAATGTCGGGCGCAACCAAGGCGTTGATCAGAAACAGGCTGTTGAGCGCATACTCGTTCAGGGTGGTCTCATGCGCAGCCGGACCCAAATCCAGAAGCTCATGGGAGGCTCCAACCAGGCTGCCCATCTTGCCTCTTCCATCAATGGTGCGCTCCAGCACGCGCATCCAAGCGTCAAACCGACCATGGTTGCCATACCTTTGGCCAAGTTCGTCAAACCCGCGGAGGACGAGTTGCTGGCCCAGCGGCTTATCCCAATGGCACAAGAAGAGCAAAATGTCGGAGACTTGGCGGCGGGTGAGAAGATGGTGGGAGGTGGTGGACTGCACAATGCTCACCACGCATTCAGGCTGCCGCAACACATCGTTTGCTCCCGGGCGTGAGTTGAACAAGGCCCTGAACGTTTTGAGCACGCCGAATTCCAGCCGTACATCGTCATCGGTAAGGGATGGTTTTTGATGCACCGTGTCCAACAGCTTGCCTAGGGTCACTGTACCCTGGGCCAAAACAAACTCTTCGATCCAACCCATAGCACAGCTGCGGAGTGTTATCGACAGTGCCTCCAGGTCGGCATAGCTAACCTCGCCGGCATGGATGCGACGGATAAAGCTTGTAGGCGAGGAACGCGTGGTCAAGCCATGGGAAAGGGACTTGCTGCTACCGCTGGCGCGCAGGAGTGGCGGCGGGGACGTCTGTCCAACCATTCCCTGTGCAGGTCATTGTAGATGAGAGTCCATTTGTCGTCCATGCTTAAGCCCATCATGGTTTGGCGCACTGTATCGCGCTGCCCCCTTCTAGGAGGTTGTGCTTGCGCACCAACTGCTCAAACATGCGCTCCACTCCTGCTTTATCGGGACGCTCTAGGACAAAGTGTGCCGAGCCGAGGAGAGTGTACTGTCGCTAGCAGTGCCACCCAATGGCCGGTTGGGGTTGGATGGGTCTGAGGTGTGAGCAGACAGAGCGAGGAGAGATGTGCGAGGGGAGCGGTCGATTGTGCGGGAGCGGGTACGTGGCACGACCAAGTCGGGCTCAGGCGAGCGGGGCGTGAGAGGCGTAGACTGGGAGAGGCGTTGGAGGCGATCGGCAGGACATGCTAGAGGTCATGGCATATCTAGGCTGCGAAGCGATGCTGGTGCTGGTACTGCCAGAGCTGGGGGCGGCATGGTGCGCAGGTGTCAGGGATGGACGGGGGTAGGTGAGATCGGGTGGGACGGATGGCGATGGGGGGAAACTGGAGACTGGGCTGGGCGGAATGGGCTAGGAGGCGGACGGTGGTCAGCGCACGCAGAGAGCAGACGACCAGGGGCGATGAGGGTGGGGAATGGGGATGGGGATGGGGATGGGGATGGGACGGAGATGGAGACACACGGAGAAGGAGGCCTGCTGCTGGAGCTGGTCGGGGGAGGAGATGGCGAGGAGGGCCGGGGAGGCGGAGGCGGAGGCGGCGGAGACGGGCGAGGGACGGGAGGGGCGGGCAAAGGCAAAGCGGGAGGCGGGTGGGGCGGCGGCCTGTTCTCCGCTCGCGCCAGGCCGGCGGCGGTCGAAGAACGACCTCATGCGTGGGCGGAGTGGGGGGGGCGATGGGGGCGGATGGAGGCGGGGCGGGGGTGGGGGCGTCGGCGCGGACGGGACGGAGGCTGCGGGCAGGCTGCGCGCTTTAGCTCAGCTGAGCCCGCTTGCCTTGCCTGCCTGCGCCGGCGGGGGGCACTGCAGCGCACGCCGCCGCGCTGCATGCGTCCCATGTCTGGCCAGGCGTGGCGCAACAGCCGCGTCGTGCGCCCCCGTGCGGCCGCCATTGATTGATGATTGGCCGCGGCGCGAGGCTGCGGCCTGCTGCTGCTGCGCCCGGCTGCTCCCCTGCCTGCCCCTCCTGGGGCGAATGGCAGCCCAACATGCAGCATACGTACCACGCCCAACCACCCCTCCCTAATCAAGCAGCCCCCTGCAGCCGCCTGCCCCCCCGCAGCGCACCCAGTGCAGAGCCAGGCAGCGCCCCAGTGTGCTGCTGGCCGCTGCCTCCCCCCCACGCGCTTAGCACAGCGCCAGACTGCCCCCCAGTCACCGGCCAACTCACGTGATCAGCTTAAAGCCGTACTGGCATGCACCGCCCCGAGCAGTGGCCTGGGTGGCGTTTCATCCGTAGTGGCAGTGCGCGTCCTCCCCGCGCCCAGCTGTCTCCCATCGGTTATGCGGATCAGCGCATCAGCGCATCCGCATCAGCCTGCATGCATGCTTGCTCACGTGACGCGTGACTGAAGCGTGAAGCGTGGCTCTGCATGTACTGCTGGCATGCGGCGGAGAAAAAGACCAGGGTCCACCCTGCCAATCGCCGATCAATCACTGCTCGATCAGATGATCGATGATGGATGCTTGACGAATGACGCGTGATGCGTGACGCGTGACGACCAGCATTAACCGGTTCGTTGATTGCCTCCAGCACACAACCTGTCACACGTCCCTCAGGCCCCTCAGGGTTGACCTCAACCACCATGTCCGTTTACGACGTTTACGGCCACAGTCCTTGGCATCAAGCTACCAGCTTCAAGCGCCAAGCATCAAGTGCCTGCAGGAGACCTGCAAAAGCACCGCCAGTCGTGCCGTCGAGCTCACAGATGCACCACTGAATCAGCGCTGCATCATCACTATCTGCCTGGGGCACGTGTGTCTGCCTTTCCCGAGGGCACCATTCTCAACAAACCAAGGCATCAAAACATCTCACTAAATATAGACAGGCTACGTCCAGGAAATCGTTCTCACTTTCAAGACGTGGAAAACTTAGCAACCCTTGCTCTCCTCAAACGCTCCTCAGGCAGGAATGTAAGTGCGGTCGTTGGACGGTGGAGGGAGATGATACACATGTGTTTGAGGCGAAATGTGACTATCGCTCGCGTATATCCAGTCAAAGGTGGGGGCAGGAGGGGTTTACGAATGTTTTTAAGGGAGACGACGCACATCGGACGTGTAGTGCTGGCTATCTTTTGCTATCTTCCCGGAACTGTAATAGCCACTACTGTTCAGACAACGTGGCGTATACTAGGCAAGACAGGGAGCAACAATGTGTATATAGAGAAGAGTGACATTAAGCGGATGTTCTTCATTATAGCTTCAGGATGGAAAAAACAGATAGAGGCACTGAGAAGCCTGTTCCAGCGTCGAGGATGAACGAGAGGGATATTAGAACAGAAGAGGAGACCTCCGCGAATGGACACACATGAACAAGTGCAGCCCAGTGGCTAGCCATATAACTCCTGGGGGGAGGGGCCCCGCAAACGAGGTCGCCAATTGTTTTTTGCCATACCATTTTGGCAAAAGGATATGAATGTATAGGCTGAGCCGGCAGGAGCAGAAGAATGAAAGCAGAAGCGATGAGAGAAAGCAACGGACTCCTAATAGATATACGCCTGAGGAGAAGCGCAAGGGACGGTGGCCAAACACACGAGATCCATCGAGTAGCTCAACAAGAGTATTGTTGCCACGCGCAAATGGTGAGAGTGAATGCATTGGCTTCTTGTTCTTGACGTCCTAGTATGTGGAGGAGACCAGCTAGTAACGAAGGCTTCCAACGTTGCTATTACGGCTGTTGTCAATTCGTCAATGGCGGCAAGCATGAAATACACGTGACGTTGATAAATTCAGAATTGCACTAGCCAACCCTAGTTGAAAGTTGAAAGTAGCCAGCTCTTTGCCGGCGCAAGCTGCGGCAAACCCTACTACTGTTTTTCGGAGAGTGGTGTGGTGCCGCCGCCCTAGCTGGCGTGGTGGATGGAGCAACGTCGAACTGCTGCTTTCGGTCGGAAACCGACATTGCGTTGCCCAACCTACCAACCGTATCTGTAAGTGCATTGCTGGCTGCTCGCTGGGCGCTCCAAAGGCTCTACTTGGTCCTCGACTACGTCCGTGGTCGTTGGTGGGCACGCCCCTTCAGAATAAGAACTGACGTTATTTGAAGCCAACCATGTCGGTGGTCCGCCAAGTCCTCCGCCGGCCAACGCGCCCACGGCCCCTCCTTCGGAGATTGAGACTTCGGTCGCCCAGGCCCTCCTGGACCTGGAGAGCAACGTGTCCGAGCTCACGGCTGAGCTGCGTCCTCTGCAGATCTCTTCGGAAAGAGGTGGAGGTCAAGGGCGGCAAGAAGGCGATTGTGATCTTTGTGCCCATGCCCCAGCTCAAGGCGTACCACAAGATTCAAGTGCGTCTGATCCGTGAGCTGGAGAAGAAGTTCTCGGACCGCCACGTGGTCTTTGTTGGCCAGCGCCGCATCCTGCGCAAGCCCAACCGTGGAGGGCACCAAGCAGCCCCGCCCGCGTTCGCGCACGCTCACTGCCGTTCACGACGCGATCCTCGAGGACCTGTCGTACCCCTCGGACATTGTCGGCCGCCGGACACGCTTTGCCGTTGACGGCTCCAAGCTGATCAAGTGCTTCCTTGACGCTAAGGACATCACCGCTCTCGAGTACAAGACGGAGACGTTCAGCGCCGTCTACAAGCTGACGGGCAAGGACGTTGTCTTCTCGTTCGCTGAGAGCATCTAAACGAGCGGTCGATACCTGGGGATACTTGGCAGACTGAGAGGGGGGACATGCCTCTTGACTTGGAATGAGCCTCTGGGCTCTTGCTGCCTCTGAACCGTTGGGTTCCGCTCTATTTCTGTCTGTGTCATCTTTCGTGATCAATGTGGGACACGTTCTGGGGGCTTGCTCTTTGGGCCCCCCGGTGTGCCTGCTCCCATGATCTGATTGCTCCAAAACCCCCCGACTATGCGCGGCACAATCCTGTATGCATTGCTCTACTCCATCTTGTGCCCCTATGGCGTTCCTTTCGGGTGGCACAGCCGTTCTATAGCAGTCTGGTACATCAGGTGGAAGATGTGTGCGATAGAGGTACAGTGGCAACGGACAAACTAAATGCGCTGCCACCTGCTGCGAGAGTGGGGCCAGATCAGGAGGCAAGGGGTCGCGATGAAGATGCGAATGGCGCGGCACTGCTCAATCCAAAAGAAAAGGGTGGAGAGAGAAAGTGAAGTGCGCGGCATATACACACAGAAGGAGCAAGCTGGGGGGTGCCATAAAGGATTACCATCCGCCACCACCATAGCCTTGGTTGCCGTACCCGCCTTGCGGGCCACCGTAGCCACCGGGTCCTCCTCCACCGTACCCACCGGGTCCTCCTCCACCGTACCCACCGGTTCCTCCTCCACCGTACCCACCAGGCCCTCCAGAACCTCCGGTGTAGCCGCCAGGACCGCCGGGACCACCATATCCCGGGGGGTTGCCGTATCCGCCGTCAAAGTTGGCCTTGTGGTCACCAAATTCATGGCTACCGCTGCCGCCATACTGATCATCATAGGGTTCCTTGTTCTTGTGGGTTTCGTACCGGTCATGAATGTGTTCGCCTACCTTCTTGCCACCTCGGCTAGGATCGCACCGCCCGCAATGGAAGCAAAGTTTCCATGGTGCTTGCCCGACGCCTTGTTGGCCGCCCACCCGGCTGCCCCTCCAGTGCCATGGTCCCCAACCCACGCTCTCCCCCTTCACCACCAGCTGGCTCCTCCCACGGTACTCTTGTGCTGCGCCACCAGCGTAGCCTTGCGCCGAACCACCGTATTGGTTGGCGCTCCCCGTACGCATCGCCCCAGGCTGTTGGTTACCGGTGTACGGATTGGCACCGTACTGATTGTCGCCACCGTAGCCTTGGCCACCATATTGGCTGCCGCCGTAGCTGCCGCCTTGACCGGGCTCAGGGAAGTTATTGTAAGCCATATTAGCAGAGCTGGTAAGGATCGCTGCTGGGTGCTTGTGTAGCGGTAGGAAGAGTTGGGGGGAAGATACCGGAGAGGAACTGACAGAACCTCGCTATATCCTGAGGTCCGATCCCGACGGCAAGCGAAGGGCGCGGGGAAACGTCATTGAGTCATCCGTCAGCGCGTCAGCGAGCGAGCGTCCGCGTCATCATTGCTCATTGTTCGTTGAACGTTGACCCAGGCTGGCGCGGTGGGGCGAGCACCCTGAGGGGTAGACACGTAACGAGGCCATCCCTTTCTCCATCTCACTTGTGGTGAGGCTGACTGTAAACCGAAGCCTGAGGCGCTTATTTCGCCTTGGCGCCACCGTCGGCAGAAGGCGAGAGGCTAGAGGCTGAGGGTGAAAGGCCTGCCCCTGCTGACGTTGGCTGACTGCAAGCGTTGAATATTGAATGTTCAACTTGAACGTTCATGTTATGCCTCCGCACCGCCTTGCCCATCCGAGTCCGTGTGCTCTTCATCCACCCCAACCAAGAGCCTGCGACCACACACGAATTTCTCGACCGACTGCAGAAGCGGCACAGCCACGTGACGAATGCCAGAGCCTGTCAAGGCTTGCGAAACCTCTATAGCCACAACAAGCAGGGAAGCATGTTGGGTGCCGCGTGGCTGGAACGCATGGAGGAGTTGCACAGACTTGCGGTTGCTACCACCGGTCCGCAAGACGAATTGTACCGCCTTGCACTCCTCGACGGCATAAACGGCCAAGACGTGAGCTCTTACCACGTGACATCGGACCTGGAGGACTTGCGCACGGCCATCCGAGAACTCCCTGCCCCCGAGACCAAGTCGTCCCGTAAGAGGGTGGAAAGGCATCCCAATCCCGCCAGTCGCCCCATCGCTAACAGACAAGCTAGGCGGGGAAGGCTCCCTGCAGGGATACGGACTCTAGCGGGGGAAAATCCCCGCCCAGGGGACAGACGGCGCCGCGTTCGTGACCCATCCCGAGTCCCGGTCGAGCCGTGCACCGATCTTACGCCAACTTGGCTACCACCGGCCCTGCAGAGCAGGCACAAACCGAGCGCCTCGCACCCCTGTTCCTCCAGGACGTATAGGATTTCAGGGGCAAACTAGGAAACGTCTGAGCTGGAACCCTTGTTGAAAGTGGCGCATTCTCCACCAATCATGGTGAGACCGCGAAGCGTTGGCAGGCCTCTCTTCGTGTATCAACGCGAACAGGATGGCTAAGGGGGCATACCTAAGAGCAGAAGACCGAGGAAACTGCACCTCCGCCGCCATATCCAGAGGGGTGAATGCATTATCATCAACCTGCTTTTGACCTTCTCCATGTACCTTGTTTTGACCGCAGCCTCACCAGCGTCACCCACCTGGGTGAGCGCAGGAATCAGGTCGCCTCTGCCAAGCGAGTTCCCGTTACTTTCCAATCGACCTGGCTGCTCGGCCAATCGACCCGAGTGGGTCCCAGCTAGGCCGCATCACAGCCCTCATCGAACCCGGCACCAGTCGGACCGCATGCGAATCTCGCACCAGGCTTTCCCAGGTAGTCCAGACGGGGCACTATATAGCGAATGCCGTGCGTAGCAATCTCATTTGATGAAGGTAGGTGTGGAGCTACCGGGACCACCGGGTGCTCTAGTGACTGTGCAATGGGTTGCCTGCGTGTCGGCCGGAATGCCACTGACTGTCCCTGCATCCCATGGCGCTGTTGGCCTTCCGACGGCTCAACGCTCAACCCACCCAACGCAGGATGAGCCGCCAAATCACTGTGATCCCCAGCCGACGCCTTTACCGCCCTCCAACAAGCAATTGCTCGTCCCACAGAGCCCCAGAGCTTCGGGGCCACCATGCATCGGGCTCAACAAGCCAGGAACTCGATTCTGAGAAGGACGGAGAGGCCTAGTGTGATCTGGCAGACGAGAACCGTTTGCGTTCGATCTGAATGGGGGGATGCATGTACTAGGAGCGGCCGACACAGATGAGGTGACGAACACAAACGATGAAGAGACAAGAAGAACGACAACAGCAGCTAGCCAAGACAATGCACCAGCGCCAAGGGGCGTGGCAGGCCTGGCAATGTGAGATCAGACATTCCTTGGTAAGATCGATGCCGAGATGGTGTTTTGAATTTTGGGTTTGCGGGAAGAAGATTGGCGGCGCCGCGTCCGCGACCCCTTCCGCGGCCGCGCGCCCTGCCCCCCGCGCGCCGCGAGCGGCCAACGCCTTGCTCTTGTCTCCGTGCATCATGCCCCCCGTGCCAAATGCGCTGATGGGCACCGAGGAACTGGTAGAGGCCATCTCGGGTTCGGCATCCGCCGCCTGGATCGCCGCTTGGGTCACATGAGCCCGGACGAGCTCTTTGGGCAGTGTGAGGGAATGCCACAGTTCCTTGAATTCTGGTCGGAAGCCGAGTTAGTACCGGGGCACAACACACGGGCAGGGGGGTACAGGGTGCCCGTACACCAACTAACTAACCTTCTTCCGGCGCCTTGCATTCGGGCCCGCGGATGGGATTGTAAATGACGCTCTTGATCGCCGCCTCCTTGGGCTGGGAGTTGGTCAGACGTACGTCCCGCGCTTGCGGTGGCTGCCGCCAGACCAAGATCGGTCGATCTTGACGCGGCTCAAATTTGTCCAGCTGTTCCACCGCCGCCTTCGCCTCGGGCCACGACTCGCGCAGATCGCCCAGTTTGATGGCCGGTTTGAGCGGCAGACGGGGACGTTTGCGTGGGTCCCCTGAGCCAGGCGCCTCGGCGTAGCTGTCCCACCGCGACTTGAGCAGCTCCGCAATGTCCTGCGCCGATTTGATCGCATAATCCGGCTTGTACGTCAACGTGCCGTTGACCGGTTGACCAGCACCCGCTCGTGGGCCACAAAGCGCTGGTACAGCCGCGAGGCGCTGCAGCAGCGGCTCAAACCCGGACCCTAGCTCCAGCGCAAAGTCCTCCAGCCGAACCGAGATTCGTCTCCGCTTGAGGGCCTGCACAGCACTGGCTAGCTGCACATCTCGTTGAGATCCATCACCGCCAGCGCAACGGGGGAGCAGGGGCGGTGGTGGCACAGGCGGCAACGAGTGACGATGATGCGAGGAGGATGCGAAATCCAAAGCAGCAGCGGACGGGGTCCCTTACATAATACTCCCATCCGCTGGTCGGATTGGCCGATGGATAGAATGCTTGCACTCGGCAGCTCACAACCACCGGGGGCGTTCGCGTTCTGACCCGGAAAGGCCCCAAGTCAACAAAGCCACCACTTTTGCCCCTGCCTCAGGCCTCGGGCCCTCGGCCTTCAGGCCCTCAGACCCTCAGGTGCCTCCTAGCTGCCTCAGTTGTGCCTTTACTTTGCATCAAGAGACTAGAAAAATGAAATGGTGAATGGGGGGGTTCTATCGTTGGTGCGGTGCGGCTGGTCGTCATGCAGTTGAAGTTGACAATCAGCACTGCTGTGTCAGACTATAGTTTGCCTCTGGAGCTTCGTCCTTCCTGCCTCCGCTGCTCAAGTTGATGACGATGGGCTCTATTTCCCAAGCCTGAGAGCGTCTGACCTGCGACGTGGGTGGAAACTATTAAAGCCTATAACCGACCTTGATCCCGCAGCTGGCATAGGGCATGGCCAAGGCCAGAACAGCCGCCCTGGGCAACAAAGCCAACAAAGGACGGGGAAGGTAGGTGCGAAGAAAAGTACGTTGAACTTAGGAGACCCTCGTTCTAGATTGTTGCAAACATGCGACACCTGGGGAGCCATCCAACGATAAACCGATTCCGAAGTAGGGAGCGCATACCCTAGAGGATGAAGGTAAGCGAAAGATCAATCGGGTGGCTCGAGGACAGCTGACATTGTTCACACACACCCATCAGTAGCAGTAGCAGCAACAAAGAGTAGCAAGGAAAGCCACGCACCTGGGGCTTTTGCGAGTACTTGTTGACCAACTCGTCACGCACTGCATTGAGTAGTTGCGAGTAGGTCAGGCGAGGGTACTTCTTCATCACCGTGATGAAGGCCCAAGAGCATGCACCGGTAGCCTTGTTGGCCTCAACGGCGTCCGCAGACGTTTGCGAATTTGCATCCCGACAGCATGACCACATCGGCACCAGAAGAACGCGTTCTTCGTAATACCCTCCGCCGATGAGGTGTTCTTGGCAGTCATCGCGGTCGATAGCAGGCCCTTGAACACACCGGTCATGTCTCCGCGAGCATAATCCATCGCGGCGCTCAGGACACCCTTGCCAATGCCGGCCAAAACGTTGGGCTCCTTGATTACCGCTCGTTGCGTATACATAGGGCAAGTCCAGCACCGTGCCGAGTGGCAAGAGTCAAAATCGCCGTCAAGCGGCATCCAACAGGAAGAGGAGACACCAGGAGCTTGTGAAGCTCGTCGTCCTCCATGCCCAGCCCGCTCATAGTCCAAGGGAATGATGGTTTCGTTCATCCCATCTGGTCCAACATAATTTATCAGTACCAATTCCACTGCGCCTACAAGGGCAACATGACAACATACCATCTTCGTCGCCGTCTTTCGCCTCGGCCTGGCCGCCATGGCCAGAGTAGTGGAAGAACAGGGCATCGCCCGACTGTGCGCCGTTGACAAGCCAGTGCATGGCGGCGGTCATGTTGGAGCGAGTAGGCTTGTTGCGGGGTTCTGGTCACGGTCGGTCAGGATGACCATGTCCTCCTGCTTGTACCCCCTGGACATGATGAACTGCTTGATATTGTCCACGTCATTCCAACAGCCTTTCAGCGCTGCACTGGACCCAGCGTAGTTGATCCCAATCAACAGCGCCTTGCGCTTACCCGTCATGCTCGAGTATTCGTATTGCATACCGTTCTCCATCTTCTGCCCCATGGGGCGCTGGGTGTGCACTTCCTGGTTCTGGTAGGCCTCGGGTCCAATGGGGCCGTCGCTGCAAATCCATGTCAATTATCGCTCCTAGCACGATCGCAACGTGGGGGATGATGCACTCACATCTGGTCACCCCAGCCAGGCGGAGGCCCAGGCGGAGGAGCGAATCCTCCGCCACTGCTGTGATGCTGGCCATATCCACCACCACTTTGCTGGCCATATCCGCCGCCACCTTGCTGGCCATATCCGCCGCCACCTTGCTGGCCAGGCGGAGGCCCAGGCGGCGGAGCGAATCCTCCGCCACTGCTGTGGTGCTGGCCATATCCACCGCTACTCTGTTGCTGGCGTATCCGCCGCCGCCGCTGTGGTGCTGGCCATAGCCGCCCCCCTGTGACTGGCCATAGCTGTCGCCGCCAAACCCGGGGGCGGTCCCGAAGGCGGCGCAAATCCGCCGCCGGCACCGTACCCACCACTGGGGGCACCGTAGCCGCCGGATGAGTTGGAGTAGCTGTCAGGCGGAGGTCCGGAAGGAGGGGCAAAGAAGCCGGGGTTGTCGTCATTGGCACGGTGGCTGTGCTGCTGGTGGCCGTAGCCTTGGGGAGCGTCTGAGGGAGGAGCCCAGAAGCCGCTGGGTGCGGGGGAAGGGGGAGGGTCAGATGGAGCCAGGGGAGAGGAGGAAGCCGTGTACGAACCCGCCGCCGTAGGACATGGTGGAGTTGGTGGTGGCAAGACGGGGAGGTTAGGGGGTGCCACTGGGGTGCCACGTCGGGGGGGGGGGGGCGAGTAGGAGGGGCATAATGGGCAGGAATGTGGTTGAGCATGGGCACTGGGCGAGTATGAGGCCGCAGTGGGCTGCTGCGCACGGGCCTGGGTAGCGCCCACCACACTGCGCTGGTACCCGGTGGGCACCGCCAATCGCGGCTGCAGGGGCGGCCGCCGAGTGGCTGCACCACACCCTTGCGCCTGCCAGCCGCAGCAGGCCGCAGTACGCTCAGTGCGGGGAGCGTGGGTGGTGGGACACGTGACGCACAGCCCCCTCGCTACTCGGCACACAGCCCCTGTGCCATGCGCCTGTGCCGCCAAGCTTCACGCGTCCCGCGCGTCACGCCGCCCTGCCTGCTCTCCCAGCGCCCAGGCCCAGTGCGTAGTGCGCAGCGTGTTGCTCGCCGCTTCTCTGTGCGAGAAAGAAGGCACCGGGTAGCATGCAGCAGGCAGCACACCTCCAGCAGAAAGAACCAACCCAGCGGAGGAAGACGTGGCTGATCGTTGTGCCCTCGCCCCCCTCGATCCTCCCCCGGATGGCATCCAGTCGCAACAGACATGACGCGTGACGCGTGACGGTACCCGCTGTACACCCGGCTACGTCAGAGGGGTCGCGTCGGGCACTACCCCTACGCGTGGTGAGCGACGAACCCTAGCGCAGGCTACAGTACATTTCAAAGCCAGCGGTGGGCGTGGCTGGCGCTCGCAAGCAGAAGCCAGGCGTTGCGGGCGTCGCGTCGCGTCACGTCGCGTGCGGCCCCGTGCCTCAGCAGCACGCCTCACGCAGCCACACCGCCCGCCGGCCACCGCTTGCTGCCCCGCCTCCACTGGCGGGTGCCCACACCCCATGTCCACCCTCGACGCCCTCTGGCGCCGCCGGCGCGCCCCGCCGCCCACACCCGACCCCCCGCCTCCCCGCCCGCCCTCCGCCCCGCCGCCCCCATCGCCCGCACCGCCCTTCCATCTGCACCTCCATCCGCACCCGCACCTTCATCCGCACCCGCTCCCGCCCCCCGCCTCGCCCCCTGGCCCAGCCGAGCCATGGTCCATGTCCCTCCTTTGCCTCCGCCTCCCCATCTCCCCGGGCCTCGCCCTCTCCCTTGCCCCGCCGGCTCCCTGCTCCCCATCGACCCCGTGGGCCCCAGCACCGTGAGTTCCCCCCTGCTGGCCCGCCCTATGTCTCTCTCCCCGCCTCGCCCGGCCATGCTGTCCCTGCCTCAGGCTCCCTGCCCGCATCCCCCGCACCCTGGGCCAGTCTTTCACCCGCCCCCCTGGCGCCGAGCCCTGACCCCCTCGCCTGGCTCTGGCCCTTGCTCTCCTCGGCCATCGACCCGCCCACCCAGCTCGCTGTCGCCGCAGCCTGGTCCCACCCCGCCGTCCGTGCCGCCTGGTTTCCGCCGTCCAAGCCAATTCTGGGAAGCCCTTCTCACCCACCCCGTTTGGTCTTCCTCCTTCCAGTCCAGTCCTGGGCCAACGTGGGTGTTCATCCGATCTCCTGACCGACAAGTGGCGGCCCCTTCATGCCGACGAATGCCTCGCCAACGAAACGGCCGCCCATTTCTTAGCCAAGTGGTTCGCTGCGGCCCGTGTGCAACCCCAATCTGGACTGGAATCAGTCCTGCCTGGCTTGGACAATGGCGCTGCACACCTCCCCTCTTCCCCAGCACTAGGCCCTGCCAACTCCCTAATTGGGCAAAGGAAACGGATGCGAACTCACAAGCAAACACCTCCTGCCTCCTCTAACGCGCCCGCCACTTCGTCTCGCTTGGGGCCCGACCAACTTGTAGGGGAGACAGCTGAGTCGCCTGCGCCTTCACTTGCGCCCCCTCGTCTGAGAGGGGCACGTCTCCCGCACTTTCGGTGGCGGGGCCGCCGTCGTCTCTAGCAGCAGCGATCGTCCCTCAGCTTCCCAACTCTCCCACCCCTGATCGGGACCGACTCACTCCCGTACCCCGACTCCACTCACCTGACCTACTCACCCCCATGTCCTCCCCCATCTGCCCCGCAGTGCCCCCGCCCCGTTCTGAAAGGGAAGAATCAGTGCCTCCCATCTCTGTGACTCGGGATCCCAGCCCTTTGTCGGAGAATGCGAGACCTACTGGTCGGCCTACTCGCCGAGCTCGTCAACTGGCTGCCGAACGACAATCCGAGCTGGCCCGTCTTGATGCCGAGGCGGAGGAGGAGCGCATGGCCATGGCGAGGAAGAAGCGCACTCACGGACTGAAGCGGGGCGGTAGTTCTAGTTCTAGTTCTAGTTCTAGGTCTAGGCGCAAGCCCCCCGAGTCACCCATGCGCCCACCATCTCAACGCCCGCTGCTTCAACGCCCACGCCCACCGACCTACCTTCCACTCTTCCCCTTGATCCGTTGGACGACCCAAAGATGAACACCGTTTGCTCCGCGGCAGAAGATGCGGTCCCCCGGATGAAAAAACGACGAACAGGTGAGCAGCTTGGTCAGGCACCTTTGTCGGAGTCAGTGCCCCCCGTACCTTCTATCGTGCCTGAGGAAACTGAGGAAGTGACCATCGTCGAGACGAAGGGACGCCTTGTGGCACCGAGTCCTCGCCACCTCCACGCCTTCGCGAAGAGCAGGGTGCGACTTCACTCCAGCCAGTCCAATCGGACCCGCTTACGTCTCCCTTGGTCCGAGCCACTCGACCTGCACGTACCTTCCGCCTTGTCCCTAGCAGTGCTGAGCCAAGCAGCGATCCGGTTGGTCCAAGGTCTGAAGCAGTGAATTGGGAGGATCCCATTCTCCCATCAAACCCAGGCACCCCTAGGCCCACAGGCGAGGCACCAGCCGTCCCTACCACCGCTACTTCGCCTTTGCCTCCCGCCCAGCGCCCGGGCGTGGCCGTTCTCTACGGTCCCTCTGGGGTGGGCAAGAGCGCGTTGGTGTATGCAGCGGCGGCACAGGAAGGGTTTGAAGTGCTTGAACTTTGGCCGGGTATGGGACGTCGGACGGGCCAAGCTCTGGATGCAATGTTGGGCGAAGCAACTCGCAACCATGTTCTTGGCCCGATTGGCAGAAGGGGGTTCGCCACCACACCCCTTTCGTCCCGTACCAGTCGCGCCTTCAAGCCTGGTACCTCGGCCTCCGTTGCGCCTCTCAAAAAGGGGGCCTTGATGGCGGCCTTTGCCAGAGCCCAAAAATCCGCACCTGCATCTACTCCCACCTCGCACTCCTCCACCCCCGCCCCGCCCACCCTGCAGCCGGCCCGACCCAACGCAAAACCGGCAACTAAGAACTTGATGAGCTGGTTTGGCAAGAGCAAGACCCCAGACATCCTTGTTCCTGGTTCCGAACTGGCGCCCGGATCTGCTAGGCCGCAGGAGAACGAGGAACTGCCCCCTCGTTCTGCTTCTCGGGAATTGGGCCAAGCCGACTCCCCCATCGAAGTAGGATCGCGCCGAAGAGGTAGACCCTGCGGATGAGGCCCAACCAGACCCACATGCTTGCCAAGTGGAAGAGGAAGATAAGGATGGTGGTACGGTTGGGCATGTCGGTGTGTCGCAGCATCCCTCTGTGACTTCTTCCGACGACGAGGGCCCCCGTCGGTCGGAATCGCCCAAGGTGAAGCAGGTCGTCTTTCTCCTCGAAGAGGCGGACATTCTGTTTGATGACGATCGCGGCTTTTGGGCCGCGGTGGCCGACTTGACCACCAAGTCCCAGCGGCCCGTAGTGATCACCTGCAACAGTCTGGAACAAGTTCCTCTCGGTCTGCTCTACCGTCCCCAGCTCATCCCCATCCAAGCCCCCGCTGAACCTGTAGGGCGAGCGTACTTGGCAGCCGTGGCGTTGGCTGAAGGCAAGCGGCTCCCCGACGCTGTGGCCTCGCTTGTGGAAGGCCTGCGCTCCCCCTATCCCGCTGACGCGGCGGCCTATTTAACTGCTCTTCCTCATGATGGGCTCTTGTCGGCGGGCACGACGTTTTATGCCGACGTTCCCGGGGGCGTGGACCTCCGCAAAGCACTGATGGACTTGCAGTCCCGCCCGCCAGCCTCGGCCCCTAGTATCCACCCCGACCGCGTCCAGGACACTACCTCCCTCTTCCGCCGCCACCGACCTCTTTTCCTTGGCGAAGCAGGCAGACCAGGTATCTTGGGTTGATGCCACGATGACCCTTCCTGCTGATATGGAGCTTGAGGTATGTAGAACCATTCCATTCTTCTCCTGTGGGATTCGATGACTGACACGGCACTGCTCACTCAGTTGCAACTGGGCCAAGCGGCCCCGCTCGCTCGCAATGCCGCCGAGGTGACGGGTAACGATGCTCCTACGGGCGGAGCCGATGAGGTCACTCTCCGTCACGGCCAGTGGCTGGTCGAGATGGAAGAACCGGTAGAACGAAAGTTTCTTCTGCTGCCCGAGCTGCCCAGGTGGCAGGCGATTCGCTCGGCGCAAGCGTACGCGGCTCAGGCTGTCCTCGGGCCGTGCGACTGGGACGGTGCGGGATTGCGATTGATGCGATCGCGATGGATCCAGCAGGTTGTGCAGGCTCTTCGGGTTCCGATAGCTTCGCGCTTCACCGCAGCGGAAGCGGCGACGGAGTATATGCCTATTGTGCACCGATTGGCCCAGCTCGACACGCAGCAAAGCGACCTGGCCCAGGAAGCGGTTTGGATTCTCGACCGTGCGCTGATGCTCGTCACGGGCCCACGTACCAACCCGGCCGCGGAGCATGCGCGCCAAGGCGCCGTCCCCGCCGTCTTGGTCGCTGCCTCGCTCCGGCACCATGAGCGCAAGATGGCCCCGGGCTGCCTCAGCGTACCGACCGAGTCGAATGTACCGTCCCTACCAGGCCCATTGGCGCGGATCGTTGCCGTGGCGAGCCAGCGCGCTGCCCGGCCCGGACGGGGCACGCAGCGTGCGCTCCTTGCCCGTCTGACCGCATGGAAAGCCGAGTGTTACCCCTACGTGCCGCACCTCTGGCTCGATGGTGCGCCACCGCAGCGCGCGAATGGGCCGGGCGGACCGGGCGCGGCGGCGCACACCGCCGATTTGGACATGGAGACCAAACGTACGCCCTCGCATACGCCCGCGGACGATTGGGGCGAAGAGGAAGAGGACCGACGAGCACACGAGGAGGAGGTGGCGTGGCTTCGTCGCTTGGCACAGCAGGCGCAGTGGCGCGAGGAGATTGTAAACTGGTGCTGGTGCTGTGATAGCCTATGCGAGCTCCGTCTGCTTGCCTGGTTGCCAGGGCAAACGCGTTCCGTTCGGAAGGTGCGTGTGGGTGTGTTTGCTGGCACCTTTTTGGTAATGCCTATCATAATCTTGGCGCTTGCATGTCCTAGAGAGTGTGGGTCTTAGATCGTAGATCCTCCCCCACAGAGCGCCTGGCCTCCATCCCATTCTGTCTTGCTTCTTCCAGCTCGGTTGTAGGGTGGGCTGCGACAGCGTCTCTCGTTTCTCGCCCACGAGCGCTCGGAAAAGGTGCATATATATCCTGGCAGCGCCCCGTGGCAGCGCCCAGCCCTCCAACGTCAAGTTTAACGTTTAACTCATTAAACTCTCATTCCGCCGGGCGGAAACGCGTGGTGCGGCTGTGGCCTCGTCAGCGCGTCAGCTGGGCTGCCTTGGCTGGTTGCCTTGCCCCGCCGTCAGCGTCAGCCCGCCCCTCCCCACCGCCTTCCCCCCCGCCGCACAGCCGCCCACCCGCCGCACAGCCGCCCACCCCCCGCACAGCCGCCCACCCGCCCACGATGAGTATTATGGAGTACAATGGGGCTCGGTCATTGCGATGACCGGCAAAAACTGTGTGGCGATTGCGACCGACTTGCGTCTGGGCAACCAGGCGCTCCTCGTGAGCAACACTTTCCCCAAGGTGTTTAGCATCACGCCCAAGGCCTACGTTGGCCTCCCCGGCTCGCCTCCGATGTCGAACGCTCAGGACATTGTTCCGGCAACGCACCAATCTGTACACCATGAAGGAGAACCGGGAGATTGAGCCCTACACGCTTGCCAAGCTGGTTAGCCACCTTGTACGAGCGCCGTTTCGGCCTTACTTTGTCGAGCCCGTCGTGGCGGGTTTGGACAAGGACAACAATCCCTTCATCACCTCTATGGACTTGATTGGCAACATGACCTTGCCCAAGGACTTTGCCGTGGCTGGCCCGCATCGGAAACCATTTGGCATGGCTGAGGGCTGTGGGAACCCGATCTCTCGCCCGACCAGCTGTTTGAGTCCATCTCCCAGACTATCATGGGCGCACTGGAGCGCGACGCGCTCTTGGCTACGGGATCTTGGTCCGAGTCATGTATGTTTGTTTCCACGGCTTTGCTCTTCTCTGCATTGTGGGACTGACTTTGGGTTTCGGTAGCACCCCGGACAAGGTTATTGAGCGGACACTCAAGTCGCGGCAAGACTAAGCCTTGGATCGTTGTCCCCTTGCCCCCGACAATCATACTGCATATTGAAGCATACCCATGCCCCATTATGGGGATAGTCGATAGCGTCGATTGCAAAACCAAAATGGTTGACCTTGGGATATCTCTCCCGCGGTGCATGCTTGTCTTATGAGCCGAGGCTAAGGGCCTCCCATGAACTTTCAGATGGTTGGAGGTAGCAGAGCCTCACTTGGGACAGGGCTCCATTCGACTTCCCACACACCCATACTTCGCCCCCCTTGGCCTGGCCAAGGAATGCGTGTACTGCTCAGCTGTCCCTTCTCGTAGAGGCCATGGCCAAGCCAAAACGGCTACTATTACCACAGCAAATGAGGTCAGTTCAAACACACTGCCGCAGTGGTGGCGGCGCACTTCCACCGCGCCTTGAGCAAAGCCGCAACAGCCGTTGCATGAGATCATAGCCAGCCCAGCGCCGAGATCTGGTTGCCGGGGGAGGCGGAAAGTGGGTAGCTGTGCAATGAGGGTAGCGATGTTCGAGCGAGAGCGAGCACTCCGAGGTCGATGGCATAGCAGGCCCAATAGTGGAACATTGAAAGTTGAATGTAATCTTTCAAAGGGAAGTTGAAACTTGCAGCTGGCTCCGCAGCGCTAGGGCCACCGCCACTGCAGGTGGACGCGACGCGGCCCATTTCATCGAATTTCAAGGGCGCCACCGCACCGCTCTTGACCCTCTCATCTCGTCTTCATCGCACCCCTCCTCGCGTCTTCCGTCGTGGCAGGCAGGATCCTCACCTCGTCTCTCCTCCCGGCCCATGTCGCAGTCCTGTCGCCTTCGGCGTCCCTCGCCCCCCTACACAGGACAGCCAGGCGCCCCAGTCCTCTACCGGCCAGCGGTACCCGGCCATCAAGGGCTACCACCTCACCCGTCTTCTCGGTGGCGGTGGCTTCAGCCGTGTGTACAAGGCGGTCAACCCGGCCGCACGCCCCCCCGAGGCGGCATGCAAGGTCGTTTCGTATGCCCATCGTTCCTGGCAGATCCGGCCCCCGGCACGCACCGAACCCTCAAGCGCTGCAGAAGGAGGTACAGATCCACTCGCTTCTGAAGCACGTCCATGTCCTCCCGCTTCCTTGGCGCAGAGGAATATGGGACCAAGTCGCGGCCGGCTGGCAGCTACGTTCCAGGGCTCTACATGCTTCTTGAGTACGCTGCGGGTGGAGATTTGTTTGACAAGATCTCCCCTGACGTTGGCGTCCCTGAAGAACTTGCCCAATTTTACTTCCGCCAACTCGTGGCGGGTTTAGAGTACATCCATGGTCAAGGTATCGTCCATCGGGACATCAAACCCGAAAATTTGCTCCTCTCTGCCGATGGTGACTTGAAGATTGCCGACTTTGGTCTGTGCAGCGTCTACCGCTACAAAGGCAAGGAACGCGCGCTCAAGGGTGCATGTGGCTCGCTGCCCTACATTGCGCCTGAGATGATGGAACCCCGTACCATGGCGAGGGTGTCGACGTGTGGTCTGCCGGAGTGGTTCTCTTTGCCCTTCTGGTGGGAAACACACCTTGGGACGAACCAACCAGCTATGCTCCGGAATACAAGCCTATGTTCGCGGTCATCTACTCAAGCATGAGCCTTGGTGCAATATCCCGAGGTACCATTAGGTATGTTTTCTTTTGGCTCATTATCTCGCCGTGTACTGCTGCTGGTTCCCACCTGACTCTTAACTCTCCAGACTTGCTCACATCCATGTTGGATCCCAATCCCGCGACGCGCCTCACGTTGGCCCAGATTCAGCAGCACCCCTGGTTCATACAACCCAACCCTTTGATCGAAGGTACGACTAGCCAGGAAGAACGCACGGGAACTCTTGTTGAGGCGTTGATGGGTTCCTTGATCCAAGGAGGAAATTTGCCTTTGACACTGGATCTTCACCCAGATGGGCAACGTGCCCAGCCCATTGCCATCCCCGCCGCCTCGCAACCCAGTGCGCTCAGCTCGCATCACCACCCGCTCGGTTCCCACACGGAGGATGCGATGGATCTGGATACCGAGTCGGCTCCGTTGCCATTGCCCCCAGCCAGTATGTCTCTGGCGGGCTACGGCTCCTTGTCCCAAGGGGCCCCGGCGGTAGGGGTGGCCATGAGCCAACTCGGAGCCCGCCGCCGGGCAACGTTGACCCAAAACCCGGGGGCGACCCAGTTCCAAGCCCTGTGGGCTGGTATGACCCAATGGACCGAGGTGGCCGGTCACGCGGCGCGCTTCAGCGCCCAGACCACTCGCTTCTTCTCGGCCAGTGAGTCGTGGCAGGTGGTCTCGGCTGTGATGCGGGTCCTACGAGAGAAGAAGGCAGAGACCAAAGTCTACGCCTTGGACCCTCGGCCCTCTGCTGACGGGGAGGAAGATCTGCCTGGCTCATCTGAGTATCAACGGCGAATCGACTTGCAGCATCAAGTGGATATGGAAGGTTTGGTGACCAGCATGCGTGCTCTCACTCCCCCAGCTTTGCCACCTCACTCGGAGCAGCTTACCCAGGAAGAGTTGGCGTGGCGCCGTTTGCTCGACGCCTCGTCCTCTTCTTCTTCGGAGGAAAGTTCATCCGCCCCAGGCTCGTCCTATCGACCTCGTGGCGCGCGTATCATGGTGGCCCTCACCGACCAGCGCAAGTGCCACCTAATGGAAACGTATGGGTCGACCGCTGGGGCCGCGTCAACGTGGCGTCATCAAATCCCTCGTTTGTTCGATCGGTCGTCCGGATCGCCGCTCGAATGGCGCCGTTTGTTCAAGGCCATGCTGGACGACCGGCCATCGCCCAGTCACTGGTACCCATGTAGCTGCGACCACAATATCTCACTTCAATATTGGTATCTACCTCACTTATCGGGCGGGCGGTGCCATAGATCGGAAGGGGAAAGGAGGTACGGACTCTCAGGCGCCCGCCGAAACTTGTATGAGTTGTAAAATAGCTACCACCCTGGTAGTGGTGGTATGGGGCATGGATTTGAATGTGGCCAAGCCCAATATAGATAACGCGTGGAAGAGGCGAATGAGCCCCATGGCAGAGACGTGGGGGAAGGAGGAGCTGGGTTAATCTCAGAGATTGAGGGAAGCAATGGGAGAAGCACAGGGAGCACACTGGCATATAATCAACATTGGGTTCTCAGGCCAAGTGGCCGAGCCCAATCGTGTTCTTGGCCGCATTGGTGGCCAAGTACACGTTCTTGAGGAAGGTTGCGCCGACAAGCCATTGCTTGTCTGACCCCCCACCTGAGATGGCGCTCACACACCTTCCCTGGAGATTGGACTTGTCGACTGGCAACCAAGTCAGGTCACGGGGGTCAATGGCAAATGTAGTCCCCCCCACGTTAGAGCAAGGGAGGCGGAGGTAGTGCAGGGAACAGTCCAGCCTCCCTGCCCATCTGGGATTGAATCGGGGATGGCGTCGTGGTACGCTTGTGCATCTGCAGTGGGCAAAATCATCAGACTGGTGCCGGTATCTAAGATGGCCGTTCGACCCGACAGGTTGAGATCCGTCCCATTCACACTGATCTTGTCCAGGGTAGCCTCCCAAAAGCCAGTTTGAGACACATTGGGCACCTCGACAAGCGAGCCTTGGATCGAACTCCCGTCCACTCCCCCAAAGGAGACAACACCATGGTTGTTATTCGGGCCATCGGCCACACGGCCCAGACGGTACCCCATGACGGGGGCAGCAACCAAGCCAGCTGAGTGCAGAGCATCAATCGGCGTGGGACCGCCATAGGTGCAGAGGGTTTGTTTGGCGAGACCCATCAGGCCATCAAACGGAACGGACGAGTCGCTAAACTCGGTACTGGTCTGGCTGGCCAGAGCAAAGGTAAAATTTTCGAGGTGCATGCCTCCGATGACGAGTGTGTCGCTGGCGACACTACCTGACATTGACCTGTACCGTAGCGAATGTTGACTGACTGCGAAGGGAAGTCGCGCAGGGAGGTAGAGTCGGCCTTGACGAGGCGGGTATGCCCACTCCCACAGGCTGTACATCCCTCTCCGGGGAGCCAGGTATCGGCACTCCCGCTGTCGATGAGCAGACGAAAGACCTTGGCCTTACTTCCCATGCTGACGGTAGCCACATACCCCACATCATTGCCCTCGATTGCCAATCCCAATGAATCCGGCGCCACGTTGCCACTGTTGTTGGTCAAGTTGCCCGCTTTGGCCGCCTCGAGGTCAAGGGGCGAAAACCCACTGACGGACGCTTGGGAGGACGACTGGGGTGCGTCCGCCCACAAGCGATTTCGAGAAACGGTGCCCACCACCACTGATGCACTAGAAGGCCCGCTCAAGGTGGGGAAGACGGCGGCACTGGTCGCTTTGGATATAGCCGTAGACGACAGTGCACCGGAAGCTTTTGCTGTCCTGGTCTTGTGCTTAGATCCATGGTGGGACTTGGACCGGCTGGATGGATGGTGGGAAGACCAGCGTTGGTGGCCAACTGACAAAGTAGGGGTTGATGGGTAGCAACTGCGAATTGTTCGGGCACCGCGGTGGTAACAAAGCTGTCACTGTAAGTGTTCCACACCGATGAAGAATCAGCGGTTGGGCGCACAGGCGCCGCAAGCAGCTGTAAGCCACCTCCCGCCCCTTTCATCGAACTTGTACCACCGCGACCGAGTTCGGCTCCAATTCGGCCGTGAGGCAAAACCAAGTCTCTTCGTTCGTGAACCCTGCTCACGATGTACTCATCCACAGTCCTACGACGCAGTTCTGCCCCCTCAAGAAGGGACCGACGTTGCAAGATAGAACGAGAGCGTCGTTGGAGGTGGGAGAACTTGGTTTCGGCCAACGAGACGTGGTACTCCAACGCCTGCAAGCGCCAAGTGTGGTTAATATTTGTTTTCGCATATCAGAGAACAGATCGAGAAGGAGACGCACCACAAAGGCATCTACATGATCAGGTAAGTCGATCCGCTCGAGAGGTGCATGCACAACACGACTGTCGTCTGTGATGAGGGGAAAGGAAGTGGACTGTTCCGCTCGTTCATACACCGACGCTTCCTCCACTTGCCCTTGCACCCCGATTCGTGGCGGGCGATAGCGCGCCGAGGGGGCACGGCCAATGGGAACAGCCGAGATACCTTGTAGAGTCGCCGCACGGCCAGCGCGGCAACGACCCAGGCAAGCAAGCCATTGTGGTACCTGTTGGGGAGGGACATGATGGGCAGGGGCTGGGGGGAACGGGAGAGTCAAGGCCAGCTCGACGATTCAAGGGAAGAGGGGCAGTAGGCCGGCTACTGCTCCAAGTGGTGAGCGGAGAGGGCGCCAGGCCAAAAGATGCGGGCGGAGGGAGTGGTGAGGAGGAGAAGGGCCAGCCGTGGGAAGGGGAGGGTGATTTTGCGCATCAGCGCTGGATTTATATCACGCACGCCCGTACTCACCGTCCGTAGAAACCGAGTAAACATTGCGCAACAGGTACACTGGTCCCGTGTGGCGAGATGATCGTCATGGCAGTGTGGACGGGAGTTCAGGCACCAGGGCAGAGCGCGTGCTCTGACGGCAGAGAGGCTGTGGGGGGGGAGGGTGACGCGGACGCATGACATGGGATGACACTGACACTGACTCTCCGCCCTGGGTCTGATGCCTGATGTTGTCTGAAATCTGAACGGTGATCGATGGTCGATTGTCCTGCCCCTTTTCTTCCCGACATGGCAATTGGCAGGCTGGAGTGAATCGCTGGCTCAACTACTTTATACTACTCTGCACCTCCTATCCACCTCGATCCGTAGCACTGCAAGAGTATACGCCCCTACCTCTGGAAGATAATTTTTCCATCTTTCTTCACAGCCTCACACACCCAACACACAACACTCTCTCACACGTCTCGCTCACCGCCACGCCGAGAGATGTACTTTTTGCTGTACCGTCGCACCCGCCGGGATCCCATCTCCCAATATCGCGTTCGTTCTTTTTGGCACATGGCCCATGATGCATGGCACCCAGGCTGAGAAGCGAGAATTGTAGATTGTCGCCAGCTGAAGAGTACTGAGGGTGTTGAAACCACCACACACGCCTATTGTTAATTGGTATGGTATACAAGGATGTGAATGACGACGAAAAGTGAACGAGGGGGGAGAGACGGGGGTGCTTCAACCCCCCACAACGGCGAGTAACACAGGAAGGGAGATGGGGAAAGGATGAGGATCATATTCATTGAGTGAAAAGAGGGCGAGTTATATAAGTCTGAGAAGAGAACATGCGAATAAGTCACACGAGAAGGAAAGGGGAGCATAGTCAAGGGGGAAAACAGGGTCTAGAACAAATCAGGGACCAGTCCACCTGGTGACTATCAAAGTGTGACCAGAGGTGGGTCTGATCCCGACACCATGCAACAGGGCAGGACTCCCTCTGACGCATGCAGCCAACAGTGGTGAGTGGGACGCCTCTATCTCAGACCTCATGTCGCTACGCTCAATACCCGGGTCTAGGCATCATATGTTGAAGTGAAGATGCGATGGACGAATGAACACGCGTTATGTGGCCCATCCCTGAATGGTGTTGGCATCATTAACCAACAGAAAAAGTGCTATAGGATGATTTTCTTAGCGCCGCTCATCCACCTTGAGTTTGCCGCCGTAGGGGGATGGACAGGCGGGGTTTCACAGTTGATATATGCCCTGGCGCTTGACGATTGACGCTGTGATGGCTCCCTCGGTGGCAGCTGGGATACCGTCCCATCCCCAAAGCAAACATGAGAAAATGGCCTCGATGCAATGTAGACACCACCCTGGGTACCGCGCGAGACCATTATGATGTGGCCAAAACATGCCATGTTGCGATGGCAGAGCTTTGGTTGCTAATTCGGCGCGTTGTTTCATGCAACGGCCGAACGCCCATCTTCGGCCTTGAAGGTATGCAACTTCTCAGCAGCAACTTGGGAAGGTGTAGCTTGAACTGGCCTGTGGGTGAGGGAGGCATTGTCAGCAAATAAGGAGTAATGTGGGAGAGGAGATAGCACATTCATCATCAAGGGAGGGCAAAGTCCAGTCCGTCATGAAAAAAAACGCGCGATAGTCAAAGTCTTAGAGAAATAGGAAACTAAGATGGGGGATTTATCAGTAACAGGAGTATTGCAGAAGCCGAGCACATACCCTTGGCTCTGCTGTATGTCGGGATCAGACTTATGCGTTGCCGGTGGTAAAGGGCAAGTCTTCAGTCCTCCGTATATGTCATGGGGGGTTACTGTGACAGGCAATTGAGCCTGGGCCACTGAAGAGGGTGAAGTGGTTTGGCATGGCTGAAAGTGCGCTCAGGGGCGGTGCGGTGCGGTGTGGGGCGGAGCAGAGGTTGGGCAGAGCAAATGTTGCACCGCCGGGGCCGCCCCCCAAACGTGACTGAACGGGCGGCGATGCAGAGCGGAGGGCTCAGACGCTTCTTGTCACGTGATGCATGGTAAGATAGCTAGCCAAGCCAATTACACGCGTACGCAGCCCTTTCTCTCAAAACATACATGCCCCCTTCTTTCTCAGCACCACCCTCTCTTCCCTTCTTCTCTTTTGCTCGACTTGACGCTTGAACCAATCTCCGCCGATTGGTTTGCTTCCAAGAGATTTGGTGTCTCTATGGTAGCGCCTTGTTCTGCATCGCTCCATAGGCTTCAGACTGAAGATGGCTGGATATCATGTGTGGATCGGTGCAACACAAAGGCCGCCGCAGCACTTTCTTGGGCCAATTATCTCCGATCCAAATATCAAGGGCCACCCGCCTTATAGTGAGTGCCTCTCTCTATCTTCAACCACCACAGACCGATAATTGGTTCCGTCATGCTTCGGCCGTTGCTCCCGGCCATGCCCCACATCTATGGCCCCGTCGTGCTCGCCCTAGCGGCTGGGCTTGTGGGCGCCCTTGTTCTGCTCCTGCTTGGACACCGTGCTTGGCTGCGTCAAGCTGCGCAGCGGGACGTGTATGGTAGTCAAACCAAAGACGTGCGCATCCAGTCGCTCTTTATCCATCCCATCAAGTCCTGCCGCTTCATTTCCGTCCAGGAGTCCGCGTACGATGCAAGTGGCCTGCAGTATGACCGCACCTGGCTCATTATCAATGCGGACAACCACAAGTTCAACACCCCGCCCGCGATCTTCCCCAGATGGTGCTGATTCAGCCCAGTATCCACAAGGAAACCAACGAGCTCCGAATTCGCATTCCGCTCTCCTCCTCCCGGCGAGACTGAGGCCGTGGTGGTGTCCCCCTCTTGACCCATCCGAAGAGTTTCTGTCCCATTGCCAAGTATTGGAAAACATTGAGATCTGGGGACACAAACAAATCAAGATGGCTACGCTGCTGTCAGCACCGAGGCCGACACAGCTTTGACTCGCTTTTTTCGTCGAGCGGTCAGGTTGGTGCGCAAGGGACCGACTCCGCGAGACGTGGTAGGTGAAGATGGGACCCGGAGGGTGTTTGACCCGCGTCGGATCCAAAGTCAGACCTCCTGTCCAAGGACTAGACACCCGCTCGGTCCGGTTTCAAGACTTCTTCCGTTTTTGATTACGACTGATGCAAGCCTCGAGCACCTGCGTCAATCTCTCTTACGATCTGTTTACCCTTCGGATACGACGCTCAAGGAGGACGATACCGTGGCTGCCCAGCTCAGCCAGGGTGGATTTGAGGTCCGCTCGTGGGCAGTACCGCTCGCGAAAGGTGGACAAATCTTTTGGACCTGTACGTTGCTTATCTGCCTTGTGATGAAGTGAGAGGCGAGAGAGCTAATCTGACCTTTGGGACGCATATGCCAGCGGATTAACATCACCATTTGCCGATCAACCGGTACCGACCGAATGTGCTGCTGACTACAGGCCAGGGTCCCAAGCTAGTAGGATTTGAGGAGGACAATTGGACCCACGTTGAAATCTTCTCTTCACCGAAGCGGGGACAAGGCTGTGCCCTATGGACGGAAGCCGAAGGCAAGGCAAAGGCATCTTCTGTCTCGCTCGCTGTGGCCGCTGCAACCGTTTCCCGGATTGATCTGGAAACCGGTGTGCGCGATGCCATCCTGCCAGCCCGCGTGCTTCAGCGTTACCGCATGGTCGATAAACAACAGCCCTACTCGCCTTGCTTTGGAATGCTTTTCCACTCCGCGCGAATCGTGTATGTTTACCCGTCCCCCCTAACCCTTTTCTGCCTGTGTTCGAGCACTATTGACACAAACAAACCCTCGTAGCCGGGATTCTCCGTGTGGGAGATACAGTGCGTGTCACTCGCACCGGCCCTCGTCCCTCTTCAAGAAACCGAGCCCCGCCTAAGAGCACGCGACGCGAGGAGTTGAAGCTTACCGATTGAAGCTGGTCGAATAGAAAGGCAGAAGCTCTCGCCCCCAAG
Source organism: Moniliella sp. 'wahieum' (assembly GCA_003971905.1). NCBI lineage: Eukaryota > Fungi > Basidiomycota > Moniliellomycetes > Moniliellales > Moniliellaceae > Moniliella > Moniliella sp. 'wahieum'. The sequence goes on along the minus strand of RSEE01000040.1, from coordinate 329,094 downwards.
TCCATCCACTTAACTATATGTCGAGGAGATTGCAATATAGATGTTTTTTGTTTGAAGCTCCGCTTAGAGCGCTTAGATGCGCACCGACAGGTTCGCACGGTTCGCCAGAGCGTTCTTGTGGGCCTCGAGACGCTTCTGTAGCACGCTTGAGCGACCCTCGACGACCGCAAGTAGTTCTTTTGCGATACGGTCCTCGTATCGCTTGTCTGTCCTGCGGAAACGCAGCCCTGAGGATGGCCTTAATGCCTTTATGGGCCGACGCAGACTCGGTGAGAGGGCGCGGGGTGTGAATAACCTTTGCACCGCGCTTGGTAGAGACTGTATCGACGTTAGGACGTTTTGACATGCTTGCATCACCGCCTCGACAAAGAGAGGGAGAGGAGAATCGTTGGTGGCAATCGCAATCCGCTGCAAGGCAAGCAGCGACAACCCGCTCCGCCTTGGTGCGGTCGCCGCGCTTGGTCATCATGCCAATCATTTTGTTGATAAGGGGGTGAACATCGGGTGCACGCTGGACCTTGTGATCAAACAGAGATGCATCCACCTCGTACACTTCCCATGGCAGTGTCGCCACCGCCGGCTCAGCCGGGCGGGCCCACGCACCAAAGTCGGCGGGGGGGCTGGCCAAGGTGGTCGAACGCATCGGGGGCGAGACCATCGGCGAAGCTAATGGGCGACCTGGGGTCCTGGGAAGTGCGGAAGATTTCCTGGGCCTTGTCGCTCCCATTCTGGTCGACGGCAGGGAGGTGAGGGTCGCTGCCTGGTGCGACGCCAGCCTCGGCGCGGTGGCGGCGCAGAGGCGCGGATTCGTCCGAGAGCACGCGGGAGGGCGCAGAGACGTGAAGGCTGCGGGCCGCGGGGGGCACGAAGAGCCGCTGTGGACACCGCACGCGGGAGCACCCGCCACGCAGCAAGACTGGGCAGCATTGTCGGTGGTGGAGCAAGAACGAGCAAGATCCAGACAGGAAAGGCAAGCAGCCCAATGCGCCGCCTGCTTCGCTTCCTCCTTGCGCTGCTGGGTGCTGGGCTGGACTGGGCACAAGAAGAAATTGCCATGGGCCGCTTACGTCATCCACATGCATCACCGGCCACCGGCATCATGCATCACCCCTGGTCCTGCGCCAGACACGTCACGTGGCATGGCTAGGCACTGCCTAGTGCCGAGCAGCTACTAGGGAGGCTCTTGGCCACATGCATCATGCATCATGCATCATGCATGGCCCCTACCCGAGAGAGAGATGCGTCACTTCTATTCCACGTCCAGGATACTCACCCTCCTGAGGCTCAGTTCGCACTTCTCACTCACCGGCCCTTGGCGTTTTGATTTCACACCATATCCCACCAGGTCCATCATGATGGCTCCGACCCCACCACCACACCAAAACACCATCTGCTGTGGATCCGCCAACCATAGTTACTTGAGACGCACGCACACACATACATGTTCTTTCTTTTCCCACAGGAGAGGGGCACAGCACAGCCCTCGCACTTCCCTTTGCTTTGCTTGGACATTCTTCCTCACAACCCCTCGGTTCCCATTCTCAGGCGCAAGACACGCAGAGGGCGATACACCTTCAAAGAGGAACAAACGGGTAGGATCGGCGAACGAGGACCAGATTGATGAGGCTCGCTGCTGCCTCAACACACCGTTGTAGACGCACTCTCTCGAGATTGGCCCAGATCCCTTCGTTGGCTAAGTGAATTTTCGGCAAGGATATAGAGAATCAGCAATGAACGGGTGTTTACCGGACGGGAGACCTCAAAGATGTTGAGACGTTCAACCACCTGAGATCAGCCACGGTTGGGGGGGCATAGCTGAGTTAAGCGGTATAAGGGCGGGAGGGGCGGGAGGGGGGGATTTACATGATTTGTGGAGGGTGAAAGAGCAAAGAGAAGAGGAGCATTGGCTATTACAGTCCGAGTCCGAGAGGTGTAAGGGAGGAAGCTTTGCTTATGGGCGAAGCACTGCCATTGAGGGCCCGAAAGCAAAACCCAAAACAGTCGAGCGCCTCCATTAGTAGAAGGCAACATTGTGTTTTCTTTTACTACTGGGAGAGGATTCACACAGCCGCGAAATAGTAAAGGTCTATGCCGCTGCGCCTAAACCGACCCGTTCATCCTAACCCCCTTGTACTAATGAAGAAGAGAAACTGTGTTCTGCCAACACTTTCATTATTGTTTCCCCCTCACAAAACAATCCACACAATACTGCCGGTCGCCGGTCTTCCGCTTCCCCCTCGCCGAGATGGGGGTCTCGGCGTGGGGCCATACTGCCACGGGGGACTGGCGGCACACGCATGACACAGGGGCGCCAAGGGCCAATGTTCATACGTCTCCCGAGAGGCCTGATTCCCGGCGCCGCGGTGTTCCGAGGAAGAACAATACAATAGGATGATGGAAACACTATAATGCTTTGCCATATGTGAGACACTTTTATTCTGCAACACTCCAACTCCGAAGAGGCGGGCGCCCTCAGCGCCTCAGCGCTCAGCAAAGCAAATTTATAACGGCAACAACCTGAGTATACGGCAAAGATATATAAAACTGAGGTTAGCCCTTCAGTATCCACGACTGCACACCACCTACACATCAGCTCTCAAGTCTCAAGCCTCAAGCCTCCATCATCTCTCCCCACGTCACCTGAGCCTCCCTGCACTTCATTTCCTCCATCAGTGCCATGCAGTTCTCGTTGCCACCTCAGCTCTTCTCCTTGCTGGTGCATTGACCGCGGCCCCGGCCGTTTCGGCCATGCCTCGCGTTCGCTCCGACTCTACAACACTGGGCTATGACAATACGTATGACGCGTCCTCTGGCGATCTCAACACGGCGTGGCCTGTTCGAACGGAAAGAACGGACTGATCACCAAGGCTACACACCTTTGGCAGTCTTCCCAGCTTCCCGCGGTGGGGGGCGCGCCCGCGGTTCAGGGGTACAGTGCCGCCTGTTGGATCATGCTGGGAAATCGTATACGATGGATCGAGCATGTACTTCACCGCCATTGATGCTGGAAAGGACAGCTTTGTCTCGTCCGAGGCTGCCATGAACACCCTCACCGGCGTAACGCTGTCCAATTTGGCCGCGTTGACGTTCGGCAACCGAGGTCGATGCCTGGCACTGCGGCCTCTGAGAGAGATAGGGGCTACTAGCACACCCTTTGCAATACACAAGGACGGACAACTTTCACCCAGCCGTGCTGGCTCTGTTGCTTTCTCTTTGCCCAAATGGCTTTTTACATCCCTCCTGGAGGTTGAACGAACTGAGAATGACCTCCCCAAACGAACTTAACGGTTTCGCGATGATGAACGCGACGTTTTTCATATAAATCCTCTACACGGAGTGACGCAACAGGTCTGTCACATAGGAGAGGAGATGGAACGTACCACCTTGCTCCTTTGGGGCACTCTAATAAACCTCTCAATATGAGTTTGGAGAGTGAAAATAAGAGCTTGACGAGACCCATCACACCGCCCATCAGCACGCACGCCATATGCCATTACAGGCGACGGTGTGCGGACCGTTCCATTTCGTCGAGAAGACAAAACACATTTTCGTTACCGCCTTAGTACCCTTCTCGGGTCGCGCGTGTCCGTGAGCCACATTGCGGCTTAACACGCCCGTTCGGATTGAATACTGATGCTCATACGCGTCCGACATGGGGACTGAAAGAGAGATGCCGTCCTACTACCCTGGAGAACCGATGGGCTGGGAGCCATTTGCCACCGGCGAGGTTGGTTTTGGGTACTAGGCAGAGGTCGTGTGGCCAGTGGTGCATCAGTGCGCCCGACCCTGATCAAATTTCAAATCTCCATTCTGGCCACGTGCTGGCCTCGCCTTGGTGGCGCGTCACGTGCTTAGCGAGGCCGGTGGAACAGGTTCCGTAGTTTTCGTTGCACCGATCCCCATTTTTTGGTTTTTGCGCTGGCGGCAGCCTTGGTCTTTGGTGCGCGGCTGTCGATTCGGTTGTTCAGCAGCCACCATGGCGGACGCTGCGCAGACGCACAAGGAGCACCATGCCACGCGTCTAAAGGAGCGGCGGGAGGCCAAGGCGACTGCCAAGAAACAAGCGCGGCAACGATCCGCCGCGCTTCATCTCGGCCAACCCTCGCAGCGCCCAGAAGCAGATCCTCCGCAACGCGCAAAAGGAACAGGGACGTCTGCATGTGCCCCAGATCCATCGCGGGCCCTCGATCAATCCGACTCCCACTGGGCCTGGGTCAGCCCAAGCGCGCGCTGCTGCGGGCGATGTGGAGCCGCCGCCACCGCCCCCGCCCGTGATTGTGGCGGTGGTAGGGCCTGAGGGGGGCAAGTCGACCTTGGTGCGGTCGCTGGTGCGGCGGTACACAAAGCACACTGTTGCGCACATCCAGGGCCCCGTCACTGTCGTCTCGGGCAAGCAGAGGAGGATTACGATTATCGAGTGCCCCAACACGATTGATGCGATGATCGATGTGAGCAAGGTGGCGGACTTGGTACTGCTTATGATTGATGGCAGTTTTGGGTTTGAGATGGTACGTATGCGTCCTTCTGTGCTTCGTACCTTGCACGGTTCCGGCCGAACATAAGGGCTGACATATGGGGGGTAGGAAACGATGGAGTTTTTGAATCTTCTTCAGTCCCACGGCTTCCCCAAGATCATTGGCGTCTTGACCCACCTCGACCTGATCCGCAAGCCGGCGGTGCTGCGGGCGACCAAGAAGCGACTAAAGCAGCGCTTCTGGACCGAGATCTACGATGGCGCCAAACTGTTTTACCTGTCGGTGTCATCAACGGACGGTACCCGGACCACGAGATCCAGAACTTGTCCCGCTTTATTGGCGTGATGAAGTTCCGTCCTCTGGTGTGGCGGAACCAGCACTCGTACATGATTGCCGATCGACTGACTGACCTGACGCCACGCCAAGTGGTCAAGGAGAACCCCAAGGTAGACCGGACCGTGACCCTGTACGGCTATTTGAGGGGTACCAACCTGCGTAACCCAGCGTCGGGCGGACTACGGGTTCACGTGCCCGGCGTGGGGGACCTGACGGTGCGAGCGGTGGAGAAATTGGCCGATCCGTGTCCCCTGCCGACGAGCGAGAGCGAAAAACGTCGTCGGCTGGCCGATAAGAACCGACTGATCTATGCGCCCATGTCGGATGTGGGCGGGGTGATGTTTGACAAGGATGCGGTCTACATTAATGTGCCGGGCACCTTCTCCAAAAACCGGGCCGGGCTCGGAGGCCAGATGGAAGACGATTCGGTGCAGCCGACAAACGAGGGGGAAAGGATGGTGCTTGATCTCCAAGGTGCTGGCGAGACGTTGGATGAGCGGGTGAAAAAGTCGAAATTCCAACTGTTTGACACGCCGCGCCAGCGCCAGGCTGCCTTTGAAAATGACGTCCCCTCGGAAGAGGACCTATCTGAGGAAGAGGCCGAAGGTGAGGAGACCGAGGAGGATGACGATGAAATCCACGAGGACGAGGACGAAGAAGAGAGGAGGAGTGGTCTCTTGCCCCTCAGACCGAGCGGAAGCACCGCACCGCCGCCCCCGAGGGCCGGGCCGACGACGAGGGGAAAATCTCCCAAGGCCAGAACGAGGTGGAGTATGCGGACAGTGATTCGGATCTGGGAAACCTCTTTGAGGATGAAGAGGACGAAAGCGAGGAGGAGGAGGACGATGAGGAGAAGACCAAGACGAACCCGGGTTTGGGGGAGCTGCTCTGCGGTCTGAAGCAGCGCTGCGCGCCGAGGCCAACCTGCGAGAGAAACGCAAGACGGCACCACAGGATCTTCAACGACTCGTCTATGAAACCGACCTCTCTCCCGAACGCATTGCGGCGGGGGACAATGGTCAAGCGTCGGATGGGAGGCGGAAAGCGAGGAGGACGCCTTGTCAGGGTCTATGGAGGAAGAGGACTTTTTCCAGAAAAAGGCCACCGCCAAGAAAGGGGAGGCGGAGGAGGCGGAGGAAGAGTTGTTCGACTCAACGCAAAGGCTGTACGATCCCTCGGAGCTGATCCAATGGGAGAGTGAGGCACAGCTTGATTCCATTCGTGGACTCTTCATTACAGGTGGAGAGGAGGGTCAGGAGGCGGAAGCTGAGGGTTCCGGTTCGGCTCTGGCTCTGATTCTGGTGCCGATTCGGGCTCTGAGGCTGCGTCTGAGTCGGAGTCGGAGGAGGATGGGGATGCGAAAACGGCCGAACTGCGCAAGAAGAAAGAAGCACTGAAGCGCAAGTTTGATGCGCGGTACGACGACGATGAAGAAACCAAGGAGGCAGACTGGTACGACGAGCAGAAGGCCGAGCTCCTGCGGCAAGCGGAGGCCAACCGGCTTGAGCTTGCCGGCGAGGATGCAACGGTACGAGAAGCGGTGGAGGGCTTCATTGCCGGCTCGTACGTCCGCATGGAGTTGGCCAATGTACCCTGTGAGCTGGTGGAGTACTTTGACCCGCACCAGCCATTGGTGGTCGGTGGTCTGCTTCCCAGTGAGGAGACCTATGGATGGATGCAGGTACGCATCAAAAAGCATCGTTGGTTCCACAAGATTCTCAAGACAAACGACCCTCTCATCTTCTCCATGGGCTGGCGCCGCTTCCAGAGTTTGCCCATCTACTCGCTCGACGATGGCACGAGGAATCGGATGCTGAAGTACACACGGAGCATATGCATTGTCTCGCTACCATCTGGGCGCCTGCTGCCAGGCCCAACACGGGATTTGCCGCGTTCAATGCACTGACATCCGAAACTCCTCGGTTCCGCATCAGCGCCACCGGTGTCGTGCTGGACAACGATGCTGGTGCAGCTGGGGTCGGCGCCCCACCCGATTGTCAAGAAGCTCAAGTTGACCGGTTTCCCAGACCAGATCTTTAAGAAGACGGCGTTCATCAAGGGCATGTTCAATTCGCCCCTCGAGGTGGCCAAGTTCGAAGGTGCCCAGATCCGGACCGTGTCGGGGATCCGCGGGATTGTCAAGAAGGCCCTGGCCACGAACGATGGCAAGTTCCGAGCAACGTTTGAGGACAAGATCCTCAAGTCGGACATTGTCTTCCTCAAGGGGTGGATCAATGTGTATCCGCGCAAGTTGTATGCGCCCCGTGACGAGCTTGCTCTTACCGCCTCAAGAGCGGGGCGGGTGGAAGGGCATGCGGTTGACCGGTACCATCCGCCGCGAGGAAGGAATCAAGACGCCCCACAATGTGGACTCGATCTACAAGCCCATCAAGAACCGGGCTGCCAAGCGGCAGTTCAATGCGCTACGCGTGCCCCGCAAGCTGCGCGCGTCTCTGCCCGTGTCGGAGAAGAACAAGGTCATGCCGGGCCTGCGGGCGGACAGTTACCTGAAGAACCGGGCGGTGGTGATGGAGGCCAAGGACCGGGCGGCGGTCACGTTGTTGGAGCGGATGCAAGCCATCAACAAGGACCGCTTGGCCCGCCGGCGCGGCAAGAAGGAAGAGGCGCGCGCCAAGCGAGCCAAGCTCAACAAGGATGCCGAGGAACACAAGGAGGAGAAGATCAAGGAGAAGAAGAAGCAGGGCTCCATTCGTCTGGCGCGCGAGGACGCCAAGCGCCAAAAGACGGGCTGAGCGTATTGAGATGCATGCATTTGTTGGGCCACCAACTGCGACTGAGAGTGTATACGGGGTGCAGGTAGGGTGAGGTGGGAGTAGAGATGCTGTAGTGACCATCAAATATTAGTTGCGCGACAACGTATGCGCATATGCCCTCGTACAAATACAAAAGGATGGGGACAGGTGAGCCTTAGTTTGCACCAAAGACCAACTCATCGTCAAAGAGCTCGATGAACTGGGGCCGGGTCAGGACCGTTGCTGGCAGCGCGGAAGGGAGGCGGATCGGGGGCGGACGCACCTGTTCGTTCATGACGCGGACTTTGGGTCCAGCATACCGCCGATACTCTTCCAGGATGGCGGACAGGTTCCACCGTTGCAGCTTGCGTAGGCAGCCAATGACGGTGCCCGTGCGGTGTCGGCCCAGGTTGCACATGACAAGCACTGGGTACGACGAAGGGACGACGAGGAGGGCGAGCGCCTGCAGGACCATCTCCTCTGTCACGGGTCCCAGGCGTTGGTGTGGTAGAGCACACCGAGGTGGTGGAAGGTGATGCGGTTGGTGGCGCAAAATCGAGCAAGGCCGGGTCGGGCTCGTCGGGGGAGAGGAAGATGACGCTGGTGAGCATGAGATTCTGGAGGAAGGGGAAACTGAGGGCCTCGGGATGGCCACTGCGGTACAGGTTCTCCTCCACCATGCCAAAGTTGGGTGGGGGGACAAGCATGGCGGGTGGAGCAGGGGCAACTCACTGCGCCCGCACACGGCCCAGGCGCGGAGGAGGGCGGCGGTGGCGGCGGTCGGCGGTGGCGGCGGCGGAACGGAGCGGAAGGATGGATGCGGTGACGGGGCCGGTGAGGATGGAGGAGGTGCGGGGGCGCGTACCGCAACGCAATGGGCGCTACCGCCTGCGTTGCGGTACGCGCCCTCTCGCCGCTGACATAAGCGGGGTGGGGCACGCGGGCGATGGCGGCCGGGGGCGTGGATGAGTGGTGGAGTGGCGGGCGAGGGGCGGTGGATCGGCGGCGGGGCGGCACCAGCAGCGCCCACCCGAGACGCCGCGCCGCCCACCGCCGCAGCATCCGTCCACACAGCAGCCACGCTCTTCGAGGTGCTCCGCAGCCAACCGCGTGTGGTGCCAAATGAGTGCGGCCCAGCTGATCACCCAAGTCACGCCTGGCCAGCTGCTGGCCGCGTCTGCGCATCCCGCTCCCCCTCCTGGCCTCCGCCCGCTGCGTGCCCCCCCCGGCAGCGATGCGTGGACGTGGATGCGCTCGAGGCGGCGGCCCACGCGGCCAGAGCGCATCTGCGCAGCACAGCGCCATGCCCGCCTCGCCCTGCACCTCCCTGTCCCCTCCCATCTGCCGCCGCTCCCGCTCCCGCCGCCGCCATCCGCCGCTGCGCCGTCCGTCCCCGTCCCCATCCCTGTCGTGAGTAAGTCTGCGCTTGCGCCTCCCCTTGCCGCGCCCTCTCCGCCTGAGCCAGTGTCTTCCCAGCGCTCCCTTCGGCGCCTCCGTCTCAGCCCTACGCCCAGGGGCAGGCGCAGACGCAGACGCAGGCACCGCCGCTGAATGGCGAAAGCCCCCCCTTGCACGACCCCACCACTGGGCTATTGGTCCCCAAGCCTTCGTCCGCGATCAGCAAGCCCCAGAGCTCGCCCAGGCCACCCGAGCGCAAGCGCAACAAGCCCGGCATGCTCCAACGCTTTGTCCAGATTTTGACCTGTGCCTCCAACAGCAGCACTGCCACCATGGCCCACGACCACCCCCATCCCCTCCCCCCTCCCCACCAAGCATTGTCGCTCCTGCCCAGCCACGTCCGCCCGACGCTGAGGGCGAGATGGCTAGTGTCTCCACTAATGGTATGGATGGAACGATCTCCTCGACGGCGGGCAAGAGCACCAAGCGGGAGGTAGCTACTCCCTCGCCTGCAGCTGCATCTACTGTGTCCCCGGCGCCAGCATTAGGAGCCGCGTCTGGGTCTGGATCTGCCTTTGCTCCTGCCTCTGCATCAGCTCCGGTCTCGGGCACTGCACCCTGTCTGCGCCCACGGTGCCCGCCCCCAATCCTCCCAGCTCAGAGGCCACGTCGAGCCACCATGATCTCCTCCGACCACCCAGCTGCGCCAGCACGGCCTCCAATGCTACTCCGCGGCCTGCCCCTATTGACACGGTCGTTGCCCAGGCCGCCCGCACCCTGCCTTCCCGCCTATCCTCCGGCCCAATCCGGACCAGCACGCCTGTTCCGCCAACTCCGACCACCGGCCAAGTCTCCACCCCCCCCACGCCGTCGGGCCTGCATTTGCCTCCCGGAACGCGTCCTCGTCCCTCGACCGACTCGCGACGGACCCAAACCACGCGCAACAGCGGTCTACACCATGTTGGGCGGTAAAATTTTGCCGCGGGAAGAGACGGAGGATGTGTTGGCAGGGGCGGTGGTGCCGCCCGGCGCGACGTTTGGCCCGCCCACCAACCCGCCTACCCGACACTCGAACAACACCCGCAAACTTTCCCGCGAGTTTCCCAGTCCTCCGACCGGGTCCTGCTGGATCCTACGGTCCTACAGCCCCAGCAGCACGAGTTGCACCAGGAAGAGCTTGTGCCTGACATGCCCTCTGGGGCGGAAGGGTCAGGTCAGGAAGATGCAGTCGAGAATGGAGAGGAAGAAGTGGTGCAGGTCGGCGAACTGAGCCAGGACGAGTTGGATCAGCAGTGGATTCAATGGGAGATGGAGGAAGAGCAGCGCTTGATCTCCCAAGGGGGAGCTGGTATCCCTCATGACGAAGCAGGCAATCCCCATCCCTCTTACCCCAGGCAGTGGGACACAAAAATGCTTGGTGCTGGACTTGGACGAGACCCTGGTCCACTCTTCTTTCAAGACCATCCCCAATGCCGACTTTATTGTTCCTGTGGAGATTGAGGAGGTGGTACATGAGGTGTATGTTGCCAAACGCCCGGGTGTGGACGAGTTTCTGCGCCGGATGGGCGAGGTGTTTGAGATTGTTGTGTTTACTGCCTCACTGAGCAAGGTACGTCTCCACCCCCCCTCCCTCCCTCACCCTTCCCTGTGAGACAGAACAGGCTAACTAACTGAAACTGCAGTACGCGGACCCGGTCCTGGACTTGCTCGACATACACCACGTGGTCTCCCACCGCCTGTTCCGAGAACACTGCTACCAACACCGCGGGACGTATGTCAAGGACCTTTCCCAGCTCGGCCGGCCCGTGGCGGAATCGATCCTGTTGGACAACTCGCCGGCTAGCTACATTTTCCATCCTAACAACGCCGTCCCCGTGTCTTCATGGTTTACTGATCCACATGACACGGAGTTGCTCGACATGTGCCCCTTCCTGATGGACCTGGTCCCCGTTTCGGACGTGCGGGCAGTATTGGACGCAGCACTCTAACCCATCTCTCTCTCTCTTCCTCCCCCCCCTACCTCTCACTTCCCTCTACTCCCCCATTGTATCCGCCGCCGTATGGACTCTGTTTGTTTCTCCTCGCATGTCCAGTGCACTGTTTGTTATTCCCCTTGTTCACGATCCAAGACGCTGCTCTTCCTCCTCTGTTAGCGATGGACCTCAACGTTCTTTCTAAACCCTCTCTTGGCTTCCGTGATACCCCTCGCGTCCCGTTGGACCCGTTTTCTCCCTTTGCCTCGGCTTCGTTCCCTCGCTCTCCACTTCCCCGTTCATGCCGCCAATCTGGCACGCCGGCGTCCCTACTCTGGCCACTCATGACCCTGATCTACCTTGCCCCGTTGTCTTCCCTGCCAACTACTTCTTGATTACACCAACGCGACAGCTGGATTCATAGTACACGAGAGCCTCACGTCACCTAGCTCGGCATGAGCGTGAGGCGGGGGGCAAGAGAGCAGAGCCAAAGGGCAGGCAGTGTTATGGCGCCTGCTCTGGGGAAGGGCGATGTGCATGGGACGGCGGACCAGATTAAAGACAAAGTTGGCACCGAGATTGTTGTCCAATACTCGGCGTCGGGGAGGGTGTAGTGCACCGCGAGTTCAATCTGCTTTTGCTCGCCTGGCTGCCAGACAAACGCCATTTCGCCCAAGCGAATGGTGAACTGGAACCGGTCCCAGCCTTCCTCCCAGCGCAACTCACCCGGCGGCATGGTATCAATCGCGCTGGCCTCGCTCGGTGGCCATACCAACGGCGGGCCCGAGGGCGGCAGCGACATCACCCACCGCCCCGACACTTCATTCGTACTCTGCCACCGATCAAACGTGTAGCGCACTGCTACCCACTTGGCAAACGCCAAATTGGCCACGCGCACATACCCTTCCACGTGGCGTGCATCCTGCGTCAGCCGCACCCCTTCCAGCAGCACCGCTCCCTGCCGCACTGCCGCCGGCACCGCCAACGCCAGCACCAACGTAAACGGCCGCACCGGCCGATGCGCCAGCAAGGCGCGCAAGCTGGCCGGCAACACGTTCGTCCCATTCCCACGCCCACAGCGTCCCGTCGTGCCGCCCCGCAGGACCTGGGACAAGCTCAAGCCGACCCGCAAGCCTTCCAGGCCTGAAGGCACTTCGTCCTCCGTCTCGGTCTCCGTGTCCGTTCCGGCGCCCGCGGCGGGGTTGACGCTGGTGGGCCGTCCGTGCGGTTTGAAGACGCGGATGTCGGTCAGGTGAGTACCAAAGTGCACCGTCTTGGTCGGGTGTTCGCCGTGGACGAAATGGGTGAGCGCGCTGCGAGGCGCAGGCAAGCTCTTGGACCGGGTCCGGGAGGTGGGTGGGGCGAGGCGGGGGCGGACCTGGACCCGGGGGCAGCGGGGGGGGCGGGGACAAGGACATGCTCGGCACGGGCGCGGGCGGGGAGCCGTGCGTGGCAGAGGCGGGCGGAGACGAAGAGGGGGCAGAGGCGGAGGCGGAGGCGGAGAGTGGAGGGGTGGGCGGGTTGGACAAGCTGGGGAAAACAAGCGGAGACAGTGGGGGTGGGGGAGGCATGGTGCGGTGGCTTGGATCGCTATCGATGCGGGAGGAAGAGACGGAGGGAAGCGTGGTCTGCGTGGCAGGGATGGTGCAGAGGGGCGAGGGGAGGGCTGTCGAAGCGCAGTCTTTGGGCTCTGGGCAGCTCCGAAGGCAAAAGGGACGCTGGGTAGCTGAGGGGTTGTGGGGCTCGGGTGAGCGCTAGTGGACGTTGGGCGCAACGCAGCCGGCAGGAAAGCACGGGTGGAGGCGTCTGTTTCCGCGTCTCGCTCCGCGGATCGCCCGGCCAGAGTCGAGTCGAGGAGGGCGGGGGCGCAGGGGAAGACAGTGATGGGTGTGGACAAGGAGCGGGCAGCAAATTCCTAGCCGCACACACGATGGATATGGCCATTGCATGATGCCGGGGACATGCCCGGCGGCCGCAGCCGCAGGCCGCAGGGCCCAGGCCTTAGGCTGAGGCCTGAGGAAGAGATAGGGCAACTGGCCCCGGCGGCTGTGCCCGAACCCTGGCGCTCCGGTGTGAATCGATGAGGGTGGGTGACACCGGTGACAGCCAGCGAAGCACATACGACGTGTGACAGGGCGCGTGTGCGCTGATCTCTCCGTGTAGCGCAGTTGTCCTTGCCGCGGTGGCGATACCCACACCCACGTCATCCAGCCAGCCTGCGCCCTCGATCGGTCCGCACAGCTGAGCCTCAGCTCGGCGCTTGGACTGCCATTGGTGTGTGCGTTGGGCCCAAGTGGGGAAACAAACGCGTCGCTCGCCCATCCCACAGCGCGTCCTGCGCACACAAGTCGGGGCGGGGTTCATTGAACTGAACGTTGAAAGTGTTGTTACGGATTCAGTTCAGACGAACTCAGGGCGGCGGAGTGGGTCACGTGACCAGCCTCGCCCCTTCCGCGCCCCCCAAAGAGGCATCCAGATTGCCAGCCTGTCTAGATTCAAACGTTAAACGACGCGCCAACAAACACAACGCAAGCAAGGGCCAACCAAGTTCATTAAAACACCTTCACCCTCATCACCGCCGTCCCCCATCTCCGGCCTCCATCATGGCCGCTCAGGCTCCGCCATCGCTCGCCAACTTGATGGAGCAGATAGAGCAAATCCGCCAGGAGAACCGCCAACTTCAAGCCCAAAATGCTGCCCTCCATGCCCAGCATGTAGACGCGCATCCAACCGTGTCTGCGCCCCCATCCACCCCCAGGCCCTTTGCCCCTCCCACTCAATCTTTGGCCAGCATCCTTAGCGCCGCATCCGCCGCTGCGTTTCCCTCTCCGGACGCCAGCTATGATGTCTCCTTCCCATCCGAGCATTCTGTCTCTCACAACCCCGGTCCCACACCCCAGGCCTCCGCCATGGCCATCTACGAACGGGCCTTGGCTCGGGACCAGCAGGAGTCGCTCGAGGTCCAGCGTAAACTCAACCAGCCTCTCGGCCCCGAACTCGTCTCGACCCGAGCGGGCCCAAGTAAGTACACCTGGCTGCCTCCATACCTCTCTATCGTGCCGGCCGGGTAATCCCATGCTAACTCGTCGCGCTAGACGGACGCCCCCTCACCTACTTGGCTACCCACCAGGCTGTCCGTCTTGCCAACGACGTGTTTCGCCATGACCAATGGTCCTCCGACATTCTCGAAATCCACCCCGAGTTTCGTATGCGCTCTGAAAACACATATGACGTGTACTGTTGGGTACGAGTCAAGGTAACCCTGCGCAATGGAGCCTATCGCCAAGACGTTGGCGCCCATTCCCTCACCAACCAACGCGACTTGGACTCAGCCCGCGAAAATGTGTGTTCATGCGCTGGCCACTTGGTGTCCGATCAGTAACCATGAAAGAATGCTGACTTTGTTCCAGGCTATGAAGTCGGCTGTTTCGGATGGGATCAAGCGCTGCCTCAAAGCGTTCGGGGATCGGTTAGGGTACGTCCCTCGCATTGGCTTTGCATTTCGGGTAGCTGACATGACTCTTTTTTACGAAAGCCTCTGCTTGTATGACGAGAAATACCGCCGCTTTGCTAGCAACCTATCCAAGGTCAAAGTGGTCCGTTTAGCCCCCCCTTACCCCCCACACCCTACCCTATCTCTAGTAAACCAAGCTGACTCTGGCCTAGGATTACGACGTCACCAACGTGTACCGAGGTGATCAATTTATGGCCAACCAGAAAGCGCCCCCACCCTACGGAGCGTCTTCCGCCCCTAACCAAACGCCTTCTGCTGCCCCGAATGCTGCTGTGACTGTTGTTCCACCCCCGGCCTGCTACGCCAAAGGTATCCGCACCAACAACCGCGACCGGCTCGGCCAACGGCTCGGTCCAAGCTTCGGCCCACCGCAGTGGCTCTGCACCCGCCGCTCAGATATCCGCGGGGCTTCAATTTGAAGCGCAAAAGGCCAAAGCGGCGCGGGAAGCCTTGGAGAAGCGGCAACGTCACCAGCAGAAACTAAAGCAGGAACAAGAGGCCAAAAAGGAGCCGGTTGAGGCCACTGAAATCAAGCGCAAAAGGGACGATGGCCACGCACGATGGGGCAAGCGAATCCATTCGGAACCACAAGTCTCGTTCGCTGGCCCCCTGCGTTAATACCCGATGGCAAGACCGCTTCTGCCCCCACTGAAGGGGCAGAAGAACACCATTGACGCTGAACTCATTTCATCGCAACTCGAGTCTTTTTTCAAAGACGATCTTGAGGAGCCCGAGGACCGGCAACTATGTCTTCGGTGTGTTTCGTGCACCTGACACGGTAAGTGCTCCTTCACAAACCCATCTCACTTAATATTTATCCTGATTCCTGTTCTTGGTTGCATGCACCTTTCCGTCTCGCCTTTCCACCCTTTGTCCTTCCTGCTCGCATCCCATAGTGTTCTGTGGTTTGGTAGCACTGTACTGACCCCTTTCGTCGCCCTAGCTTTCGCCTCATCAACTGCTCTTGGCTTTGCCCCCAGGATGGGCCGACGACCCGTCGTGCTGGGGACATGCTCACCCCATCGACACCTACGTTCCCACCCCGGCTAAGCGACGCTCGCCCATCAATCCCCCCCGGTCGCGTCCTCTGTCAAACAAACGACGGACAATGCTCCGCGGCGTGAAACGCCCCCGGCCAGCATTTGGCTCCTCATCCTCTATCGAGTCGGCTGCGCTTTCCCACCGAGTGGGCAGTCGAGGGGTGGGAGTGGTACGCAGAGGCCGGTTTCGCAAGTGGGAGGCAGACGCTCTCCGCAACCAGTCGGGTTAGCTCAGATGAGAGAGCGTGAGATTGAAGCGATTCAATATCCAATCCGAAAGGATTCCTCAAGGTCCCCGGTTCGATCCCGGGACACGACACTTTTTGTCTTTTGTTTGTTTTGTTTTGGTTTTCCTGGTAACCGTGGTATAATAGCAAGTAGTATTAGAGAAGCAAGTTGCATGGTAGGCCATCAAACCGGTGAACAGAAACCTCAAACTATCCTTTGTAGCCATGGATTCCGGCAGAAGTGCATGTCCTACTAGTTTGGCTGATCTCGCTCCGTCATCATCCCATTTTCAATTTCTTCGTCCCGAGCATCTTGCTCCTTGCCTGTTCTTCCGCTTCGCACCATGTCCTCTGTTCTTGCCTCCTCCCCACTAACGATTGCTACCTCCCTTGGCCTAGTCTCGACTCGTCGTGTCTCCCTCGCCTCAGCCCTTCCTGTCTCCTTTTCATGTCGGAAGTCCGTGTCGTCCTCCCTCGCTCGACACAAATATAGTAGTTCTCCGGGCAGAGCCACCTCCGGGAACTGGAAGCTTCTTCTGTGGAGAGGGTTGGCTATGACTAGTATGACTAGTCTGACTGGCTTGGTTCGTTCCACGGTACCCTGTCTCCCCGTCGGGAAGCAAGAAGAAAGCCCACAGACGCGCGCTCGGGAGGCAACAGGGGGGGGCTGCTAGGCTAGGTTGGGGGCATGCTCGCTCATGCTGCAGCTGCGGGCCAAGCGAGAACGGATCCACACACTGGCACCAAGCTGCCGCAGCCCCGCAGACCCAGACGCCAGGCAGCAGATGCAGCCCCCACTGGCTGCGGCCGGCTGGCGCAGTGCAGGCCACAGCTGATGCCCTACCCACCTCCCGCATCCTACCGCTCGACCTCGCAGCACCACGCAGCACCGCTGCCGCCGCACCCGGTGGCGCACAGGCGAGCTGCCCGGTGCTGCTCCCTATCGCCACAGTGGCACCGTGCGGGTGTGTCTCAGCAGCAGCTCCCAGGCGGCGGGAACCCGGCGGCCACCGTCGTTTGGGTGGGCAGCTGTGGAGGTGCACCAGTGGTTCAGGTCGCTGCCCACCTGCAGACCAAAAAACCAGGAGCAGTCGTGCTTATATACCCTCTCCTGACCTCCTCCTCGCTCCCTCCGCCACCACCATCACCCCCCGCCACACCACCCGCCACCACCGTCTTCCCAACATGTCCTCCACCGATATTATCCGTCGCAAGCTGGTCATCGTGGGCGATGGTGCCTGCGGCAAGACTTGTTTGCTCATCGTCTTTAGCAAAGGCACTTTCCCCGAGGTCTACGTCCCGACCGTGTTTGAGGTACGCTCCTGTCTGCCTCTGCGTCCACTAGCCTGCATGCAGAGAAGAGAGGACTGACGCACGCTCTGGCTGTCTTTGTAGAACTATGGCACGTCGATCGCTTCTTGTTGCTGAATGCAGTGTGTCCTTCCGCGCGAGCTAACGTTCTCCCCTCCCCCTCTGCCCCCGCTGTCTCGCCTTGTTGTGGCTGCAGTGGCTGATGTGCAGGTCGATGGCAAGCACGTCGAGCTTGCGCTCTGGGACACGGCTGGGCAGGAAGACTACGACCGTCTCCGCCCGCTCTCCTACCCCGACTCGCACGTGATTCTCATCTGCTTTGCCGTCGACAGTCCCGACTCGCTGGATAATGTGCAAGAAAAGTGGATCTCGGAGGTGCTGCACTTTTGCGTCAACTTGCCGATCCTGCTGGTAGGGTGCAAGAAGGACCTGCGGGACGACCCGCGGATTGTGGAGGAGCTGCGCCGCACCAACCAACGTCCAGTCACGTTTCAACAGGGCAGCAACATGGCACACACAATTGGGGCTCGCGCCTACATTGAATGCTCGGCCAAGTTGGGGACGGGCGTGCGCGAGGTGTTTGAGACGGCCACCCGCGCCGCTCTGTCCGCTAAACCAGTCACCAGTAAGCGTCCGAAGAGTATTGGTTGCTCCATCCTCTAGCCTTGTATCTTTTTCTTCCCCTCAACATCCTCATCTCTGTTGGCCTCCTTGCGGGCTTGCTTATGTTTCTGTTTTTCATCCACACCTCCCTGCCGGTATCGCCCCCATTATAGCAACGCTTCCCTGTGCCTTTGAATTGGTTTCTATCATCACGCGACTCGCACCTGCCTGTCGCGGTAGCTCGTAGCACTAGCGCACGCTGCATGGCGAAGTGGGGCGTTCTCCGGCAATGAGAGGTGTGATGGTGGCCAGCTCTTTTGGTGGGCGTGGGCGTGGGCGTGGGTACGGGGTAACGGTCATCTCGTTCCTTGTCCTATTGTATCTCAAGAGTGGGGAATGTACATGTACACCCTAACGGCGAAAAGGTGAAAAAAGGTATACAGAGCGGATAGATACAGCCCAAGCACAGCTTCCACGCAGAAAGGCGTAGGGGAGCAGCGAGCGCCACTGGGACTGATAACCATATAGGGTAGACAGACAACACAGAGAGGAAGGAGGTCCAGCCTGGACCCAAGTGGTGTGGACTTGGAAGGAGACGTCGTGGGCTGGACATAGGAGAGGCGTGGGGACAAGGGTATCGACGTGGCGTAGGCCCTGCAAAGAGCCACCCCCTCTTAGAACGCACCAGCGTTCGACGCTCAGCGCTGGACGAGGGAGGCGTAGGAACAAAACAAAAAGAGAACCAACAAAAGGGAATGCAACACAACACAAAGGTGGGGGTTGCGTGGACCCAAGGTCCCAGGATCAAAAAGGGACTGTGGTGCCGCGATAACTGCGGAGGCTTGCGGCAGAACCAAGCCAGCTGCGCCCGGGCAGTTCGTGAGACGTGACGTAGGTCGTACCAGCCGGGGCAAAGAGCGCATGGGCGGCGGCAAAGTCGTGAGCCGAAGAAGAAAAAGGGCCAATCTGAACTGTACCCGAGGAGAAGCCAAGATGGGCGACAAGCATGCCCAGCAGAAACACTGAAATGAGCACAGCCCATCCCACATGCACCACGAACCGATGGGTTTGGGCCGCGTCTGCTCTGGCGCACGGCCTTGGCTTATGTCGGCCACAACCCGGAGTGTCTGGGCCACCCACGCCTGGATCTGCTGGGCGAGAGAAATCTTTGAGCTTGCATGCAATCCAAGTGGAGGCAGTGGGACCAAAGCTTGCATTCGCTCCTCCAGGAGCGTGCACCGCAGCCCCAGCTGGTGACTCATCTCGGCATATTCGGTCCACTTGGCCAGACCCGGATGAGCCGCCTGAAATGCAGCGGAAGGAAGATGGTGAGGATGAAGACGCTCAGTGATCGTCCTCTCCAGCGCTGCCTCATCATACGTTGGCGGCGGCACCTCTTGCACTGGCGGTTTCGGCTCAAAGTGGGTTTGAGTAGCTTGCTCGGCATACTCAATCGCACCCTTCCGTTTTGAACGGCGCTTGTATCGTTTCGTGAGCATTAGTTCGACAAAAGAGTTGTCCCCGGACTCCCCGCCCTCGGGAAGGGACGCATCCGAATCAGAATCGGGACCGGATTCCTCCTCTCCATGGGCCAAGGCCAGCTCGCGGGCCAATTCGGCGGCAAGCCGACGCGACGGCGTCCCATCCAGGGTGGCTGGGCCATTTGCGCCTCTCCCTTGGCCAAGGCCATTGGCGGTCGTGGCGGCCCGAGCCCGCTCTGCAAGCTCGTCCTTGAGTTTGCTCACCGTCGTCCGCAGGGCCAATGTGTCCTGGGCTAGCTTCTCATTTTCACTCTGCAAACCCAGCAGCTGTTCCACCCGCTGCTCTTTCTCCTCGATTGCATGCTTGAGCCGAGCACATTCGGCTTGTGCCTGAAGTATAACGTTAAATAGGGAAAGGTTAGTGGGCCGCTAGACCGATCGCACCATGAAAGGGGAGAGACGCACCATCTCGGCTCGTTCCCGCTCGTGCTCCTCGCTTTCTCTGAGACTGGACAATTGATCACGTAGCTCATCCCGTTGCCGACGTAGATGCTCCGTCTCGACTGCGCATGCAGAAATGCTAGTTAATACGTATCAACTCAGTAACAACCAAGGGAGCCACGTACCCATCAGATCCTCCATTTGTTCCCGACCCGACCTTGGCATGGATCTCTTCCAGGTCGGCATTGCGGCGGGTCAAAGCTGCGAGCTCGACCTCAAGCAAAGCCATTTGGTCGGCCACATGCGCTGCCTTAAGCAAAGCCTCCCGCTCCTCTCGTTTCTTCGTCGCCAGATTGTCTTCCGCCGCCTCAAGCTGGGCATGCAGCTCGGCAACTTGATCCTCATGCTCGTCTTCTTTCGTCTCAAGCGTGCGCCTAGCAACGTCCGCGCCCGGGCCAGCCGATCGTTTTCTCGCAGCAGCTCCGCCGTAGTAGACATATTGCCTCCGAAACTGGCATCTGCATAGCCCATCGCCGATAGGGACATTGCTCCCCCCTGGTCCAGCTCAGGGCTGAAGGAACGATTGAGGATGTCGCTGCCGGCGTGGTAGGAAGTGCGACGGATGGCGGACACCATATCGTTCTCGCTCGTATCAGGACTAGGAGGGACCACATCGGAAGAGCGGCTATGCCGGGCTGATTTGGGTCGTGCCCAAGAAGTCGGGGGGGGATTGGCCTTGCCATGCGCTCGCAGCACGTCCTCCTCCCCGGGGCTGTTAGGCCCTCTCTTGCCCCCACCGACGGGTTTCAGCGTACTCAGCCGGTGCCTTCGGGAATGGGGAGAGGAGGAGCCCAGGGCAGATGTTCTTCGAGCCGGGGTGGATGCAGTGAGAGAGGAAGGGCGATGTCGGGCCATGCTTTGGGATGCGCTGTAGTCCAATCCAATATCCTCCTCGCTTAGCTCGTTCTCGGGCGGAGGTGAGGAGGCCAAGGCACGCTGGTACAGCCCTTCCTCGTCCATAGAATGGTCCTCCCAATCGGTAGGATTGGCGTGGGAGGGAAGTGAAAGTTCAGGAGGTGCTGCCTTGTGCATCGAGTCATCCTCTTCGTCCGAGGCCAAGGCCGAGGAAGCCGGCGAGGCAGGGCGGGAATCGGAGGTTTCTTGCTCGAATGCTCGTTGAAGGCCAAGGATCATCTCGACTAGTTTCTCAGGTTCGATGCCGACTGAGGCATTCTGTGATGCGAACGCCTCGATCTGGGGGAGTAAGTTGGGGTGAATCAACGGCTTCACATCCACATCGGCATCGCCACCTTGCTCTTGGCGCTCAGCGCGCATGTCTTCAAACTCGCGAAAGATGGCGGGCAGGTCGCCGCAGCGCAAGTGACCGGAAGGCAAGTCACTCGTGTCAGGGTCGATATCGGTGCTGGCGTCGGGATCAGAGGCGATGTGCTGGCTTTTGTCGACAAAACGGCGGAAAATCTCTTGGACCTGCAGCTCCACCCGACGCTCATCAGAGTGTGCTGGCCGGGCGAGGGGGAAGGCGGGCGGGGGGCAGAGGGGGGTCAGGGACGGCCTCGGGGATGGCATCAGGAGTGGAAGGGGAAGCGGCGGCGGCGGGGTCGGTGTCGGTGTCGGTGTCGGGGGGCGTAGGAGCAGATATGGGGTGTCGGGGGCGGGCAACATGGCAGCAGCGCAGACCCAACAAGACACGCAGGTGGTGGCAGCAACAACAAAAACGCGAGCGCTGGCTGGCACGTGGTCGCCGGAAATCAAGCCAACATGGGAGGGGCAAGCAACACGCAGGGCTTGAGCTTGAAATTGAACGTTCCATCTGGTTGGGCGCGTGCATTTGAATTTGAACGTTCACTCTGTCGGCCGGTGCCACTGCAAGCCACAGGCCTGCGCCCGGATAATTATTCGCGAGCTGCCGGATGAGCACCTGTGACAGTCACATGTGACGCCCCACCTGGACCCTCCCGCTCTCGGTGGCCAGCGCCTCTGTCGGGCGCTCAGCGATATGTTGTGGTCTGCGGGTGCTACTAGCTCATTAACCCGACAATTTGTCGTCCCCAATAAATGGACTAAAGGGAGACCCCACGGGATGAATCTTGCCCGGCATTTCACCGCCCTGGCAATGCCCGTCTTTTCATGTGGTTTTTGCCTCTCCCCTACCATACACCGTGGGAATGAAAGCTAGGCTCCTAAACCAGACTGTGCTACAAGTCTCGTTCATCTGAACATGTGTACCGTTCGCGCAAACGTCGGTCATCGAAAAATTATATTATGCATGCTGCGCTTGTTCAGCCCAAACGTGACGCACCGCGTCGACTTCCTCTTGCGTAGGTACTGCCTCGGCTCCAAGCCAGGCAGCTATCCAGCCACGTAAGGCCACCTGTTCCTTGGTCCGCTCCGCTTCCAACAGCCCCAACACGAGAGTTAATCGCGTGGGTCGGAGAGAAAGATGTCGCATCCAGCCCAGGAAGCTGAGCAGCTCGTCCGGCTCGGTTCCTTGGAGCGCACCAACCCCCCGTTGCCTCGCCTCCAGCACCGTCATGCTCAGCCCCAGTTGGTAGATAGCTAGCGCATACGCTTCGCATAGCCTTGCATCCACCCTGATGCTTTTGCCCTTCCCGATGCGTTGCCAGCGCGCCCAGAACGCCGCCACCGCCTCCGATGGTACGGGGCCATCTGTGCCTTGTGGGTCTTGGGGATCAGCAGAAGACCGAGACGGAGAGGCAGACTTTCCTTTGTCCTCGGGGGGAAGAGGGCATCAACAATCGCTGTTGTAAACCAGCGGTGGGACAGGCACGGGCGCCCGTGGTCGTGCGCGTGCGCGTGCCTCGGCACGCTCGTCCTCGAGAGGATGAACGACTTGGGGTAGCTGCGGCGCCTGTGCCAGCAATGCCGTACGGAAAATTTGGGCTGCCATTGCCACGGGCGGTAGTTCGTGCCAGCCAACCCGGTTGGCCAACAAGAACGCCGATCCGGCCCGGGTCAACCACGGAACGACCGAGTGTGCTAGTGGTTCGGACCACTGTGGTGTTTCGCTGGGGGCAGGGAAGTGACAGGAAAGGGATAGGATAGTTTGCAGGCTGCTCGGAGCATGCCGTCGAGACATGAAGTATCGGGTCGAATGCCGTACCGCCCCACTGCCTCGTCAAACCAGAGGAACGCGGAGGCTGGGTCGTGCAGGACCAAGGCCTCAAAGGTCCGCTGGAGCAAGCGCGCCGTGCCCCGTATCCCGCGCGGGGGCGCGTCTACCACTTGCAGATGGTCCGCTAACAGCGCCTGGGCCTCGTCCCACTGGTCCAGCCGGATCAGGGACTCAGCAGCCAACGTCACGAGCTCCAGCGTCGGGGGTACCTCGGCTTCTTCCCATACGATCCACACACTTAGTGCACCATCGTGTGACCCGAGACTTTGGCACAGTTCCATCGCCCTTCTGCCCACGCTTGGGTTAGCGCCTCATCCGCCCGGGACGGCGACGCGAGATAATCCTGCACCGAATCCAACACCTCTTGCACCAAGTGGTCCCTTGCTGCGCTATCTAGGTCGCCGTGGGAAGCGCGTTGCAGGTTAGATACAGGCAGGTGAGCGCGGCTCAAGAGCCGTACGAGGTGACGCGAAGCGATCGTTGATCTGGTTCGGAGCTGAGTATGTTGCGCCGTAAACGCCTCGAGTTGGCCAAGCGCCTGCTCAGCTTCCGGTCCTTCCAACCCCAACAGCGTCTCACGGACTTGGAGCAAAGTGTGGCGGGCCTGGACAACCGGCTGCTCGTGCGGGTCCAACGTATCTCGGATAGGCAGCTCGGAAATACCGTCGAGCGACGTGCGAGAGACAGATCAGAAACGTGTGACACAGCTGGGGGCGCCGGATGCTCGGGCAGAGCAAGTGCCGCTGGATCATCCCGCACCGCCTCGTCCATATATAATGGGGCGGTCCAAAAGCGCAAGGGCTCCTCCCCCGTCCCCGTTCCCGTCGTTGTTTCATTGGTGAGCTGCCTTCCTGGGGCGCAGACAGTAGCGCAATGGACTGCTGATCGCGTTGAAGGAGAGCACGACGGGAGACGCGTAGCTACGGTGGTGAGCCAAGGGGCGAATTCAGCCCACTGGTGGTGGCCGAGCCAACGGTGAGCAGCAAGGCGGATGAGGTGGGTGCTGGTCACCCCGGAGCCATCGCTCTCGGCGGCCAGGGTAAGCTCCAACGACGATTGCAGGAGCAACACGTGCTTGGGCGTGCGGGACAGCTCAATGGCCCGCTTGACCAGAAAAGAGGGCCAGACAATAGCGCCGGCGGTGACCAAGGTGCGATGCAGCTGGTCAAACGTAGTGTTGGTCAGCCCCACACACCAGCCGACAAACTCGCGTTCTGGGATGCCGCGCTGCTGCAGCTCGAGCAGCAGCTCTTCAGGCGGGACAAGAGAGGCGGCGGACACGCCACCATCGGGCATTCGCTGGGCCAGATTGTAGAGCTGCTCGACAGTTTCGGGGGGACGGCGGACGGAGGCAATCTGGGAGGGGCTGGGGCAGAAGCGGGTGGCGAGGGCGCCGTTGGAGAGGCGGGCGAGGGAGAAGGCATGGGGGCGATGGGGACGGGGTGGAGGCGGAGGGGTGGTGAGGCGGAGTTGGCGTCGCAAAGGCGGCGGAGGGGAGGGGGCCGCCTGCGACCCGAGGCCGCGGCGACGGGGAGGACCGAGGCCAGCTCCGAGGCCAACGCGGAGGCCTGCCGCAATGCGCGGCGGCCGGGCGAGCGCAGGCGAGCGCAGCACCCGCATCGCTCGCTTGGGGGTCGCCGGGGTTAGCGGGTGGGCGGCACAAGAAGAAGAAGCGCTCCACCGGGGACGAGGCGCAGATGACGTAACAGCACATGCCGCGCCGCGCACCCCACCGCCAGCCAGCCGCCGCGCCGCGCCTCCCTTCCCACCGGGGCACGATGGAGGCCATGCTGCGCGCCGAGCTCAAGCAGTGGCGCCGCGCCTTCCGCGCCGAGGTATGTGCCCCCTTCGCCTCCGCCGCCACGCGCACGCACACTGACACTGACGCTGATCCTGCCCCGGCCACCCAGCATGGCCGCGACCCCGCCCGGGCCGACATTGAGCAGCATGCCCACATGCGCTCCGTCTACGCCACCTGGCTGGCCCTCCAGCCCACCAGTAGCCGCCCCCGCCCCTCCAAATCCCCATCTCAATCCAAATCCAATCCCAATCCCAGTCCCAGTCTCAATCCCAGTCTCAATCCCAATCCCAATCTCAATCTCATGCCCAGCCCCCTCCCCAGCCACCACGCACGCCACGCACGCCACGCCAGTCGACACGCGTCCTCGCTGCCGCTCCCCCAGCGCCCCCACCCCTTCTCCCTCCGCCTCCACCTCCCGGCCAGCCCCATCCCCCCCCCCGCTCCCGCCTGACGCCAGGGCAAACACCGCCTTCACCCCGCGCACCAAGGCGCGTAAACGTCTGCGTGGCGAGCCCGTCCCACGCACGCCTGTCCACAAGCGTCCGCGCGTTGACCTAGACCAACAACTCGGCCCCCCACCCCGCCACCCAACCCCCCCGCGCCTGCTACCTTCCCGCGGCGGAGGCCAGCTTGTGCCGGGGCCCCGCCGCCCACCTCACCCTCCTCCCACCGCCTCGTCCCTCCCCTGCCCCACGTGGTGGTAGGCATGACGAAGAGCAAGGCAGTTTAACTCTGAATATGAGGAAGAGGAAGAGGACGAAGGAAAACGAAGAGGAAGACGAATCCATCGAAACGGATCAACAGAAGAAGATCATTATGACAAGGTCCATCATGGCCCGTCTGCCGTCCCCTTGGACCCAGTGGATGCCACCTTGGACACAAAGAACGATGACATGATCGTTCCCGACCCCCTCGATATGGAAACGGAGAGGGGGGAGGAAGAGAGAGGAGGAGGAGCCACTGCAGTTCCAGGATGACCATGACCGTCCAGATGGGTCGATTCCGTCGACTGAAACGGTTGGACTCCCTTCCTCAACCCGACGAGCTTGAATGGACGTTGGGTGCATGGCGCCCTTCTCCTTCTCCTCCTCCTCGCTCGTCCCGATCGCACTCGGGACGGGACCCGACAATCAAAGAGGTCCCCGAACCAGATTCGCCTCGCCCACCGCAACAAGATTCCACCACCGCACCGACCACCACGACCGTGGTGGGAGATGAAGTACAGCAACTACTTCATCGCCTTGAATTGAGTTCCACCGCCTCACCTCGGCGGCACGCACGCGTCCACCTTCGTCGTGAAACCCAACGCTGCGTCGAGCAGTTGCTCGTGCCTGCGGAATTGCGCCCGGCTGCGTTGCCCCCAAGACCTCCTCCCAAAGTGAAGGGCAACCGCCGTGCCCGCTTGGTCGCCATGGCTGCGGCCGAGGCCGAAGTAGCGGCCGAAGCAGAGGCAGCCGCGACCCAAACTCACGCCCAGGCCCAGGCCCAAGCTCAAGCTCTAGGGGCGGGCGAAACGGAGTTGGTTTTTGTTACACCCGACGCCCCGGCAGTCTCTAGTTCCGTCTTTTCCCGCTCAGGTCGGGTGGGTATGGCGGACGCCGAGGATACCCCCGAGGCCGAGGTCGACTCGGACGAGTGGGCGAGCGAGGTGGAAGATGATGAAAAGGGATGGGGCGATGGGGGATGGATTGGGGGGATGTGTTGTAGCTACGTGCATATCTGCTCTTCTCAGTTTCTGCCTCTGCCTCCTCTCTGCCTATTTTGTCTTCCCCTCGCGTCGCGCATCTCGCGCATGTTTCTCTACACAAAAATGGTATGCACAATCTCGACGATTGGTCGGTTGGTGGTTGGTTGGGTCATGGGTCATAACATTGTTTTCGTTTGTTTGTCTCATCGTAAGTTGGTTACCGCGCACGAGTACGCAGACTCAGGGGTGGCAGTTCCTCTCCGCTCGACGGCCACGTTGGCCGAGTACCGTGCTGGTGCAGCGCGCAGCATCCAACCCCTTGTAAGCATCGGCATAGCCCGCCCTAACCGAAGAGGAGGAGGAGGCAACCAGTCGCTCCGCCTCCCTACGCCCTTCGGACGGAAGCGGCGGGCCAAACACGCGAAGCGCGCGAAGGTGTGTCCTTCCCATTCAAATGATTGGCATAGATGCAGACTTGGAGTTGGTACACCCAGATGGGACGGGGGGCGCAAGAAGACCTCCTGTATCCCCCGCTCCCGTCCCTGCTTCGGCACCTGCCTCAGTCCCTGCCTCGGTCCCTGCAGCTTCGGCCCCAGCTTCGGATCCACCGGAAAGGGGGAAATGTACCCACCCTTTGCTTGGACCGAGATCACGTCGACATACTTCCGCTAGATCGTGGAAGTAGGTGCCAGCCTTGACGCCGATCCTCGTGGGGGTGTAGGAATCGTCAAGTGTCGCGTCTAGGTACACTGATACGTGCTACAGCCCGTCAGTTTGGGAAAACTAGGGAAGTGGGGAAAGCAGGAGAAGTAGGGGGGCAAGGGGAAAGCATGCCAAAGAAGACAACAAAAGACGTACAGTCACAGCGGTTCGGCATGGAAAGAGGATATCCACCACGTGCGGTTGCACCCCATCCGATTGCCAGAGTTGGGTTAGGTCGGGATCGCGCAATGCCGCCACCCCGGCCCCGGGCTTGTGCGAGCT
Organism: Moniliella sp. 'wahieum'; assembly: GCA_003971905.1. Classification (NCBI taxonomy): domain Eukaryota; kingdom Fungi; phylum Basidiomycota; class Moniliellomycetes; order Moniliellales; family Moniliellaceae; genus Moniliella; species Moniliella sp. 'wahieum'. The sequence goes on along the minus strand of RSEE01000040.1, from coordinate 301,916 downwards.
CAGCTTCCATTCCGTGCCAGGGATCGAGCCTACATCCCGCTTGTTGCCCAACTCGTTGACGGAGAACACCCCGCCGTCGCTTAAATAGGTCACGCCGGGTACACTCATCGGCTCGGCTCGACTCGGTTGGGTGGTTGGTTGGATGGGTGCAGTCGTGCAGTGGTGGTGGGACGGGGGAAAGGAGCGGAAATTCAGTTGCATCGAATAAATAAGGGTATTTTGTGACCTCTCTGACTTGGGTTGGTATCGATTAGATTAATTGCTTCGATCGGCAGCTATTGGGACTGCTTGGCGTGGGCGCACCAGCGGGAAAGAAGACGGCGAAGAGCACGCACCAGGGGTATCGAGCATGAACATTCTCGCCACTGCGGTCGGCCCATGGAGGAGATACGATCGCAGCATGCCAATCTAACTGCATACTAGCGCTACCTGTGCCGGCACCATGTTCTACCCCCCCCCGGCTCTCGGCTTGGTGTGACCTGGGATCAGGCGGGGTTGACCACTCGCATTCACCGACCGTACAACCGCTCCCCGTCTGATGGTGGGTATGCAGCAGAAGACGATGGCCTCACCCTTCAGCCGAATACCCACCCACGGCAGATGCTGTGGAGAATGATCCAGTGGGCGACAGGCAGGGCAGCGGCAGTGGTCGCGAGCAGCGTCTGATCCAGCACGAGCGCAAGGAGCCAGCCGATGGGAATGCGTCCGGGCAGTGCCGTCGCTGGCGGCGGAAAAGAAGAATCGAGGCGCTCCAGCACAATTTGCAACATTTCAGTGCCTGCGTGGAGCCCCGGGGCGAACACTGGCGCCGAGCCTGGGTGCGGCATGTGGCTTGGCGGGCGATTGGGTGGCGCGCATGTGGTCTTTGCTTCGCACCACCTCCACCACTACCACCCTCCCCCCTTTCCCCCTCCCCCTCGGTCACGCCTGGTGCGTCCGACTCGCATTAGCTGCTGTGATGGCCACACGCCGGTCGTTCCGCCACTCGCGCTCTGCCTCGACGCGTGCGTCGGTCCACGATGTGGCCTTGCTCTTCGCCCCTCCCTCCTCCGCCACCCCCACCAAGCGCGCGAGCCGCCATGAACGCCACGCTAGTCTCGCTGGCCAGCAGGACCTGGCCAGCATCCCCGGTAGCTACTCCTCTGCCGATCAGCGCAAGTCCCTCCGTCTCTCCCGAGGCTCCTCTGTGGCTAGCGCGTCGGTTTTGTTTGCTGCCTATGCCCCAGCCCTTCCTCACCACCGCCAGTGAAGCCGAGTTGGACCAGGGCGATCGCCAATCCGCTTTGGACAAACTCGAAGGCCGCTCCCTACGCAACGCGCTGGTCGAGCCCGCACAAGACAACCAACCGCACACCGCTGCCGTACCAGCCGCTGCTGTTGCTGCTGATCCAGCCCCATTGCCTCCGTCTGCACAGGGACTTCACACCCTGGTTGAAGAAGAAGAAGATGACGAGGACGATAACCAAGAGAAGCAAGAGCGGGGTCCGTCTCGGTCAGCTCCACTTATGTCTTTCTCTCGTCCGCGCTCTCGCGTCACTCCTCTCGCCTTAACCCGGGACCATGCTCACTTACAAGCCCACCTTGAGCAAAACGAAAGGGAGCATGCTACTCAAGCCCAAACCTGGAAACAGGAACGGGAGCAGATGGCCGCGCGCATTCAGTCACTCGAAGGGTCGTTGAAGCAGGCCCTGGCACTCCAAGAGTCAAGCAGTACCAAGTCCGAACAGTTGGAAGAGCTCCTCACGCTTACCCAGAACGAGCGGGATACGTATCTGGATGATATTACTGGTTGGAGGCAACGTTGTGCTGATCTGGAGGGCAAGCTCGCTGCTGAAACGAACCGGGCTGATGACCAAGCTCGTCTCCGTGCGGGTCTCGCTGCCAAGGCACTGAAAATGACCAGCCTCCTTCCGGCTGGCAGTGTCCCACCTGAACTCACCCCGGCCGAGTTGAGTCCGGCCTTGGTGTCTCTCCCGCGACGGTGCGAGCGCTCCTCCTCTCTTCCACGCTTCCGGAGCCCATTCCTGTTTTTGTCGGTCCTTCTCCCGAGGCCACTGTCCAGCTCCTGGGCGCCATGCGCCAGCAAATCCTCTCCCTTGCGCGCACCCTCACCAAGGAGCGAGAGGAACGTGCGAACTCCCATCCGCCTCTCCTCGGATCCACCCCAAGGTCCCGCAGCAGCAGTTCCACCACCTCAACCGCCTCGTCGGGATCGGAGTCAGACCTTCATCTCTCCATTTCGACCGTTCCCCACCAGGGATGGAAGCACATCCTCTTTCTGCTTTGAATCCAAGGCAACCCAGAAGACGCCGCTCTCTTCTGGTGCCACAAGCGCCCGCTCCGTCCCCAGAGAGAAGGACTTTTACCCCCACTGGACGTTTACCTCGGCTACTGTTCACCCGTCCAGGCTCACGGTATCTTTCCCCTCCCCGGGACGGAGGGGGAAGATGTGTTTCAACTTGGCCAAGAACTGACGCTGCCCCCACTATCGAGGGAAGCAAAAGACTTGCCTCCCTTGGCACCGCAGCAGGAGAGTCTATTGGAACTCACCTCGCTCGCCCTCCAAGGATTGGGAGGTACTTCTTCTCATCCGCCTCTCACACTTCTACGCCCCGTAACCACCTGCCGGCATGGACTCTCGTCCCTCGACCGCCTTCGCGGCTGTCACGCCATGCACGCGACCAAGGGCGACGTTGTCTTCATTTAATTTCCTTCGCTGTCTGTTTCGCTGGTCGAAACGACAAAAACTTTCTTGCTTGGATCGTTTGCTCCGTACTTTCTCTTCCTTCCCCTTTCCATACAACTCATTTCGCCTGCTTTCATACTCTTCTTGCACTACCCCGTTCTTCACAATGTTACCCTTCTTCCTTTTTTCTACATTTTTCTTCTCCCATTCACTTTGACCTTCCAACGATGTTTTATGTTCACGGGTGTGGTTAGCTTAGTACAAGCCATAACATCCACATAGTATTAGGCAGTGCGGGGCTTCTTCGTCTCGCCCTCGTGGTTAGGGGAGGCCTTGCGTTTCCGCGGCTCTTCCGGCAACACCACCACCACGTCCCCCTCCTCTCCTGCCGACTCAATCCCCGAGTCGCCGCTCTTTCCTCCTGGGCGGGAGGAGCGGGCTTCTTCTTGAGTCCAGCCACATCAAGGTGGAGGAGCTGCACAGGCACGGTCAGCGTCGCGTCCACGGCTACAACAGGTGGGTCGCCGCCAACGGCTCATCCCGCTCGTCTGTGATTGTCAGCAGCGAGTTGGCCGGCACTTGGAGAGAGGTCAAGCTTCGAGGCAAGTTGTCGTCCATATCCACATCCAGCAAAAGACGCGTGCCATTGTACCGCCACCTCCCATTCTTCCTCCTCGTTGCGCTCGATCCCCAGCCCGCCTTCCGCTTGGGGACCCAGGGCCACCGTCAACACCTGCCCCAACGTAACATCCAGGGATTGCACCTTGAGCAGCGCATAATTTTCTCCGCACGTAGGACAATGGGGGTTGGGCTTCGCGGGCTTCGCGCCACTCAGAAGCCGATTGCCCATCCGCGTCAGGTGCACGTACCGCCCTTGCTCACCCTTGAGCACAGCATGGCCTGCATAACCAGCTGCGCCGCCACCACCGCGTTGGTCGAAGCAATGGCAGGGATAATGTTGCCGGCCATCTCCTTGGTCTCGAAGCGCGTCTTACGTTGAATCCCATACACCCATCCACGTAGGTTGGCCGCCGCAAACACAAAGTCCATCACGTCATCATCGTCCTTGTCAAACGTAATTGGCTCCGGGTCGGCTTGCTTCCGGGCAGTCAAGCGAGCAAGGCTAGTGGTAAGAGGGACAAATGAAGGTTAGCTCATGCGCCTGCACGCACAACAAGTTCCTGCTCAAACATCATCGATGACAACGTACGAAGACTGGAATACTTCACCGTCTGGTCCAAACTGAGCGTCTGGTGATCTTTCAGCCCCTGTGTCGGGGTGGAAGGCGTCGATGGGGTAGCAGACCAGCTCAGTGGAGTGGGCTTTGTACGCCCCGCCCACATGGTCGTCCGAGCTAATAGACGCTCCACGTCCGTCACATAGAGCTTGGTCAGCACTCGCTCCGCTGCCCCAGGTTCCGTCAACTTTTCGCGCACCGCAAGCATCTCGCCACTTTCGGCTTGCAACTTGCTAATCTCCGCTGCATTCTCCCCATTAGCCAAAGCCTTTTCAGCTCCTGTGCTTCGGTCTCATCGTCTGCTCCAACAGCTGACTGGGAATAGGTGAACTGAGCGTTAGCTTGGTCCCCAGTGCAAATACAACGGGGGAGGGGGGAGTACGTACGGAAGCAACCAGCTCTTAGCCCAGACGATGGTGTGAATTGGCTGGCTGGGGGTGGAGCGGATGGTGCAGACGGGATAGGACTTGGGCGTAGGCTTGGGCGTGCAGTCATAACATTCAGTCTGATAGGGCAGGATGGGTTGGACCTGGCCCCAGAAGCCAGTGGTGCCCGACTCGAGGAGCGGGGTGCGGGTCGCGACGCACAGCCGATTCACCCACCTACGCGCCTCGAGGTTGTCCAGTGCATTGAGGACCAGATCAAACTGAGCGATCCACTCGTACCCATACTGGGGGCCAAAAATCGTGTCATGATGCGCCGTAATGGACATGGCAGGATTGAACTGCAACACGGTCTCTTTGGCAACAAGAGCTTTGGGTTGGCCAATGTGTTGCTTCTGGAAAAGAAACTGGCGGTTGAGGTTCGAGAGGTCGATTGTGTCCAAGTCAATCTGTTCAAGGGGGTTCACGTCAGTAACCGACACGGGACGCACGAAGTAGAAATGTGCACCAAAGAGAACAACGTACAATGTCAATCACGCCCATACCCACCATGGCCAAGTTCTTCAGCAGCTCGCATCCAATCCCGCCGGCACCCACGACAAGGATGCGCGCGTTCTTAATACGAGCAGCTTCCTGGGCGCCAAAGAGGGCAGACACATGTGCGTCGCGCGCGTCGTCGACGGGAGTGGGCATGGGAAGAAGCAGGGTGGTGGAGCGTGCGCGAGGGCGGTGGTGTGGTTTGGTTACGCGGGGCGCGACGCGATGCTCCGCCGGGGGTGCCGCTGCTGAGCTAAGCAGAAGCATCTGGCGTAACCCTGTTTCGGTGCAATCCCCAGCCGTAACGCGTAACCGGTAACCGGTAACCCTACAGCCGCAGCGGAGAAGCCGCTGGTGAGACTGAGGCACTGTGGCTGTGTATTGAGGGGCAGTCATTTAACTTCCTTCTGGACACTCTACTTCCCGCATGCCAAGCGACGCGTCCGCCAACCCCCCCCCCCCTTTCAGGCATAGAGTGCTGCGCAGCCACGCCTGACCCGGTAGCGCCTGTTGGTCCGGGTTGCTGGCGGTTGCAGTACTTCTGTAAGTGTCGTATAAGCCGCTTCAGATAGAATCACTACCACACACGCCCCCCGAGAGATCTATCATCAGCCTCTCGTTCCGGAGGTATAAATACAAGTCTTTTCTCCCGACCGAGAGTGAGCAAAGATGGCCGTCACCACCCATTTCCTTTCTTCCTTCATCAGGCCCTCCTATCTCTCATCCCTGACTTTTCGCCCGATTTAGTGGAAAGCCAACCCGTTTCCCTCTGTCGGGCCCACTTGGATCTCCCGACTGGCCCTCCTGTTGAGCCACCGGGTGGCTCGTGCTTTGGCCAATGTCCCTTCAGTTCCTCCTCAGGCCTAGGAGTTCCGTTGTTTTACTCTCCTGTTTTTCCTTGTTCCGCAGCTTAGCCCCTGGTGGCGACTCGCTGTTTGATGTTCCTCAGTAGGCGTTGCTGGTTGGCTTAGACCATCACCACCACCATCAGTGCGATTGCATCACCCTCGAGGACCATCCGGACTCCAGGTCTCATCACCTCCCTCCTCTCTTCCTTTATGATTTTCTTTCAAGAGCGGTCTAGATGTTGGATATGTGCCACTCTTTGTAGAGGCCAGAGCAACAATCCCAAGTACACCATGTACATTCAACCATGTACATTCATGAATACCGTTCTTGCGACCATTCCAAAACCAGTGCGCCACCAGGAACCGTAGTCATACGGAGGAATGGGAGGCGGTTTCATTGGATATACATCTATGGACGGACTGAACACAGAAGCTAAGGAGGATCGTGTATTAGTTTTTGTTGAGTTGGAACAGACTGGTGCTGTTCAATGCAGGGCCGCCAGCCATGCTGATAGCCAGCGTATGTTCTGCAATCTAGATTGATGGCGGTAGTCATTGGAATCGAGCTCGTCAACCACAATCCACGCAATACTTTTACCGGCCTCATCACTACTATAGTCCATCCTGTGATGGGAACCCAACAGTAACCTCTCGATATCATTGCTCGCGTACACCTCTCTCCCCCCGGGACATCCCCTCCTTTCCCCCCCACTGTGAACCATTACGAAGGAGAGAACATTGGGGGTGTAGAGGTATATGGCATGTTTCTCATCGAGTTTGTTTCTATATAATACTACTATGCGCCTTTTCCTCTCCCTTTTTCTTCCGTCACTCGCATATCACACCTCTCCCCTTTCGGACGAAGCAGAATGTCCCATAATGATACCATTAACACAGCGTAACATTCTGGCCAGCGAAACCCATTAACTTACCGCTCTTGTTGGTCCGAACGGTGTCATACCGATGGAGCCAAACCTCAAACCCGTCCAAATCTCTTTTGATGCAGCGAATAAGTCGCATGAGATGTGTTGCACATGTTTTGTGAACTGAGGGTTCACGTCTGCATTGACGAGGTGTGGGAAGGATGCAGGAACATCCTGCAGTATGCTATAACGGTAGACGTTTTTTTTATACATCTCACAGAACACCACTCCTCCCATCGTGTTCGCCAACACATTCTTATAGGGTGGGAAGGCAAGATGGTTCTGACATGAACAAAAATGAGCTCGGATCATATATGTGAGTCTCGAGTACTTTGAATGGAGCATGGTGAGGGATAGTTCAAACATCATATCCTTGGAATGAAGGGAATTATTATACGCATATCTTCTGACCCGGCTATGAAGTACTATCAAAATGTGGCGGTCTTTGACCCTTCCACTGCCTTCTACCCGGTCTGACAAATATATGTCGAAAAGACGGTGACCGGCAGCATATGCAGTGGCGAACATAGGCGACAGTCGCCCGTCATGTGACAAAAGGAAGCGGGAAAAAAGGTCAGGCCAGGAGAGATAAATGGCTGAGACATACTGCGTTCATCGACATCCCACACAGGCCCCCGCGTTAGCCTAACACATAGGGATGACCCGGACATATACTTTTGCCACATGCTGGGCGCGGAAGGTCATCGGTTAGCCGAGGCCGGGTACCGAGTATCGACAGTTGCCTCAGTTCGTATACTCTGGTGTTAAATTAAAAAGCTCCAAGCATCAAGCATCAAGTGCATCAAGCTTCAAGCATCAAGCTAGGAACTTCCAGGAACTGTTATACAGACACTGACCCTTTGCGACCGGCCGATGCACGGACCAACAGAGACGGAAAACGCCGGTCTCGGCCGGAGTACGCTCAACATTCGCCACCATTAGCCAAGGAGAACGTATATATATATCGCAAGGGTGGGGCCCTCCCCAACCCATCGTTTAGCCTCTTCGAACTACCACCCCATTTCCCGCCCCGTGATCCATGCTCTCCTCCATCCGCACCCCCATGTTCGCTCGCCTCGCCGTGCACGGTGGCTTGCGCGCCGTGGTCCGGCCTGCGATGCTTGCCCCCACCATGCTTTCCCCGCTTCGAGCGGTCCCAGTACGTCCACTCGAACAGCTCAAGGTCCTCCCCGCGTTGCGATGGTTAATTGCATATGGCAACTTTGCTGATGCATATATACCGGGCAGATGTCGACTCTGCAAACGCATGCTCAAGCCGATGATCCCAATCCCCAGGAACCAACCGAGTCGGAGGCCGATCTGCGTGGAGACCAAGCTGAGACCAACTGTCACCAGAGGAGCTGGCCCAAGAGGAAGCCTTTATTCGCAATGCAGAGGTGGGTCGTGATCAGACCGAGTCCGAGCAGGACTTGGATGCCGACAAGTCGTAACCCCCTTTTTGTGCGCGTCCTCCTGCGCCGGAGCGGTACTTGGCGCGCTGCTCTCTCCCTCTCTCCACAGGCTTGAATTGAGGGCGCAGAGTTGATGGGACCTGTCAGACTCACGCCGTGCTAGGGGGCCCTTGGCCCACTAGGCCCGTATGGGCACTATGGCGTGATTCTTATCAGTTGGGAGATCCTGTGTCCACCTCTCGACTGTGCCCCCTTCCTGAGGAGGTACATATACCTCCTGTGCGTCCATAGATGTATGCAATCCATCTGCACCCTTTCCCCCATCTCCGTCTCCTGACTGGACCGATGTATACGGCGTCTTTTGGATTTGTCCCTACGCGCTGTTGTATATTGTCTTGTAACCCAGAATCCTAGTAGCTCATTTACCCTTGCGTTTCATCATCGTCCACAGCATGTCATCCCCCCGCCAGATCCCTCCGCCGTCCGCGCAACGCATCCGGTCAATTCGCCCCAGCTTGTTATCCGCCTCCTCGATCATGGCCCTCCATTTGTCTTGTTGGCTGGCGCGTAATATATCTCTGTCGCGCAAATCCTACCAGCCGTCTGTTTCCAACCCAAAGGTCACGTCTCTCATCCTCGATTCAATGCATGCACCCGATCCATGAGAATGCATCCCAACTCGACAACGTCATCCCACGGGCCCCATTTGGAACCGGGTTTACCGGGCCTTCACTATCACCATCCACCTCTCTCCCTCCCACTGCGACCGAAGTGTGTGTGCATGCGATACTTGGATGGAAGTGGAGCAAGAGCAACTGGGAAAAGAGAACCGGCGGGGAACGAGAACAGGATTTATCAATGGTACATGAGCGCGGGAAGCGAGAAAATGACAGTAAAAAGGCACAACGTGAACAGGAGCCGAGCCATCGAGCGCAGTCAAGGTTACTTCTTCTCAGACGGGAGGAGGTGGAAGCCGCAACCGATTGTTTCCGTCGACCTTTGTCGACAGTGGAGGTACGGTTGCGTTGCGGATCACGTCCGATTTGAGTGACAGCGGGCGAACCACGCCATGCAACTTGTAGAACAGTCCGCATGCATTGCACAGCGGATGGCCCTCGGGATCGCGCCGCCACAAGGGCGTTTTGGTCGTATGACAGTTGGTGCAGGTCATTTGGTCCGTTGCTTCCTCGCCCACTGCTTTGCCCTTGCGCTCGGCAAGCGGCTTGGAGCTGGAGGGGCGCGACGGTGCTTGGGCACCGCCGCTACCGGAGCTGGCGCGGGCGACGGCGTGGTAACTCCCGTATTGGGCGTGCCGGGCTGGGACAACCCCCGTGCCGCCGAGTAGGCCGCTGACTCCTTGTCTCTTCCCAACGGGTGCGTCGCCCCGAGCCCCGGACTGCCATGGCGCGAGCCCATCTCCTTGGGTTCGGCAAACAAGCTTCGTCCCCCGTTTCCACGCCCCAGCGTCGGAGTAGTGTCCTTGGCGCGCGGGTGGTTTAGCAGTGAAGGGTCGACAGTCGCCATATCCGACGACGCAGGGTGCGAATGCGATGGCGTGGTCTCTGCCGGGCCGGCTCGGACGAGAGGAGGGAAAGAAGCGTTGCAGATGGATTGGCTTGCATCACCATACTCCTCAAACCTGTCAAATCCGGTACGGCGCTCGTCCCCTGTCCTAAAGGATCGGATGGCCAGAGCGACAGGAGCGAACCCGACCCTCCTGGGCCAGAAAAGGCCGTAGGGTGGTGCAGCCGTGTGGGCATCACTCGCCCCACTGCCGCTTGGGCTCGCCCGTACTGCCACTGTGGAACCTGTGCTAAACCCACCCGTGGACGAGGCAGAGAGGGGCATAGAGGGAAGAGGACCCGACTGGGTCGAGCTGGGCATCGCAATCGGCTGACCGGCAGGCGTGTGGGAATGGGTCGGCCAAATCGATTGAGACCGGCGGCAATACGTTGGTCGACAGTGGTCGGGAGATGACGCAGTGGCCTGGCAGCCTTGTTAATTCGCACCGCCGACGAGCCCATGTCCTCATCCAAGTCCATATCCATGGCCCCTCGGGAGCGCTTCCTCGTCGCTTGTGCGTGGGGTTCAGAGGAAGGCACGGGGAGGCCAGAAAGCGGGCCGTGTTTGCCCAACGCGTAACTTTGGGCGCGTGTGTGGTGGCCTGTCCCAATAACAGGCGAGGCTACTGGGCTGGCTTGGCCTGATAGGGTATGGGGGGCAGAGAGGGTTGCACGGGAGACGTAGCAGAGTAGAGGCTGTGATCGAAACTCGTCTTGCGTACCAGACGAGGGAGTCCCAGTCTGGGTCATGGTTGATTGGTGCCTCGGCAAAGTCGTCCGGGTTGGCACCGGGCACACTCGCTAAGAGACGCGGGGGCGCACCGTATGCAAGCGCCTCTCGAGAGGCCGTGGATGCCTCGGGAGGGTGGAAGGAAGCAAAGGAGCCAGGTTTTCAAACATACTGAGATCCATCATCCCCATCACTGTTGCGGAGGAGTGCCCATTCTCGTCCAAGTTTAGGAGACTCGTCGGCAGGTCAACAGCACGTTCCCAGGCCCCATCTCCATCGAGATGGCTCTGACCCGCTGTGGGCGTAGTCGGGGACATTGGAGAAGTTGCCTGGGTCCGCTGGGGTCGATCTCCAGCTGTGGGAGACAAGAGACCAGTACGGTTGACCTCCAAGGCATCCTTGACCACCGCTCGACGGAATTCAGCTCGGATGCGCTCTTGTCGTTTTCGGCGCTCCCGCTCACCGTCGGAGGAATCGTCATCTCCATCCTCATTGCCAAACCGGGATCGGGGCCTTGAACCCTTCATCAAAGCCAGGGATTGGCCAAAGGCCAGTGCAGTGGCCGCAGGGAGTGAGGCACTCATCATTTGGAGGTACCGTGTTGGGTCGTCAGTTTCGTCGTCGTGGTCTTTATCAAGATCAAGGAGCTGGGTTGGATCCTTGTCACCACTATCTAAACGGCGACGGGAACGAGAGCGTGCAATCCGTCAGCCGCGCCAGCCCACCGGGTGGAGAGGGAGGCGATCGAGCGGGAGCGGGAGCGGATGGCGGATGTGAAGCCCAAGGGAGATGGGCCAGGGGATGGAGCGTCTCCTGTGCGTTGGTGGAATGTGGACCGAGAGAAGGGGGTGCTGGGCTTGCTGGCTTGCTTGTCTCGTCATGCGAAGAGGGCGGAGCAGGATGGCCGGTTGGGCGGGCTGTACCGGCGTCATGAGCGAAGAGGCCGCGAGTGCATCGGGAGTAACGCCGCGTGACGAGCGACGGCTGCGTCCGCGCGAGGGAGAACGCGACGAGTTGGAAGCACGCGCCGCAGGCGTAAAGGGAGTCATGTGTGACGTGGATGGCGCGGACATGGGGGTGGCACCAGGCAAGTTGAAGGGAAGCCTTCCATACCAAAGAGGGATGTCTGCGGCGTATCACGTTTACGCAAGTTAAGGTTCATCAACCGCCACGTTAAATTCTACATGAACGCAGCACGCAACCCGATTGCAACAGCAAATTCGTCAGCGCTTCCGTCCCTCGGTAATAGAGTAAAATGGGGGGTGGGAGAGAATTCGGTACACCTCGATCCGCATGTTGTTGTCTGCCTCCAAAGCCTTGGCCTGGATCATTCGGTAGATTGCCTGGGGAAGCGCTACGTTTCCCGCCCCATCGGGGACGTCAAGCCTGCAGTGGCGACCAAGTCGGCCGTCTCGCCTTGCTCAAGGATGCTGCGAAAAGCGTACCAGTCAGGCTCTCCTGTTGTACGGGTCGCTCCGGCCAGCTTGGCAAGAGAAGTGAGCCAGGTGTACAGATCGGGGTCCTGCTCCTCGGGCTTGGTCCCACTGGCACCCAGCGGCGGTTGGCCATTGGCCCGGCCAAGCCACTCGGGTAACAGCAGATTACTCAGGGGGTTGCCCTGTGGAAGTGCGGTGGCGGGCGCTGCAGCTGAGCTTGGCATGGAGAAAGAAGATGCGGGGAACTGGGCCTGCTGCTGCTGAGCCTGCTGCGCCAGCTGAGCTTGCTGAGCGCGGCTGGCCAAGAGTGCTACCATGGCGGCCATATACTGGTGCTGCTGCATGGCCGGGTTGAGGGGAGCCTGGTTGGGAAGCATGCCGGGCAGCAAGCCAAGGAATGGGTTGAACCCGGGAGCCGTCGCGGGCGCAGGTGGCGCTACTGGTGGCTGTGAGGCAGGGTTGAGACCATTGAGCAAAGCAGCAAAGGGATTCAAGACACTGTTGCTGGCCAAGTTGGGCAACGATTGGGGAAAAGGAAACCCCTGGCCTGGCTGTTGCATTGGTACAGAGGGCTGGTTCAGGTTTGCATCCATGGGTACTGGGCCCGGCGCATGAAGGGGCGTCACGGGAGTCGCATGGGAAGACGAGGGATGGAAGCTGTGCTGGCCTGGCATCCAGGCGGGGAAAGGGCGGAGGCGAGGGTGCCTGAGGTCGGAGCTGCCGCGGAGGCTTCGGGATGGGTGTGCTCGGCGGCGAGGGGACTGCGCGACTCGTCCTGCTCGGGTGGCGGCCCAAGCCAACATCCGTGTCGAGCAGATCGGAGAAGGACATGGTGCCAAACACGTCGTCCTCCGCCTGCCGGTCGGTGGCGGAGGGTGAGGCAGGCGAGGAGGCAGTGGCAGGACGGAGGGTGCGGACGAAGTCGCATGGGCGGCGCGAAGGGCGGCGGCGTGGTGCATGGCGCGCTCGGAGAGCTGACGCTTGGACACGGGCGACAGGCGGGAGCGAGAGCGAGAGGGGCGGGGGGCAGTGGCGGTGGCGGTGGCGGCGGTGGGGGCTGTGGGAGGAGGGGGCGCGGCAGGTGGAGATGCCGCAGGAGACGGAGCAGACGGGACAGATGGGGCCTGCGGGCCGGCGTCCATGGCAAGCTGGCGGTGGCAGTGGTGGGGGTGGTGGGCGTGGGGGACAAGTCCGCGGCACTCGCCCATTGCCGGCGGCGGGAGCAGACGGAGGCAGGCGGGCCGGCAGGCGGGCTCGGGCGGGAGCAGCGTGCAGGCTCGTGCAGTGCGTGGCGCCGCCGCCCGGCTGCCCCCGTGCCGGGCGGTGGCGGGCGGAGAAAGAGACACTGACGCCATGCGACTGTGATGCTCTCGGCGGGGCCGGGCTTGTGCTCGCTTGTGCCGCCCTGTGCCTGCCGGTGTCGGTTGGTGTCGCCCTGTGCGCCCTTGTGCCTGTCTGTGTGATACTCGATGCAGCGTGCATCATGCATGCATCATGCGTTATGCACCGTGGAGGCTGGGCGCTGGGCTGTGGGCCAGTGGCCCTCCACTCGGGCGCTGCGTCGGCGGCCGCCCGACTCGGCCCGGAGTGCGCCCGAGTGCGCGTCCCAGGGCGCCTCGCCAGGCCCCATGCGCACGGAGGCCGGCAAACGGCGAGTGCTGCGCCCGCTGAAAACCACATCACACACATGCATGCGATCCTCGATCATACAGGCCCCGCCAGCTGTCTGGTAGATTTCCCATTTCTCAGATGTTATGTCTCAGGTCGCATCGCCACGACAACACAAATGCGCCCAACGCCAGCTGGGAACGGCCGACTTATCTTATCACCGTGCCTTTGCGACGTTTGCAACCCCCACACGGGTCCACCCACCCTCACTGCGCCGGCGGCAGTGTGTGGTAGGCGGACGTGCTGCGTACGGCGTACCGCAAACTAGCAACTCCTTCCGACTGTCTTTGCGCCGCGTCGGTTGCAGCTATTGTACTTAGTAGGCAGTCTCGGTCGCACGCGAGAGCAACTCTGGGCGCTGGGCATTACTCAGTCTGTACTCAGACTCAGTCGGAGCATGCTCAACGTTCCATGCACTCAACGCTCCCGACCTACTACTTGCTGCAGATGGCCTTTCGCACAAGCCCTTCACATGTCACACGGCAATCATTCCCAAGACAATGTATAGCCCACATGCTTTCTATGCTGCCCAGGGAAGCGCAAGCTTTATTGTGGGCGTATTGCTTGTGCTTTTTGTCCACCCGGCGGCTTTGCTCAAAACAAGATCAATTAAGCAAAAAGCAGTACAACAAGAAGAAATTATCGCGCAGATACTTTTTGGAAGGACAGACCAGTGGTCATGTACTAGGGGTGCGCTCAAACGCCAGGAAAGTGTACCATCATACGCAATCAGGGAGGAGCCTGCAGGGCCAGGTGTGGTAGGATCAGGGTGGCGGTAGGAGCAGGGAGGGTAGCAGGGAGAGGGGTAGCAGGGAGATGGGTGGTAGGGAGAGGGTGGGCGGTAGGTGCAGGAGGTGCGGTAGGAGCAGGAGAGTGGTAGGAGCAGGTTGGGTGGTAGGAGCTGGGTGGGTGGTGGGGAGCAGGTTGGGCGGTAGGAGCAGGGGGGGGCGGATGGGCAGGGAGGGTAGTAGGAGGAGGGAAAGTGGTAGGAGGAGGGAGAGTGGTAGGAGCAGGGAGGGTGGTAGGAGCAGGGTGGCCGGTCGGAGCAGGGTGGGTGTTAGGGAGAGGGGTGGCAGGGAGAGGGGTGGTAGGTGCAGGAGGTGCGGTAGGCGCAGGAGGTGCGGTAGGTGCAGGAGATGCGGCAGGGACCGGGATGGGTAGGTCAAGGTAGGAGCAGGGTTGGGAGGAAAGGGGACGCCCGGAAAAGGAAAGTGCCATACGTCTCCGTTGGCGGGCGGGAAGGGCAAGAGGGCGCCGGGGCCGGGGCCATGCGCAGCAGGCCTGGGAGGGGTCAAGGCCGGGGTGTGAGCAGGTGGTGGGGGTGCTCTTTTTCGCAGTTCGGCCACAGTTCTGACATGCTCAATCTTCGACGCGGTCCAAGCCGCTTGGGGTAAGATGAGATCCGCGTCGTCAACCAGGTGCAGTTTGTCGCTGATTTTTGTCCATCCGCCCCGGTTGGTGCTCAGCATCTGGAAGGCGATCTCGACCCTGCCTACAATCTCGGACGGGGTCAGTTTGAACTTGTAGGCTCGAATCAGATGGTCGATGCGGACGCCAATCTTGCGACGGCGTTTCAAATGTCCTTCTTGGACACTGCTGCGTGCCTTGAGGCCACGCATTGGCTTTCCATTTGGACCGCGGTACGCGCTTCGAGGTGGAAAAAGCTGGTCCCGCAAGCACAGGACTCCATCCATCCCCTTGTTCCACTCCTCCACACTTGGGAAACGCAACCCACTCGCTTACACAACGTGAGTACGCTAGGAAAAGGGCGGCGGCGCTGAGGGATCCCGAGTCGCGCGATCAGTCGCTTGAAGCAGAGCATCGCACTCGGCCGCAACGGGGTTGTGCGCAGGCGCAGGTGGGAGAGAGGCATCGGCACCAGCAACGGGTTCCCCACGACGTCCGGAAGGTGGAGAAGACCCATTGGCGCCTCCACGGTTGGCGGCGGTAACCTCTGGGGCCGGAATTGCATCGGGGAAGGGAGCAGGATGAACACTTCCCTCTGTGGCAGGCCCAGGGGAGCCGTACGTCCAGCTAGCCCGGGCGAATCATGCGGCGTATGCGCAGGAGCGGTGGCGGGAAATCGTGGCGCACGGCGAGGTACACGGGACGGTGGGCCATTGCCCTCCGCCAGTGGAACACCGATATGGTCCGCGATGGTGGTCAGAAGGCTCTTGAGGTCCTGCACTTCGGTTCGAAGGTGTTCAACCTGTGCCGCAACGAAATGGTCTCGTGCGCACAGCCGATTCGTCTCCTGAGCAAGGCTCACAATTGACGATTGGAAATTGGGAAGCGACTTGCCCACCACTTTCGCTGTCTGCTTCGTCAGAGATGCGTTTTTTTCTTGCTCCTCAATCACCTTCTCCAACCCAGTCTCCATCGCGCCCAAGCGGTTATTGACCAGCCCGAAACCATGCTGCACAAGTGCCGTGATCTGAGGCCTCCCGCCCAAAGGAAGGATTCACCGGCACAGGCTGCTGCTCGACGTATGTCTTGATTTCCTGAGACCACTTCTGATACTCCGGCGACTGAAAGACGCGCAACTTGAGGATATGGCGGGTGCATCTGGTGTCAGACCAAAAGGGAGAGTCTTGAAGGATGATTCGTCGAAACATCCTTAGCAATTTGGCAAACTCTTTCGCCATCAGAAGGTGGTCTCGTCTCGTGCTGACCTCAGTTCCTTGGTGGGTACGCTTCTTCCCTCTTTGGGCGCCGACGGGTTCCACCCTTGAGTGCCGCATCAAGTTTTTTCTCCTCGTCGTCCAAGTCAGGAAAGATTTGGTTGAGCAGAACATCAGGGGGGTCGAGTTGGGCACGGGGAAGGAAGTAGGCACCACATTTGGGAGCCCATCCATTCAAGGCGCGCACAAAGGGCATGGACATGTTGTCAAGGTGATGCAAGGGGGGCGAGACATTCCAGTTGCCAGCCCTGCGAATGGAATCCTCGGGTACCCCCAGCATATCGGCAATGCGAACGGCGCTCCAACGGAAAATGTCAGTTTTCCTTCCACTGTTGATGCCCGCCACTGTCAGGTACCGCAACACCGCGGAATAATAACCGTGGTCCGTCATTATTGATGTGCCAATCGGTCGCTTGGACTTGGCAGTAGTAGTAGTGGCCGCGACGTCCTCGGCCCCCTCATGCGGGCCATCCTCCGTGGCGTCCTCTGTGTCATCGACGTCTTGCATGCCATCCTCGGGGGCCTCCTCCGCGCCTTCCACGCGATCATCCTGCCCATCGACTTCTCCATCGTCCTCAATAGCATCATCCACAATGTCCTCCCCAGCGTCTGCCACACCGTTCCCCTCCATAACAATGGAGGGAGGCTTGCTCCGGCGTGCCCCTGGGGATTCGTTGCCCGGGAAAACCGGGTAGGTGAGCCACGACTCGGGTTCGGTCAAGGGCAGACAATCCCATCGCCCCACCCTCTAGGCCGGCGCTCCCTTAAGACTTGCAAGCGAAGAAAAAATGGCGCGCCAAAGACGAGATGCAACATAGGTTGGCATCCTTGTGACGCATCGTACCCATCGCTCGTTTCGAACCCCCCGGGTAGCCCTTCCATTCGGCAACATAACTTGCAGCGCCTCGGCTGGCTCAGTGGCGCCTCGGACATAGGAAGAGTGAGAGGCAAACAGTCCATGAGCAGAATCCCGCGCACGTGCTCGCCGCGAAGCAGACAGTAATGCGACAGGCAGGCCATCGCGTGGTCCCGAATGCCTGCCGTATACGAACGCGTGTTGTCCAAGCAAGTGGCCAGAATTGTCTCTAGCTCCTTGAGCGAGTAGCCATCACGGGAGGAACCTGAGACACACGTTAGCATCAACTGCGAACAAAAAATTGGAGCGAGAAAACAACCCACCATTTGGTCGGCCCCAAGGATTTCCTTTTGAGCCTTGCCGTCCGATTTGCGCTCGGTCTTGAGAGCCATTTGGGTATGGGGACCTTGACGCGGGCTGGGGGGGAAGACATCGAGCCACGTGAACCCCTCCTTGAGATCAAACAACCTGCCCTGGTACTTGTGGAGGTACGTCACAGCTGACTCGGAGAGCAGTGAGGCAGGTGCGTAATGGACGTCTGTTTGGGTCCCGGCGCCCGACCGGAAGGGTTCAGGCTCTTGAAACCCACCATCGTCTTGCGCCTCGGGCCGAGGGAACTGGTTGGCTTGCGTTGCTCGCCGCTTGTTCGGCCCGTCCGTCCCAGGGGGAGGATCCCTCGGTTTGGAAACCCAGGGGGAAGCTGCGCCTGCGCAAGCTGCCCTGAGGATATGCGATTGTCAAAGCAGGTGCTGAGGTACTCCGTCAGGGCCCTGCCGTGCTTGGCCTGCGCTTGGAGAAACGTGGCAAGGTTGAGGTCTGTGGCCAGTGTCCTGCCGAGTAGCGTGTCAATGGGCCGACCACGAACCACTGAAGGCAGAACTGGTCGGGGCACGAGGAGGAAACGCACCGTTGCTCGAACTGTATTTTGAACTGCACGGGGTCGTCGGCATACGCAGACAGGGAGGGCAGCTTGTCTTCGTGGAGGGCGAGTTGAAGATTAAACTCGATATAGCCACGCACCTTGGAGCGATACATGTCGATGGTGCTGGCACCAACGCCGTTGACGCCTTCCTTATGCAGCCGGCGCACGCTCTCCTCGTGCCGCGCCTAGGTGCTGGCGGGGAGACCCGGCACACTGAAGGGGGAGCGGCGCGGCATGGCGTCCGCGTCGGGCGGGGGTCTGCGCCGGGGCCAGGAGCGGGCGGGCGGGGGGGGAATGGCATCGCTGGGCGCAGGCGGTGGCCAGGACGCTGGGAGGACACGGGCGACGCAGACGATGGCGTGGGGGGGTGTTCTGCTGGTCGAGCAGAGTGGAGGGCGGTTCTGAGTTCTGAGTGTCCAGTGGCCGGCGCAACCATCCGGCCATTGTCTGATGGTCCGTCGCCGCGACCATCACGCGCGCCCGTCACGCGTCCCGCGTCCCGCACGCGGCGTGTTTCCGTGCTCAGACGGCACATTTGGCACAGCACAGCAGCCGCCCAGTGCCCCGCCCGCCGAGTGCGCAAGCGCGACGGATGTGTCCGTCGCATACGCTTGGTTTCAAATTGCACGCCAGCGACGCGACGAGTTTGGACCAACATTTTGGTTTTGGGCAGCATTTTGGGCAGCACTTCGGGCGGATGCAGTCCACACCAAGCGAAAACACATGGATCAGGATTGAATGGCGACGCTTGAGCAAAGGAAAGAGTCCGGTTGTGGCCCAGGGTATTGTCTTCCGCACACCATGCCACCACGCCGGCACGCGCCCGATCCTGTCTTCTATATGCACCATCTTTGTCTCAACAAGGTCCCAGCTCTCCATAAGCCACCGCACGATGAGCAGAAAGGGTAAACGAAGTCATGCATGGATGAATCGAAGAGAGACTAGGTCGGCGGGAGCAGGCCAAGAAAGCATACAACGCTTCGGCAATCCAGATATAAAGAGGAAGGACCAAACCCATGCAAGTAAGAACAAAAAGTCCAGGCGCGACGCATGCTCAGAAGCCACGCAATTGGCCACCCGCTTGGGCATCCATCCGAGGAAATGTGCCAACACAACGATCGAGATGGTGGGGAAGCGGGCCGATCAAAGCAAAAGAGCTCCAAAATAGCCCCGCCCACAATGCCGCCAACGATCGCTCCATTATTGTGTTTGTGCACAATCATAGGCTGCCCGTTGCCGGAGCGAATGCACTTCAAGCGCGGGTCCTGAATCAAGTAAAGGAATTGATCTGGTACACCGGGGGGAGAGGTGCGTGGCGGCAACACGACCACGTCTTTCCCATCCGCATCGCGTTGGAGAAAAATGGCTCGGCCAGTACGGGAGGCTTCAACAAAGGCGCGGTTCAACCGCGCTTGCGCCTGAGCGAACGTTTCCGCTTGCTTGCGTTCCATAGCCTTGCGCTCTTTCCGGCCCATCTTACGCTTAGGATCTCCCACCTGAGGCACGGTAGATGTCTTGCCTGAATGCAACGCGTCCTGAGCGTCACTGACAGCCGGAGGTGGCGTGGCCAAAGAAGTGTCCACGCCCAGACTGCGCATCCGCTGCACAGTGTTCTCCCATTCGATCACCTTCCTTTGCTGGGGGGGGAGCGAGGCAAGGTACTGTGGATCGAGGAAGGGGTGCACCCACGTGCTGCGACCTGCACCATTGTTGCCGCGCTGGTCGACGTAAAAGGATGCCCGCGGGCAGGATCGAACTGGCGGATCCACCCAGACGGAAGCGGGCGCTTGTCTTCTCCGGGACCTGGAGGTGGGATGAACGGGCCAGAGTTTGCGCTGGGAGCAGGGCTGGAGGGGGTAGCGACGCGGCCAGGGGTGTGGCAGGAGTGGAGCTGTGGGGACGGTGGGAGGGGTGGACGCTTGGCAAGGGAGGCGGATGGGAGCTGCTAGCACTAGAGGCTTGAGCCGGAGCCGGAGGCGGGGCGGAATCCAGACCAAGGCCTACCGACTCGTCGTAGGAGGGAGGAAGGTCGCTGGGCGGGGCGCGCGGGTGGTGCCCGCGGCGGGAGCAGGATCAGAGGCGGTGCCC
The DNA here is from genome assembly GCA_003971905.1 of Moniliella sp. 'wahieum'. Lineage (NCBI taxonomy): Eukaryota > Fungi > Basidiomycota > Moniliellomycetes > Moniliellales > Moniliellaceae > Moniliella > Moniliella sp. 'wahieum'. The sequence continues at coordinate 281,947 of RSEE01000040.1, read as the reverse complement.
ATGCTGTGGTGATCGCAAGAGCAGCAGGGGGTGCGGTCGAAGCGAGGCTGGGCTGTGCTTTTGCCCGGGGGCCGGGCACGGGGCCACCTACGGCGCAGAGGGCATGGCGCCTGTGGTCCTGCCTCGTCTCCGGAGCGCATGATGCCGGCCGTACGTCACACATCATCGGCTGTGCGTCACTTTCTCACCGCTCGCCCAGCCTTTTGCGCAGTGTGGCCCAGCCTGGCTGCTGCGACGCTTGGGTCACGTGCGCCGCCCAGCACGAAACTTCAACACGTTCAACCCTCACGCGCCCGTCAAGCTTCCAGACCTGCGGGGTGCGGTAACAAAAAGTAATCCGCGCAATTTCGGGACTTACCTCCCGGCCACAGCAGGGAAAAGCGTGGAAGCAGCCTACATTTCCTTCGCTCCATACCAGACAAGCTCGCGTCGTTGTGCTCCCCGACCAGGGCAGGCGCAGCAGCTGAGCAACTGCGCCCTTGCTTGCGTTTTTCTGCTTTCCAGATGCCATCTCACCGTGTCTACCCTGTCTGACACACGACGCATGTTGCTATCAATAACCGCACGTAAGGCTGAACGCCACAGACCATATCCAGCTCATCGCCGCCAAGGCAGTCAAAAAGATCAGTCAGTACTACTTTATCTTCATGCTCATCATGCGAAGAGACGGGATACACCACCAAGAGGACGGGGGCTGGTGCGCTGATGTACGATTTTTGTGCACCCAAGAAAGTGCGTCTTTGCATTTACGACGCACCGTGCTGTGGCCAATTTTTGGAGGTGTCCACGCCCATATCTGTGCTGTCACTCCACCTGTTGGTGGACTCGGTCCGGGGCGACGGCGGACCCATCAGCATCCCCAAGGAACAAGCCGAACCCACGTTGGGAGAAGTACGACCAACGTGGCGCTGGTTGCATCGCAGCAGATTCCTGCCTTTGGAATGGATGCATCGGAAAGTACAGGTTACGTTCGAGGTCGAGTTTCTAGTTTCTGCACGAGATGGGGGTGCGAGTTACCGCTGTGATGGAAGTCGCCGCCTGCTCCACGTCCTCTTCCGCCTTTGGCGCTCCAGCGCTAAAGGCAAACCCACCAGTGCACGTCTTACCACGTATTTTATCTCGCACACTGATTCTGACACGGCCACCTTTCGACCAAGAGAAGCTGAGCGTGAGTGTCCCTCCTACCCGCCTTGCTCACTCTTCTCCCGGGCCTCTCCCTTGTCTGAACCGGAGGACCTCGTACCCCCCGAGCGTCACAGACCGAGGGCCGCGAGGGCAGTCGCTTTCGCGCCGATCATCTGGTCGGATAAGCGCTCAACCCAGTGCTGATCTTCCCTCTGGTCTGCAGAGCCCACGCCTGATTCGCTAGTTCAGATTGAATTGACTTCTCATGATGCATATGGGTGGGGTAGATGATCGCCCGTCTGGCGCGAACGGCAGGACGGGCGTTGCTCCGCCAGGCAGGTGAGGCCCACCGAGCCGACCAGACCCGACCCTCCCGTGGTCAGAGTCGGACGTCAGACCGAGGCTGAATCGGGCGGACTGGCACTCTTGCGCCTTGCCACGGGGTGCGAGGGAGAGGGAGCCAAGAGGACGCCGGCCCTGGAGGGCAGAGGACTGGTGGGTTCGCCTGCGCCTTCCGCCTGCCTAGCCCGTCCTCGTGGTCTTGCGCGGTTCCCCGCGCGGCCGACAGCCGCCCACTGGCCCGCAACGGTGTCCAGCCGTCAACGGAGAGCGGCAGCGGCGCGCAGGACAATGCCCACCCGCTCCTCCTCCGTCTTGGCCTGCGGCACCGACGGGTTCCAGCGGGGCGTGATGAGCGGCGTAGGGAACGGGTGGTTGGAACGCGCAAACAGCGGCGTGCGTTCTGCGCTGCTGGGCGCATGGCGCAGACGGTCCAATCGCGGTACCACAGAAGAAACGTCAGTGTCCAACGTACGTTGGTACCACGAAAGAAAAGAAGAAGAACAAAAGACGACCTGTAGGCCGGATGGGCGTGTGCGCTTCGCGCAACGGCGATGCCTCAGCCAAGGCCAGCAACTGCGACGCCGCATCCGCTGTCTCGTCCTCGGGCTCTTCCGGTTGCCACGCTGTCCCACTAGCCGTTCGGAGACCGAAGACGAGACGGGCGCGGGGCTCGATGGCCCTTCGACAGTGGGCGAAGGCTTGCCCCGCATCCGCGCCAGCATGGCATACTTTTCGCGGTGGAGCTCTTCGAGGACCTCGTCGCGCGGGCTGTAAGCTGGTGGATACGGCGGGGGGAAGATGGGGCGGGTAAGGACTGATGGGGGGGTGCGCCAGCGAGGGCGCAGGGGCCGGCTAGGTGTGGGGGCGTGAACAGCGGTAGCTCATCCGCCTCTTCCGCCTCTTCCTCCTGCCTCTCCTCTTCTCAATGTCTTTCGGCTCGCTCTTGGCCGCTTTCTTCGACTGTCGCATGACATGCAGTCGGCGCGCGATGAAATCCTTATCCCGGTCATCCTCGCGGCGCGGAAACGTGCGCGCCAGCGCGGTCGGGGTCTGGATCTTGTCAGCCTCAGCTGGCGGCGCAGGGTTGGAACCCATCTTGTCTGCCAGCCGCTTTTTGCGGCCCACTTGCGCTTGCTCTCCAGCATGCGCTCCCGCCGCTCGTCGGCGTTTTTCGGGCGGTTCGCATTGCCATCCCACCGCGTCCGACGTGGTTGGAGCGCAAGCGGAATCTCATGCTTGCATTGCAGATGGCGCCGCCAGATGGAGCGGGCGTGCTTGCCACTATACGACTTGGGGCAGTGCGGGCATTGGATCGTTTCGCCACGCGTAGCCTCGGTGAGGAGCAATGCCGTGCTCAGCGCCGCAGCCGCCGCGCCGTCCGCAGGCGACGCGACAGCAGATGCAGAGGAAGAGGCAGCCACGGGAACGACGGCAGGTGCTGGCGCGGCGGGGGGAGCGGGGGCAGTTGTGGGTGGCAGAGCGGGTGGAGGGGCGGCGACAGGGAGAGAGGGGGCGTGCCTGCGGAGGCGGGCGGAGGGCTGAGGGAGGAGGGGAGGAGGGGGCTCGGCCATGGCGATGGCGAGGGCGAGGGCGAGGGTGGCGGCGGCGGGGGCACGACGAGAGGCGTCGGCTGGGCGTCCTCCAGCCGAGGATGGTGCGCTCGGGAGCCAGCAGAGAGGAGCAGCAAAGGAGCAGCAAGGCGGAGGCCAACGACGACCCCAGTCGCGGGGCGGCAAAAATCGGAAAAAGTGGCAGGAGAATCTAGGTCGACCCAAGTCTGGGAGTGCTGGGCGCAGCCAAGGGTGCCCGCGTGCCTGCAGCGGTCGGCCAGCGAGCGACACCGCCGCCGTGCCCGGCTTCCACGCGGGCACCCTGGTTGCGGCCGTGGCGGGCACCCGGAAGCACAGCACAGCGCCAGTCGTCCCATTCGACTCAGCGGGACGTCCGTATCAACGTTCAAATCACCGCCACTCGTCACCGGTCACCAGCCACTGCTCCCACGGCTCACTGCACACGTAAGCACGCATCAGTCTGCATACCCCATGCATCAGCATCCCCCTCTCGGCTGAACTCGCCACCGCTGCCGAGATGTCCGCCAGGGTCACGTGCGTCACTTAGTGCTTACCCGGCCTTGCTGCCACCAACGACTGAACACAGCAACACAAATCGAGCTGATCAAGGCGTCTGAGGCCTGATGCATGATGCCAGATTTCAGCACATCCGCGTGTACCCCCCCGCTTTTTACAGACCCCACAAAGCCCACCGCCAAGGCCAGACCCAAGGTGACGAGGAAGAGCGCGAGGTGCGATAGCCGCGGTCGGCGTCCGGACGGTTCGCATCCTGCAACGCCACGGCTCGTCCAAACATCCTCCAGCCCGTCTGCTGGCCCTGGATCGTGCCGGGGGAAATAGGTCTGGGGGCGCAGAACCGGAGCGGGACGCCGTCGCCGCACATTAGGATCAGGCTCCCAGTCCATGGGCTCATCTGCCTCGTCTGGTGTGTCAGAAAGCCCCCAGGAAGTCAGCAACGGGTCGGCTGCGGGGGGCGGCGAAGAGGGCACAAGAGACGCCAGGTTGTATTGGGTGCGAGACGAGTCGATCTGCCTGCGGTGGTGGCAGCGATGATGGTGGTGGTGGTGGTGGAGGCGGCAACGGCGACTGCTGAGTAGGAAAAAATAAGGCCTGGACAAGCAAAAAGAAATGTCAGTTACCGAGGGAAGGGTATGCGAATCAAACAGTATGGATGTACCAGCCTTGAACCAACCCCGCGATAATGACCACCCACTCCAGGCCGGGAGGCAGGTCCGAAAAGTCACGGAGCCAGGCTGGGGCAGATGAAGCTCGTTGAATGGCACCATGGTACCAAAGGGGATCTGGCTGCGCCCATTGGAAGTACAGCTGCAGAATGTGTGGGCTAAAGAGAGCCAGGATCTGAACCAACCCAGCTCCAGCCACTAGAATTCGACGTCGGCGTCCCCGGCCCCCGTACAAGACAGCCAGACACTGGGCAGCAACAAGAAAGTAGGTGGGGTTAAGCGGCAGATCAACCTTCACCCATTCGGGGTTGTAAAGATGAGCGAGCCAAATCAAGGTCAGCGCAAGAGGAAAGCCTTGCATGGCGAACCATGCAGAAGTGGTGCCCTCCTCCACAGTCCACGCAGCGGCAGGACGGTCCGGCCGCTGTAGCGGCAGCGTACATGGACATCTTGGCCCGGCGGGTATTTTGGGCAATGGCTTCCTGGACCAAAGGCACACGCAGAGCATACGGGCGGATAACTCGCCTCGAGTTGAGCACGGTATGTGGCAGCGGCTTTGCTGGCGTCGGCAGGGTCGTCGGGTGGAACAAAGTCAGCGAGGAGGGCAGAGACAATCTGCTGGTTGCGAAGACATGTGCGGCAGAAGGGATTGGGACTGGATACTCGTGCAAGGGTGGTATGGCGAGACTGGGGCAGACGCTTGGGTGGCAGGGTCGAGGGGTCTAGGACGCCGGCCATGCGACGCGGGCCATTGGACTCGCCACAGGCAGTACAGACCCAGTCAACCGCGTGGGCACCGACGATGGCAGGGGTGCGACAGAAAAAGCAGGCGACATGCTGCTGGCCTCGCAGCGTGTCGATCCAGGTGCGCATGGTGGCCAGGGACACGGCTGAAGGGGGTGGGGGGGGGGGGGGTCGTTTAACGGCGCGCGGATGGGAGGGCAAGAGCAGGCCCAGGCAGCTGCGGAACGCGTGGGAAAGTGCAAGTTTCAACCTCGAACAGTTGGTTGCTGTGTGATTTGAAGCTGGAAGGATGAGATTGTTGAACGTTCAACAGGATGTGACATGTGACATGTGACATGGATCGATGACCGCAGGCCATGGATGATGGGCTGCGGCGGGACACTGGCCGGGAGCGTGGGGTGGGGGGAGCGGGCAGGCTCGGGCAGGGGCAGACGTGCAGGCTTGCAGCGGCATGCCGGCAGGAGCGCATGCAGCGGCAGCTTGAACTCACGGTCCAAGTTCAGGTTGAACGCTCCAAGGCTGGGAGCGGGCGTGAAGCTTGGTGGGCGTGGGTAAGCCAGCTGGAGCGCGCTAGGCTCACTTGGCCCTGCTCGTCGTGTTCCGCTGCTTGGTCCGCCCACGTACCCGCTCGCCTCGCCCTGATATTTTTTCCGCCGCCCTCGCTCTCCCCCCACCACCGCCCCATGCCGCTCGAACGCATCGGGCCCAGCGTTGCGTTCGATGGCCGGCCTGTGTCCGTCCCCTCGTCGGCCCACGTGCCCGCGCCGGCGTCGGCCACCCCATCCTCCTCCGCCCCCCCGCCCCACCCCGCCGCCCCGCCAGCCTAGATGCCGCTTCCGCCGGCCCCGCATCCCTCGCGCGCTCCGGTAGCTCTGTGCAGTGCCTACTCGCTCCGCAGCTTTGGCGGCCGCACCAGCGACATCCTCCGCCCGCTCGAGCCCGCCCGGGCGCTCGACTCTACCGTCCCGTCCGCGCTCCTCGCATCCCCTACAACCGACCCGCCTCGCCATTCTTTGCCTCTGCCTCGCCATCGCCTGCTTCTTCGACGGAGGACACCCTCCTTCCCCGCCCCGGCGCCGCTGCTTACCCGCGTGTGTCTAGCATCGGCAATCCCCGCAGCAGCCAGGGAAATGTGGACCTCCTTCCTCCCCAGCCCGCCGTCCCTGTCCGCCCTCAGCGACTCAACCCGGGCCGCCAGACCCGCAAAGCTTTCGAGGACGATCGCGACCTCTTAGCCATACCCAGCATGGTCCCCTCTCCCCCGTCCCTATCTCCGCCGCCCAGTCCTCCCCTCCCGCCTGCTGCGCCAGCCCCTTCCCCCATCACGGCCCCGCAGCGCCAAACGGGCCGCAACCCGCTAGGCTTTCGCGGGGACAGATCTACCCCAGGGTCATCTTCACTCCATCCTTTCTCACCTCCACCGCCTGTGCCACCACCCCTACGACGCAAACGCCTGCCCAGTGAGCCATTGCTTCAGTCTCTCACACCCTCTCATCCGCACCACCCACAACCGGCGTGCATCCGTCTCGGCCAGCTCGGAGGCCATCCCTTGCAAGGTATGTATACACCCCGCCCATTAGGTGTTTGATCGTTACTCCTCTGTAGTACCCCCTGCTTCTCGCCGCCGGCATTCGGGTCGGTTTTTGGCCCGCACCTTGTCTCAAACTCTCCGAGCCCCCCGCTTCCCTACCCCCCGTGGGCCCAACCGTAGTGGACCCCTCTTCAGCGACATTCCACCTCGGGAGACTATCGAACAGCCACGCCTGCGCAGGATACGGATTGCTCCCAAGGCGGTTAGGGAGGCGGATGCCCCCTGAATGACGCTTCCTCACCATGGGGCCATGTTGTGCCGAGCCTGGGCAGCAACTTGACAGCCATCCCGTTAACCTCGCTCTCCACCCCGTCTGAATCGCCTTCGCGTCCGAGTTCCCTCAAGGACCGGGACCCAGAGAACCCCTTATGCATCGATTCGCTCATTGCTCGGCTGCAGGCCGCGGTGGCGGGCGGGGAAGAGGTGCCGCTTCAGCCTCAACCCCGAAGAGGAAGTCAGGTCTGGTCCTTCGTACACCCACTACCAGCGAACTGAGCATGTTCCTGACACGGAAAGAGCCCCCTGCTCCTACCAAGTTGTCTGGTCCAACCAGTACACCGCTGTTGGACAAGGTGGAAGAGGAGGACGATGCCAGGTCGTTAACCCATTGGAAACACCACACCCCTGACACACGCTTACCTGCCCCCCCTCCTCCCGACCCGCCTGCTCCCGTACCGGAGGGTGCGCAGGTCATTCCCTTTGTGGCCAAACCACCGGGGGAGAAGCGGGGAATAGGGGAGTACACGTTGATCAAGGAGATTGGCCGTGGAGCCTATGGTGTTGTTCAGCTAGCTCGCCTAAGTGATCCCTTACGCGGGCAGCCCCCCCCTTCCCAAGGCGCGGTGGGGAGACCGTGGTGATCAAGTACATTGTCAAGAGCCGTATCCTCGCTGACTGCTGGCGGCGCCATCGTACGCTTGGCACCATCCCCACCGAGATCCATGTGATGGATCAGCTGCGACGGCTGCCTTATCCTCCGCCTCGTTCATGGCCACCCTGGAGCCCTGAGATGCTCCTGCCCGAGCGTTTTAGCGAAATACTCAGTCCGCCGAGAGTTTGTCCCGGCCCAAGGGGTGCAAGTGGGCGAGCCATTGTACCACCCCAACTTGACCCACATGCTCGATTTCTTCGAGGACGTCGAGTACTACTACTTGGTCATGCGTCGGTTCGGGGAAGGGCAGGATGTGTTTGACTTTATCGAATCCTCCGCCGGTGGGTTGGGGTTGCGGGAGGTGCGGTGCATTGCGGGGCAGCTGGCCGCGGCGCTTGTTTTTCTGCATGAGCATGGCATGGTTCACCGCGACATTAAGGACGAAAACGTGATTCTGGACGGTGCGCCGCTTCATGCGCAGCTGATCGACTTTGGTTCGGCCGCGCACCGCAGTCGGTCGCTGCGCAAGCGCTTCGACACCTTCTCGGGCACGCTGGAGTATGCTGCGGCGGAGATCCTGCGCGGAGAAAGCTACGATGGCCCGGCCCAAGATATATGGGCTTGGGGGGTGGTGATGTATGTGCTGCTGTGTGGCGAATGTCCATTTTGGAACGGGGAGGAGGCACTGGGTGCGCTCCAGGATCCCACCTCGCGCCCGGCTCAACGCTACGCAAGCGGGGGGTCTGGGGGATATCGGCCATGGCCAGGGGGACGGGCGAGATGGGCAAGCTGATGGCGGAGGCACCGTGGCCGATGCGATTGAGCTCATCCATCTCTGTTCGCGGTCGACCCAGGGGCGCGGCCGAGCGCGCGGCAGGTGTGCACCCACCGCTTCTTTACCGGCCACCCTGGCTGGACCGGTGCCCAGGGCTGGTGCCGGCTGGATCCCCACTGGGGCGAGCAATGGCTCGGAGTGCTGCCCGACACAGCCATCTAACGAGAAATATGATGCTACGATACGATTGGGCGTGCCTTGCGCCTGCGTCCGGGCGCTGGGCCGAAGGAGGAGGTTGCGACCGGAGGAGGAGGTAGTGACGCTTGCGCAGCAATGGGCAAATGGGCACGCAAGCGAGACAAGATGCAACATTGAAAGTTAAACTCATCGAGCCAGTTCGGGCTGCTTCGTCGCGGCTGCCTGGCGCGGGGGCAGTGTCTCCGTGTCGACGCGCACCCACCCGGCACTGTCCACCAACAGCGCCGCTGTGCCCGGGACAGGGGCAACCCTAGCGGTGGCCCAGCGCCGACGCTGGCTCAGAGCAGCTGGCAAGCCCAGACGAGTGCGTATGGCGCAGCCCACGCCCCGTTCCACCCACCACCACCACCACACCACACCACCACCTACCACTACCACCGTTGCGGACACTTGGAACGTACGTGCCCCACCTGCGTCCTACCTGCCTCTGCCTGCGTGCGGCGATCTAACCCCTCCATTCATCCTGCATGCAGAATGGCCAACAAGCGGATCACAAAGGAGCTGCTCGACTTGCAGCGGGACCCGCCCTCCTCCTGCTCGCCGGGCCAAGCGGGGACAACATGTTCAACTGGCAGGCGACGATTATGGGTCCCAGCGACTCGCCCTACTCTGGCGGCGTCTTCTTCCTCAACATCACCTTCCCTACGGACTACCCCTTCAAGCCGCCCAAGGTGTCGTTTGCAACCAAGATCTACCACCCCAACATCAACCAGAACGGCTCGATCTGCCTCGACATTCTCAAGGACCAGTGGTCGCCTGCCCTGACCATCTCCAAGGTCCTCCTCTCCATTACGTCGCTCTTGACCGACCCCAACCCGGACGACCCGCTGGTGCCAGAGATTGCCAACCTGTACAAGACGGACCGGGTGCGGTATGAGAACACGGCGCGGGAATGGACGCGCAAGTATGCCATGTGACCTGTCAGCCTCGCTCTGCGCGCATTGTATATTCCCCACCTCTATCCAGCCCTTGGTCCCACGTGCTGTAGACCGTAGCCCACGCTCGCGGAGGGGCGGCAAGGCAGAATGGATCCTGTTGCATCGGGGCCAATCAGGCTGGGGGCCGGTCGTGGTCTGGCCATCGGCCGCAGCAGCTGCGTCGCATCGTGTGAGATAGCCGCGTGGGTTACGTAAGCTCGATCCTGCTCGGCTGCGTGGCGCGTTGCAGCTGGGCAATTCGCCCCTCGTATCCACCAAGGCACAGTGGCTCCACGTCGTGCTCCTCCTCCTCTTTGCGCGGCATCTGATCATTTCGAGACGCATCTACCGTCACACCGCACGGCGCCTGGTTTCGCGTGACTGTCGGGCCTGCCAGGGGGATCTCGGATCTCAGATCCACTGTCCATACTGGGACGGGTTATGCTAGCGGAAATGGCGACGGCTGGCCAAACGAAGGGGGCAGGGCTGGCTGACCGCTGACCTGTCTGTAGTACGCATCGCAAACACTAGAAGAGGGCAGAATGCATGGATCCTGAAACGAAAGCAAGATACATCAAGATTCGGAACCGTGACATGGGACACGGCCGACCCAACTGGCAACCGCTCGACGATGCGCGCCTGTCACTCCCACGGGAGAACAAGAGGGGCATGGCTGAGTGCTTATTTAGGTGATGACGGTGGGCTTGTCGCGGCCGGTGAACTGCTTGAGCTGCGACAGGTCCAACGCGACATCGATCAGGGGCTTGAGCCCCTTCTGGGCGTCCGCGCCGTACTCGGACGGGTCCGAAGAGTACTTCTCCACATACAGCCGGATCGTCGCGCCGTGGGAGCCGGTGCCGGACAGGCGGAAGATGATGCGGGAGCCATCGTCAAAGAGAATGTAGAGACCCTGGTTCTTACTCACGCTGCCGTCGATGGGGTCAGTGTAGCTAAAGTTGTCGGCCTCCTTGACGGTGAAGCCGCCATAGGTGGAGCCAACAAACGAAGGCTCGGCAAACTTGGTTTCCAGCGCGGCCATCAACTTGTTGGCGCCTTGCGAGTCCACCTCCTCATAATCGTACCGCGAGAAAAAGTTGCGGCCGTACACCTTGTAGTGGTCCAGCAAAATGTCCGCGACCGACGTGCCCGGCTTGAGCTCGTTGGCCTTGGCCACAATCGAAAGCCAGGCGACAATTGCCCATAAGCCATCCTTCTCCCGCACGTGGTCCGATCCGGTCCCAAACGACTCCTCGCCGCAAATGGAGAGCTTGTTGGCGTCCATCAGGTTGCCAAAGAACTTCCAGCCGGTCGGCACCTCGTAGAATGGCACGCCCAGCTTCTTCGCCACCCGGTCCACCGCCCCGGACGTGGGCATGGAGCGCGCCAGACCCTTGACGCCCGTCTTGGCAAAGTACGGGATGGCCTTGGTCGCCCAGTCGGCAATGATCGCCACGCTGTCGGACGGGTTGACAAACGTGCCGGCCGCACCGAGCACCATGTTGCGGTCCCATCGCCATCCGACGCCGCACCAAACGACAAGCCCTCGGCCGCCACGGCATCCACCAGCGACTTGGCGTAGGTCAGGTTCGGGTCGGGGTGTCCGCCACCAAAGTCGGGCAAAGGCACCTCATTCTGCACCGACGAGCTGGGCAGGCCAAACTGCTCGACAAACAGCGCCTTGCCGTACGGGCCCGTGACGCCATGCAGCGCGTCAAAGCGCACCTTGAACGCCGGGTTGGACTGGAGGAAGTTCTTGATCATGGCAAAGTCAAAGATCTCAGACAAGAACTCGACGTAGTCCTTGACGGGGTCAATGATCTCCACCTCGAGCACACCGCCATAGGTGTGGGAGCCAATCGCGGCAATGTTGACGGGGTCGGCAGTGACCGTCTTGTAGGAGGAGATGGTCTTGGTGAACCCGTAGATCTTGTCCGTCACGCCCTCGGGCGGGACCACCATTCTCCATGTTGTACTTGATGCCAAAGTCGGCGTTGGGGCCGCCCGGGTTGTGGGAGGCAGTGAGGAGGATGCCGCCGGTGGCCTTGTACTTGCGGATGATATGCGAGGCGGCCGGGGTGGAGAGGATGCCGTTTTGGCCCACAATCAGCTTCTTGACGCCATTGCCGGCGGAGAGGGCGATGATCTTGTGCAGGGCGTCGGCGGCGAGGAAGTAGCGGCCGTCACCGCCAACGACGAGCGTCGCGCCAGCCGCACCGCCCGGGATGGCCTCGAGCACAGCCTGGACAAAGTTCTCGGTATAGTGGGGCTGGCTGAAGATGGTGACGCGCTTGCGCAGGCCGGATGTGCCGGGCTTCTGGCCCTCAAAGGGCGTCGTCGACACGGTCTGGACAGACATGGGGCGAGAGGAGGAGAGAGGAGGGGGGGGGAGGGGGGGAGAGGGGGGGAGAGGCAAGAAGTGAGCAGGGGGTCGAGTGTCGAGTGTTGATGGCTCGTGACGGGTGACGCATGACGGACTCGTGCCACGTGGAGTGGGCTGGTGCGAGCGGGGGCGGTGGTGCTGTGCACGTCAGGCCTCGCTGCTGGTTCCGCCGCTGGTTCCGCTGCGGTGTCGCCGGGCACGGGGCACTGGCGCAGTGGGAGGGGCCCGTGCGCGGCGCGTAGATGCAGATGGCGTGGTGGGCTGCCGGCCTCTCTTCCATGCACACTACACACCGGGGATATACTCCAGATGCACCCCATAGCTGCTGGTCCAATGTGGGTACACCATCGCTTGCTGCCGTGCTGTGGCAGCCATCCCCGCACCCGCCTGCCAAATCACCCGCCCATGCCGAGAGCTGCCTGAACGATGTAAGGCCCTATGCCGTACCATACCATCACAGGCCATCCCCGCAACCCCAGGGCCTGGACCCGGCTACCTTGCCTCTCCTCTGGGACCTGTACGCTAGTGGCTCGACTACACGGCCAAAGGAGGAGAACATGCACACCATCAACGACTACTCATGGTACTCATGGGGCAGATATAGCTGCTGCCCGTTTTCTCTTCTTTTTGTGGGGTGAGAGTACGGGTCGAATAAGGATCCAAGCGGGCTGGATGCACACCCACCCGAACTGGCCGAACGCTGGTGACCACATCATGAGATCAATGGTCAGATCTCAGAGGTCTATAACCCTGCTGGTCCTCGTCATGTCTCTTTCCCCACCATGGTGGTTCACTCGTGCGGGTGTTGGACCGACTTTTCAATATTCTTCTCTAGCGTCTCTATTGATTGCACTCGCGGATCACAGCCCACTTGGACAGGATGGGAAACCGCCCGCGCAAGGAGATATGGATTGGACCCCGCCCTCTGGCCCAAGTGGTCCAAGCCGCCGCCAACACCGAGCGTTGACCCGACCAAGGCTGTGCGGCTGAGCGCTGAGCGTCGATCCGTCCCGCGCCCCGAATCACGTCCCTCCGCCCCCCGCGCCTCCCAATGAGGTGCACAGCGCAACGAGGGGAACCCAACCCTGCGGAACGCACAGCTGTATAGTAGTCCCAAGCTCACCCAGCACAACATAGGATCGGCATCAGCTACCAGTCGGTCCATATCTGACCAACTCCGTCCAGCTCTCCACCTTGGTCCCGGGTGCCCTCCCAGCGCGTGAGGGCTCCATCCTGATTCCATATTCACGGACCAACCACAACCGCGCTCGGGAGGGGGGGGGGTCGCTTGGAATTCTGCCTGGCTGTCATGTGCCCGCCTTGCGCGACCTGTGCCATGCATCCCACTATGACGCGAACCATTCATCTTAATCATCGATCTGATCGACGACCGAACCAAGCCGAAACGGTGACGAGCCACCTGGCCCCGCACGCCACCATTCATTCACCACGTCCGGGAGCTGCGAGAAGGGGGAAGGAGGCGAAGAAGGGTAACGAGAGTGAGTGCGAGTGGGAGAGCGAGTGCGAGAGGAGAGAGACACCAAAGCACACACAGGGAGAGACGCTGGAAGGCGCTGGTACACTCTATCGGTTGGGAATGATGGTACCACCCGGGGTGGTCGGGGCAGTACCGGTGGGCCATCGAGCCACTTGGCCAGGCAGGAGGGCGGGGGGGGGGTACTAGCTGCGGGAGGGGAGGGTCGGACGCAGGTGGCCGCAGCTGGGACGTGCCCCGTTGCACCGCGTGCTCAGGCTTGAACCCACGCATTGGCTCGGCAGGTGTGCGGGCCAAGGGAGGCTAATGGCTAGAAAGGCGAGAGGAGGAGCAGCTAGGTGTATGGGGGTGATTATGCCAGGGGGAGAAAAAGACAAAAGACAAAAGAGTGGGGCGTGGGGGGTCGTGGAAAATGGCGCAGCAGCTCAAACGAGGTGGTGGGGGAAAGTGGGGCAGGGGAAAAGGGGCAAAGAACAAGGGAGAGGCGGTGGGGGAGGGGGGGGGCGGTGTAAAAAAAGGGGGGAAAACGGTCAACAGGCGTCAATGGCAGGGAAGGAAGGTAATGTCAGGGTCGCACACGCTGGGGCGCCGAGCTGTGGATGGCCATGGCCTTTTGGAGGCAATCCCGAGCGCGGCAAAGGGTGGGAGGGGGGGGGGGGAGGGGTCGTCTACGTTCCCTATAGGTTGTGGGAAGGAGCTGGTATCGGAACAACGATGCCCCCCGCCCCCCAGCCCACCGCACGGGTACCAACCGGGGTTGGCACGCAAAAAAATGGAGGGCAAAGCAAAACAAAGCAGAGCAGAGCAAAGCAAAGCAGAGCAAAGCGAGGTGAGGCGAGGTGAGGCGAAGTGAGGCTGGGACATGGGCGCAAGACACGCAACATGCGACGTCCCCCATGTGACATCAGACAAAAAACTGGGTAAAGATTCGGGACGAGGGAGCGACGACCATCTCCTCCATTTTGAACGTGTTGAGTTCCTCCTTGATGCGCTGGGCGAGTTGGGGCGTGAGCAAGTTGCAGGTCGACGGGGCGCCGCGGCGATCGTACACGTCTGCCGGCCACGTGGCATGCGTGCGGTCCGCATCGGAAAACATCACTTTGCCACCGCTCGCACTCGCACCCGCACTCGCACTGGTCCCGGTACTCGTGCTGAGTGGTACGCCGAGCCGCGGCAGGAGCGCGCTGGCGACGTTGCTGGTGGAGCGAGAGCGCGGGTCGGGGTGCGCGAGCGATGGCGCCGCCGCGTCGGGCGCAAGGGCCGAGGTGGAGTTGGCGTGTTTCAAAATCGGTCGAGGCGGGGTGAGCTTAGCTTCTTCGGCGGCGCGGTGGCGGGAGAGGGCCAAGGCCTGCGCCCAGCGTTTGAGCTCGAGCGCTTGGCCGGCACGCTCCTCGTCGTGCGCATAGGGCGTGAGGGAGGACGAGGAGTGGGCCGAAGCGCCATCGTCCCAGCCTTGGTCCCACCCGCCTCGCGCATTCAACTCGTCCGCCACCTGGTCCAGGTCCACCTCCTCCTGTCCTGCCTGCGCGAGCGGAGGCTCGCCATCCAGAGGCGGGTACGACTCGCCCGAGTCGGTCTTGCGATGCCCGCGCAGCGGGAGCGCGAACCGGTGCGGGTCGTGCTCGCTCGGCTTGCGCTAGCGCCCGCAGCGCCGCCGAGTTGAGCGGTACCGACCCGGCCAACGGATCGCCCAGCTCATCGTCCGAATCTTCCTCCTCCTCCTCCTCTGCATTCGGCAACTCGCCCCGCCTCGGCTCGAGCCGTTCCCGTTCACGCACCTCGGTGTCCCGCCGCGGCAGGCCTTGGCCCAGATCCGTCCGCTCCGCCACTTGACGCCGGTACAGCTCCGCAGGAGTCAAGCCCACGGGCGCAGTGCTGGGCGGCAGGCCCGCGCGTCGCACCGGCAGCGGCAGCGGCAAAGGATCGGGGGCCGGCGCGCCGCTGGCCGAGGCCGGGTGTGGGCCGGAGGTGAGACCGGCGGCCGGGGCAGAGGCAGAGGCAGAGGCAGAGGCAGAGGCAGAGGCACCGGCTTTGCGCAATGCTTTGGCCCACCGCCGGGGACCCTTGACCTCGGGCGCTGGTGCTGGTTGCGCCCCTGCCCCCGCTCGATCTGGGAGGCATCGGGGACCGAGTCGAGCGGCGCGTGCGGCGGTGGTTGGTTGAGCTGGGTGGTGGAGGCTGAGCGGAAGAGGCTGCGGGACTTTTTGGCGAGCGAGCCGAGCCGGGCGGCTTTGCGGAACGCAGCCGAGGCAGTGGAGATGGTAGAACTGATGGACAGACGCGAGGAAAGCGACACATTGTCCGTCGACGCATTGAACCGCCGATCAAAGATCCTCCTGCCCGAGCTGGCGCCAGCGGGGCCGGGCGTGCGGCGCGCGTACGCTGATCCGTTCGGTGCGCCCAGTGGAGGCTCAGCCGCGGAGGTGGGGACGGTGCGCGCCGGCTGCGACGGCCGCAAGTTCGGTGCGGATTGCATGGCAATTGGGGGGGCGGGCACGGTCGAGTCGGAGGAGGCGAGGGAGGGTGGAGGGAGGGCATGGGGCGGGGTCGGGGTCCGGAGGGGCGCCGGATGAGCGCGACCAGCAGCGACGGCGGCATAGGAGACGGAGGACGCGTGCGGGCCCGCGGCGGGCGGGCGGGGCGAGGGTGCGCGGGGGGAAGCGGAGGCGGGGGCGGACAGGGGCGGAGGCAGGGGCGGGGGCAGGGCGGGGACAGGGGGCGGGGCGGGGGACGGGGACGGGGACGGGACGGGCTTGCGGTGGGGCGAGAGACGCTGCGGCGGAGGGGCGGGCCGAGGGGGTGGGCCGAGGGAGGTGCTGGCCACGGCCACGGCGGTGGAGGCGGGCATGGCGGCGGTGGGGGTGGGGGCGGCGGGCGGCCAGACGCTCAGCGGGGCGTCGGGCGTGGTGAGGCTGGTGAGGCTGGTGAGGCTGGTGAGGCGGCGAGGGGGAGTGCGCGGGACGCGGAGACGCACAGCGCCACGGGGGCTGCGTCACCCGTCACCCATCACCACCGCCCCCCGGCAGCCGCCCGCCGCCCGCACGGCGCCAGTGCTGCCCACGAGCCACGAGCCAGCCCTGCGTCCCTGTGCTTACCTAACGCCCCACACACATCACATCACTTCACACTTGCACCACTCCGCCAGTGGGTCCTGCCTACACGCACGCCTGTCCGCCCCCACCTTGCTCGGTTCGCAGTCTCATTCTCCATCTACTCCTCCTCCTCCTCCCATCCCCCGTCCCGCGATCGAAGGACTAGCGCTGCGCCACCGCCGCGTACCCACGCATGCGCACGCGCGGCGTACGTGGTGCCGACGCCGACGGCGCAGGCGAGCCGGCAAGCTCGGTGCCATGGCCCCGGGCGCCGGGGGCGCAAAGCCAAACGGAGGCGGCGGCGGGAAGAGGCCCGGGGCCATGCCTTGGATGCCTTGGATGCCCTGCATGCCCTGCATGCCGGGCAAGTTGGCCAGCGGCGGCAAGGGCGCCGCGAGGCGTGCGGCGGCGCCCACGTCGGCCGCGTAGGCCGGGTAGCCGTGCGCTTGGGCGTGCGCCAACGCATGCGCCTGCGCCACTTGCAGTTGCGCTTGCGCCGTCGCGATCGCCGCCGCGTACTCGGGTGGGACCGAGTACGCAGGCCCAGGCGGCGGCCCAAAACGCTCCGCCGGCATGCGCGTGGCTCCCAACGGGCGTCGTGCTTGCCAGCCGGCGGGCGCACCGGTCCTGGTCGGGCGTTTGGACTGGGCTGGGCTTGAGCTGGCACATGTGATTGTGATTGTGCTTGGTGATTGTGCTTGTGCTTGTGCTTGCGGCGGCACAGAGAGGGATGAGGCAGGTTGCAACGCCGTATCAGGGCGGGGCGGTGCCCAAGCGGTAGGCGCCCGGCCGGCTGGCGGTGCTGCAGCGTAGTACTCTACATGCAACAAGGGACGTCTTGGCCCGGTATTCGGCAAAGAGGTGGAGCATGGTGAGTCCAGCCTGGGTCGGCAGTTCTGCGTGTCGCGCGATTGGGTCAGGCTTTTGCTCGGCCGTATTGGTGAGGCGCAAGTGGCGAAACGTGGCGTTGGGACATCCTCACCGCCGCCCACTCGACCGAAAACGTGCCTTTCCACTTATTCCTGCGCCACACCGTCGCTGACGTCTCGTAGTCCACCGGCGACCGCATCTCCGCCACGCCACAAAAGTGGCCCGACGCATTCACGAAAACAAGAGCCAAATCGCGGGCCCGACACCACTTCCCCCGGCCCCGCCGCCGCTGCCACCGCCTCGGCTCGGACGACGCCCCGGCACCCGCACCCGCAGCGGCAACCGAAACCGGTCGCTTCGTGTCCCGGAACGCACGGTCCAAACGGAGGTTGCCCTTTTCGTGCTGGCCCAAATGCGATGGGTGAGCGATTTGGCCACATCGTCTCGGTAAACGACTTGATCACAAAGTAGCGCGTCCCGGGCGGTGCGGGAGCGAGGAAACGTTCGGTTGCCGTTGACGGGCCTGCCCCTGGCCGGGCCGGCCGTCGTGAGGCTAGGCGTCGGCGGCGGCGGGGCGGGGGTGACAGCGGTAGAGCAGCGACAGCGGTAGAAGACGGCCCCAAAAGCGGGGAGCCACCGGCGACAGGTCCGGCGGGTAGTGCGGCAGGCGGCGGTGGTCGAGGGCGGAAGCCAGGTGGCAGTGGGCCCCGGGTTGAGGCCCCCCATCAGCGTGGGCGGGTAGCGGTACGAGGGCGGGACCAAAGCCATACGGGTACGACGGGGCCGCACTCGGTGCGGCCGACGTGACCGTGGCGTTCGCCAGGGGAGGAGCGTCGCTCAAGTTGCTAGGCATCTCGTCCGAGTGCGCCGCGGGCGGTGGCGTGGAAGGGGAGACAGCGTGTGCGAGGGCGGTGGGTAGTGCGATTTGCCAATCGGACCGTACGGTGCCTCTCCCGATTGGGGTCGGGCAGAAGCGAATGCGAAGGCCCAGCTGCGGCGGCCGACACAATTCCATGGCCGCCTGTAGGCAAATGGGAGGTGGTGAGCCGCATGCCAATCGCGCGCGCGTCTGCCCCCCGGGGGCCACCGACGCCGACGAGACGGGCGAAGAGAAGCACTCGACCCAAACCCATCCATCCCGCCCTGCCCGACGCCAGGCATGAGGGTGGCAGCATGTTGGGGCGGACGCGGTGGCGGCGGTTCGGGACGAAGGTAGGGAGACGGACTGACTGGTGGTGGTGGAGGAAGGTGAAGCGAGTTGGCCCGTCGGACCGCTGGCGCCCGCGCGCGGCGGCGGCGGCGGCGGCGACGGCGTCGACCCCGCCAATTCCGCCACTTGATCCGGCTCGGCCACCAAGCCGCCGTAGCCCGAAAGCGAACCGGCGAAGGCGATCCTCCGTGCTGCACCGCCGACGCTCCGGACGGTCCCGAGGGGGTACGCCGCGAGGGCAGCCGCATCGACGCAGCTCGGCCCAATCCCGGACTGGAGGCGCTAAGCTGACGCTGCCCAAGGCATGCACCAAGTTATCGGCCAGGAGGTTTGGAGCGTGCTGGCAGGGTCGGCCGGGAGGTCAACCGGGAGCCAATGGCACCCATTCCACCATTGGCACTGCTCGTCGAAGACGAGGGAGGCAGAGGGTAGCCACTAGGAGAGCGAGCGAGATCGTCGCCAGCGCCGGGACTGGGGACCGGGGCCGGGTGCGTTTCCGAGGCACTGGCGGCGGTAGCCGATGCGGATGCTGCGGCTGTCGCAGCCGCGCGCGGAGAGTGTGAGGGGACGGTGTGGCTGTGGTATGTCAGCGCACGGGCCATGTGGCACGGGGCGGAGCCGACCGGGGCGGGCCGGGCGCCGCCGCCGAGGCGGTGTGCCGGTGGGAGCGGGAGAAGGGGACGAGCCAGGGGCCGAGGCAGCGCCAGCGCCAGCGCCGGTGCCAAAAAGCATATCGCCTGCCTCGTCGGGCTCGCGGTGAGCATGGTGGGGGGCGGGGACGGGGCCCAGGGGAGATCCAACGGGGCGCCGGGCGGAGGGGGGCGCGGGTGGAGGTCGAGGGTCTGGGCGCGGGTGGTGGACGGGAAGAGGGGGTTGGTGTTGGTGGTGCGGAGGCTGAAGCTGCTGCTGGCAGAACTCGGCGGAGTGGGACGTCCGGGCGCACGGCCACTGGGTGGGCTGGCGGACAGGGTGGGGGCGGCGCCGGGGTACCGAGGCCCTGCGGCGGCGGAAGGCCAGAAGGGGGCGGTGGGGATGGTGGCGCGGGTGGGGCGCGCGGCGTCGTAGGCGACGGCCAGCGCGGCGGCATCGGGGATGGCGGCAAAGACGGCAGCCAGGTGGGGGTCGAGGGTGGCCGAGGGGGGGGGGAGGGGGTGGGGTGGAAGGCCCAGGGCGGGGTGCGGGTGCGGGTGCGGGCAAGGGCGAGGGCGAGGAGGAGGGGGCGTGGGCGAGGGTGGGTGCGGGATGGCGGTCGGCCATGGGGCGGCGCAATGGTGTGGCTGCGGCGCGGAGGGGGCGGCATGAGGGCGGCGGGCGGGGCGACGGCGGGCGGGGCGACGGCGGCGAGGGAAAGGAACGGGCAACGGCCAACGCACAGCCAAGCGCCCCGTGGTGGAGCGCCTGGGCACGCGGCTGCGGCGGGCGGAAAGAGGGCGCCGAGGGCCGAGGGCGTGCTGGTGCCCGGGGCGGATTTGGGGGGGCGTGGGCGCGGGGGCAGTGTGAGGCTGCGCCAGCTGCGCACCGGCCGAGCGCAGCTGGGCAGCGCTGGAGTGGCGGCGTGTCGCGTGATGTGCTGGTGTGCGCATGGCTGATGCGGAGGCCAGGGGCGTCGGATGGGCGTAGGCGTAGGCGTAGGCGTAGGCGTGTAGGCGCGTAGGCAGCGTGGCCGAGTGTGCTAGTGGCTAGTGGGGGCAACCCCGGCCAAGCCCCGCCGTCGCAGCCGCACGAGGACAGCGTAGTCAAATCGTCGGTTGAACGTTGAGGCGTGGGCTGCCTTGCTGTCCGCTTTCTCCGCCTCGCCCGCCTGGGCGTGTCTGGCGCCCGTCGTTGCGTCGCGACTCTCGCCTGGGCCAGTTCAGATCTCGCAGGCTCTCACGCTCTCGGCAGTCGAGCTGCAAGTGGAAGCTTTTGTACGGTTTAAGCGGCATGTGTCAAGGTGGCAAGTGTTCCTGCCGGAGCGGGTTACCGGTTGCATGTTACACGTTATGTTGTGCTGCGGCCGCTTGTACCAGCAGGACAGCTGCCCCAATGGACGAGCGCTGGCAGTGGGAAGCGTTGGACGATGGGCGCTGTGGGTGGCGCGAGGCGGGGGGTGGCCAGGTGCTGGTCGCGGGGGGCACATGGGACAGGTGGCAGCCAGGGTGACACGGTGGCCAGGCGGGCGCTGGGCCAGGCGGGCGCTGGGACAGGCCAGGGCCGGCATCACACCACAGTGGCTGCCGCCCAGCCGCGCATGCTCGCACCTGCAGGCCACCGCTGACGATCAGCGACCCCATCGCCCTCTCAGAGCAGCAGCACACAGGCGCCGTGCCCTGCGCCGGCTGTCTGGCGGTGGCCCCAACGCAGCACACCAGCCCAGCTCAGCTGCGCTCCCAAGTTCAGCTGCCAGCCCCCGCCGTCATCCATCATCCATCCTCCCTCCTCCGCTCAACCATCCCTCCGTCCGCGTGCCCCCCCCCCCCCACCCCCCCCCCGGCCATGCTCCCGCCGCCGCCCGCCCCCCCCACCCCCCCCCACCCCGCTGCCGCCCGCCTCGCCGCCGCCAACGAGCAGGCCTGGCTCGCCATCGCCAGCGCCGCGATGCCATGGCCGCCTCCGCCGAGGCGCTCGATGCGTACCAGCACGCGCTCCGCCACAACCCCCACTCGGTCCCCACCCTCAAGGGCGTCGCCGCCGTCCACCGCGCCAACGACGACTACCCCCTCGCCGTCGACGCCTTCCAGCAGGCCCTCGCCCTCGCCCCCGACGACGGCGAGGCCTGGGGCGCGCTGGGCCACTGCTACCTGATGCTCGACGACCTCCAGAAGGCCTACATGGCCTACCAGCAAGCCCTCTACCACCTCCCCAACCCCAAAGAGCCCCGCCTCTGGTACGGCATTGGCATCCTCTACGACCGATACGGCAGTCTGGACCATGCCGAGGAGGCCTTTGCCTCCGTCGTCCGCATTGACCCCGACTATGACAAGGCCAACGAGATCTACTTCCGCCTCGGCATCATCTACAAACAGCAGGAGAAATACGCCGCCTCCAACGAGTGCTTCCGCTACATCCTCCCCAACCCACCGCCTCCCTTGACCCAGGTCGACATTTGGTTCCAAATCGGCCATGTGTGCGAGATGGACCGGCAGTTTGTGGCCGCCAAAGAGGCGTACGAGAATGTGCTGGCCAGCATCCCGACCCATGCCAAGGTGCTCCAACAGCTGGGTTGGCTCTACCACCAGCCCCACACTGGCTTCACCGACCAAGACCGTGCGGTGGAGCTGCTGACTGCCTCGCTCGAATCGGACGCCGACGACGCCAAGAGTTGGTACTTCCTCGGACGCGCCTACATGGCCTCGAACAACTACGAAAAGGCGTACGAGGCCTACCAGCAAGCCGTGTACCGCAACAACAAGGATCCCGAATTTTGGTCGTCCATCGGCGCATTGCTACACCATCCACCAGTACCGCGACGCGCTCGACGCGTACTCGCGCGCCATTCGTCTCACCCCGACATCCCCGAGATCTGGTCGACTTGGGCCACCTCTACGAGTCGTGCAACACAGCGCGCCGACGCGCTCGACGCGTACATGCGCGCTCTCAACCTGGACCCAACAACCTTTATATTCAGGAAACGCATTGCTGCGCTGCGCCAGGGGAGCCGGCGGAATCCACTTCGCCCTCGGCTCGGGCACCGGCGTCGGTGTGCGACTACAGTCCCCTGCCCACGGCCTCGGCCGCTGTGGCCAATGGCCTGCATGCGTCGCCTGCCTCGCCGCCTCCCGTCGGGCGCAACGGTCCTCTGCTCCCGCCTCCTCCGCGACGCTCCAACGGCTACCCTCCTTCTACCGAGTCCGACTACCTCCTCCGCAGCATGAGCACCCCAGCATGGACCTCCACCGCTTCCCGCCGCCCGAGCGCGAATTTCGACCGGCGTACGCGCCCTCGGGACCGCCGGGCGTGTCGGCCCTGGGCGCGCCGCGTCCGGCAGATGGATCTCATCGCCTCGGCAGCTCGCACCCCATGGGCCCGCCCCCGCCTCCGCTCCATCCGCAGCTGCCTACCCTCCGCCATATGGCTCTCCGTCTTCCTTCCCGCCGCCGCCCTACCCGCGGGCGGGTACGATGCGCCGCCGCCGCTCGATCCGAGCCGAGCCGACTGGGCCTCGTCCCCTGCCCGCCGCCGGGCGGAGCTCGGTCAGGGGCGATGGGCCTCGGTCGCGCTCCTTTCTTCCCGCCGCGGCCGCCGGAAACGGAACCGGTGCACCGGCCTCCTTCGGCGGCCGTGTCGGTGGCCGAAAGCTCGGAGCGAGCAGTGGGTGGTGCGTCGTCGCCCTCGCGCGCGGGTGCGGGTACCGGTGCGGGTACCGGCCGGGCGCCGAGACGAAAAAGGACGACAAGGACAAAAAGAAACGCACGCGCAAAAAGACCCCGTCCGGCCCGGGCGCAGGCGCAACTGAGCTTGGTCCCGCCTCGCCGGCCGCCGGCTCGGGCCGGAAACGCAAGCCGCGCGCCTCGGCTTCGGCCTCGGCCTCGGCCTCCACCCCGACCCCGACCGCAGCCCCCGCCGCACAGGGCAAGAAGAAGACGGCCGGGCGCAAGTCGGCGCCTGGGCCGGCGGCCAAGCCCCGCGGCGGGTGGGAGAGCGACTCGGACACCCCGCTCACGTCTTCCGTGCGTACCACGGCGCGCTCGCGCGAAGATGATGGCGCAGCGGCGCTCTTGGGCCTGGCGCTGGCGGTGCGGGGATGGGCATGGGCATGGGCATGAGCGTGGGGGTGGCACCGCCTCCCGCGTCGGGTCTGCCTCCCCCCGCTTCGGGGCCGGGGAGCAAGAAACGCGGCGCGTCGGATGCGGCGGCGTCGGGGGCGAGCGTAGCGAAGAAACCGAGGTCGTCGGGGGGGACGAAGAGCAAGCCGCGCGGGTCCAAAGCGGCTGATCTGCCGCCCGTACCCGTGGCGGGCGTGCCCACCGCCTCCCCGCCCCCCAAGCCCACCCCCAAGCCGAGCAAGAAGCGCGCCACGCCCGTCCCCGTCCCGCGCGGCCAGACGGAAGAGTCGGATGAGCTGCGCGACTCGCCCACGTTGGAGCCAGAGCCAGAGCCAGAGCCAGAGCCAGAACCAGAGGCGGAACGCGAGCCGGAACAGGAGCCAGCGACGCCGTCGTCACTGCCGCACGGCACCCGGGCCGACGACCGCGCTCGGGACGCCAGTCCCGCAGGGGACGCTCGAGGGCCGTCTGGGACCGAGGCAGCACCTCGGGACGCGCCTCGTGCCGCTGCGCCGTCGTCGGACACGCAAGAGGACAAGCACGAAAACAAGCACGAGGACAAGCAAGAGGACAAGCAAGAGGACATGGACATGGACGTAGACATGGACGTGGACGAGGACGTGGGCATGGACATGGACCCGCCCTCGCCGCCGCGTTCTGCCGCCCCCGTGCCGGCCACCGAGGCGCAGCCCCCGCCGGCCTCTGTGCCGTCGCCTTCGACGGAAGAGGGGGCGAGCCTTCCCACGAGCAGGAAACTGGGCGCCAGCCGGAGCAGGAACAGGAACAAAGCAAGGAGCAGGAGCAGGAGCAGGAGCAGGAGCAGGAGCAGGAGCAGGAGCAGGAGCAGGAGCAGGAGCAGGAGCAGGAGCAGGAACAGGAGAAGGAGCAGGGACCTGACCAGGTGTCTGGGTCCGAGCATGGCCTTCGGTCTGAGCCTCCACCTGAGTCTGAGCCTGAGCCGGAGTCGGAGCACGCTCCCGAGCAGAAGCCGGAGCAGGAGCCTGAACAGGTGTCTGCGCCTGAGCCTGAACAGGACCATGAACAAGAGCCCGAGCCTGAGCCTGAGCAAGAGCCTGCACAGGAGCCTGAACAGAAGCCTGAACAAGAGCCTGACCAGGAGCCTGGACAAGAGCCTGAAGCTACGTCCGCGCCCGTGGAAGAACAGACTGAGCGGGGCAGACTGAGGAAGCGCAAGTGTCTGGGCAGCCTGAACCCAAGCGGGGCTCCTTGTCTGAGACGGCAGCCAGTCCCTCTCCCGCCGCAGGGGCTGGGTCGTCGAGCGACAACCCTGACTCGCCCAAGCCGAATGGCAAAGCGCACGTTTGCAACGCGCTCCCGCTCCCGCTCTCGCTCTCGCTCGCCCGTCCAGACGGAGCCCAAAACGTTGGACCTGCCCCCGCCAGGTTCGTGACTGCGTCTGACGGATGGAGATGGCCGAGTCAGAGCCAGAAGAAGGAGAGGCAGAGGAAGGGGAATTGCTCGATTCTTAACCTTGTCGCTTTTTATTGCTATGGAGACGATGCTTGCCCCTCTCGCACTTGCTGGTTATCGCCCACTTAACCCACTTAACCCACTTCCCTTTGTAAAGGTGCCCCCTCCTGTTTTGGTCCCGTCGCAGTGGCCTGCTCCTGTATCCTTGTTGTGAACATGATCTTCTCTGCCCTTCCCTTGCGTATATGGAACTTGTATAGCCTAATGATTAGCCCTGCCTCTTTCCTCCCTTCCCGCCCCCCCCCCCCCCCTCCCCACTTGCCCAGTCGTTGTTGGCTGGATGCTGGTTCCCTGGACGCTAAGATTGCGACGATACGGTTCGGTGTTATCTACTACCCCTCTCTCTCCTGTCTACCACGTCTGTTGTAGATGGAGCCGCCAGCTCAGAACGAAGACAGACAATAGGAGAAAACGTCAACAACGAAAGCAGCTGTCACATTACCAATGCTCCCCCGCTTGGGATTGGCCAGATGTGAATAAAGTAAGTGGATAGAATAGCGTGAACCAGTTGAACCAACAGTGCCGCCGTCCCAAGCCTTACTCGACCTGCACCGTCTTTTTGTGAATCTCGACGCCCTTGGGTGCGTTGAGCAAGGCCGTGGTTTGCTGGAACAGCAAGAACTGGCCCGAGACGAGCAGACGGTCATCACCGTACGTGCGCCCAGCCCGGCCCAGATACCAATCGGGCCAGTCTGCTTGGCCAGCACAAACAGACGTTTCAGCGCGCGAGCCCGATCCGCCGCCGCCCTGGTTGATCTTGGACAAGAGCGTGTCGGCCGGATGGGAGAGCACGGCAGCCGCGATACCCCACGATACCACAGCCCAGTTGGATTGTCACCTGGCCCGCCTTGCCGCTCTTCTCGAGCTTGTCGAGCGAGGGCGTGTTCTTGACAATCTCGTGCGCCTGCTCGTTGACGGCAAACTGGCCAATCGCATAGGGAACTTGCTTGAACAGATGGGCGTGTAGCCAGCGTAAAAGCCTCGCAACCCTTCTTCTTTGCCCATGCGCGTAATCGCGCCCACCAGGCCCGACGCATACGAAGGGTTGCTCACCAGCCGGATCCGCGCCGCTTCCAGCGGGGTCAGGGCGGTGGTCGCAATCACCTCGGCTGCCGAGGCGCCCAGGACGTGGATGGCAGTGCGGTATTCCTCGCCTCTTTCAGCCCGCCGGCCAAGACAACGCCCAGGCGCTTAAAGTACTCAAAGCCGGCAAACTTGAGCCCGCCTTGGACCATGTACCCGACGGCGGTGGGGCCAAAGCCAGTCAGAAGGCCGTGCGGGCCCTCGGTGGAAACAATGTGCTTCAGCATCTTGCCCATCGAGTTGTAGGCCGATCCCTTGGGCTCGAGCTGGATGCGCGTCTTGATCACATCGACAGGAGTCATGCCACCGTGGGTCAGGGCGCAGGCAATGGCGCCCGCGGCGCCAAAGCGGGCGTAGCCGAGGGGCGAGATGTAGGGATGGACTTGGCATCGTCGGTGGAGGCGGACATGGTGGTGGCGGGGAGAAGGGAGGGGAGGGGGCGGGGGAGGAGAGAGGTAGCGGGAGGGAGGCAAGAGGCAAGGCACCAAGCAAGCAATCAGTACAGCACGTAGTAACGAGGAGCTGGTAATCACCAATCACTGGCACTCATAATCAGGGCTGGATATTGGATCGAGCAACGCAGTGCACGGCCTGCGGCATGCCCTGCGGCAGCGGCCACTAACTCAGCGTTGGTCAGCGCTCAGCGGCTGAGCGCAGCGGGGAGCTCAGCCGCCGCGCACTGGCCCAGTGTGCGCCCACGCGGTCCTCAGCGCTCAGCTGAGCTCAGCACTCGGGCTGAGTCTGCTTGGGGCCCAGCATTCGCACTGTGACGTCACAGCGTATGGGCACGCTGGCCCCGTGCGACGCCCCCGGATGCACCGAACCGGCGTGAACTGGGTGGGCCATGCGGCAACCACGCCTATCGACGATCGACTGCCGACGGCCAGCTGGGACATGGGACTGTCCACCACCGCCGGCCGGAAGGCCCGTGTTGGCATGCCTGGGTCTCGCCCATCGACCCCCCCGCCCTCCACGCCTCCTCCACGGCTCCAGCCGCCCCCCCGTGGGGGCGCAGCAGAGCAGGATCGCTCAGTATTCCGTCATCATCATCCCAGTGTTCCATGACAGTGACAACGACGGATTGGATGTTGAACTTTATAAGGACTCTCTCTGCACTGTTAGAGGGTACTGCTAGGGTTCTCCTGCGCGGCCCTCAATGGATCGGTGACGCTCGCCTAGCCGAGCGGAAGCGTTCCGCTCGCAGGCCGCGCACGCCCTGCTCGCTCCATCTCCCTTCTCTCTCTCCTTTCTCCTTCCCTTCAGACGTTGCTTGAAGACTTGTGGCTCACCACTTTGCCTTCACGCCTTGTCTGAAGGCTGCTTTGCAGCTGATCCATAGGATCGCGAGTGCTCCCAAGTCGCACTCTAGCATGCACAGGTTCCCGCCACGCGCCATCTCGCGTTACGCGTTACGCGTTATTGATCCTCGCGATCCCTTCGACATCCATCGACCACATCAACACACCCTTCCACTTGGAACACCTACGTCTCACCTTCAACGCGTAAGAGCACTATACACTACTACCGGTGCTTCAAGCTTCGCCACCCCTCTTTTGCAGTCTGGCACTCCATATCAGGCCTCACCTCACCACTAAGATCCGCCCCGCACACGAAAGAGAAATGCAGGACGTGACGACGTGATACAAATAAACACAGGCACCAAGAGAAAGAGAAAGTCCCAAGCGCAGCCTGGGCCTCAAGCCGAGCGGAGTTGATACCATACTCAAGAGAACTTCCACCTACAGGAGAACCAAGGAAGAAGAAGCGTGCACACGCAGGGAAATGCCACAAGGCCGGTCAGTATCTCTCGCAAGGCAACCGGGAAAAAGGACAGGAACTTAGCATACCGGAAGTTGCAGTTGGTGCAGGTGCAGAACACTCAACAAGGCACACGTCAGCATCGTCATCGCACAACCAACCCGAGGAAAAGAGAGGGCGTACCGGTCATGGGCTCGTCAGCACTTCGTGTTTGCTTCTCAAAGTAGCGCACCTTGCGCTGGTGGCAGCGAGAACACTCGAACATATCCGTCTCGGCCTCCTGGGGCTCCGCAGCCCGGGCGTTGAATAAGTTCTGCGCCTGAAGCCGCTGACGCTCGGCCTTGCGCGCGTCCGAGGCCATCGCAGCCGGTGACATTGTCACGAGCGCAGCAGGATCGATTTGTCCATCCAGCACACCCTGGCGCAAAGCAGGGTTGTTCTTGTCCTTGAGGTTGAGCGAAAGAGACCGCACCTTGGTTCTGTACTCCCCATTCGTTTCTCCGTGGCCGCATTTGGTGAAGACGGCCTTTTCAATCTCCAGTGCCCTCTCGTAGGCAACAACCTTGTCTGGAGAGCAGCAATCAATAATCGATCATCCTCGTCAGTTTCTTTGCCACACTCGAGATGGGGAGCACAACATACCTTCCTTCAAGTCAACCTCGAGACCTTGAAACAAGAGCTTGAGGCACGCGTTCCTCACGCGGTCTCCAAGCACATCAAAGTCAATTTTCGTTGTGCTCCGAGCAGCAACAGGTTTGGACGTTGGAGCATAAGGAGCATGTGGCTGCTTTGACTGGCGAAGCGGCTGTGAGGGCAGGTGATGGCTTGGAGGGCGAAGCGGACAAAGAAGGAGAGCCCGATTTGGAATGATCTGTCTTGGAAGAGGTAGATACTGCCCGCACATCGATCGAATCAGTATCAACGCAACAGACAGAGCAGGCCGGATAGATCGCTCGACGTACGCTTGGTTTCGTGCTTTTTCTTGCCTTCTTTGGCCTTGTCAGCTTCCACCTTGTTACGCCACTTTTTGACAATAGCCTTGGCCAGATCAGAAATATGGGGCTCAGCAGACTTGCGCAGCGTGCCAATGGTCTTGCCCAACTTGGTGGAACGGATCTGGTCCTCGGTCGGCTCGGCATGGTCACGCAGGCGCTTGAGCAACGCCTCTACGTCCTTCCACGCACCGGCGCTCACGCTCTTGCTCAGAGCGCTGGCACTCTCGCGCATCTCCTCAAACGAAAGCGGCATGGCAGGCGAGGTAGCAGGCCAAGGCACTGCCAACGCGGTGGTGATGCAAACGAGGTCGCGTACCAACCAGGGCGGGGACGACCTGAGACGACTTGGGCCAACACGACCTGCGCAGGCCATTTTCTGGCTCGCCGCCCAATTCCGCTCCATGCGGATCCCCATTCCGCGCCGCCTGATCCTTCTTGTTGGACTTGGCCCCACAACGCGGACGGCCGCCCGACTCGCTCCGCACCCCATCCCCACCTTTTCGCTGGCGCCTGCGGTGCTCTCCCATGCTGGCCCCCATTGCCGAGTTTGTCTTGCGCATTCAGAATGGTGCGCGGCGCGGGGTCCGCACGCTGCCCGTTGCTGCCACCCACGACAACTTGGGCATGGCCATGGTGTTGCTCAACCAAGGCTTCCTCTCCAACATCTCTCGCGGCACCAACCAGGTCCCGCACAGCCCAACCGCCTGGATCCATGCGCCATCCCATGGCGACCGCAGGTTTTGGATCGACCTCAAATACCGTGCGGATGACCGCGCCGTACTGGAGTATTTCAAGATGGTTTCCAAGCCGGGAAGGAAACTTATTTTTGAGCGGGACGAGTTGATGAAGCTGGCTACGGGGCGGCGGGCCAAGTATATGCCCCCCCTCCGCCTTGGTGAGGTTGGCATTATCAACACGGGGCCAAGAGGGTTTATGGAGATCAAGGACGCTGTGCGCGTTGGCTGCGGCGGTGAGCTGGTGGCCAAGGCCATGTAACTATATGTCTGGGTTCCCATCCTTCCTTGGTCCAGGCTGGATTGTGCTTCATCCATCATCATCTCTGCTCACTTCTTCTTTCCGATTACTTTGGACTATTCGGGGGGGGGGGCATAGTCCGCATGGCCATTGTGTACGCTTTCTCTTCAGGGAGCGGACATGTTAGCTATGGGTGAGTTGTCTTCCCGTTCACCAGATTATTTGCCTCAAAGCGTCACTGACCTCCTATACCTGGATGCGAGTAGCCGCTTCGTGCCACTTTTTTTCTCGGCGCGATTCATGACAAGATATGGGGTTTCTGTATTGAAGCTGTCCAACCTCCGGATGGTGAGAATGGTGGCCTCCTAGGCCCTGGCCCAACGCCTTGATCATGTTTTCTACTACGCTGCGTACTCTCCCCTAAATGATACACCTTCACCTCTGTGGTTCGTTTGACACGGGCGCACGTTCGATGGGCAGTTTCCTTAAGAGATGCCAGCGAGCCCGGGTAGCGCACGAAGTAACACAAGCGGCGGCCACACTAAACTGGATCGTCAGCTCCAACAGACAGGCGAGCGGACAAGCGGATCAATTAAACGGTTAAGCCAGTTCAATTCCGCCACCGAGCGGAACATGGACAGAGAGGCCGCTCCAATAGCTGGCCAATCGACAGCCAGGCCGTGTATTAGCTGCCTCCATCTCCCCGACGCTCACGTTAGTGGCCATGTCCGCTCACCCTCCTCCTAATGCGGCTCCCCCACAGCCGTCGCTCGAGCGCCTGGCCGACTCGAGTGCCAAGCGCGCCCGCATATTGTTCTCTGCGTCCGTGTCGGCAGGGCCTTCGGCCGAAGAAGGTGCCGTGCGAGCCCAGTTAGGCAGCAAAATTGGTTCCGAGTGGGCGTGGGCGCAAACACTCCCTCCCGCTCTGTTGGCCCAGCAGGCCGCCGCAGGACGCGGCCCCGAGTCCAACAACAAGAAGCGCAAGGCGTCCTCCTCGGATAATAATTCTGCCCTTTCGCAGCCCACTTCGGATGCGTTGGTCGCACCCTCCGCCCCACCTCCCTCGGACGCACTTGTTGCCTTCCGCAGCGAAGAGAGGTTGGCTAGCAGCAGTGGCACGCGCCTGTCCACTGCCCTGGTGCGCAAAAAGGAGCTGGAGGCGCGACACGACCAGCCTGCCTTCCACCCCGACTGGAGGCTGATGCGCGTCCTCTCTGGCCACAACGGCTGGGTACGTGTGCGGTGGCGGTGGAACCCAACAACCAATGGTTTGCTACGGGAGCAGGTGACCAAATGATCAAAGTGTGTACCTGCCTCTCCTCCCTCTGAACGACCATACTGACATGCTGGACCAGATTTGGGACCTGGCCTCGGGCGAGCTCAAATTGAGTCTGACAGGCCACAAGGCGACGGTACGTGGCCTGGCCATCAGCTCGCGGCATCCTTATCTCTTTTCAGCTGGAGAAGACAAGGAGGTGAAGTGCTGGGATTTGGAGACGAACAAGGTAATTCGCAAGTACACGGGCCATCGCAGTGGGATCTACTGTCTTTCTCTCCATCCGACGCTGGACGTCCTTGTAAGTGGTGGCCGAGACAGTGTGGCGCGGGTATGGGACATGCGCACCCGTTCCGAAATCCATGTACTTCGTGGGCACACCCATGCGGTGACAAGTGCCGTGTGTCAAGAGGCGGATCCGCAAGTGATCACTGGATCGGTGGACCAGACAGTGCGCCTTTGGGACTTGGCGGCGGGCAAGACGTTCAAGACATTGACGCAACACCACAAGTCGGTTCGAGCCTTGGCATTACACCCTACCCAGTTCTCCTTTGCTTCCGGGTCGGCCATGGGAAGCAACATCAAGACATGGCAATGTCCCGAGGGCACTCTCCTTAACTCTGTGGCTCATGGTGCCATTGTCAACACACTTGCGTGCAATGCCGATGGCGTTTTGTTTGCCGGAGGCGACAATGGGCAGCTCAAGTTTTACGATTATGATACGGGGACCCCCTTTCAAAGCGTTGATGATGTTCCGCAACCTGGCTCGCTTGATGCCGAGGCTGGTGTCTTTTGCTCCACATTTGACCAATCAGGCACGCGGCTCATCACCGGCGGGGCAGACAAGACCATCAAGGTGTACCGTGAGGTGGCTTAACTGTTTTTTTTTTCTGCCATTCTGTGTAAGTCGAAGTAGACAGACAGGCTGTTGGGACCTGCGGTCCTGTACGTAGTATATCACCCCTTTGCCCCTTTTTTCACCTCCGATGTCCCCACCTGTATACTTCTGCTTGTTCGAAGCCCTGTCTTTTGCAAGTGTAGAGAAGACTGTGATCCCAACACCCCCACCTTCGCGATTGCATCGCTCTACCTCTGCAGAAAATCTCCACCCAAACCCTTGGATTCCTCTGGACTCCCGCATACTAGCAACAAAGTATCTGAGGGGAAAGGAGGGACGTTGAGTGAGCCAAAAGATAAAGACATGCAGGAAAACGAGGTGGGAATCTAGAGGGGTGTCGCTTCCTACTGCGACCAACTGGGATGGCAGGTGAGAGGGAGGCGTCTATTCCTCCTGAGGCTCGGCCTCATATTCACCTTCCTCCTCCAAGTACTCGTCCTCATCGTCAATGCCAGCCTCGGCGTACTGTTGGTACTCAGACACGAGGTCTTGCAGGTTCGACTCGGCTTCCGTAAACTCGAGCTCATCCATGCCCTCGGAGGTGTACCAGTGGAGGAAGGCCTTGCGGCGGAACATGGCGAGAACTGCTCGGACACCCGCTTAAACAAGTCTTGAATCGCCGTCGAGTTTCCAATGAACGTGACTGCCATCTTCATTCCGTGAGGAGCAATGTCGCAGTGCGCGGTCTGAACATTGTTGGGAATCCACTCGACAAAGTAGGAGGCATTCTTGGCTTGAGTCGCCTGCATCTGGTCCTCCACTCCTTCATCGAGACAGCGCCGCGGAAGTAGGCAGCGACAGTCAGGTACCGGCCGTGACGCGGATCGGCAGCAGCCATCATGTTCTTGCTCTCAAACATCTGCTGCGTCAGCTCGGGCACAGTGACGGCACGGTACTGTTGGCTGCCGCGTGCGGTAAGCGGGGCAAAGCCGACCATAAAGAAATGGAGACGAGGGAAGGGGACCATGTTGACAGCGAGCTTGCGCAGGTCCGAGTTGAGCTGCCCAGGGAAACGGAGACAGGTAGTGATACCCGACATGACGAGAGAAACGAGGTGGTTCAGGTCATCGTATCCGGGAGCCTTGAGCTTGAGGGTGCGGAAGCAAATGTCGTACAAGGCTTCATTGTCAATGCAGAACGACTCGTCTGCGTTCTCAACGAGCTGATGGATCGAGAGGGTAGCGTTGTATGGCTCGACAACCGTGTCCGACACCTTGGGCGAGGAAGGACGGAGAAGTGGCCATCATACGGTCCGGGAACTCCTCCCGGATTTTGGAGATGAGGAGGGTACCCATTCCGGCACCGGTACCACCGCCCAGGGAGTGGGTGATCTGGAAGCCCTGCAGCATGTCGCACCCTTCGCCTCTTTACGCACCACGTCAGCACCGAGTCGACAAGCTCAGCTCCCTCTGTAATGGCCCTTGGCCCAGTTGTTGCCGGCACCCGACTGACCAAAGACAAAGTTGTCCGGGCGGAACAGGCCGCCCATCGAGCCGGACCGGATGGAGTCCATGGTGCCAGGTCGAGGTCGACGAGCACGGCACGGGGGACAAAGCGAGAATTGCTTGCCTCGTTGCTGGAGAGATGGGAAGCGGTGAGCAGAGGACGGCGAGGGAAGCGGAGGGGCGGGGGGGGGCGTACTAGTAAACGTCGATGCGCTCCAGCTGAAGGTCCGAGTTGCCGACGTAGGCACCGGTACCATCGATGCCGTGCTCATCCGAGAGGACCTCCCAGAACTTGGTGCCAATCTGGTTGCCGCACTGGCCGGTCTGCAGGTGAACGATCTCGCGCATGGTGGGGGTGGGCGGTGGAGGACACGGGAGACGGCGTTGCGGAGGAGGCGAAGGGGGCGCAGGCCGAGGGCGCCAAGACGGGGCAGGGGTGCCTTATTAATTGTGCGCCAGCTCCACGCGGCGGCCGGACAGCTGGCTGGCACTGGGCGCTGCGCGGACCCCACACTGCGCCCGCGCTCCCGCTCCCGCGAGCGCCCTCCCACCGCGCCATCACCCCCCGCCCCCCCCACCAGCGTGCGCTTCCCCCTGAAGGGCAGCCGTGTTGGACTGGACGCAGGAGCACCCGCACGGGGGCAGCCTCCCATCCCGCCCCATGTACCAGCAAGCGAGAACCCAACTGCCTCCAGCTTCACGCTTCCAGCTTCACGCTTCCAGCTTCACGCTTCAAGCTTCAAGCCCCTTTGGGTTTGAAATGAATCGAGGTTTGAGTACTCCGTTCTCGTCGTCATGTCGCGCTTCAAGCATTAAGCACCAGTCCATCCGCTCGGACGCCCATCTTCAGCCTCTCGCATCTCGCATCTTCCCATTGCACCAATGGTTTGCACCGGATTCGGCGGAAGCGGAATGTTGGTTCGCCGCGCGGAAAATGCCCTGTGGAGGTATTCCGCTGCTGATTTTTTTTCACCTCTGCTGCTTTGCACCGATTTTCCGAGCGCGGCGGATGCATATAAATAGTTCCAGCGACAGCCGTTGGCTTTTCCCCCCCAAGGGGCCGATAGGGGTTGGGCTGCACCTGGTTATTGGTGTTGGCCTGGCCTCGTTTCTGTCTGATTGGGAGGTGTGAACTCAGGTAGCCGCTCTTCGGAGCGGTGAGCGAACGTGTACACCTTGTTTTACGGCACACCCCGGGCGGCCTCCAGATTGATCCCCCCCACCTCGACGTGCGACCCCGGCGTCATGGTCACGCGATTTGTTGATCGCGGTGGTCTGCTGGTCACTGCTTTTCTCTTCGGAGAGACTGCGGTATCGCGAGCTCCGCTGATCCTGGTCGTGGGACGTGCGACCGAGGTGGGAGCTTGGGAACCCTCTAATTTCAGAGCAGTTGGGCGATGCGGCTCTGCCGCCGTTGCTTGAAGCATAACCTAGAGGGGAACATTGTAACAAATGGATTAATTCCTTCTCACTCTCATCTATATATTATTTGATCTTTTAGACGACTGGTGCCTTCCTGATGTGCCTCTCTGGGGTCTGCCAGCTGCGCCCGTCGCCGCTGCATGAACCCTTATGTCTACAGGGAGTGGTACGTCGAGCGTAGTTCTGCTATGGGCGATGCAATGAGACTGTGAGGGCGAGGGTGGCCAACGCAACGCAAGGGAAGCCTGTATAATTCATTGGGGTAGTGCTGACTTGGCAAGGAGGATAGACAGGTTAGCAGAAGGGCAGAGGAAGAAGTCTGATGCGACTTGGCCGAATGGCGCTCTAGCAGCACCCCGACTTCGCATCGTTGCCACCATCGTTTGCACTGGGCTGAACAGTATCGTCTCGCCCCCCGAAGGCTTGATCCCATCGCCCGAATCTTGGAGAGTCTGCTTGGCAGCAATCTGGTAGATTTCTAGGGGCCAACAAGGAAGAACATAGGTGAGTCAATGAAACGGTCCCTCTATCGAAGTCATCAACAGTAAGCAGCCAACGTACCCGTAATGATGTTTTGGAAAGCGGGTTCCACGTTGGATGCCTCCTTGGCCGATGTCTCGATGAAGAGCAAACCATTTTCAGCTGGATAAAATAGGAACGTTAGGACCACCTGCACACCATACGAAGGAAAACACGCACCAGCAAATGCTTGAGCCTCTTCGGTGGGCACGGCGCGGAGGTGCTTCAAATCACTCTTGTTGCCGACGAGCATGATGACGATGTTGCTGTCGGCCTGGTCACGCAGTTCCTTGAGCCAACGAGCCACGTTGACGTAGGACTGGTGCTTGGAAATGTCATACACGAGCAGCGCGCCGACGGCACCGCGGTAGTATGCCGATGTAATCGCTCGGTACCGCTCCTGGCCAGCCGTATCCCAGATCTGAGCCTTGATGATCTTTCGGTCCACATTCACGCTGCGCGTGGCGAACTCAACGCCAATGGTACTTTTCGAGTCGGGGTTGAACTCGTTGCGGGTGAAAGCGGGTGAGCAGGTTGGACTTGCCTAGCCAGGCAGAGGCGCAGGGGGGGGGGGGAGGGGGTCAGAACCAGCCCAATGCATGCAGCAGCGGACAACAGGGGGCACACAACCAGTGGCAGCATCTCCGACAAGTACAACCTTGTAGAGGAAGTCGTAATTCGCCTCGGTCATGGTGGGTGGGAAGCGGGCAGCGGGTGTGAGATGGTCTGCTGGTGGTTGGATGCTATCAGCCTCGTCTGACCCCGTCGCCGCGTGGCTGGAACGCAGCAGGCGGGGGCTGGCTAGGTGCTCCACAAGCTGAGGTAACAACCCTGACATCCCGTGGAAGGTTAGTATGTGGCATGTCGCCTGTGCCGGCTCAGGTGCCGGTGACCGTGACCAGTCGGTGACCATCTAACCTCCTGTGGGGAGCCACGGTGTGTGGCGCAGGTACCAATTACAAATCCCTGGAAACCAAGAGAAATTGCCAGTGCCATCCCGTCGCTGACCTCGCCCGGGAGCAGGCAATTTCTCCAGTGGCACCAACTAGTGTAACATGACGGTGCCGGCAGACCACCCGGAAAGAGATGAATGCGGTCACGACGTAGGAGCAAGAAGCAAGTATGGCTCCAAGCTTAATAGGATTCCAACACACAATGGCAAAACTACCGCTCTGCGCCGCCGGAGAGGCCACTAACAATACTGCCGGTCTCGTGATGACAGAAAACCCAAATATTGGTGGTGGGAATAACGAGAACTGCAAGCGCTCCAAGAGGCCATCACAAAATCATATAGAGTTTGAGAAGCAGGTAAACGCCCAGATGAAAGACGATGTCAGCGAGATGAACTCACGAACACCCGTCGTCATGATCATGAAGGGGGAGGCAATGCCTGGTATAAAGAACTTGATCATGGCAGTCATTCCCTCCCTCCCGCTACCTTCATCATCACGATTTTGTGGCGCTCTCAATCCTGGCAACGGGGGACGATAGGAGTGCCTGGCAGCCGACACATACATCTTGCCTCCTCGCTTTCCTCTCTATATATATGGACGCTACCCCAATCGTTCTCACCTGTCTACTCCGCCCGCAGGCAATGCGGAGTCAGATGACATCAAAAGAAAAGGTCCGTTATGATGTTGATCGCCTTTTTTGGAAAGGCGGGAATGTGAATAGCACTTGCGTATGAATCCGAGTAAACTTGCCATCCACCGTCAATGGGATGCTGAATGCAGGTTTCACTACCCGCGTGTCTACCATACGCTGGCAAATGACCCATGCTCAGATCCTCGAACAGTGATGCGTAGAGATGAATGTGGAAGCGTTAAATGTGCATCGGAAGTCCGCACAAGAAGCACGTATCGTTCGAGACCGGGTTGAGGACGGTACAAGTAGGGCAGCCACCTCACTGGGTTGGTGTGGAGGCGCAGCTGGTGCTCGTCCATTTGAATATCATCGTTGCTCTCCACGGCCACATGGGATCCAGAATGGGGTTCCCATGATGTGTGGCTTTGAGAGTCTTCAAAAGCCGCCTCGTCGTCACTGTCGCTCACTGCACCAAAAGCCACATCCTCGTTCCCCCCATCATATAGGAACGCATCGTCCTCTGGCACAGCCCGCGTGCGGGACGAAGACGCGATTGGAGGAGGATGGAACGAGCTGGCTTCGTCTTTAACTTCAAAGGGCGACGCACGACTACCGGTTGGTAGGTTGGAAGTGGACGGCGTGGCGATGTGACTCGCTTCAGTACTAGCAATGATCGCCGCAATTTCCTCTGGAGTCAGCTCGTCATCATCCACCAATCCGCTGCCGGAAGTGGTAGGGGCATGTTCCCTAGCCAACGTAACCAACGTCTTCCACCCCGGCGTGGCCAAGAGTTTGTTCAAAGCCGCGACTGTCGATACGGACCTGAACCATATCAGCGAACTCTTCTCGTGAGAGAAGACCCGTTGAGGGAACAAATGCCAACAGATGCCAGTCGCTGAGGAAGGCAACCAGCTTGCGCCGCAGCCCATTGTCCGGTTCAATCGAAGAGATGCGTCAGGCGATGACGGCTCTAGTTCAGCATTTCCAGCACCTTGTGGATTCGGTTGAAAAGGACCTCGACTGATTGGTCTTCCAGTCCGGCCGGTTCTCGATAGGGAAATCGGTGCTCTCGAAGAGCGGGTTAGGGTAATGGGGAACCCATTGGTAACGTTGACCAATAGGTACTCGACGGGGAAAGTGGGCTTGGCCGACTCTTTGACGTCCAGTCCGTACTTGTTTTTGTAACGGAAAAAAACTTCGGGGATGTAGGGCTTGACCGGTGCCACCGTCGTCCCTCCGGGTGCATCATCAGGGGGCGGCGCACTCTTGGCAGCGCTCTCATTGGACGCAATGCGCATCGTGTTAGGCTGTACGGTTGGCTGAACCATATTGGCCCGAGCAATAGCCTCGGCCTGGAGGGATACCTGGTAGCCCGACCCCAATCTCACCCCCCCTGGCCCGAAATGACGCAGGTGACAAAGCGACTTCCAAAACGTGTGCCTTCAGCAAACTTGGTGTAGTAGTGGAACATGTTTTGCATATGAGCTGCAAAGAGAACCTCGTTGCCCGACAGAAAAAAGCTCTTGGCATGCCGCTTCGTTAATACCTTCCCCGTTGGGACCGGATTAGGATCTTCCGACCCATCCTCCCTCTTCCTCTTCTCCGTCTCGGCAGTTAAATCCTGTAGATCATCCCTACCACTTCCAGGCCACATTCAGCTGCCAATTTCGTCACCTCGTTCCCCCGGTCCAAGGCCAGCCAAGCGTAACGCCATCCAATTCGCCCTCTTGAGGGGCTCGTGGATGGCTTCGACTTTGGCCTTGATCCCCATGGAACGACCGGATATGGTTCGTACTTGCCCAACAAAAACCCAAATCGCTGCGAGGCAGTAGAGCGCCAGAAACGAAGCATGTTCTCAATCAGCGAAGGATGAGAGAATTCAACGTGATCAACCATGCGAAAAGGCTGACGCTGTAGCGTTAATCGCAGAAGGCTGGCACTTGGTGCAAATACCTGCCGGCCAATCGGGGTGCTGGCCCGATGGACAAGGGACTTGACCCGGTAATCTTCCTCCTCCAAAGGGGCGATCCAGGATGAACCTTGAGCCTTGTTGGCCGCCGCATCTTTCTGTTTGAGCAGGGCGTGGAATGAGATGTGCTTGATGTTGTGTTCTTGTTGGTACTTAGCGTCGTACGGCTCGCGGCATGCAATAATCGCACATGCCCTGAGGGCCATGGCGACAAAAGTTAGGGTCTCGCTTGCGTACGATCTTTCCATCTTGTGCATCCCAATACTGATCCACAGGTGCCTCGGCGGGTTGAACTGCGGAAGGTAAGGTTTACTAGAGGAACAGGGCCGGAGGAAGAGGAGCGGCAGGAGCAGATTCAGACTGGGGTGCCGGTACACCGGCTTCTTGGTAGCTTGCATAGAGCATATGGCCATGGCTGTGCCGAAGAAATGTTAACATGTGGGAAGCTAGCAGCAGGGAAAGACGATATGATGTAGAATAAGTAGTACTCACGATAATCCCAGGTCAGCGATACTGCTTCCGACCAAATCCTGGAGCTTCATCTCAGGTGCCCCGCGAGGCTGGTTGGAGAGAGTGAGAGTGGCGACGTCAATCTTGGGCAACTGTTTGACCAGCTCAGAGCCCAACTTAGACGCATCGTCGGAAGCATCGACAGTGATGCGAAACTGTCCATCCTTGGAGCGGATTCGGATGATCATGACGCTCCCTGGCTGGACCACTGGTAGCGTTTGGCGGTGGTGGTGCGGCGGTGGTGGCGGTGTTGGTGGCGGTGGTGTGGTGGCGACGGCGGTGTCCTGCGCCTGTCTTGCTATGCGGGACCCGGAGCACACCCACTATGCCGCTCGTGCGGCTGGCTTGTCGCCGGACAAGGCGGAATTCCTGCTGAATCCGAGATGCACGTGACTTCCCCTGATTTTGGTCTTGCGCAGTACTAGCATTGGAGTGCTGCTCGTCCCCCTCATGGTTACATGGTTACATGGCTACATGGGTACAAGAGCGCATTCTGTCCCCCACCCCCCCACCCACAGAATAGACCAGCGAGAAGGCCGTCACTATCTAAGGCGGTAGGAGTAGAGGGAGGTCATAGGAGAATCAAACGAGTCATAGCCAGGGACAAGGAGACAGAAGCGGATCCGAAAAAGGGATCGGGGAACAGAGTTTAGGATGGGATGTCGGTCAGAGTTGCACACGGCTCTGGTTGATAATATTGAATGGCTTAATGAACCAGAATGATATAACACGCCTGTGCGGGATTGATGGAGTAGCGATGAAATAACGTGACGAGGTGTTCGTTCCTTGAACCAAAAGAAAAAGTCCGGGTGCGGGGTAGTGAAGTAAAGCCACAGCCTTCCGTTCAACAACACCTGGGAACCTTGGAAGATGTGTTCTCCAAGTATAAGGGAAGGAAAGGCCCCGTGGATTCTCAATCCTGGGTAGGTAACGAGACTGCATCCAACCGAGTTAAGCCACCAAAGCAATTCTCTCCGCTATACGAGACGTAGAGAAAGCCATCCTCGTCTCGGTATTCGTCGTAGATCGAGCTCATCAACGCGGCGGTAGGTGGCAAAACCTCTTCGACGAAAATAAAGATCGCCTTTTCAGGTGCCAGTTTGATACGCTGCCGAATGACAAAGACAAACTGGCCCACTGTCAAGTCACTGGGAACGAGGTACTTCTTCTTGTCAATCGTGGGCACATCCGAACGGTCCGCTTTCTCGCAGATCACAGGGATGCGATCGGGGTACTTGTCGCGGATGCGCGAAGCCTCTGCGCGCCGCTTTTCTGTAGCATATCATGTGAGGCAGATGTTAATTCCAAAAAATCAAAAGACACCTCAACCCATGCAAGGTGACGCGGCTCAATGCAAGAGGCGAGAGCAGTGAACACCAAGGAGCCACTACAGCATGGAGGTGGGAAAAGATGCGGGGAGGTAAGGACGAACCGAAAGGATGTTTCTCCTTGAAAGAAGAGATGGCCATGGATGTGGGGTGTAGGTGCTCGGAGAGTGGGGTGGATTGCAGGTGGTGGTGGCGACGAGGGGACGGAGGGAGTGGGCGGGGAAATATTAAATGGACGTGCGTGGACATGGCAGGCTATCTAATCGGGCCCTAGGCGCCACAAGGCGCCACCGCATCCTGCTTACGCCAGCAAAGGTGGCTTGCTTGAAATTTCATACCTCACAGTGGTGGCACCCCACCACCTCCGCTGCGTGCGTGATAGACCTCGCGCTGCTCGGCCACAGCACCCGTGTAGCCCATATACGCCGTTCCCACTGGTGGCGACGATAGTAACGATAACGATCGCCTCGTTGCCATTCGCTACGCGGCATCCCATTCCACAGAGGTCTCTTCTCCACTGCTTCCACACCCAAGCCGTCTTCTCTTCTTTCATTATTGTTTAGCCCGTCCCCACACCCCCTTCCCGGTGTCTTCGGATGCGCTCCACATTTGTAGTAGCTGCTCCCGCCATCCGACTTCTGAGAGCGTCCCTGTACCACTTACGGTGGCGTCAGGACGCTGCGGGGGCCGCTGGTTCGGCTACAAGGAGGGCCACAGCAAACGCTGCCACAAGCGCTCGCAAGCGCTCGCACAGAGGTGGCGGTGTGACTGACAGTCTTACACTCCTTGGGGCGTAGGCGTTTGATATACTTCCGCGCTTTTACCCCCACACCGCCGCGATGAGGGAGAGCCATGCAACCGTTCATCACGGAGGAAAAAAAAGTCGCGGAGAGGCAGGCGGTGGAGCGGCACCGATACGATGACCATCTGGCGACAAGCCATGGGAACAGGTGCTTGAAGCGAAGCAAACACGATGCCTGGAGAGTGTGCCACAATCGGTAAGGCGTCGACCATTGGAATCCCATGCGTTCCATGCCTACTGTTGCCACCCATGCCACTCTGCCATAAGTACACCTAGCAAGCCGTAGGGCTTGAATCAGTTGTACAGACCACGTGATCTGTTCCGCTGATCCGCCCCACCCTAACCCTTTTTCCTTCCGCCTCGTGCGCAACCAGCAGCTCACCCGCTCGTCCATCGTCCGCATCACAGGGATATCGATCCCTCGAAGCTCATGAGCTCGCCGGTCGAGCGCTTGGCGGCGCTGCTTGCGGTCCCGCATGCTGAGGAGACACGCAGCGCATGGACGGCGGGGAAGCTCCCCGCATCGGCGGGCGTGCCGCAGCTGGCGGTGGCGGTGCCGTTGAGCGTTGTGGCGCGTGGCTTGGACCGCGGCAAGACGACACGCTTGCCGCTCTCGATCGCGGTACGTCGATGACGAGACAGAAGCCGTGGCCCGAGATGAGGTAGGCATGGCGGACAGGTCTGCCATTTGGGGTTGTCACCACCATCTGACCCACGTTTTGATGCTTTCTTTCCCACATTACTGCTGGCGCACCCACCCATCCCATAGGTCAAGGTGCTGAAAGCGTCTTGGCACGCCGACGGGTCTTGGCCGCTCGTCGCCTGCGACGAGGCTGCGCCTGGGCTCCCCTCCTCACCTTGGCCAGCCTCCGAGCTGTTGCGACCCCACCCGAGATGACTGGACAAGGCCAAGGGGTGCCTTTCAAACGACCCGACCCCGGCCCACCCGCGCGCCCAGACCCTGACCCCGAAGACGTTGCTTGCCTCTACGCTCGCCTGGCCCTGCAGCAGGCCGAGTCGGCGGCGGAGGCCGAATACGAGCAGGCGAGAGCATGCGGGGCTCTGAACCGCTGAGCCCAGCTCTAAGGCTCAACGCTGGGTTGCGCGCACCACGAGGTGACGGTGACGTGGCTGTGTGACCTTGGGACAGGCCCACCTCGCCCACCCTGGGATCGCAACGGGGCCGTCCAACCATGAATCCTGAACGTGAACGTACATCGAACGTTGAACGTGTTGAACGTGGACCGTTGAACTTATGAAGCAGCCCGCGGTCCCCACCCACTCGGGAGCCTGAGCCGAGCCAGCCTAGCAGTTTAGCCAGCTTGAAGCTTGGCGCCAGCCCCGTTGAACGTTGGCATGCAATTGACATGCAGTTGCCACTCCAGTTTGACAGGGGGGGTGGAGGGTTACTACGGTGGCACGAGCCTCGGTACTATCAGGTCATTTGTCGTGTCGATCCAGCACCTTGGTCACGCTCGTCACACTCGTCACACTCGTTACACTCGTCACGCTCGTCACCAGCACTTGCAGGCACTTCCACAGGCCCATGAGCAGACGTGCATAAACGTTCAAAGCCCGCGCTCGACGCCGAGAGGCGATGCTCCGGGGCACACTCCGCCGCGCAGCCCTCCGACGCCTTCGGCCTAGCATGCCTTGCTGCGTATCCAGTGCCTCAGCACCCCTCAGCATCCGGTTGGTGGGCACCGCGGGCGCTGGGCATGTGAGAGACGAGCGCATCGAGGCGTTTCTGACAGCTGGCTGGCTGGCCCAAACTGCCGCCCGTTGCCCTGCCTGGTTCCTGTGCGCGGCCGATGTGATGGAGTGGGCTACGTGGTTGGCGTGCCTGTGTGTGCGCGCACCCACCACACGTGCTGCCTTCGCCGTCACACGCGTCCCCGCCTTAGCCACCCGTCTTTTTCCGCTCGCCACCCAACGCAGACCTCCGCAGCTCCATCCCCAGCCCCACCGAGCTTCACCCAGTGTCTTCCCTTCCCGGCCCATCCCGCCGCTTTCAGCCAGGCGCTGACACGCCTCCCTCTCCCTCTCCATCTCTTCGATCCCATTTTCATCTCCGTCTCCGTCTCCCTCTCCATCTCTTCGATCTCCATTCTCATCTCCATCTCCATCTCCCTATCCATGCCGTCTAACAAGCCCAACGCTTTCACGCGTCTCTTTCATGGCGGGCATCGTCGTGCGGCCTCCGTCTCGACGTTGCTGCGGCGCCGTTCCGGCCCAGTGCCCGATCCGGTCGATGCGAGTGTCCACACGCGCTCCTGCTCCACCTCTGCCCTGCTTCTGCCTCTGCCTCTGCCTCTGCCCTGCCCCTGCCTCTACCTCTACCTCTATTTCTCCTTCGTCTTCGTTGGCTCCGCCTGCCCCCCTGCGTTTGTCCACGATGACTCAGACCTTCCCCCGCCACCACCACAACCATACTGGTTGAGTCTCGATCCGTATGCCACCTCGACCCACGAAGACGCTCCCGGCGCCCGGCGCCCCAGCACCCACGCCTGCGCACCGCGGACGCAGGACCGCAGGCGGTGTTCATGTTACCTTCCTCCTCCATCTCTTCCGCCGAGTCCGCATCCACTTCCCCTCCCACCTCGCACTCGGCCTCCACCACCACCCTGCCTCTCCTAGCCAATCAATGGTGCCGTGGGCGCTGATGCCGGGCGCCACAGCCCCCGGAGGGGTGCTGCCGATGGACTGCACGCCCGTTGGGAAAGCGTGGACATCGGATCCCAGCTACAGCATGTTGGTGCCTTGTTTCTCTGACCTCCACCCGCCCGACCCTTCCTCCTGCCCAGCGCCGACGGCTGCGTGCCATGCTTCTTGGACCTCGCTATCTCTCCCCCAGAGCCGCTGTCCGTCGCTTCCCCTTTGGAAAGTGAAGCTGGCGCGCACGAACTGGCGCCCTGCCCGCCCAGTCCGACCAAGCCGACCATCCCGCACAGCCCGACCAGCCTGACCAGTTCGAGCCGAAGCAAGCGCCGAGGGAGGAAGAACCGGTTCCGTCGTGCCAGCCTGTGCTCGGTTGCAGTGAGTCGGATGCGGACCCACACCCAGCCCACCACGACACAGTACATTTTCGCTTCATCCCATCTGGGTGCCCTCGATCGATTCCTTATCGCCGCTACCGCCGGCGGTCGACGAGTGGGTGCCCTACTAATTGCATCGTTCTCGTTTGCACCGTCGTACCTCTTGCCTTCGGCTAGTAACTTGGGAGGTGGCAGCAGGGGCGGAGCCAAGGCTGGTGCCTCATCGTCGGTTTCCTACCCTGGCAATGGTTATAGGATGATGATGGGATTGCGCATCCCGTTCCCGCTCTGGCGTGTTAACGGTATGCAATGGGACTAGCACTATGGTAATGGTACATTGTGATCAGCGAGCCATGCACAGACGTATTCGGAGGGAGCCTGCCACCCCCTCTCTTCCCATTTCACAGCTCCACCATCTGCACTGGCTCGTCGTCCGAATCGGCATCCGAGGCAGGCTCCTTGGCTTGGGTTTCGAGCCACGCGGGGGAGAGGGAGAGGATGGTAGACCGGAGTTCGCGCCGCTTATCGCGCACCTCGTCGGCGTGCCAAAACGGATCCTGTTCATCGCACCGGCGCAGCGCCCGCAGCGCCCCATTGGGGTCCATGACAAACCGATGGAAAAAATGAATAACATA
Organism: Moniliella sp. 'wahieum'; assembly: GCA_003971905.1. Classification (NCBI taxonomy): domain Eukaryota; kingdom Fungi; phylum Basidiomycota; class Moniliellomycetes; order Moniliellales; family Moniliellaceae; genus Moniliella; species Moniliella sp. 'wahieum'. Next base: position 237,052 of record RSEE01000040.1, on the reverse strand, counting down.
GATCCCGCAGTCCCACCAGTTGGGTTGCTGCGGGATGATGGCATCCAAGTACTTGCAGTCCACCGGTAGCGGCGTCACACCGCCTTGTGTTCCGCTTCGAGCCGAAGCCACGACGATAGGTCCCGATTCACTTTGACGTGCCCGTTGCGGTTGCGCAGCGAATCAAACGTGATCACCACGGGCAACTCGTCCTGGTCCAACGCATCGTGCGCCTTGCCTTGCCGAATCAACAATGCCTTGCTCGGCCCGTCTTTGAGTTTTTCTTCTCCTTCTCCACGGGCACGGGCGCGGGCACGTTCTTGCCCTGGGCCGCGTCGGCCAGCAGCGCCACAGGCGACACGGACCGGCGGGGGGACCGGTGCGAGGACGGCAGCTCGTCCGTTTCCTGCCGGGCGCGCGATTGCATCGCCTGCCGATGCGCAGCACCAGGTACGATTACCTTGCCTCCGCCGCTCAGCGCGCGGGGTGTCGATCCGGCTGGATCTTCGTCGTTGTCCAGCGGCGGAGGGACGAATACATCTTTGCCCCCCTCTTCCAGCGTGGTTGCACGCGGCGAACAGGACGGAGCTGCCTCGGGAAGCGTGGGCAACGTCTCGGTTGTCTGGCCAGGGGGCTCGCATGCTCCTGGTCCGGGGCACGAGGCGGCGGGGACGAGGTGCCAACGGGAGGCGTTGGGGTGGGAAGGGGTGGTGGATCGGAGCAGGGCTCAGTTGGGTTGGTAGTGTGTTGGGGCAAGGAGGAAGAAGAGGGAGACGCTCGTGTGGCGGCAACGTGGTGCAGGATGCGTTCGGGATGGAGGATGGGGCGATGGTACCAGTGTAGATGTTCGTTGATTGGCACAACAATGTACCGTTTTTCAAATGCCAGCGGGCCCTTGGTCCACTTGCGTACCTTTTCGTACCCTTGCAACCGGTCATTTCTCTTGGCCGAAGTCAGCTGGGAATAGAAAAAAGGGGACAGGACTAGCAGGTCTTTCGCTTCCGCCCGCTTGGGCAACGGCAAGGACGCCTCGACCTGAGCATGGAGGTACTTGAGCGCAAAGTCAATGATGGTATCGTTGAGCCATTCGCCTTCGTCCAACTTCAACAAGTCCGACTTTTTCAGCGTCACACTCCCCCGGCCACCCTGGGGCGGGAAACGGAGGATGGGCACGTCTTGTTCGGGCGGAAGTGTGCGTGCCTTGCGCACCAGCTGGATCGCACGCTCCACCTCATCGTCCGATGAGTCGTCAACCACCGTGCGCATCCCCTTGGAGGCCCGGGGGTTGAACCTTCCTGTAGGAGGAGGAAGCGGCCGAGGCGGGCGACGTGCCATAGAAGGAAGAGGCGGTACTGCCAAGCGTGAGTTGCGTCTGGGTCGAGCGCGGCTGGCCAAAGGCGGTGATGACCTTGGCACCGCGGGCCATGTCATCCAGCTGGCGGCGCAGCACACTGGAATCTTTGGCCAGCATGAATTTGGGCGGGGAGATGGCACGTTGGGTCCAGTCATGCAATGTGGCTATGAGCACGTCCCATTCATTGCCGGCGCTGGAGGCAAAGTGGAGCGCAAGGTCGAGAGAGGGCTGTTGCGGCGGGTCTCGGAAGGCGGTCAGGTCGAGCTTGGGGGGTAGCGAGGTAAGGCCTGGACCCGCTGCCTTATTGCCGCCTTGGACTGCGAGCTTAAAGTGAATAGCAAAGTACTTATGACTGGTCTGAGAAGCAAAGGGACACAACGTGGGGTCAGCTGCGACGCGACGACAGGTATAGTGGAGCAGGGGAGCGAGCACGCACGATTTCGATGGCTAGCACGTCACATGGGCGGATGATCCAGCCATCTTCTTTGGCCAGCGAAAGGGGGATGAGGGTGAGGTGATGCGGGTGGCAGATCATACGTCCGGTCCTGCGCTTTTGGGCCTTCCAGACCAGGACGTGGGGGATGGTGATGCCAGTGAGAGGCAGAGCGAGCGGGAGGGGGTGTGAGGGGAGCGGATGGGGGTGCGTGTGGGGGGGGTGCGAGCGGGTTTCTTGGCGGCGGGCGGCGAGGGTGGGGGGGAGAGATGATGTTTTGCGGGCGCAGAGGGAGCCGGACGGCGCCGCTGGGGCGAGGACCAAGGCGGTCGCGGGGCGATCGTCGTCTTCGTCTTCGCTGGAGGGGAACTTGATTGTCTTTCTGATGAGCGCGAGCGGCGGGGGGTCCGCACTGGCGTCCGCACTGGCGTCTGCACTGGCATCAGCCAAGGCACCGGTGCTGGTGTCGGCGCTGGTGTCGGCGCGGGCGGCGGGGGAGGTGGAGGCTCGTCGTCGGAGAGGGGGATGGTGTGGCGGGAGCGGTAGCGGGGGCGGACGCGGGAGGGGGTGGGCGGGCGCGGGCGGGAGGGGAGGGTGCGTGGCTGCATGCTGCTGGCAAGCGAGGGCGCAGCGAGGGGGCTGGGGCGGTAGGGGGACCAGTCGCCGGCGGACTCGCCGACGTGGCGGGTGGCGCCGAGGCGCTTGGGGCGCAGGGGCTTGCTGGGCAGCGGCGTGGGGGCGTCGGGGGTGGTGGTGGGGGGGGGGGCGGAGGGGGGCGGAGGGGGTGGTGCCGGAGCCGCGCTCGCGCGGGAGGTTGCGCCGCCCGGGCGCATAGGGCGAGGCGGTGGAGAAGGCCATGGCGGGCAGCCAGCAGACGGCGGCGGAGAGCAGACTACGAAGCGCAAGCAGCGCGTCTCGCGTTTCCCTGCCCGTTTTTTCTTTTGCTGGCCGCGTGAAGGCCTCACCCCACCCGCTTACCTCAGCCACCCACCCTTGCGCGCCCCCCCCAGCAGCCCCCCTCCCGCGATGGGCGCATCGATAATCGACAAGTGCCATGCCGCCCCCGCGCTCGCCTCCGCGCTCGCGCCTTCCTCGCCGCGCCCACCGGCATCCGCATCCTCTACGCCACCTGCCCCAACTGGCCCACGCCTCCCGCCACGCCGCCCCCGCCCCGCCTCCACATCTCCGTCCTCGACGCCTCCTTCAACCCCCCCACCCTCGCCCACCGCGCCCTTGCCCTCGGCCCGCCCTCGGCCCACTACCATGCCCACCTCCTCCTTCTCCTGCCAGAACGCCGACAAGGGCCGCGGCACCGCCCACGATGCCACCCCGCTCCAGCGCCTGGAGATGATGTGCCTGCTGGCCCAAGACCTCGACGCTACCCTCGGCGGCCGCAACGTCGCTTCGCCGTGGTTGAGCCGCCGCTGATCATGACCAAGTCCCCCTCTGCCACCACTTGCTCCACTCCCTCCGGCCCGACATCCCCGTCCAGCTCGACTGGTCCGTCGGCATGGATACGCTGGAACGCTTCTTTGCGCTGCGCTACTACCCTTCTCCCGCTGCGTTTCAGCAGATGGCCCACACCTTTTTTGACACCGAGCAGACCCGCCTGGTTGTGGCCGCGCGCGACCAGCGCAGCTTGCCGACCAAGTCGATGAGCACAGCGCAGGAGATCCTTACACCGATCGTGCGGGAGCGAATGGAGCGGGGCCAGGTTGAGCTGTGGGATGCAGGCTCGGTGCTGGCCCAGTGCTCGGCGACGCAGGTCCGCCAGATTTGTCGCGCGACGCAGTGCACGGAGGAGGAGCGTGCCAGGCAGTTGCAGAGCCTCGTCCTGCCCTCGATTGCGGCCTACCTACGTTCGGAAAAGGTGTACGAGTAACGACGAGACAAGACCCTCTTGGGGGTTTCCAACATGCGCCCTGTGAGCATGCCCACGCACCCATCTGTTTTTCTCTGTCCATCCACCGCCCGTGCCCATGTCTAGCCATCGTAGTGTTCAGGCTGCCTGGCTCAGGACAGCGATTGATACAGCCCCATCCTAGCCGCCGTGTTACCTCCACCCAGTATACATTCAACCACCTTCTCGCTGGAACAGCACATTGGTCGATGACGTCATCATTGGTAGGTTGACATGTGACATGTGCAGTGCTTAGCTCAGCGGCCGACCCTCTTTGGCTCCTGCTGGCTCGTCCGCTTCAGAATGCCAACGCCCGCCATGTCCGTGCAGCCCGAGTCGATGGCCGCGGCGGACGAGCTGGCGGCCGCGCTCGCCGACGCCCAGCGGGCCGAGGAGATGGCGCGCTACAAATGCACCTCCCTCCAGGACGCCCTCGCCCACAGCAATGCCGAGCGCGAGCGCCTCGCGGCCGACCTGGCTGCTGCGCGCACCGCCGCGGCCGAGCTGCGTGCCCAGCAAGCCGCCTCTGCCTCCGCCACTGCCTCCGCTGCCGCGATCCACCCCGACGCCCAGGCCGAGCTGCAGCAAGTGCACGCACACGCTGCCCGTCTGCAACAAGAGCGCGATGCCGCCCTTCGTCGCGCCGACCTCCTGGCCGCTGAGCGGGACGAGGTCCGCGCCCACGCCCAGCAGCAGGAACAAAGTTTCCTCCGCGAAGCCGAAACGCGCACCGAACTTGTCCAGCTGCTCATCGCGCGCGCCGAAGCCGCCGAGGCACATGCACGCCGACTGGAGCACGATGCGGTACCTCGGCCTCGGCGGCGGCGCCGGCGGCGGCCGAACCGCCTGCAGCCGAACCGACTACCGAACAAGCCGTTGCTCCACCCACTGCCACACCCCCACCCCAACCCGATTCACGAAGCACGAGTGTAGCAGGCGTGTTTGCATCGCTGGTGGCGGCGCAGCAGGCGTTGGGTGCGGAGCAGACGCGGGCGACGCAGCTGGAGCAGGCATTGAACACACTGGTGACGCAGCTGCGCGCGCGGCAGCCGACGCTGCAGGCCCAAGCGCGCGAGACGAGGGTGCTGCGTACCGAGGTGAAGCAGTTGGGGCGTCGTCTGGCCCAGACGGTGCGCGAGGCCGAGGCCGAGCGCGGGCAGCTACTGCGTGCGCAGCAGCAGGCCAAAGATGCGTATGTGGGCCAGCAAGCGGCCGAGGCCCAAGTGGGCAATCTAATGCGCCAGTTGCGCACCGTCCTGTGCCGCGTCACCGTGCTCGAGGATCCTTCCGCCGAGGCGCGCATGCAGGACGACGGAACACCATTCCCTGCCAGCGCCAGTATCGGCCTGGCCGGGCCCGACGAAGAGGCGCGGGAAGCGGTTACGCCCACGTTCCGGTCGGTCAGCGAACTGCTGGCCCGCAACGGCGCGCTCTTGCGCCGTGTCCGCGTTCTCACCCATACCCTTCAGGACCAGCGTCAAACCCACTTAGCCGCGCTCGACGAAGAACGTGCCCGGGCAGCCCGTGCCCTGGCCTGCGCTGAAGACGCATGGGCAGACAAAACGGCATTGGACCAGGCTCGCGTGGCTGCGTTGGAACGCGAGCGCGACATGCTTCGTTCCCTTCGCTCCGACCCTCACTCTCCGCCGGCCGACGTACCGGAACAACTTACCCTTCTCCAAACCCACTTTGACCGCTTCAAAACCGAGACCGCTCAGGATACAGAGCTTCTCAAGCACGATCTCACTCAGGCCCGTGCCGAGGCACGCAAACATGCATTGCTGGTCGCGCGGGAACGCGAGATGCGAGATGTAGTCCAAGGTATGCTCCCCCCCCTCCCTTTCCCCTCTAGTGTGGCACGCCGCGCTGACACGAGCTCCTTCCAGGTCGCCTCACCACATTACAAACTGCCTATGAAAGGCAAAAAGACCGATGGCCGACTTGACGGCCATTATGGCTACGCTGCGCTCCAACCTGGGCAAGCGCGACGGATCGGCCGCGCGTCTGTTGTCTAACCTGGCTGAGGCCCGCTCCGACTTGGCCAGCCTCCAGCGACAGCACATTGCGCTCCAGCTCGATCAGGACAAGCTTACTGCCTCGCTGGCCCGCGCCGACGGGGAGAAAGCGTCGTTGCGGCAAGAACGGGACAACTTGTCGCAACTGTTGGGCAATTTGTCGCGCACGCAAAACGAGTATGAGCGATGGGCCAAGCGACAGCTGGCCCAAGCCCAGTCGGCTGCGGCGCAAGCGCAAGACCGTGCCAGCGAGGCGCACGAGCAAGCCATTGCCCACCAAACTGAGCTGGAAACCGTGCGGGCGGATCTGACTACGCGTCTCGTCGAACTCGACGCGTCCCATGCCACGGCCCAGAGTGCCCTCGCCCAAGCACAGCAAGACCTCCAAGCAGCCCAGGATGCGCTGCAGGCGCGCGAACACGATTTGGGCCAGGTGCGGGAGCAGCTGCAAACGCGGGAAGAAACTGGCAGTCTTTGAGCGGCATGCCCAGGCCGCTGCCGCCCGCCCTTCCGAAGCCGCAACAGCACGAGAACAAGTGCTGGAAATCACCATTGCCGACTTGCGTTCTTCGGTTCGCAGGGCAAGAGGAGTGTGCGCGTGCCGAATCGCGGCGGGCCGAGGCGGAGCAGCAGCTAGCCCAAGCCCAAGAGGAGACCCGCCTCGCGATTACCGAGCTTGCGCAGCAAAAGGACGCTGCTGCCCTGGCTCTCGCGCAAAAGGATGAGACCTTGTCCCAGCTACAAACGACCGTGAGCGAGGCCGAGCGGCCAAGATCGCGCTTCAGGCCGAGCTGGAACGCCTACAGGCCGACCTGGCCGCCATGCAGACTCGCCTTGCTACCCTCCAGACCGAGCGGGACGAGCGGGAAGAAGGGGCTGCCTCAGTCGATGAGCGTGTGGCCCAAGAGACGGCCAAGCTGCAACAAGAAAAGCAAGACCTGGTACAGGCTGCCCAGCGCGCCCAAGATAAGTTCCAAGCTGAGGTGGTGGCGCATGCCGAGGCCGTGCGCGCGCTCAAGGCGTTGCGTGCCACAGCGCCCGCGGAGGAATTGGCTCGGCTCCAACGCGCCCATGCTCAGCTCGAACAAGAGGTGCGCCAGCTGCGTCGGACCAGTACCGATGCCACGGGCACGGGCACGGGTGCTGGCACAGCCCAGGCCGATCCGATTGCGCGTGCGCAGCGCTCTGCACCTCCAAGAACTGGCGCGTTGGCGGGGCAAGGCGGAGCAGTTGGACAAGGAGCTGCGTGCGGTACGTGAGCGGCCCGAGACGGACGATGCGCGTCTACTCCAAGAGTCCAACGTGACGCTGCGGGCCGAGCTGGGACGGAGCCAAGCGCACGTGCGGACGCTCGAAACGGACTTGGCCACCACACGCACCCACCTCGCCGACACCCACACTCGCCTGACTGACACCCAGGCCCGCCTGACCCAGATGCAAGAAACCTGTTCCGTTGTCCAAGCACGCGAGACGGAACTGCAGCGGTCCCTCGAGCACGCTCAAAAACAGGTGCAAGCGCTCGAAACCAAGTTTGCCGGCGTGGACGTGGATGCAGTGGCCAAGCTGCGCGCATTGCCGGCTGAGCTGGACGCCGTGCGCGCCACGCTCACCCAGACCCAGACCGCCTTGGCTACCGCCGAGGCCGACCTAGCTCGCCACGCCGAGGAGAACGCGGCGCTACGTACCCGCGTCGCCGAGCTCGAGGCGGGCGCGGACAAGTTGATGGCGATGGAAGCGGCGTTGGAGAAGGCGAATGCAGCGACCGCCGAGGGCAAAGTCCGGTTCCAGACATTGAGACAACAATCGATTGATCGGCTCAAGGACGCGCGGGCGAAACCAAGCGCGCGCTGCAGGCGCAGATGGAGGCACTTCAGGCACAGCTAGCCGAGAAGGAACAGACGCTCCAGGCCCAGCTAGCTGAAAAGGAGCAGGCACTCCAAACGCTCCAAACGTTGCGTTCAGCTTCTACGACCGAACTGGCCCAACCCGATCCGGCGCAGACGGACGATGCGCGGGAAGCTGGACCAGATGCAAGCCGACTTGGCCGCTGCCCAGGCGGGAAGAAGCAGGCACTAGAAGTGCGCCTCGCTGAACTCACGTCCCATCCGGCCGCCCAGGCCGCACCCCAGCCCCAGTCTACGCCCGACGCCGAAACCCAAGACGCGGCGCAGTCTGCGCCAGATGTGCCCCTGCACCGGAACCGGAGTCCGCGTCCGAACCGCAATCTGTGGTGAAGAACGAGCCTGCAGCCGAACCCGAATCGGTGGTAAAGAACAACGCTAAGGCCGAACCAGGAGCCGGACCAGGGACCGATGCCGAGCCGCGGCAGGACACGCGCGAAAGCGATGCGGACGCCCTTCTTGCTCCCCAGCACGACGAGGCGAAGACAACGAGCAGTGCGACGTGGGAAGCGGAGCGAGCGGCACTCGTTGGCGCGTGGCTGAGCTGGAGCAAGCCCACACCCTGGCTTCAGAGGAGATGGTACGTACTCGTTGCATGGCTCGCGACAGAGGACTAACAAGTGAACAGGCACGTGTGGTGGCCGCGCGGGAATCGGCGCAGCAAGCCGCACAGGGACGGGAGGAACTGCAGACACGAGTAGAGGAACTGGAGCGGCAAGTGGCTGTGCTCGAGGCCGAGGTAGCGGCCAAGGCGGCTGAGGTGGCCGAGGTGCGTGCGCAGCTAGCGGAGCAGCAGCAGACGCAGCAGGACCTCGCTGCCGCCCACAAGAAGGCGTTGGAGGAGCGATTTGAGGCGGGCAAGACGGCGGCGGGCCTGCGCTTCCAGCTGTTGGACGGGCGCAAGACGGCGCAGCTGGCAGCGCTACAGAAGCAGGTGGAGGAGCTGCAGGCCAAGGCCCAGCCGCAGACAGGCAGACGCAGACGCAGACGCAGGCGGCCACAAATGCGGATGCGCCGGCGCAGCTCGAAGAGGACGGTTCGGCGCGCCGCTCGCCACGCAAACGGGCCAACTCGAGTGCGTCGGGCCCCGACACGGACAGCAAGCGTGCCCGGCCATGACGCCCCAGTGTGCGAGAGAATGGATACACGGACCATGGGACGATGGAGCGGAGGCAGGGGGAGGAGCAAGCACGAGATAGCGGGGCCGAGATAGCGAGGCAGAGACACAATGTTGCCGTCGCCTGTCCGGCGTGGTGGGCTCATGGCCTGATCGCAGTACATAGGTACCGCCTAGAAGGGCAATTGTGGCAGCGCAGCCCTACACGCCCCGCCCAAGCCGGGACGTTGCACCGATCCTTCGCAGCGGAATTCGGGCCGTCATTTTCTGTTGGGCCAGGGCAACCTGGCGGTCCCCGTGGGAGCCACTGGCCCACTCCACCACCATCCCTGCTCCCGCCATGAGCGCCTCGTCTGATGAGAGCGACTTTGGAGACATGTTCCAAGAGCCTGACGGCTTCCGCCCCCCATCCCCCCCCGCACGAACACAGGCGTCGTGGGTTGTGCCTGCGCCCCTGCGCCCCTGGATCCTAGACAGCCCTGTGCCCGCCTCCGTCGCCCGCTATGCCACGGAAACACCGGTCAATCGTCCGATGCGCAGGGCCCTGTGCCTGCCGCTGCTGTTGTGCCCCTTGAGCTGGTTGGCTTTTCTCCCTTGTGGGGCCACCACCTGTGGAACGCGTCGGCGATTGTGTCCGAGTACCTTTTGACATACGCGCGCGAACTCTTGTCGACCCCCACCGGGGCTGCGTGCGTCCTCGAGCTGGGCGCTGCCGCCGGCCTGCCCAGTATCGTTGCTGCCCGATACGGGCCGTATGCTTCGGCTGCCGAGTCGGCGTCGGGAAACTCGGTGGCCAAAATCAACCCCCCGCACGTGGTGGCCACCGATTACCCCGACCCCAACCTCATTTCGTGCCTCACTGATAACCTTGCCCTCAACGGTCTTATCCCCTCGGATCCCACCACCAGCGGCTCTTTTGGCTCGGCCGATGCCCAGGTGTGTACCTTTTCCCTCTCTTTCCTCTTTGATGTTTGGTTCTTACCTCTTGTTTACGGCAGGGATACATTTGGGGTGCCGATCCTACCGCTCTGCTCGATACCATTTCTGACGTTGCGCCCACCACCTCGGGACGGCGACGGCGTTTTGATCTGATCATCCTTTCCGACCTGGTATTCAACCACAAGGCGCACACTGCCATGCTGCGGACATGCGAGATGTGCCTGGCCAAAGCTGGGCCTCCTCCGGAACAAGATTCGGACGAGGAGCAAGAAGCAGAGCAAACGCTGCCCAGTCTCTCTTACCCACCTGCCTCGACTGCCTCCGAATACTTTGTTCCGCCGCGCTCCCCTCTTCGTCCCAACCCGCTCCCTTGCATCCTCGTCTTCTATACCCACCACCGTCCCCACCTGGCCGGCGAAGACTTGAAGTTCTTTGCTCGTGCGCGCCAGCGCGGATGGGACTGCCAAGTGGTCGCCCATCGCCATGTCGCACCCATGTTCCCCGAAGATCAAGGGGATGAACAGGTGCGCGGCACAGTGTGGGGTGGCGCATGGTCTGGAAGGGCTCTTCTTCCCCCACTCCACTGTGAAAGAGGGAAGAAGCACTTGTCCTGCCCCCCGGCTCTTCTCGCATTGCTCCTGCTCGGCTCGGCTCTAAATGGATTTCGTAGCTATCCCCATCCCTACCACGCCTGCCCCCGTCACCCCCCACAAGCGCCTAGATAGATGGTTTAGATGGTACAGGTGGCGCACCTCCTGTGGCCACTCGCTTGTTTGGTAGCACCTGGGCATCGAATCGTTCCTTTTGCCCACTGGCGATGTTTTCTCTGATACTGGCTTCGCGTCCCTGGCGCTATTGTTGTCATGGACCTCCGGCTAACCTTGAGATGTATACCCTCGATACACCGACCGGTAACCATCGACTGAATCCGCCCTCTAACTAGCGTTTCTCGCTTCAAGCTTCTCGCTTCAAGTTTCACCCCAGCCAGGCATGGGTGGGGGGGGGAGGGGTCATGCGCAAGCAAGTAGGACGGCAAAACAACACCAGATTCCAGATCCAGTCCAAGGCAGAGCTGACGGAGCAGCTGCAAGAGCCCCAAGGCGGAGAGCCAAGCTAGCCGAAAGTGCTAGTCGCGCAGCGCATTATAAATAGGGTGTGGTAAGGACAGGACATCATGTAGCCCGTCTGCGCGCTCGTATGCATGCCCCGCAAGCGAGCTGAGCCAACTTGCGCCCAGGTTAAAAGGTGGCCACGTACCCGCCGCCGGCGTTGTGGGCGTATATGGCGCACACCCTGCGCACTCTTGCGGCTGAAGAGAAGAAGGCCTCGACGGTGTGGGCACAAAAAAACGGCGCACGGGTCCCGTAAGAGGTGGGCCGCCTCTTGGAGGCCGAAATTACATCGCCCACTTGACTCGTGGATGTTCGGCGGCCCTGTGGCAGAGGAAGAGGGATCCTTATCCGAGCCAGTTACCCACCATGTCCTCGGGGGAAATATGGGCCGTGTCTGGTGCTGTTGCTGCAGCTCCGATGGGTTTCTCCCCGGTCGCCTGACGCTGGTTGGCAGTGACCCCATGTTTTCATGACGGGTACATGAAGTCGTTGCGGCAGGCAACGCGCTCATGTTGCAGCAGGCAATGCGCTCATGCCTGCCGCCAAGCAGATAGCCCTTGCTGTGGGGGGCAGCGGTGCAGACACCATGCTGGACCTGCCTACCCAGCCCAGCCCAATCCTTCTGCTTCCCCCATTCCCACTTGCTTGGGTTGCGCCCGTAAGAACGATTTGGGACGCTACCGACTGGAGGAGAGCGCGGTGCAGGGCATCAGCGAAGAGCCGGTTGGATGCCACAAGTAAGCTGGGCCGGCATTTGCATCGACAGCGAGTCTGGTAGGACAGAGAAGAGGGCAAGGCACGAGTCAGCATGTTGGCGTGGCGGCAGAAGCATGTGCAGACAAGAGATCAGTGGGGGCGGGGCTCTGCCGCCCAGACCTGGCGTACTCGCAAAGGCGGGGCTCGGGCGGCACCCAGTCGTGGGCGGTAGGGAAGTGGCAGCGTACCCAGCCGAGTGGCCCAGCACCCACCACCCCCATCCTGCCCACGGCCAGCGCACCACGCCGAGCCCACGCACCCAGCGCCTGGCCAGCCGCCCCCAAGGCAAGCTCGTCACCGCCGAGGCTCAGGACAAGGATGATCGACAAGCATCATGGCATGCTGCGCACACAGCCCATTCCGGCATCCGCACGTACGCGTGGCGCCCATGTGTCGTGTCGTCGCCAAGGGTGCGGGGGACTTGGGCCCAACGTCCAACGACCACGTCGAGCGGTGCGTTGTTAGCCTTGGCTAGCCTGCCCTCTTCTCCGAGGGGGCCCCGGCCCGCCTCCGGTTGCTTCCGCCCGGCAGCGCCCAACGCAGCAGCCCTGCCCTTGCTCTTTCAAATCGGCCCGCCGGGCAGGGGGCAGCAGATTACCTAATGCACGCCGTGTGCACGCTGGCATTTGACCGCCAGGCCTGCCGCTGGCCTTGCGTTCTTCCCACCACCCCTCTTCCACGCCGCCCGCCTTTTGCCGCCTCTGTCCACAATGTCTGCTCCCTGGAAGGCTGTCATGTCGTACACCGGTACGCCAGCGTTGCTGCCTCGGCTGTGCGCAACGCCCTCAAGCCCGAACTGCGCGTCAAGGCTGCCCGCCGCGGCGAGATGACGCTCAAGTACCAAGAGTGGAAGGCCGGCCACTCTACGGAACCGGTACGTTTGCTTGCTGGGCTTGGCTTGGCTCCCCTCCCTCGTCCCTGTTGGTGGGAACACCCCTACTGACCGGATGCTTTTTTGTTCTTTTCTGTTCTCTCTGTTTCTTATTGTGCCCAGGCCCCGGTTGCCGAGGCGCTCGCCAAGGCGGCCGAGTCCAAGCCTAAGACGGCGTAAGCTATGGATGCTCTGCATGCTCGGTTCCACCCTCTCGGCCTTGGCTTTGGCCTCCGCCCCGAATGGAAATGCACTTTGTTTTCCTCGACCGTTCAGTACGCTGGCCTTCTGCCGCCCTCGTTGTAGACGACATAGCCACCGTTCCTGTTGGACAAAGGCAAGCGGTTCGCTTTGTCATGCTGAAAGCGTCCGAGCGCAAGCCAAAATGATAGGGAGCTGGCGTGCTCGCCTGTTTGGGAACGACCTCAACTGGGGTCAGGCTTGTGTTAGGGTCCGGACCAGGAGGTAATAGGCAGTGGTGACTGATGATGCGCGGATGCATCATCCAGCCCCAACGGAAATGTCCACCATTCACCGTCAGCTGGCCATTGTTGCGCCGGTCATGTGCCACAGGCCTGATGGGAATGCATGCGTGGTGCTCGGCATCAGGTGGCCACCCGGCCTGCAGGCATCCGGCTGGTGGGTCCGGGTGATATCGGCTGTATGTTAGGCAGGCTGTCTGGGCAAGTATGGACAAGTAAGGACAGACAAGCCAGTACTGTTAGCATGTTGTGTACTTGCTGGGAGCACCCTACAACGAACGCATGAGGTGCCAAACAAGCCCGAGAAAGCCACAATGGAAACGTCGATAAGGTCATTGGAAAAAGCAACAGTGGCTGCTCCAACTCCAGTGTACTATGAGAGACTAAAACCTGGACTAATTAGGGACCAGCGCAAGGCGCAAAACAGAGTAGAACAAAAAACGGCGGGGAAGTATCGTCTCAGAGACGAGTGGGGCAGAAGCAAGGGAATGCAAGGGAGTGCTTGAACCTCAAATGTCAGCTGAGGCCAGGCGAAGGCGTCGGCGTAACTCATCGGAAGATCCTACCCTCTCGAGGCGAGGAAGCAAGGCGTTGTCGCCCATAGGGCAGCATGCTCAGTGGTTCCTCACTTCGGCCTCCACCGGAAAGAACTCTCAGTTGGGAGCGGAAGTCTCTCCATCCGTCCAAAGTACCGATGTTGGGGCCAGTGAGCAACGACAGCGAGCAATAGCCCATCGGTATGCCCCCAAACTTCAAGTCCGGTGGGCGGCCACCGGCCACCTGAGGCCGCGTGAGATCTGAGATGAACCCTGACGGGTTCCCATTCGGGATGACATGCACACCAGCTACCCTCACGCCGTGGCTGTACGTTTCTCTGGAGAAACACAATCTGTGTGGATGTTCGAGGCGTGGAAACTAGGGTGTGAGTTGGGTCCGGGCTAGCACGCAACGAAGAGCTTGGCTTGAACAGTTGGGGGGAGGTTGGAGGTTGCCGGTTTATGGCCCAGGATTGGTTTTGGCGACTGGGCTACTTGGCTTGCATAAGCTTCGAGGAAGTCCCGAGCGAGTCACGTGGACATGCCGCCGGAGGTTGCGACGCGTGGACGCGCCGACCCGCTGCCCAGAGCTGCCCCCTGCTGCCCATCGCGGCCAGTGCCCAGGCTTCCTGGGGCAGCGGAGGGCCTGTGTCGGGGGACGCGCACGGCGCGTGTGTGCTGCATGTGTGCTGCAGGACACGGAGCAGGGGCAGTGTGGGCCGCGGCACTTCGCATGGCACATGACATGATGACTTGTGACATGTGGCATGTGGCACGTGACACACAGCACACGTACACGTCACGCGTCACACACCCCCGCTGCGTCACCCTTCACGACGTGTTTGGGCCGGATAGCCGGGCTGAACGTTGAACGTTCAAATGGCTGCAGCGGCAGCTCCAGTAAGCTTGCTGCTGGTAAGCAAACAGGCTGCTCTAACAACGCGCAGCGGGCCGCCCGCTCCTCCTCGCCATCTCCACCTCTTCCCCCCCCGCGCCTGCCCCCCCCCCCACCACCGCCCTCCCGCGTCCGCCCCGCCCGCTGCTCGCGTCTCGGCGTGCTCGTTGCCTGTGCGGCTGCTGCTGTGTGCTTCCTGCCCATGCTCGCCCGCCCGCGCGCCCCCACCACCCCCGAACGGGCCGCCTCGCCGCCCACGCCCTCCCGGCTCCCGCTCTGGCCTCGCAGCCGCTGCGAGCTCAGCCCCGACGCGGACCTCACCGACTCCGACGCCGAAGACCATCTAGGCAGACGCGCCCCGGATCCCGGCCTCGCTCTCCTCGACCCCGACCCCCACCACGGTGCGCCTGTCGCGTCCGCGCCCACACCCATCCCCGTACCCGCGTCCGAGGTACCTGCCCGCCGCTTCGGCCCCCCCGTCCCCCAGCCTGTATGCCCCGCGCCGGGTCGACCCGCAGAACCTCTTTGCGCGCTTCCAGCAAGTCTCCGTCACCCCTCCCAACCCACACCCAAGCGCCACCGCCAGTGCCAGTGCCACAGCCCACTCCCACCCCTATGCGCGCAGTGTCTTCTCTTCCCCGACCCTCCTACCCGACGTATTCCCCCACACACGGTCCAAGGCTTTTTCCCTGGAGGTCATGCCCGAGGATCTGCTGGTGCCAATGCTGGTAGCGGTGACGGGGACGCCGACGGCAGTTGTACCGGCTTGACGCGTTCTCACGCCTTCTCAGCACTTGCTCCGCTCGCTTCCAGCGATGTGCCTACCAGCGTTAGTGCCGCCTCGACCGCCCACTTCTCCGGATTCGCTCCCAGCCGCGGCTCGTCCTTTACGGCCTTTGGCACTCGCCAGCTGCCTTCGTCTCCTTCCCTCACCACCGCCATGGGACAGAAACAACAATACGCTGATCCCAAGGCCAGCGTGACGCTTCCTAGTAGCCAACCCACTCCTACTTTTTCGGGCCTTTTTGATGAGGCCCGTCCTCTTTCCAGCAGTTTGAAGCGAGAATCCTTTCGGCCTCCTGACTCGAACCCTTTCGCTCGGCCAATAACGGGCGATGACCCAGGGGAGAACGAAAGGAGGCAGGACGAGGGTGGTGGCGAGAATGACGACGATGATAATGACGACGACGACGACGACGACGATCTCTTCTCCCTAATCGAAGTCGTCCCGCGAAGCACAAGTCTACCATTCTCTTCCCCTCCCGCACGCCAGATGCTTCCTCTTCCTCGATCGCTAGCGCAGCACCCCTTACTCCTGGTGGGGGCAGCCATCCTAACCGCCGTTCTTCTGCATCGTCCCGTGGTGCTTGCGGAACCACACACAAACGTCCTCCTCGTCACGGTGTCGTCGCCAGCATCGGCATCACCGGAGCAACAGCAGTTCGCGCCACACCTCCCATGGTTCTCACAAGTCGAGTCTCTCCCACTCTTCCTCTCGCAGCATGGCTCTTGCTGAACTTGAAGAGCTGGTCAAGAACTCTCCGGCCAACCTGGCCGCCGCACAGGCCAAGCTCCAGTCAGCCGAATCCCTCTTCGATTTCGCTCGTCACCCCCCACCACCCGTTCCAGCTGGGGACGCACACGACGTTTCTGCGTCCTCGGCTCTGTCCTCCACCGCGTCCGGTCCCTCCTTTTTGGCTGAAGGAGGGTTTGGGGCGACGCCTCCACCCAAATCGGCACCTGACATGCGGCTCGCCTCGCGTGGATCCGCGTTTGGTCCCTCGATCCCTGCTTCGCGTCCACATTTCCCTGGGCTCGACTCGCTGATTCAGGCGGACCAGGCAGGTGCACCGCAGCACTCAACACCGCCCAGGGGATTGAGTCAGCGCAAGCCCCCGCCGCCGTTTGGTAAAAACCGGTTCGTTGCTTCGACACTTACCACTCCTCGGCCTGCGGCGGGATGGGGTCCGGCCAGCAGTACTGAGGAAGAGGACACGGACCTCAATGGTTCTCCCTCTTCTCCTTCCACCAGCGCCCTTGGCGCCCGCTCTTCTCGTGGACTCAAGCTCGCGTCCATGTACCACCGCCCCCCCAGTCCAGCGGGTGCGGCTCAGAACAGGGCAGCGTGCGCCACTGGTGCTAGCATGCCCATCTCTGCCTCCGTGCCGGCCGAAGACAGCGTGATGGACGATGCCGATGCCAGTCCTGGGGTTGGATCTGTGCTGCAGGCCAGTAAAGCGCCTGGCTCAGCACTCGGGTTGGAGCTCAATGAGTACCCTGATCAGCTGTTTGGCGATGGAGGCGATGACAGTCCTTCGCGTCGCTATGCAAAAGATAGGGCTCCGGGCCGATCCACCCACTCTAGTGGTGGCCATCTTCCCATTCATTCCACTTCTGCCATGGCCTTGCTCGAATCGCCCTCGAGAGCCGAGCCGATGCGACGAGCTGCTTCTTCGTCGGGGTATCTCAGCAGAGCCATCCTGCGGAGGAGGACCCATTTTTGCCCAACCCAGGACCGGGCTTTAAAGGCGTCAAACCACTGCAAATGGCCTTCCATTCCTCGGGTCTGGTTTCGAAACGCAATCGCTCTCGTCTTGATATGAACACTTCCTACTCTCACTCTGGGCCCGGTGGCATGGCATCCACGTCTTCAGGCTTGGCACCCATCAATGTCGCATCGAGCTTGGAGGCGAGTGGCAATGATTTGGACGTTGGCACCGTGTCGGCACCGGCGGGCACGATACACACCTCCTTCTCTGCTGCCCTGGGGTCCGGCGATCGCAGCAATTCAACGCCCCCGTCTGGTGTGGAACGGGAGTCAGGAGGTAACACCTCTCTTACTGCCTCGTCGCTGGGGCTGAGAGAAGTGGTGGCGAATGCTTCGGCCCACACGTCCTCTGCCTCGCTGCATCCGCCCGCGTCGGCCCCTGTCATGCCCGACACGCCCGTCAAGCGCCCCCCTCCGGGGGCGGTTCGTTCAAGCGCCTCTCTGGTCTCGGTTTCCACCCACCACCGCCAACACCAGCCCCGCTGCAGAGTGGTAGGAGACGCGCCCCAACGGCGGGTGCGGCCTCTTTCCCCCACCGGCATTGAGTAATGTTTTCCCCAATGCCAGCTTCACCAACGGGTACCCTACTTCTCCCCGCGCTGGTCCCAGTGGGAAGCGAGGAACACTTACTCTCCCGCCCGCATCGACACAGACGTGGACATGGCCGAATCGCCCACTCTTGCGTTGCTTTCAGTCGCGGGCACAGCCGCTGCACCCCTTGCTCTCAATCCAGACACTTCTTCTGCCTCGTTTCCTGCACGAGGCGGAGCCAAGGCCCGACCCGTACCTCCCCGTGACGCGGTTGCTGCCACTCTCCAACGGAGAGAACGCCTCGCCTCAAACGCCGCACATCAAGGCAGCGCCAGCTGCACACGCCAAGACGCCATCCCATCTGCCACAAGAGAGAACTGGGCCCAGCGAAGGCACACCAGTCCCTCAAACCCAGTTCCAGCCTACCGCCGTCATCGTCCCTCGGGCAGCGTTCCCTTCCCTTCCTCGTCCAAACCACTGGCCCCCACTGGAGCAAAAGACGAGCGCAAACCCCTCGCGCGCGAAGCCAGTGCGTCCTCGGCCCTGCCCAATCCACGCTCTCGCAAACTCATGCGCCACCGTTCGCGCCCCCTCTCGGCCAATGGTTTGCAGCGCAAGGTCACCTCCTTTGGGCCGGACGCCCCACCGGTCGGGCTGGGCTTGACCATGACGCAGCCTTCCCCTTCGGCTCTGGCGCCTTCCTCGGCGTTCGGCTCCAGAAGGAAAAGTCCCATCCTGCCTCCACCCTTGCTTCTGCCCACATCCAATCACAGTCCATCCAGTCCGCATGCCCTCCTGGGCTCCTCCAGTTCCTCCGCCGCGCCTCCCACCATAACCGCAAGTACCTTCTCTGCAAGTGGGGGTGGCTTGCGTTTGCCAGTGCCCATGACGCCGACACGAAACCCCAATTCGATCAAGTGGTTCCACATGGCCCAATTAGTCGGCACCCCATCGCCTACCTCGTCGGGATCCGGCGCAGGTGCTCCGGGCCCGGCTACCGCCCCAGCTTCGAGGCGGAGCGACGCTGATTTTGGGCTGGGCCGCTTCCAGCGCCAGTTCCAGGAGGAGTCGATTCTGGGGTCGGGGGAGTTTAGTGAGGTGGTGCAAGCGCGCGACCGGGGCTCGGGCCAGTTGTCGGCGGTGAACGGATGAAGATGCCCTTCAAGGGGCAACTGGACCGCAAACGTGCACTGGAAGAGGTGGGGGTGATGCGCCATCTGCAACAAGAAGGTGGGCACCCCAACTTGGTGCGACTGTGGGATGCTTGGGAGGAGGCGGGGCACCTTTTTCTTCAGACCGAGTTGTGTCCGTTGGGCACACTGGATTTTTTTCTGTCCGAGTTTGGCGCCATGGCGGGCAACTTGGATGAGCCGCGGTTGTGGAAAGTGTTGGCTGAGCTGGGAGCCGGCGTCAACTTTATCCATCTCCATGGCGTTCTTCATCTCGATCTCAAGCCTGCCAATGTGCTCATCACGGCCACGGGTTCGCTCAAGGTGGCTGATTTCGGCATGGCGACCCGCTGGCCTCGTGCCTCCCGGCCCCCGAGCCCCTCGGGCCGTTGGCCCGCCGACGCACCTTCCTCCCCCCCCTCTTGGGCGCCCCGCGAAAACGCGGCAAGCCCATCCGCCAGGCCACGTTTGAGCGCGAAGGCGATCGGGAGTACATTGCTCCGGAGGTACTCTGTTGGCCAGTACGGCCCCGAGGCCGACGTGTTTAGGTATGTCCCCCCTCCTTCCACCTTTCCTTCTACATTGCGTGCTAACTCTTTCCTCCCTTTGTCAGTGTGGGGCTAATCATGCTGGAAGCGGCGGGTAATGTGGTGTTGCCAGACAATGGCGAGGCATGGCACAAGCTCCGCAACGACGACTTTACCGATGTGGACCTCCCCACGTCAGCGATGGCCTGGTGGAGATCATCATTGCCTTGCTCGAGTCCCACCGCTCAGCCGACCGAGCATGGCGGAGATGTTGGATGCGCCGGCGCTGCACGTGGTGTGGGAGCGGATGCGCCAGGGAGTCTACTCGGACGAACTGGACCAACTGCCGGACTTGGGCCTGGTCCCCGGGCCCACCCGGTCGGCACAAGGTCCTGCCTTTGCGCGGCGCGTTGCTCCAAGAATCGGTCGCGCCCTTCCTGGCGGACGTGGCGCAGTGCGCTCCCCCAGCGTTCGCCGCCGCTTCGCTTACTTCGCGCGGCTCGGCCGCCAGCTTGGCTTCCCAACCCCTCTCGGCCTCGGGCAGCGCTCCGGAGGGAAGTTTCGACTTGTCGTACACTGCCCCCTATGTCGTGGAGGGACCCGAGGCAATGGACTTGTCCTAATCCCCCTCCCCTCCCCTCCCTCCTCCTCCTCCTCCCCTCACCCCGTTCTCCTACCGCTGCCCCGCGGCTCCCGCTGCCCCCGCCGATAGAGGCCGCCCGGATGGATCACGGATGTTGCTATCGGTCTGTATCCCTATACCCTCTCTCTCTCCACCCCCGCACCCACTCTCCTCACTCTCCCCACTCCCCCGATTTCCCCGATTTCCCCTTCGCCCCTCTGTCGTCTTTTCCCTTTTGCGCTGAGTTTGTTCAAACTAGGATTCGTTGTCTACCCCCCTCCCCATGTCACCCCCACCCGCTCTTATCTTGTCACAGGCATTTGTTCATTCTTTCCTGGCCTGCAGCCTGCCTGTCCTGTCCTGATCTAGCTCGGAAGGGTGTAGATTAAGGGTGGAGAAATCTGAGATTACGAGTCTGGGTGCAGAGGGCAAACTATTAGCACGAAAGTCCTACTACCTACCTCTTGTACCTCTTTTCTTGAGTCTTGAAGCGCGCCCCACCTTCCTCCTTCTCTCATCTTCTGCCCCCGCCCCTTGCGCTGCAGCATATAACACGTTTCCCAGTTCCATCTTTTCCCACCCTCCCTCTCCCCTCTGTTACAACAGACATCAGTCTTAGTAGGACTAAGTAAGTAGTACTAGTACTACTATGTGTTTAGATGCTGCTTGCCACAGCCGCGTGGTTGAGCTTTCTCACTGATCCAGGGAGATGTCCACCAACACACTGTCGTGCCTGCAGGGGGCGAGGACGATATTCAATGTTAGCGGATGCGTGATACTCTATCACGAGTCATCGACTGTTTCGGTCACGCCACTGGTAAGCGGAAGCCATCTCGACTTTCCGCCCATGCGCGCGCGCAGCTAATTCCCCTCTTTCCTCTTCTCCCTGTTGCATTGAAGATTGGACTAGCGTCAGGAGCTTACAAGAAGCTATCTCTGTCGTGCACAGTTTACTACTGTTGCACTAGTCCTTGGCCCATTGGAAGCTCGTAGCTATCCCGGTCCAACGGACGACAGCTCTCAATCCTTAACCCATTGGAAGCTCGTAGCTATCCCGGGTTAACGGACGACAGCTTTCCGAGCGATCTCCGGTGACCGACTCCTCGTCCTCACCCATCGACCCTCCGCACGCACCTCTCGTGCCTTGCCCATTCTTACATTCAAGCGTATGCCCTTCGCAGTAGCGGCAAGTGTCCACCAAGTGGAAACCCTCCTTGTAACTATCGTATGTTGATGCACGCTTAAACATTCAAGCTTCAAGCTTCAAAAGCTTGACGAATACCGGCCGTACCAGAGATTGACTGACATCTGACATTGCATGTACTCAGTAGCCCGTCTGATCTCTATGTTGTGTGCATTCCATTGACAGAGCTTAAGGCTGGGACAGGGGGAACGCTACGTCTAAACCGAACCGTTCATCTTGCGGGGGTTGTTTGGAAGCGCCACTAAGGTCAAGGAACCAGGGGGATTGCCAGGATATCAGGACCCTCCGGCTCTCGCCATCCGGTCCCGTACCCTAGGAAGCGCGTGTGGACACGGAGGAACGTGGTTGACGTACGAGCGAGGAACCATTTCCACTGAGACTTAGTAGCCAACTCCTTCCAATGCGCAAACAACTTGCCCGCCGTCTTGGTGCCGTAGTATCCTCGCGTCGTCAAAACCAGGGGGAAAAACGGTTCTTGAGTGCGTCCCTGGTAACATACGCAAAAAGTGTCCGCCTTCTCCCACCATGCATCATGCATCACCTCTGTAGCAGCAACTAGTAGTAAGGTGAACTTTTACAATCCTTTCCCCCCCTCAACAGGGTCTGTACCTGATGTTCCAACGCACGGGCCTGTGTGTCATGATTCCATCCCATTTCGCCCTTTTCATCAGTTTTCGTCACCAAAGACACTATTTATATAAAGCGGATGTAAGACTTTGGGCTGGGGAGAGGGAGAGAAAGCACTTTTGTTGGTTATTGGTAGCATAATAATGATGGCGTGTGGTTTCGGAGGGCATAGCACACTGTTGGTCAAGGCATCGTTAACATTGGTTGCTCTTCTTCGTGTGAGACGCATAGATTGATTATTTCCTCTATAGCGTGGGTATTGGGATTCCCGGCGTGACAACGAGATCTGAGGCTACTCCGATGGACACAATCATGAGCCTGTACTTCTTTGGGGCATAGGAACCTAGTGCGGCAGACCACAATCACTATACTCGTTCATTTCATCCCACGGTATACCGCCCTTCCCTGGTAGTAGTATTGTCACCTCTGTTGTTCTTACCTATGGATACTGCTTTCCGGGTGGTTCCAAGGCACGGCACAAAAGCGTTGGCAACCAGATATGAAAAAAGTCGCGGCATGATACGAAGAGGAGGCTGTACGACGGATGAACTACTATGATATATCCTCGAGAGACTCAACAGCAGTGCGACGAACGCAAGAACACCACGGGCGAGCTTACGCACAGCTAATATGCGTTTCAACTACATCCGCCTACTTTCCCTGTTGTGAGCTTCTGACTGGCATGAGGAGCCGCATAGAGCCACCTCGTCTCTCTCTTCTTGAACACTGGTCGATTGATGTGAGAAAAATGCGGCGTGGTATTGATGTAGGTCTTCCGTACCCACTCGTGCTATGAATGTGATTGGGAGACGAGCGGGGCACCAGGATCACGTTTTCCGTCCTGGCCTGCTGGACATTCCATTCGACCTCCGAGTGGGGTGAGATGAGATGTGAGAGTCAGTCAGCTGAATCGGGATGGGGCGAGATGATCGATCAGATGGATGTCGATGAGGCCGACGAGAGGGGGACGATGGAGGGCATGACGTAAGCACTGCGCGGGCAAAGCACCGGGTGGTTTATTCAGGCTGCGGGCGAGGCCAGCGTAGGCAGGCCCGTCACGCGTCACGCGTCACCAGGAAGTCACAGTCCGACCAGTCAGATCACGCTAGTCACTAGGGAGGAGTCACTAGGCCCTCTAGTCCAGTGCCTCGGCTAGTCTGCCGGGCTGTCAGTGACTAGCGGTGACCGGTGACTAGTGACTAGCTTGACTAGTGCTGGGCAGCCCCGCGCAACCCCGGGCAGAGCGGGAGGAGATGCACATGGTGTGCTCTATCCTCGCGGTGTGATGCCGCAGCGGCAGCTCGCGCACACGCGTGCAGCATGCTAACCGGCTCAGGCTGCAAGCTGCCGAGCTTTCAGATGGCAGGTGGCTTCAGCGCGCTCAGCGCTCACTAGTCACTAGTCACTAGTCACTGAGCTCCGCCGCCTGAGCTTTGCGCCGCCCCTGCGCAAGCACTCTGCCACTCTGCCGTCCAATTTCAAACCCAACCCCCCGCCCCTCCAGGCATCATGCATCAGGCATCATGCATCATGCATCATGCATCAGACATCATACATCTGGTGCGTAGCCATGTCCCCGGCGAGGCCCCAGGCAGACAGCGCAGACGGAGAGGGATCTGGGGCTCTGGAGGGACGGGTACCCAGCTCGCAGTGCTTCCCACGCATGGATGAGGACATCGGCCGCGAGGCCATGCTCAGAGGTGGCGGCGAGAGGGCCGGCCCGCGGTGGGTGGGTGCCCTGGGGCGCCAGGGTGCGTATGTCCGGGGTGCCACAGCCGCAGTCGCTGGCAGTGGCTGGCGGGTAGCGAGTGGCGGCCTGGCTGAGCGCTTGGCTTCGCCTACTGCCGCCGCGCCACCCTGGCACGCGCCCTGCAGCAGACGGCAGCTCTGCCGCCAACGCGCTACCCGCCGACGGATGCATGACTGCCGCACGGGGGCAGCCGGGGCAGCCGGGGGCGTGGGACTGGCAACCGGTGACAGCGACATGTGCCATGCGCGGTGTGACAGGCACCGGCGGACACTGGCGCGGTGGCGTGCCCCCGCGGCGAGGCGAGGGCAGGCAGGCGGGTGCGCTGGGCTGCGTGGCCCATGGCATGCGCCAGCGTCCACTGTCCCAGCCGCCACGAAGGAAAAAGAAGCGGCGCCCAGCCAGCCCCCGCCCTGGCCTCCTCCTACGCCTCCCCCGGCCGCCTGCCCCCTCCCTGCCTCCCTCGGCCTGCTCGTGTCTGCCTTCTTGGTGCGGTTGCCTGCTGGGCGCTCCTGCTCTTCCCGCCCCCCTCGCCCCCTCGCCCTCGCCCTCGCCCTCGCCCTCGCCCACGTCGGCCTCGTCCCCATCCCCATCCCCGCCGCTGCCACTGCCTGCCGCTCCCATTGCGCTTGCCGTGCTCATGTCGATGCGCCCCTCCACCGCCCCCCATCGGCTTCAGCATTCATGCCCACAGCGCGCACATTCCCCCCAGCGCCCACAGCGGCCCAGCACAGCCACCATGCCCCGTCTGGAACCAGACCGACCTGGCCTTGCTCCCACTGATCTCCTCGCTCGGTCCCATCGCTCCGACTATGACCCGGCCCGCTACGCCTCCGTTTCATACGATCCGGCGATGCAGGACCGATACGAGCACCCGTTCCGTGCCGGTGTCTTGTCCTCGCTGATCCTCGGCCCATCAGGGAGGCACCGGCAGACGCATCGCTGCAGTCGTCTGCGCTGCCTTTGTACGACCCCTACTTGGGCGCCTCGGACACGGCGCGTGTCTGCGCCCGTGCCGCCGTCGGCGTCGGTATTGGCCCCCGCCCCGCCCCCCCGGTGCCACCCGATCCCGCACCTGCCTCGGCTGCTGCCGGCGATGCGAAGCGGCAGGACTCGTACGACCAATTCAAGCAGTTCCTCGGCCTCGACAAGGACACCCTCTTCCCCAGCGTCCCGCCCCCCACCCTGCCCGACTCGCTTGACTTTGCCCCCTTCCTCCTATACCCCGTCCATCCAGCCTCCTCCCCCGCATGACGCCTCGGCCTACGAGCACCCACACCAGCCCACCCAACTCCACGGCCGCCCGCCCCGCCGCAGCAACGCTCACCCTCACCTCACCCTCACCCTCCCCCTCCACCTCAGGCCCCTACCACCCTCCGAACCCACCCCAAGACCAGCACCAACACGCGCACGACTCCTCCCAGTCGAACCCCCCCTTCCCACCCTCCTATCTCCCCCCCGCTCCATCTGCCCCCGAGCCCCTCGACCAGCTCCCCGTCTCGCTTGGCCTGGACCGATTGACATTCAGCTTCGATCCCTCCCCGGCGCCGATCTGGCACCCGCTCGGCTTGGCAACGAGCAGTCACTGCTGCCCTCCCGCCACCCATTCGATGCCTTCCCATGCTGGCCCTTCCCACCGCTCTCGCGCCCACCCGGCCCAGCCCAAGCGAGGCCGAGGCCCACCCGCGTGTTGGGCCTGATGGCCACCTCACCTCCCCGCTTTCACCCCGTCTGCTGGGGCGGGGGGCAACCCCGGCCCCATCCTTATCGATTGGACACCAATGTTCATCGCCGTAGCCCGTCTGCCACTTCCGACCGTTCCCCGGGCCACAGTCCCCGCGTCCCTGGAGGCGCTGGTACCCTCGCCACGCTTGCTCTCCCTACCCCTATTCACCCGGTAGCATCACCTCTCCCGTGGGATCGGAACATGGCTTGTCGCGGCCTGCCAGCGTCGCCGACTCGCGTGCCTCGGGCTCGCCCATGCTTGGCCAGTCCCAGTGTTCTGTCAGCGCCCCAGTCGGTCGCCAGTGGCAACTCGGCAGGCTCCAACTATGGTCCCGGGTCGGCTCAGCTCTCTGGCCCAATTCGGACGTTGGGTTGGCAGAGCTCAGTCTCGTTGATCGCCCCATTCACAATCTCAAAGTCACCACGGCCAAAACCAAGGCCGCATCCGTTTCCCGGCGGAAGGCAGCAGCGCCGTTCAAGTGCCCGGTGCCTGGGTGCGAAAGTTCCTTTACCCGGCGCTCAATCTCCGAGGCCATTTGCGCTCCCACACCGATGAGCGCCCGTATGCTTGTCGGTACTGTGAACGCTCCTTTGCTCGTGCGCATGATCAGCGTCGACATGAGAAACTGGTACGCTCTTTGTTCTCTCTTTCTTTTTCTTAGCTGCTGGCAACTTGGCTCGCTGACCATCTTCCTGGCGCGATCGTAGCATCTGAACATCCGCCCGCACGCGTGCGAATACTGTGGCAAGATGTTTGCTCGGCTTGATGCGCTCAATCGTCATCATCGCCAAGAGGGTGATACATGCATTGCCCGCCTTGATTCCACGCACAGTCACGCTGCCGCTGCCCCCAGTGCGACGCCAGCGTCTGCCTTGCCTTCGACCCCATCCCCCGTACCTGCCCAGGATCCACCTTCGCTGCCCCCGGGGTCCGGTTCCGGTTCTGGGTCTGGTGCGGGCTTGGGCTTGGGCACCGTTCCCCCTGCTTCCCAGCATCCGCCCAAGCCCCAGCCTTCTCCCACTTCCACCGTCCTATCTCCTCCCGATCCAAGAGCGAAAGCGCCCTCGCCAGCGTCCCAGACGGGCACGGCAGCCTTCCTATCGTCGTATTCGACCTCGCAATCCACCACCACCATGTCTCCTTCATTGCCTTGGCTCAGTTCCAGCGGCGAGCCCCTTGGTCCCTGGCCAGCCGCGACCCCGACCAACAGGAAGGAGCCTCGCGTCCTATCCCCGAGACGGAGCTGGGGCTCCATTTATATCCGGCCCTTGGTACGGAAGGTCCTCGGTCGGGTGCGTCGCCAGTGTCAGGAACAGGAACGTCGGCAGGACCTGGACCGAGCCATGGCGAGTTTGATGTGGACCCTCTCTTGTTCCCTCTGGGTTCGATGGGCGAGATGCCCGGGCCGAGGGCCAGGCCTGGGGGGGGACTTCCTTGTCCGCCCAGTCCAGCGGAATCAACGAAGGAGCGGTGCCAGGGCCCACCTGGACCCACCGGTTTGCCGGACACGTGCTCTGATACCTTTTTTTATCTATCTCTCCCGTTGGGGCCGGAGGCCCGATGCAGGCGGGAGAGGGAAGAGGTACCGAAGAGGGAGGGCAAACGCAACGCACTCGCTTAGCGTCCTTTTATTCTTTCGTCCCCTTCTCCCTCGTCTTCGCGAACCACCTCCCACGCACCCCGTGATCCCCCGTTGCACCTTCACCTACGTTTTCTTTGTTTTTCTTTTTTTCTTGTTTTCTTTCTTTCCTGCCCCCCACCCCCCACCCTTTCCCCCGAGGGCCCTCCCTCCCCTAGCCGTCCCCATCCTATTCCACTCTCCACGCCTCGTACCCGTACCCTACCCTACCGCGCTCGCTGTACGTTGTCCATCCTTTTGACCCGGTTTCACCGTCTCTTTTATGCTCCCCTGCACACATCCTTCCCTTGGCCTCTCTCTCGGGCTTCCATCTTGGTCTTGCGTATCCATGTGGGCGAGAAGGGCGCTGCCCTACGCCTGACGTGTCCTCGTAGCATGCCAGCGCCGACGCCTAGCCCCACTTGCCCTGACCGGTGACCCCGTTGCTCTCCCTGCTCCTGGGCCTGCTCACCTGGCACGCACGCCGCCGGGTACGTAGATGGCACGGCCTTGCTTGCCTTGGGTTCGCGTCCGCTTGTCTCGCGTGCGAGGTTGGTGCGGCATCAGGTTAGCTAGTGTGCTAGTGTACTAGGATGCTTGTGAGCTAACGCAGGCTTGCCCTCTTGACCACTGTCTACCTGTCTACCTGTCTACCTGTCTACCTGTCTACCTGTCCATCTGTAACCTGTCCACCTGTCCACTTGACCAGTTGTCCACGTGCCCGCTCGGGGGCCACATTACAGGCGATGATGGATGAACGCAGAACGGCTCGCAACCCTGCTGCAAACCCAAACACCAAGGCCCGAGGCAAGTTGCCCAAGGTTTAGCGCGTGCAAGGGTGTCGCATTCGGTGCTAATGGCTCCCCAACAAGCATGAACGGGAAACCAAGGCCAGGGTAGTATAAGTAGCGTGCCGGCCGCGGGGTGGCCGGGATCGAGCCCAGTGTGCCAGTTGGACGTTGTGTGGCGCGCTGGTCCTGGTGGGAAGCCGAAGGTATAACGAAAGAAAGACGAGCCGGATGGGGGAAGGGGGGAGAAGAATAGAATCGATTCAACCTCCCCCCCCCCAACACACACACACCTTGCCTTAGGGGTATTGCACAAGAAGGACAAATGCACAGTAGTAAGAGTCGAGGAACGAGAAGCAAATATACTTCAGCTGCGAAACACGTCGAACGCGACTGGGACCGGATTCAAGACTCCTGGACTCACTCTCGTGGTCCTAACTATACCTGTATGAGAAGAGGGATGATTGGCGCGGCCGGAATGGGCTGTGGGACATTGCAAGGTGCACGAAAAACAAGCAGGACATGCCCAGGTTGGATAGCACATCTACTTAGGAACCCGGCTAATCATTCAAGGAGACACACACTGCGTCTTAGTATATATATGGAGGTACTGTATTCCGACCCAGCTTGGCCACTTGCTGCGCACCATGAGGTGGGAGAAGGAACTGGGAAGGGGATATAATGGTCAAGATGGACGCTTTCCTCAGTAGTATATAGAGTGTGGACAAATCCGGGGGGGGGCGGTAATGGTAGGGTATTGAAAAATGGACATTCGCTTTTGGGCATACGTACGAGCGCATATGAGCTGCATGATGAGCATGCCCCCGTTTTGGATGGGAACAGACGCGATTACTCACTCTAAACTTAGGATTCTGTGCCCCCGGCGCGTAGTATGGCTAATGGGGTCTCAGCAACTATCTGATCCCCACTTTGGGTGCCCACACCGACGCGCGTACACGTCGTGGCCAATGCGTTTACATACGTTTACATATGACGGCACAGCAACATTGTAGGATGTGTGTGGGAGAACTGTTGAGGAGAAAAAGGACGCAGAAGGCGACAAGAATGGCAAGTTCACCAGGAGCATCTGGACAGCAATTAAGCGCTTTTCAATCCCCCTCGCCATAAGATGACAAAACACGTGTGGGTACTACACCACCAGGCTGTGGCCAAATATTGCTGAGTGCTATAGTAGTAGTATTATAACCGCTTGGAGCCCCACGACGAAGACCCTCTTCATCCCCCATTCAGAGAGCAGATAGTTGATGGTGTATTGTGTTGTACATGAGCTACAGAGGCTAGAGAATATTCCTGCCTTCCACATGAAGGAATATTGGAAGGAATGCACCGAAATGACTCACCCGGGCCTGGGCTACCGGCGCCATTATACAGACCAGTGTGGCGTCACACCTTCCCCACCCGTCCAATTGGACGCTACCGACGGTTTTTTTCCAGCTTTCGAGCTCACTCCACACCAAAACCTAGGTACCGGAGTGGCCAGTGGTGGGAGATCAGGAATAGGTTCGAAGTTGCGGACGCGCCGCGGCTCAAAGGACTTTGTATCCGAGGTTCTTGGTGTGGGTGTCGGAGACCCTGTCCACACCCTTTAATGGACACAGGGACGACAATACCCGCTCGGTTGCTCTCACATATATATAGTGGTAGGTGCAAGCAAAACATGGCGCGTTCCTTCAGCGAAACACCAACGGCTCGTGTTGATGCAGGCGACTGTTGCCACGGACAAGTCACATCGAAGTGCGAAAGGAGCATCTTCCGGGAAACAACCAGGCCCCACCGACAGTTCACGTAGTGCCCCGTACCTTGGGGGACACACCCTTACTCGGCGACACATTCTTCGAGTTGCCCGTGTGGCAGCCCACCACGCGCTGCTTGGCTGAGTGCAAGCCAACCAATAAGGCTCCAAAAGCTTAGACTGCCAGGCCAGAAGTGACCTTGCTGTCCCATCGCTTGTTGTAACTGCTGTCGTCAGTATACAATTCCTGCGGTGGGCCAACGGTACGATGGAGCCTGAGTACTAGACCGTGTTATCCAAGTAGCCCCATACCCCCGTCAAAGCCGTCCAATGTTTTTGGGACCAGGGTCTGCGCAGCATTGGCTGAGGGGCCGCACAGCAAAAACAGTGTCCGGTCTGGTGCAGGACGCGATCCATACAGCCCAGTGTTCCCATTTCACTGACGAAGTCGATGCACCCCCTTTTCCAAACACTTTTGCTCGCCTGCGGCTCGGGGGCCGAGCTGAGTCCGGTAGGGAGAGGGGCTGGCGATGGGGCGGCTAACAATAAGATGTTTGAGAGCGCTGGAAGGATCTAACTAACGAGCCTCATTCCAGGCGATGGTTCTCCTTGACCGTCCACATGGCTACCGCACTCTCATTCAGTTCGTATCCCCCTTCTCCCTCTTGCCTTATTCGCTACCCCGCAAATGAGGATGGGACGACAAGAGGTGTCATAGTTTGGCTGATCTCGCTCCCATTTCCAATTTCTTCGTCTCGAGCGTCTCTCGCTCCTTCCCTGTTCCTTCCACTTCGCACCATGTCTTCTGCTCTTACTTCTTCCCCATGAACGATTGCTACACCCCTTGGCCTAGTCCGATTCTGATCTCCCTCGCCTTAGCCCGACTGTGACAAGAGGCAGCAGCGGGCTGGGCACAGCCAATAAAAGAGGGGGAGTGTGCGTGATATATACTTTACTCACTGTACTTACTGCAAATACTTTACGGCCGGTAAGGCGCCTTGGCCTGTGGCGGGACCCTACGGGACCGCGGGCCCCACCATACCTAGAAACCCGATCTCAGATCTCAGACGTACTCAGAGCATAAATCAGCACTGGCAGGTCAATATTCAATCAAGTGGCATGTCTCGAGTATCCCTAGGTCGGGCCTTAGCTTGGATCGGACCATTTCGGGTCCGCCGCAGCAGCCCGTGACAGTCCCTTTTGAGAGGTGTTGCGACGGTGACTACAGGTGACTATAACTGGGTTCAACGTTAATCAAGACATTCAAGCTTCAAGCTTCAAGCTTCAAGAGGTTCAAGCTTCGAGCTTCACCCAGGTCATGCGGTCATGGAGCACTTCCGGCCCTATTACACCTTAGGCCTTACTGGTTACTAGCCCTCGAAACCCCCGCAGGGCTCCGCGCGTTCCAAAGACTGGTGGCGGGCGCGTAGCGACGTAAGTCGCAGCAGCGACTTCGTATTGCCTTCTCTCCTTCTGTATAGCCCTCATCGACCTCATTCTGATGCTTTCTACTGCCAACGCCTATCTCTCGACAACAATGATTACTACGCTACTTGCCTTATACGCTTCAGGCTTCGGCAGCTTCAGCGCTTCAAGCTTCAGCGCTTCAGCCTCCATTGCGGTCTCCATTAGTAGCCGGGTGAATGAGGATGCGGGACGAGGGACGTCGCTACACCAACCTTCTGCGTGACAGTGTCGAGGCATGTCACATGTCATGTGACAAGTGTGACACTGGTGCATGTGACATGTGACACGAGTTGGCTGGAGGCAGACGAGCGTCACTAACTTCACTCTGCGTCACGAGTGACAGTCACTATAGCTTGGATTCCTTACCTAGCTTTCACCTAGCAGTCGGCAATCGTGCATTAGGTATCCACTAGCACACATCCCTTCCGAGCTTCAAATTCAGAACACGGGACTGATCGATTGCGATGATCGAGATGATGTCGATACTGTCGATGATGGCCTCTCTGCAAGCTGCATCGAGCACAATGCATGTCACATGTCACACAACATCAATGTTAACGAGATGCATCGATCAAAACCAAATTATTCCCTAGATGTTTCCCCCTAGATATACTGGACACTATTAGCAGACATAGTCACTTGAAGCTTGAAGCTTGAGGCGCTTGACGGCAGACACTAGTCACTAGTCATTAATCATTGGCCCCAGGCCTGGCCAATGCAAGTCCTAAATGTCACGGGCTGCGGCGGACACGAGATGGTCCGACCGGGAGCGCCGGTCGCCATAAGGCGAGGCGACGGCTGAAAGCCCAATTACCGTGTTTATCCTACCAAGTAGGCATGTGGGCATGCCTTGTGAAGGGGAGCGTGATGTGACGGCGCGCTCCGCTGGCCTGGCGGCGCCCGCCCTGGGGTTTTTTGGGGTACAATCCCTTAGGCGACGGTAGGTCGACTCACGGTAGTTTCGGGCTTAGGCTGGTTGGTGTGTCCGAGCGGAGCTAGGGACGAGGAGAGGCCTTTGGTGGGCGGCTGCACGTGTGGCAAGGCTGCGTCTGCACCGGCTTGGGCCGTAGTAACGTGTCTGAAGCCTCCGGGACTTAGGGACGGGAGGAGGCAGCGGCGGACAAACACTGCCTTAACTGGGACTGGGAATCGCCGCGACCGAAGGAGGGCTCGCGCGATTGGACTGACGAAGGGCTGGAGGACGAGGTCGGAGGAGATGTCGGGCGCTAACAAGAGGAGCTGCCTGTACTGGATCAATTGGCTGGAAACGGGCAGGAGTCGGACAGGATAGGCGGGAAAGGGACGAAGTGGAGGGTGGAGACGAGAGATGACGAGAATGGAAGGTGGGGGAAAGATCCCCATCAACCAGGGGTACAGGCAGGATCAAAAGGGAAACGGATACAAGAGGGGGTAGAAAGGAAGACATGTCAAAAGCGGGGTTGGTCGCCGCAGGCGCGACCGAGAAAGGAAAAGGAAACGGGGACGGGGCGACAGTCGTCGCCACGGCACTGGAAGCTCGGTGGCCTTATTTAGGCCGGCCGACTTGGACTTGGGCGGGGGGCGACTATTGTCGCGCGGAGCATGGCCCTTCGGCCACGATACTTAATTTAGCCAACCATCATCACACTTGGTTGGCCTGCGGAGCACGCTCTACTGGGCATGTGCGGAGCAGGCGGGCCTTAGCTTGGGTCGGACCATCTCGTGTCCGCCGCAGCCCGTGACATTACGCTCCTCTTCACAAGGCGTGTCCGCACGCCTTCCATGGATGGGCTTCCCTCTCCTCCAGCAACGGGGAGGGGGTGAAGGAGTGTACGCTTACCCGTGCGCACATCTCTCCTTTCCATGGTAAAGCAATTGCGAGGTATGCCCTTTTCTCCTTCGGTCTTGGGGCATACGATCGGCGTCAAACTCCTTCCTGCGCCGACCAAAACTTGGAACGGGGACTGGGTACTTGGATACTTGGCACGCCCCTCCTTCTTTCGAGCGTCGGGGGTGCGAGTCAAAGCCATCTTGAGAGCAGAGAAACCAAGGGTAGAGGCTGTTGGCCCGCCGGCTAATGCTCGCCTCCTTTGAGACTTGGGGGAGAGTACAAGCTCCGCTGGCCCGCCTGCCAACGTTCGCTCGCACGAATACCAGGGCTTGATGTGGACTAGAAGGGGATCGGCGCGCTCCGCTGGCCTGCCTGCCAGCGTTCGTCGTCGTCACATCACGCTCCCCTTCACAAGGCATGCCCACATGCCTACTTAGTAGGATAAACACGGTAATTGGGCTTTCAGCCGTCGCCTCGCCTTATGGCGACGGGCGCTCCCGGTCGGACCATCTCGTGTCCGCCGCAGCCCGTGACATTAAACGACATGTACCCTGCAGACCGACAGCATCGTGGGCTTTAGGTGTGGATCTTTGGTCCTTAGGTCCCTTGGGGTGGTCTACGCTGATCTGACGCCTAGATCATCGCGAGAATCGAGGATCGAGGGTCGGAGTCTACTCGAAGCGCGATGAGCTTGATGGGTTTATAGTATTGCCGAATAGTATGATGGTAGAAACACTTCCTAATCCACGCGATCGCGAACAAGGGGGTGCCTTCGGTATAGAACCCACTGCAGAAGATTAAAACTTGCCAGAACGAGCTCCTATGCAATGTGCACTCTGGGGGGCTAGGCATCTCGGCCAAAAAAACGGGGGGATGGACGAGAATGCAGAATGTGGGTCTACCATGCACCTCTTCCAATGTGCGCGACAAAATATGGCAGTAACTACTAACTGGCCCCTTGCCCCTCCATCATGCAGCACGTCTCGTCCAACGCAGACCATTGATTAATCGATAACCTGCGCGCCTGAGCGCTACTTTAAACTTATGTGGGGATATAAACTGATGAAGAACATGTCCCGTGTGGAGTGACTAGTGAAAGGGGTACAGAGCAGATGCTTTGCATGAGATGACATGAGCAATTGCAGTAGAAGTACATGGGCACTTAGGCATGTGTGCATTGAAAGCACGTGATGAAGGTTGCGAGTGTTGACGTCGGGGGGGAGAGAGGAATGAGAAGGGAAATAAGAAGCAAACGAAAATGAGGAGGGTAGATCACGAGGAGAATAGAGAATGGGGGATGTTGAACGATGAACTTCGACGTTGAGGGGCGCAAGGCAAGGAGGGCATTCTAAAAGTGACGGTGCCAGTTCGCTTGCATGAGGTGGGGAATCGAAGGCCAAGCGCAGGAGCCAGAATAACATTTGGGATCGCACACTCGCGGGTCTGCGACCATGTCGTGGGGTGTACTGGTTGGAGGCGGGGTGCTTTCGCTTGCAGAGTCGAAGGAGATGGAGGAGACGGATGATTGGCGGGAGGAGCTAAACATCGACTCGGAACGGGGTGTGGGGGGCGCAGAAAGTTGGAGGGGGGGCAAGTCCAGCACCATGGGCTCGGCATCGCAGACCTCACTCCGACGAGCGTAGTACTGTCGGACCAAGCCAGCAAAAGCGTGATTCTTGTTGAGCACAGCAAGTGAGTTGCTAGCCCCTTGAGAAAGCAGCTCCTGGAGTGTCTGCACCATCTCTACTGACGGCCCACGGACCGTCGATGCATTGGGCTCCTGGGTGAACCCGCAGATAGTCCGAGCGAGAGCGTGGCAAGCAGCAGCGACTGCAGCAGATGAGGCACCCGCGAAGGCACGGTGATAAAGCGTTAGTTGACCCAGGTATTGTGCCACCCGGTCCACCTCGGAAGGGTCCCTGAGGGCGGCGCACTTGAACGCAAGCCAATCATTGATACTCGGTTGGCCCAAACTCCAGTCGAGGGTGGCGAGGATGTGGTTCATCATCTGAATGAAGGCGGGACGCTCAAACGCGTGACGGCATAGAGCACGGCACTCGCTCACAGTTGGGATGCGTGCCTTGGCGCTGTCGTACTTGCAAGCCAGGATCAGACTGCAGCAAGCGAGAAGTTGGTAGTGCTTCTTGAGCACGACTCGCTTGGACATATACCGGTCGATCATATTGACGGTTTGGTAAAGGACAGATTGAGATGGCAAGTCATACGACTGGTGAACCTCAACCAAAAAGTCAATGAGGTAGGCACGCATGTCCCACCCAATCTCTGGTTGGGCGTCAATCAAGGTGAGGTCAGGGGCCGAGGCAGCCTGGGTGAAGAATAAGGTCAGTCTGGGGGGTGAACCTCAGTCAACGCGTAAGGGGGAGAGCGAGCAACATACCTCATGGTAAGCATGTGGTTAATGGCTTCTTCTTGATATTCATCCTCAAACAGCCAGTCGGGAATAGGCTGAGTCTGGTGGAACGAGGGAGGGAAAGTTTGGCTGGGGAGGCAGGGGAGACAGGGCAGCTGCCAGTCGGGGAATTTGCATCGAGTGCGAACGGGTCATCCCGACGGCAGTGGCCATGGTGAGTGGTGGGGGAGTGAGAGCAGGACACGGAGGTGCGAGTGCTGCTGAAAGCCGGCGGAGTAGGAAAGCAAGCGTGTGTGGGTGGCGTAAACAGAGAGAGGCTGTTGGTGGGTATAAATAAAGGTGGTCGCACAGAGTATGCGAGCTCAGTGAGCGCTGAGCGTACGAAGTGGGGCGTTGGAAGACGGAGACAGAGGGAGAGGAGACCGTTTTGCGGAGGCTGAGGGTGGGGCGGAGTCAGGCGCCTGAGGGGCTGGCCGGCGTGGGTGGATGGAGAGCAGCGGCAGTGGATTCGGGACGGCTGCGGGAGCGAATGGGAACCTGTGCCCACAAGTGGAAACGGTTTGGGCGGGTGGGGAGTGGCGCGCGGTGTGTGTGACGAGTGGATAGCCAGGATGCTGGGCTGGGCGGGGCGGCCGCAAACGAGGCTGCGTGGAACAAGCCATAAGGCCTACGGCCTAAGGCTATGCCTAAGGGCCACCAGACAGTGCCCATGCCGCATCGTGCGCTGCGCCGGAGGGCTGGATGGCAGCCACGCAGGCCGAGTGCTCAGGCCGAGTGCTCGCCTGCGGCCTACGGAGCGGGCAGGCGAGATCCCAGATCCCCGATCTTAGGTCTCAGAACAGGCCCGAAAGCACAAGTAGGGTCCAGCGGCAATGGCTGGTACATGGCACTGCCAGTGGCAACTCCGGCGGATGGCATGTGGCTGCCGCCGTGGCTGGCCCGGGACCTGTGACCTGGGACCTGTGACCTGTGACCGGTGACCTGTGACCGGTGACATGTGACTAGCTTGTATGTGACTAGTGACTGTGCCTGCGGCTGCTGCGGCCAACGGATGGATACGCTCAACGTGCATGGTGCATGGTGTGTGATGTGTGGTGCGTGCGCATGATGCATGGTTAGCATGGTTCTTGAACATTGCACATTGCACATTGAACATTGAATACTTGACTAGTAAATCCACGGCCAAATAGGAACGCCCATCATGCATCATGCATCATGCATCATGCATCACCCATTGCTAACCCGGCCAAATTCGAAAGAGCAGCGTCGGGCTGTGGAACAGTGTGCAGGCAGGCAGCTTGCAGAGCTCGCTAGCACCTCACCGGTCACCGGTCACCAGGGCCCGGCCTGCTGTCTCGCAGCCCAGGGTCCCTGCCCAGCGCGAGGGGGCCCCAGCAGCGATCATTGATCACAGGATCACATCATGCATCACTGTGAGTCACTACTCACTAGCTTGATCGAGATCCCTGAGGAGGCCGGAGGCCGCTGGGCCACATGTTACCCGGATCGAGAAGAGGAGAGACTTGTGGGAGGCGAACAAAAGGCAGGGGAAGATATGGGGATTCAATCGGGGGAAGGCAGCCCGGGGGCGCAATAAGAAGGGGCGGAACAAGGCGGAATGGGGCGGCCTCGCACAAATGATTGATGTGATTAATTGTGTACCTGCTACCACAGCGCAGGCCGAAACGCAGGTCGCAGCATTGTCGCAGCCGCTCACAACCTCGCAGTGCAAAAACCGCAGTTTCTGCCACCAGCCGTCCACCCTCTCTGTAGCGTTGTACTGCCTCTGTGTGCAGATCTCTCCCTTGCAATGGATGGAGGCGTATCTCTCTGTGGCCTATAGTATCACAAAAACGTGCCGCGTTCATAAACACCACAATCCACCCCTATACTTCTGCTTTGAATTTCCACCATCCCCCGCCATCTTCAAACTTCGTTGTACCTGCCGCGATGACCAACTCAACAGGCATCAACTGCGTCTTTGTTGATCCCCGCCCCAACCAGCCGTGCTCCGTTGATAAAACGTTATATGGGTTTATCCCATGTCAGTCAAAATTCCTCCATTTCACGCTCCTTACCCCAAAGCAACCCCCCCTTCTCCTTTCGCATTTGATCTTCGTGCTGACAGACTATGTCACTTCCTCTCAATGGCGCTCCCTGCGTCGATAGTCTTTGTCATACTCTTTTCGGTAGCCTCAGCGGCGCTGGTGCTCAAGGGTTCATTCGTTGGCCACGGGGTCGGTTTATGATCTGCACATCCCTCTGTTCCCTAGGGGAAATCATAGGATGGGCGTTTCGACTGCAAAACCACTACCGCCCATTTCTGTTCCATTCGTTCATTGCCAGAGTGGTCCTCATCATTGCCCCGGTCTTCCTCAGTGCTTCGAATTATATTGGGTTTGACCATATCATGGCGTGTGTCGGGTATGAGTTTGCCCACTGCAGTTCAAGAAAAGGTGTACCTCACCTCCTTCCTTGGTACGTTTGTGAATGCCTTTCCTGTTGCTACGACAGGTCAAGTTCTGAAAACAGACAAAACTCACACGCCTACGTTGTCTTCACAGTTCTTGACATCCTTTCTTGGTGGTGCAGGGAGCGGGTGGAGGTGTAGCTGGAGGGTCGTCCAACGGTGTGAGTCTTGTCACCCCCCCCTTGAACGATGCGTCCTCGTATTACGGTATACATGGACTCCATTGTATTAACGATAATGCCTTCTCTTTCAGTCATCAACAGGAAATGGAGGAAAGATTGGGATGTACATTGCCCTCGGAGGAGTTGGGTTGCAAGTTCTGGTAACATGCCTGTACCTGCTCCTCTTGTGCGACTTTCTGTATCGCCACTACCGTAATTATCAGATTGAGGAGAACCGCCACGTCTCGCCTTCAGCGGTTCTTGAAGAGGACAACAAGACACCTACTCATTACAAGGATTATACCAGTGAAGGAACGCTTGGTCTTTCCAGTGGCAGCGATGCCCCATTGGTCTCTTACGGTCGCTGGACCAAAGGGACACGTCAGTATGCCGGTGCCTCTTTGTTCGCTGCTATTTGCCTGTTGGTACGGTGCATCTATCGAGCAGCAGAGATGAGCGCTTTTGACAACTTCTACCTCTTCAGTCATGAATGGTACCTGTGTGTCTTTGATGGGTACCAATTTGGCTTGCTTTGGCGGTAAGTGGCTCCTTTTCCAACTTCCAGATGACAAGCTTCTGACATGACTGAAACAGGCCATGGCATCTATCACCCAAGCCGTGTGCTTCCTGCTCCTTAGGCCCTGCGTCAATTTTCGCCAGGAGAAGAAAAGTATGGCGCATGAACGAGGCAAAGGGGGGAGAAGGCGTCTGCCACAAGGTGCAGTTTCGCAATCTCTTCCCGCCTACACACACTCATTCTCAACTCTACCACGAAGATGACCGCAGGACACGTTACAACACCTTTTGTTGCCAGTACAGTTTTGCTTATTGACATTGCTTTTTTGGCTAATGATCTCTCGCACCCATTTCCAATTTCTCCGCTTCGAGTGTCTCGCCCATCTTTCTCAGTTTTTTTGCTTCACGTCCCCCTTGCTTTTCTTTTGATGATGGCTATACAAATATAGCTCCCCTACCCTTGCTTTTACCTCTCGGCTGTGTCCCCTAGTCTCCTTAGCCTCTCCGGCAGTGATGCCTGTCGTTCGTCCGAACACACATGTATTCTTCTGTTGCATCCAAGATGAATCATCAACTGCGGACTATACCCTCTTTTTTCCCGCCTGATTTAGCCTGTGTTGAAAATGATCGGCTGATGCCCCCCGAATTCTATCGCTGTTTTTCTCTTTTCGTCGCGCCCCCGGGGGTGTTTATTCATACCCTTCACTCGCCTTTTCCACACCTCGCCTTTTCCACCTCGCCTTTTCCCTTCCTTTTTTCTGTTTTGATCCTCGGACCATGGGGCTTCCTGGCTGGTTGGAACATCTCTAAACGGACATCCCATGATTTGCATGAGATTATATCCTCGTCATCGTGGTGGCTACTGTAGTACGGGTGTGTTCTATTCATAGTAGGTACGCACCCCCTTCGTCGAGAGTGTGGTTTCGAGCGGGGCGGAAATAGGCGCGCGGAATTTTCAGGGGTGACACGGTGACGCGTGACAGCGGACGTGGCGAGACGCCACGGCCAACCCAGTCGACTTCCGCTCTACATGGCAGCAGCGTCGTGGCAGGAACAGATTAACCGCCGCCATCATGTCTGGGCAAAGCGGGCTGAATGCGCCCGGGCGCGTCCCTGACGCCCTCGCTGGCATCGACGGACGGGTACAACTCATCCTTGCCCAGGCGGTCAGCACCGCCAGCAAGGCTCCGCCCGACTGGGGCTCTGTTGCCGAGCTCGTTCGCCCCCACCTCCCCTCCCTCACCCTCACCCCTCGCCAGTGCGAGCTGGCCTGGCGTGCACTCATGCGCCAGCGCGGCATTGTCAAGACCCCATCTGCATCACTTATGGCCACCGACCCGGCTTCACGTCACGTCACGTTCAAGGCCCCGTTTGAAGTCCGCACTGACGCCCCCGCTCAACGCGCCTTGGCTGAGCTCCTGGCCGTCGAACGCATGGAGTGGCTGAAGAAGGAGCTTGTTCGGCGAGAAGTCCGGGCCAAGTGCGTATCTCCTTTCGATTGTCGACGCGTCTGCATTTGCTAGTGCTAACAGTTCTTACTCCCCCAGAGAAATCGATGTGGAACTGGCCAAGATTGCAGCCGAGGAGCGGCCGCCGCCCGATGCTACCCCTGGGGCGGCCGCTACCGTTGTTGCTCCTCCCGCTGCACCCACGTCTGCGCCGACGGCGAGTTCTG
The DNA here is from genome assembly GCA_003971905.1 of Moniliella sp. 'wahieum'. NCBI lineage: Eukaryota > Fungi > Basidiomycota > Moniliellomycetes > Moniliellales > Moniliellaceae > Moniliella > Moniliella sp. 'wahieum'. The sequence continues at coordinate 197,432 of RSEE01000040.1, read as the reverse complement.
CCCCTACTCCTGTCGCGCCGTCTTCTTCTCGTCCAGCCGCTCCACCTCCGGTACCACAGGTGCCTGACTGCCATCCAGCCTTCTCCAGCTGCGGCACCCATAAGGTCAGGCGCCCCTCCCCAGTTGGTCTCCCCCACCACCGCAACGAACGGAACATTGCCAGACTCCATCCCGGCTCCTTCGGCCTCCCAATCCGGACCCCGCATAGTTGTCACACCCTCTCAGCCAGCTACCGCCCAATTGACTGGCACGAGTGCCCCCTTCTCCCACCACCCCGGTCATCCCAACCCCCACCCCGACAACCGAACCTGCTTCTATCCCGATGTCCCCCCATCTGGAGCGGCTTCCGCTTCCCCTCAAGTTGCTCTCGAAAACGCTGCATCTGACCAGCCAGCTACAGCGTCTGGTGCGCTCCCTGTTCCACCTGCTTCTGATTCATCCCTAGCCTCGCCCCACCCCCGTCGCCACAGGTTGCCGTTTCCTCCTCAGGAAGATGGAAGGGTGCAGGCACTGTCTCTGCTGCTCCATCGAATGCCCCAACGGCCCGGCGGATACGACCATGACCCCTCCAAAGGAAACTAAGGCGCCAGACGAACCGGAAGCTACGTCATCCTTGCCGTGGCGCCGACCCCTCCCCAAGTTAATCCAGCTATTCCAGAAGCCGTGGTAGAGGGGGCCAACCCAGCTGCTGTTGAAGAGGAGGGTACGAGCGGTACCCAATCTGATCTTCAAGCCAACATCCATCCCGTCCAAGGCGGGGCGGTAGGAAGCAAGGCGGCCAAGGGATCGACTGACTACGACTCGGACGCGACTACTTCTCCTCCTTCGAAGGAGCAAAGGCCCGACGATGGCGAGCTTGAGGTTGCCTCTTCCCAACCCCATGCGGATGTGCCGGAAGATATGTCCACTTCTCTCAAGGAGGAGGATTCCACTGCCAAAGATCTGAGAGTAAGGCGGTTGAGGACAAGACTGAGCCTCAAGAGGCTTCACCGGAGAAGATCACGAAAGAGGAGGTCACGGAAGAGGATGAGACGGCAGGTGAAGCTGTGAAGGAGACTGCCACTGAGGATTTCCTGAAAAGGAACTGGCTCCGCCTGGGGCCGCGACCCTGAAGTTACCGAGCAACAACCTGCGATGCAGCAGGAAGACGAGGAGGAAGAGTTGGAAGCTATGGGGTTGAGGCCGAGACAAAAGGGTTGAACCTGGCCATGAAATCCCCGCAGCGGAGGAGACATCGCATGAACCGTCTCCAGAACCCACTGTGCGCACGACCCGTGCTAAAGCTCATGCCGTTGCCGAGGCCAAAGCGGCGGAGGCCGAACGCAAGTCCCGTTCGGATGCTGATGCTCATACTGAGGAGAAGAGCAAGGATGCTGAAATTCAGGCACTTAACGACGGCGAGGTTAAAGGCGCGAAACCTTACCGCAAGAAGCGGGGACGGGGCAGATGAGGATGAGATGAGGAGGAGCACGCGGATCGGCCAGAGAAGCGAACTCGACGGAGACGAGGAACGACTACCCCGCGCCGAGACGGACACGGAACAGGATCCAGAAGGGGAAGAGGATGAAGGTGATGGGATCGTGGGGATTCTCACGAGCCCGAGGGTGATGAGGGGCGTCGTCCATCCCGTCGAACGGCTAAGAACAAGACGGGCCGGGCGACATCTGCGCGACGAACGATGCGCCGGTCTAGTGTGGCTTCCTTAGCTGGGACACACACCGATGAGGAGGAAAAACAGAAGAAGAAGCGGCAAGGTTTGCTGATGATGGTGCTCGATAACGTGGCAAGCCACAACCATGCCAACCTGTTCAACTCCCCCATACGCGCTCAAGATGCCCGGACTACCACCAAATTGTTCACCACCCTATTGACCTCAAAATGATTCGCCTGAAGATTCGGGATGGCACCATCTCCACTCTTGTCCAACTCAAACGGGACTTGAGCCTCATGTTTGCCACTCGCTCATGTACTCGCGCCCGGGCACCCAGATATACCGAATGGCTTCGGAAATGCGTGCCGCTGCCGAAGAGGTCCTACTCGGTTTGAGATGACCCAAGCAGACCAGTGGTAATGTAATGCCGCAGTACCGGCGCTGTTGATACACTATCTAACCTCAGGTGTGAGCCTCAGACCTCACCTGCCTTGACGTTGTACTTCGATACTTTGAACCGTCGTACCGATTCGCTCTGTCAAGATCTTGTAGTGGAGCGTTTAAGCTGGCTTGTTCCTCGACTTGAAGTTGAACTCTCGTTTTTTCACGTGGGTCCAGGAGAGCGGAAAATAGATGAGCGATTCACTCTCCACCAGATGGACGATTGAGTGGGCAATCGCTGAAATGGTGTTTTTGGTAATCGTCGGTCAGCAGACCGCATTGAGGGGGACCTCGTTGGGGTCATCGACATTCGTGATGCCCTTGATCTTGCCCGAGTGGACAGCGGCGTGGAGATCCATGCGGTCCGTCTTTTCCGCATTAGTACTCCAGAGGGGTGGCAACAATGAACGCAGGCGAACTTGTATGAATGCAGGGAAACTCAACTCGGAGCCTGCGCAAGGATAAAAGTCTGACGCAAATGCAGAGAGAATGAAAGTGAACATGACAGAACGAGACCATATAAAACGCTAGGCCAACGCCCGGCCAGACCATGAATGGGGCGTGCCTGTCGGCGCCGCACACGCCATTGATCTCGTTAGTTGTATCTCCACACCAGGTTCAGATCTAGACCTGCTCTCATGCTCTCATGCCTCGGCTCTCGTTCATCGACATGGAGCCCCCGTCGGTCCCCCGCCGGGATCCACCTGGCACGTTCACACACAGTATCGCCGAAACATACTAGTAGCTGGTACAAAATGTCCTGGCTATAGTTCAACCCCCAATGTCGCTGACCCTTATTGCGGCCAGACTTTGCGTCAAGCGATCATGCCACCCAGCGAGACCGGCAGGCCCTCTGTCGGTCCCCCCAGTTGCAGCGCCAGTCCAAGCTACTGCCGCCCCACTAGGCATAGTGGCAAACACATCAAATTGGTCAAAGGAGAAGAATTTTTTTGTTTTTTCTTTGCAAGGCATTTGAGTTTCAAAGGAGGACCAAGATCGCGGTCAGATCCGATAGAGAAGAAAAAAGGTTAACATCAGGAAGAAGAGAATGAAGAGACAGAATTCACATCAGACAGAAGAAAAGGAGAGAGCAAAGCGAGCCTGGAAGACAGCCAAAGCCGCGCGAGTACTAGCCAACTCTGTCGCCAACCGCGCATTCTCCTCTTTGAGCTGCGAAAGCTCATTCGCCCGACGGCGGCGCGACTGACGGGCAGCAATCGTGTTTTTGTGCCTCCGTTCCAAGAGCGCAGACACAGCAGGATCCGATGAGGTGGCAGGGGCATTGCACAGTGGCGTTTGCTCCCCTTCCTTATGCGGATGACCATAGTCTCGACGAGACGTTTGGCTTGCACCATAATAGGTGCGTTTTTGGACAGGTGCATCCACCGGTAAAAGTTCAGATGCTTTCCGTGGGCGACGCTTGCCCTTCTTGGGAGGTGCTGTGGAAGATTCCAGATTGGGAGAGGCATCATCACTCTCCCGGGAGTTAGGAACGCTGTAGGGGTGGAGGTGGGGGAAGTGATGTCGAGAAAGATGGAGACAGGAACGAAGGCAACGTAGGCAAGGGTGGGGAACACGGCACGGAGCGAGAAGAAAAGTCGAAATCAGAGGGAACAAGAGAAGAAAATTGGGCACCTTCGACAGAACGAGGAGGGTGTGTGGGCATATCAGTTAATGTGATTGCCGCCGGGGCTTCCACCGACTTGAGGCTCGAATCAAATGGGAAGGCGAAGCTGCCCAGGAAGACATCCTCAGGATCAGCTGTTGTTACGTAGCCATCTTCGCTTTCGCGACGAGGGGATGATGTTCCATCTTGAGAAGCAGGAGCGGTAACAGATGCAAGATCAAGGATGGAAGGATCGCAACTAGGGGAAAGGTCGGGATCAAGCGTGGGCATCGTCGCACTCCACATGTGATGTAGGTCTTGAACTGTGTCCGAAACGCTTGCCATGGAAGTGAGGGAAGCAGAATGTAACATCGTCGGCGATACGAGTCAGGCAATGGCGACTCGACCTTAATGTGTTGTGAAAGCTTGGCTATAGGTAGCGGCAGGGGTGCAGACGGAGTGGGAAGCGGGGTGTGGGATGCCTGCCGCGATGGCGGTGCTTCAGCGATTGGGGGGTGGGTCAAGGAGGTACGGGAAAGCAAGATCGCTCTTGAGGCCCGAGAACGAGGCGCTCGGTTGGGGTAAGGTGTCCCAATTGAGGTGGGGTGCTTGGTTCGGAAGAGGCGGGGGCGGTGCACGCCCCAAGAGTTTTCCCCATAGCGGGGAATGTACTGGGAGGAGAGATAGCCATTGCTTGTAGGACTGGTCGATGGGGATGGGCACGGTGGGGTGGGGGAGGGCACAACTGGCGTGGGCGCGAGGTGCGCGGGTGTGTGGGGGGGGAGGTGCGGGCTGGGCTGGTGAGGAGACAAGGTGGGCGAGGGAGACCGACGCGACACGGGGGACCACTGCAACCACGGGGGTGAGGCACTGGCGGGGAGCAGAGACGAGATTGGGGCTGCGTGCGTACGGGAGGGTGGATGGGGGAGGCGACGAAGGAGGGGCTCGTCGTCGCCAGGAGGTGCAGGAGGAGGAAGGAGGGAGGAAGAAGGAGGAAGCGGTGGGTGTGGGAGAAAATAAAGCAGATCCCAGGGCCGGCCGCAGCCTCGTCGGACTTGCGTGGGCGCCACGCAATCGTCAGTGCAACTGCGACTCCCCATGTGCTTCTGGGCATGCCTGGCAGCAGCCTGCACGGGGACAGTGTGCGAACCCTACGTGGCCGCAGGCTATGACTCGAGTGAATCTTAGAACGTGCGATCCGTTTCGGATCTAATCTAAGATCGATCTGATCGACCATCCTGAATCCCAGAAGCCGCGGACAACCGGCGGGGCGTGCAATACGTAGGGCCAGCGCGCATATATGAATCAAGCTTCAAGAGAGCTAGGGTTCGTCCGCTCCGCCCGCTGTTCTTCCCCCCCTCCGTTACAGAATCTAGATCTCACATCGAGCGGCTGAAGAGACTGCGTGAGAGATCCACACCAGTGCACGCACAGGCCGGGCCCGTTCAATGTTTCAACGTGTACCCCCCTTGGCCCGATCGGTGCAAGTGACGTAAGCGTCCCGCCCCTCCCATCATTCTATCAACCCGCCAAAAAAAATCGAGTGCGGCCATTCTCATCCGCGCCCGAAACCAACCCATACCAGCCCAACCACCACCCACCCCCCTCCTCCGCCATGCCTTCGCCGGGCCTTGCCGTCGTCCCGGATCCCGAAACGGAATTGCCGGCCTTCCTGGCGATGCTGCAGACGCATCTGGGCGCCTCTACGCGTGCTGCTGCTTCGCTGCCCTCGGCCTCCGACCTCGCCTTCCACACCACTCTCGACCGCTCTCTCGCTCGCCGGAGCGACGAGGAGGCTCAGCGCATTATTCAGACCACTGACCGCATATTCGAGTGGATTGCCCATGGCGCAACCTCATCTGCTGCGGAAGAGCGTGCTGGCGGGTTGCGTCCCCAGCCCTTGACCGACTCACGTCAGCTTACCGCCGACGAGTTTGCGGCGACCATGGGTGATGTTGTAGATCATCTGCTGGAGCGCACTGATGCGCTGCTCGACGACTACTTGGGCGCGCTGCAATCCAGTCTCAAGTATCTGCGAGCAGCTCCAAGGCCACCTCCATGCGTGACAAGAATCTGCCTCTACCGCCCCAGATTCTGCGTGCGCACATCGACCCTCGACCACAGGACAGCTTTGTCGAGACTAAACCTGACAATCGTCCCGGCGTACCATGGAGCCGCCAGTTCCGGTTTGGAAAGCCCCATGCATTGAAGCCACCCAAGGGCTGGGAGGTTCCTCTCCCTCTCGACTCAGAGGGCAGGCAGATCCCACAAGGTCGCCGGATGGGCAAGTACATTGAGGAAGATGACGCGCGCAAGAACCCTTACTACTTTGAGATCATCTCCTTTGATCCCCCGCAGCATGCGTTTGTCCTTCCTAAAGCTGCTGATGAGAAGGATGAAGGGATCGATTCTGAGCAAAAAGAAGATGAGGGAGCACCTGTTCTGCTGGAGCCCGTCCCTTTGGACCTAGACAATCCCGCTGGCGAGACGGGGGTCCCCTTTACCTGGATCTCAGACAAGGCTGGTCTCGATGCGCTCCTGGAGCACTTGCTTGAACCGAGAGTGAAGGATATTGCGATTGATTTGGAGCACCACAGCCTTCGTACATTCCAAGGCCTTACGTCTCTCATGCAGCTCAGCACACCCGCTGGGGCGACTACATCATCGATACGCTTCAGGATGAAGTCCGTGTCCACGCCGAAATGCTGAACCAAGTCTTTTGCGACCCAAACAAGGTTAAGGTTCTGCACGGAGCTGATGCGGATGTTCTGTGGCTCCAACGTGATTTGGGCTGTACATCGTAGGTCTCTTCGATACGTTCCACGCTGCACGACTACTCCAGTTCCCGCAACGTGGACTTGCTTTCCTCCTTTCCCGCTACACGGGATTTGAAGCGGACAAGCGTTTCCAGCTTGCCGACTGGCGCATCCGGCCTCTTCCAGATGAGATGCTCTTCTACGCCCGCAGCGACACGCACAGTCTCTTGTATGTATATGACCGTCTCCGCGCCGAGCTTGCTTCAGCCAAGGGATTTGATGCCATTCGCAATGTCTTCAAACGATCAAAGTCGGTTTCCTTCAAAGTATATGCCAAGTCGGAATGGGAGGCCGACGGGTCCGGTTCGGATGGATGGGCAGGCTTGTACCGTCGTCACCTCAACCAAGCAACTAAGTCAATCACGCTCGACTCTACTGATGAGCCTGTGGAGCAGCAAGCCCAGCGTGTTTGGCCTCTTCTCAAGACGATGTTTATTCTGCGAGAGTTACACCACTGGCGCGACAATACGGCCCGTGAAGAAGACGAGAGTAACCAGTACGTCGTTGTTTTCCTACCTTTGCAGTTTATTGACCCAGATTCTGATTAGTTCCACTATGACCTCATGGAACTTGGTCCAATTAGCGCAGCAAGCGCCTATCTCCCGACAGGGAGTTATGGGGGCATTGTCGGGGAAAATGAGCCCCTTGCTCCGGCGGCATCAGGACGAGATGGCGTCTGTCATTAAAACATCAGAGGCAAAGTGGGCCTCTACTGTTGAGGCAACCATGAGCGGGGCCAAATCTGATTCCACCGCGAATTTGGTAGAACAAATGGGGGCCGTTTGCAATGCCTTGGACCTGCCCGATGTTCTGCTAAAAGAAATGCTGACGGCCGCACGGGTTCAGGAAGGCTCTCCTGCCCACCCTCTCGCTCAACTTTTGGCTGAACATGCCGAATCGGACCAAATCCTTGCCATCGCCCCCCTTGCTGCGGAGGCAGAGCGCCAGCTGAAGCGTTTGGTCACTGACGGCCCGCGGGTCAATCCGGCTCTCTTTACTTCGCTTGCGGGTCCTCAAACGTCGTACAGCGCTCTTTTTGCCCGCCACGCCCGTCCCCCCTCGGTTGTGCAAGAGAAGCCGACCGCACCTCCCAAGTCACTCTTTGATCTTCCTCAAAACGCATTTGGATTCCCCCTCGAAGTGGAACAAGATGACGATCTACGGGACCCCAGCCTGAAGTGTTCCACGATATCTTCGCCGATTTCGCCCAGCAAGTCGCCCCCTTGCTCTTCACCCCCTCCACAAATATCAATGCCAAGGAAATTCCTCACCTCGAACCGGAGAGCATCCCGTTTGTCCCTGCTGACCAGCGTGGGTCGGCGAGTGGGGGTCTAGAAGCCAATTCTGCTCCGGCTCCAACTGCAGCCACTCCGGCCCCTCCCGTGGCTGCAGTAAAAAGAACCAGAGGTGGAGATGTTGGATGATGAAATCAAGCTCCACCAAGCCCTGGAGCGCGACGCTGTGCATGTGCGCAAGGGTGAGAAGCGCAGACAGCAACAACAGGTCAAGGGGACAAGTCGCGGCGAGGTGGCAACCCACGACTTCAGTAAGGAAACGTCCTTGCTGGATCAGCAGCGCCCGAAACAGAAGAAGCCACCTGGGGACAAGGGTAAAAAGAAAAAGGGTAATACGGATGGCAAGAAAGCCAAGTCCTCGTCTTCCTCTGCCTCTTCCAAGACACCGGCGCCAGCCCGGGCGGTGCGCAAACCGAAGGAGTTTGGATCCAAGAGCTTCACATTTACCAAATGAGCAAATGGATCCCTTTCGACTCAAAAGAGTAGCTTTTGCTTTGGACTCTCGGCAGTATTAGGGGTTGCATATACTAGTTTAATCATCCTATAGCTCCCATTGCGGCAGGCCTAGCGTCATATAAGAGTTTTGTTATTAGGCCCCCTTCCTTCCTGTTCCCTTCTCAACTTTCACACTTCCTGAGAGCCTCACGCCGAGCCAGCAATCATTTGATATCATTGGTTATCGGTGTGGCGATTCTTCTTTTCATCTCTTCGCCGGCACTAGCCCTGATACACCTCTAGCTCCATATAGTATTAATCACACTGAACGAAGTAGGCTAGTAGGTCATTCAGTCGAAAGGACCTACTATATGCCTGCTGTCTGTAAAAGCCCTCATCTCTGCGTGGTTAGAATCATTTTCACCATCCGTTACGCGTTATCCCACTATAGTTTCCCAACGGTCGAAGCAGCTATCCTTACCCCAGCGTTCCAAAGGCATCGCGGTGCTCTCGTATACCACCCTCCCGTACGCAGGCATCGCCCCGGCGTTCCCGAATCCCGCAACCCACAGTAGTAGAACGCAACGCAGTGGAGATATCACGACGGTGGAACGGTCAACCAGTGGCTACACGATGGCTCAGCTTCACCGTGGACCCGTGGACGAGGGAACGGTGGAAGCAACTGACCTGCCCCATGGCACAAAAAAGAGTTTTGTGTTCCTACTAATATATCCAGGCACGTTTAGGTATTATAGGCGCAGCCTTTCTTAGTTGTTCCAGCCTTGAGCTGTGTCAACTATATAACTGCAATATTTACCCGATGCACAACGACAACATACTACGCGATGGCAAAAACTGGAAGGCATTGCGTATATCCTAATGCAGCTCGTAATTGCCCCAACTTTTATAATTGCAGTATTCTGAAGGCGTCATCGCGTCATTATCGGTTATCCCTGCTTGTGTTTTTCCGCGTCATCTCTGTAATTTCCCCCCCCGAACGTAGCTCTCGCCTGCGATGGAGTCCGCTCCCAACGATGCCCAAAGAAACACTCTTAGTATTGCATTCATAACATTCACAGAGCTTTAAGGTTGTGGGGCAGAGGAGAAACGCTACACCTAACCGGCTTATTGCAGTGCTCACCCACAACAGCGTGTGCTGACTCAAACCAAAAAGGCCAAAGGGCTGTCTCTCCAACACGACAGGTCAGGACTCTCTGTCTCTCTCATGCCATTCGCTAGCTTCCAAGCCGAATGTAGCGCGCGTGGATATGCATGTGAGCGCCACGAACGCGTGCTGGTAGACATAGTAGTATGAGCGAAATCTTCATTGACATTGCCGCTAATGAACTCGATCTCCACTGTCTTGAAGATTATTCTTCCAGGCACAGCCTTGAATTCAAGCGTCTTGCTTCCAGCCCTGCGGCATTATGTGTCCACATATGCTTTCGCCATCGAGGAGGTTCGCAGACAGTTATCCTTGTGAAGTGTTTATGTGCTTCATCATACCAGTAGTTTCCTACTATGTATATAGGGATGATTCAAGATTATGCAGATGATGCGGCGTGTTCCTGAATGATGATGCAGTCTCTTCAAACCCATAATATAGTCAAGACGTTTTGTGGATGTTCGAATTATGATGTGTGTGTGTACCTTGCGGTATAATCCCTTAGAGAAATGATGCACATGAGCTCGCGAACGCTCGGGGACCACGCGGGACGGAAACGGCCCATCATCTGCATCATCATTTTGCGCAGTATGTATGTGTATTGACTTCTTTGCTGAGCGTCAGGTATGGATAGTGCCTCTCCAGAAGTGCATCGGGAAGAGAAAAACTGCAGCTATAATAAGTTGGAGTGGGTTTTGACAATAAATGGTAGTTCTGTCTCCTCTCTTTCCTTGGTTTGTGCCGTCTTCTTGGTTACCTCAGGCCCCCTAAAACCGCTTGTTTGTTCCCCCTTGGCGACATAACCGCCAATGCCGACTACTGTTGACGGTACGTTTTTCGAACACCTTTCTGTGCAACCAAAACTGATTGTTGTGGGACGACCGACAGAGTTGACGTACGACCCACCCCCTTTGGCTCAATCAACCACGAAGGAGGTGGCCGCTAGTAGTCACGATCCTCTGCTTCCAGTGACATCGAGAAGAAGGCTTTGACGGTAATGAAAACCACAACGAGGGGAGTACCGTTGATTTGCAAGATGGCGCAACGTCATCAGTACCTACTATCGAGGAGATCCACACGCTGCGCGCGCTTGCCCGCGCCGGTCCCCTGGCGGGCATACGCCGTGGCAGTGTGCGAGCTGGGTGAGCGCTTCAGCTACTATGGGGCTACCAATGCGTTCACCAACTATATCAACAACCCAGGCCCCTTACAGTGGGGTGGTCGTACAGGTGCAAATCGGACGAGCGGGGGAGTTACAGGTGCGTTGGGCAAGAACAACGCGCAGCGTTTGGAATCACCACATTCAACTCGTTCTGGGTCTATTGCACCCCACTATTGGGCGCCTATCTCGCCGATTCATTCTGGGGGCGATACAACACAATCATATTGCACTGTGCATTACAACAGTGGGGTACGTTTTCTCTCATGAGAGAACCACACAAGTTTTCCATCTAACTCTTCAGATTGCAAAACAGCCATATCATTTGATCATCAGTGGGATCCCCTCGGTTATGGACAATATCCAAGGTGCTTTTGGCTGCCTCATCATCGCCATCATCATCATGGGACTCGGTACAGGTTTCTTCAAAGCCAACATTAGTCCACTTATTGCTGAGCAAGTCACAGAGACCAAAATGCGTACGGCGATTTTGCCCAAGACAGGAGAGAAGGTCATCATCGATCCAAGTTTGACCTTGACCCGTCTATTCATGCTATTGTGCGTTTTGCCTTCCTCCGTACCCGTACATCCATGGGATTCCGAACTGACATGTATAATGCATATGTTGATATCTTTACACAGCTATTTTCATCAACATTGGTGCCCTAGCGGGACAAATTGGCATGAGTTTTGCGGAGAGTACGTGTACCAGTTCCATTTTCATCGGGGAGGTGCTCTCTATATGAACTGCGTGTCTTTCGTTTGTATATGCAACTGTTGACCTGAATTCTCTGCAGAATATGTTGGTTTCTGGCTGGAATTTACACTTCCCACCATCATTTTCTGGGCGCTTTCCCTGTGCTGATTCTGATGAAGAATAAGTATGTCCGTAACCCTCCATCGGGTTCGCTGCTTCCGTCAGTTCTACGCATCTTTTGGTACTGCACGAAGCCGTGCATCTCCTGGAACCCAGTCCGGACTTATAAACATGAAGGCGGATACCTTTTGGGAGCGCGCTCTGCCAAGCAAGATTGCACCTGAATTGCGTCCAGCCTGGATGTCTTTTGATGACCATGGGTTTGGGAAACTCGCCGGGGATTCAAAGCGTGCCAAGTGTTTGTCTACTGCCCCTGTACCAACTGGCCTATGGACAAATGTCGTCCAAATCTCACTTCAAAGCGGCCACCCAGGCAACTCCATGTACACACCCCAACCAAATTGTGGGCAATTTGGATCCGTTCGCCATTCTGCTTCTAGCACCTACACTCGACTATCTGGTCTACCCTTTCCTCCGTCGCGGGGTGGCGCATTTCAGCCTCCAGCATCGCGGTTGGATTCGAGGTGGCGGCATGTGCAATGGTGTATCAGCCGTGACCCAGCACTTCTCTACAAAAGTCGCCTTGCGGGCGGTATGCCGGAACTTGCGACGAGAGGGCGCGATCACGTCTGGGAGCAGGCGGTAGTTACTTGTTGATCGCCACGAGTGAGTTGCTGGTTAACGTTCCGCGATGGAGTACGCATACAGCAAGGCGCCCCGGCCTGCGTAGCTTTGTCATGGCTGGCAATTGTTCACGTCGGCTATCAGCTCGGCACTGAATGAGGCGTTCAGCCCGATCGCCCAAGACCCCAAGTTGGTAAAAACTATGCCATTGTCAGTGGCTTGGCAGGGGGCGGTGGAATCGGTTCTGGATCTTTTTCCGTCATCTGGCCAAGCAAGAGGCACCTCAACAACCTTGACCGCGATGCTGAACGCCTTGAAGCAGAGCGTCATGCTCTGAATAAGGAGGACAAACAGTAACGGGATGCTCTTCTTCAGCCTTCGGGGTGGCTGTTATCGTGACCATACATGAGCATTGTCTTCCGGAAAAACCGAGACCGGGAGATGCATGTGTTTTAATGTTCATGATGACTTTCGTCTATTCCAGCACGTTCACATCCTTTGCAGTCTAGGTTACTGGTTACTTAGCTTGGAGAAGCAAGACGATAGGCAGGCGTGCCAGTTGAGAGAGGAAGGCCTATGCATACTATCTACCCGTAACCAATGGAGCCAGAACGTCCGGAAGCTCCAGGACTGTGGTACGTAGAACACATCACCCTTGAGGATTCGGACACAAACGAGGCTATGGGTTTGCGTATATACCGGAAGGCGGGCAACATGTGTTGACACCGTGGCGAGGAAGTGGATCACTTAGTCACCCCATGGCAAGTTACGTCGTCGGGCCGACGGCGGCAAGTGGGCTCATGGTGTAGTGGTATCATGCCTCTTTCGGGAGTTGCCCGAGCTGGTTAAGAGTTCGATTAGAGGTGGTCGTGGTTCAATTCCGCTGAGCCCCACTTTTTGCGTGGGTTTCCATGGTGCTGCTTATCTAACCGCGGCCCAGGGGTCAACGTGGCAGGCGGAATTGGGAATGAAGGATCGACATCTGAAATGTGAGGACTGGATCTGGCTGGCGCTGGGCCGCAGCCGGAAGCGTCAGGCCGTGACGCGTGGCGTGTGACGCGTGACGGGTCAGGTGACCTGTGACCAGTGACCAGTGACTGCGAGCTAGTGAGGCCTAGTGAGGCCCCAGGGCCTGAGGCCTGAGGCCTTCAGCACTGAGTGTACTGATTCCGCCGTTGGAGCCGTGGCACCGGGGCGGGGTGGCGTAGCCCTTTGCGCTACCACCACCATCTCTGTGCCCGTATCTGCTACCTCCGTTGGCCCTGCACTGCAATGGGTGCGTGGCCTTCTTCCATGCGGCTGCGCCGTGTGCTGCGACTGACATTTCTTGACCAGGTATTCCCAAGTTCTTCCGACATGTGTCGGAACGCTATCCGATGATCTCTCAGCTGATCGAGGGCGAGAAGATCCCCGAGTTCGACAACCTCTACCTCGACATGAACGGTATCATTCACAACTGCTCTCATCCCAATGACGATGATGCCTCCTTCCGCCAGACCGATGCCCAGCTCTACATGGCCATTTTTTGCTTACATTGAGCATCTTTGTCATCATCAAGCCCAAGAAACTCATGTTTATGGCCATTGATGGCGTCGCCCCACGTGCTAAGATGAACCAGCAACGCTCTCGTCGTTTCCGCACCGCTCAGGAGGCAAAAGAGGTTAGGACAAGGCTCTCAAGCGCGGTGAGGTTCTCCCTGAGGAGGACGCGTTTGATTCGAATGCCATTACTCCTGGTACTCCCTTCATGGCCCGTCTATCTGAGCAGCTGCGCTACTTTGTCTCCAAGAAGATCTCGGAGGATGCCGAGTGGCGCGGCGTGCAAGTTATTCTTTCCGGCCATGAGGTACCCGGTGAGGGGGAACACAAGATCATGGAGTACATTCGTCTCCACAAGGCCCAGGAAGGTTACAACCCTAATATTCGCCATTGTTTGTATGGGTTGGATGCCGATCTTATCATGCTTGGACTCGTCAGTCACGACCCTCATTTTGCCCTCCTCCGTGAGGAGGTCCAATTTGGCCCGAGGCGGAAGGGCAAAGGAACGTGAGTTTCACTCTCTTAAACTTGATCTTGAGACGAAAAGTACTGACTCCCTTGCTTCCAGGCTCCAGAGCCAGAACTTTTTCTTGCTCCATTTATCCTTATTCCGGGAATATCTTGACCTCGAGTTCTCCGACCTCAAGTCAACTCTGCCTTTCCCTTACTCACTAGAGTCGATCATCGATGACTTCATCCTGATTTGTATTTTCGTTGGGAACGACTTTTGCCGCATCTTCCATTTACACATCAACGAGGGTGCCCTCGAGCTTCTGTTTGGCATCTACAAGAATATCCTCCCCACTGCGGGTGGGTACTTGAATGAGGGCGGCGTTCTTCGTGTCGATCGCCTTCAGCTTCTTCTCGGGGGATTGAAGAGTTTGAGCGCAACAAGCTTGAGGAGGCCGTGTCGGATGCTGGTCCTAACTTGACCCGTTCGGTAGCCAAGTCTAAGGCTAAGGCGGTCAAGAAGTCCCGCGCTCGTGGTGACCTGGTTCTCACTCCTTCTCAGAAGGACGTGTTTGACCAGGTCAAGACGTTTGTTGAGGCGCAGCAGTCCAACCAAGGTACTACTCCATCCGAAGTAACGATTCCTTCGGACCAAATGGCTGCAGCAGAGGACCGGGCATTCCTCCAAAAATTGACCGAGAGTTTGCATCTCAAGCTCTCCTTGGATGACTATGATCCTGAGACGGACGGGACGAGGACCACGATTGGGATGTTGCCTGTTTGGGCTGACGGCGACTCGAGTTCAGACGAGACGGACCCCATTGCCTTGGCCGAGTCACAGGCAGCGATTAATCGTGTTCTTCAGAAGTACTCTCAAGCCACAATTGAGACGACTGCCGAAGCGGCTCAGGAGGATCTTGACAAGCAACGACAGGACAAATTGGACGCAAATATCACTACCATCAAGACGAAATACTACAAAGAGAAGATGGGTATTGATCTCAAGGACCAAAAGGCGATCGACATGTTGGCGTATCGCTACATCGAGGGTCTGCAATGGGTGTTGTTCTATTATTACCGCGGTGTTGTTTCATGGGGTTGGTTTTACGATTACCACTATGCGCCGCGTATTAGCGACATCGCAGATGTCAGCGACATGAAGTTCAACTTCGAGCTGGGCACGCCATTCAAGCCGTTTGCACAGCTAATGGGTGTGCTACCTCCCCTTTCCAAGGCGTTGGTCCCCGTTCCGTTTCAGCAGCTTATGACGGACCCCTCCTCGCCGCTAATCGATTTCTATCCTATGAACTTTGAGTCGGACCTCAACGGAAAGAAAGCGAGCTGGGAGGCAGTCGTCAAGATTCCCTTCATCGAAGAGGCGCGCCTGATCCGTGAGCTGGAGAAGCGCGATGCCCTTCTTAGCGACGAGGAACACCGCCGCAATTCGTCTCAACCAGCAACAAGTTTCTCGTATGATGAAGAATTTGAGCACCCCCTCTCCTCGTCGCTACCGGGGGTGTTCCCTGATCTACTCCATGCCCGGGCCAAGGCTCAGCCCTTTTATCTCCCTCCCCTCGAGGTAAACAAGTTGCATCACGACTTGTGCAATGGGGTACACTTGGGCCAACGCTCTACCCGGCTTCCCTTCGCTAAAGACTTTACCCCACGTGGCCGAGCTCGACTTCCATCAAGTGAACCTTTTCCAGCAGGACAGCCGCAATCAGTCGATGGTCATCACGATTGAGAGCCGCTATGAAGGACGACGGATGATGTGGCCAAGGCAACCATTGGAATGCGCACCTTTGTGAACTGGCCCTTCCTTCAGGAGGCACTGGTGGTTGCCGTGAGCGATGCGTACTTCAAGCATGAGATGGGCCTGATTGGAGGCAAGCGTGCTATTGTGAGCAACGAGCACTCGCCCGAGGCGGCCCGCGATTGGATCCGGCAAGCTCGCAAAATCGAGCATACTTACGACAAACGCTTCGGTGTTGTGATTGGCGAAGTGACTATGCTACTCCACACCCGGCCACTCAAGGGCCTGCAGCTTATGGATGATAGCTCGTTTCTCAAAGAGTATGAGCATGACCCCAAGATGGAAGCATTGCAAGCGCTACAACTTTCTGTCTCGTCGGTCAGCCAGGAAGACTCACGTTACATGGAGCGCAAGGCCCTGCCTCTCGACCGTGAATTTCCCGTTGGCGAACACGTCTTCTTCCTTGGGAAGGAACTCTATGGTGCTCCCGCCACGGTTGTGGCCTCTAACAAGACGGCAATGGCACTGGAATTGCGAGCGTTTGTGTTGCAAGCTAAAGAGAACCAAGCGCTGGCCAAAATTGTCCAGAGCCGCTCGCCTGACAAGTACTTTACTTCGTCAATGGTGGCCCGCAGACTTTTCGCCCACCCGCTTGCTCTCGCTCGGGTCACATCGACTGTGCTGATTCAGTACAAGGAATCACGGGTTAACTTGGGCCTGAATCTTAAATTTGAGGCCAAGTCGTTGAAAGTACTGGGGTACTCGCGAAAGAACCTTCACGGCTGGGAGTTTTCCGAGAAGGCAATCGAGCTCATCAGTGAGTACAAGGCGGCATTTCCGGAAGTGTTTGCTGCGCTGTCTCCGTCGCATGGCAAGGACGAGGTGCGCACGGCTGAAGACATTTTCGGAGAAAACGCGGCGTCCCGGATGGAAGCTGTCAAAGCTTGGGTCAAAGAGAAGAAAGTCCGTGACCTCGAAACGGTACCGCTCTTTGCCGAGCAGCTCGATCGTGAGACTGTGCAGACTATCGAAGGCTTCACAGAGCGCATGGGCTGGATGCGGGCGTCGCAGGCTTCATCTTCAGACCAAGGCCAAGGCCCGACAGGGGTTAAATCGATGGTCATCAAGAACATTCCGCGCCAGGCAGTCCTCAAGCCGAGCCACTCGGCCTTCCGTCTCAAGGGTCAAACGTTCTCGCTCGGGGACCGGCTGGTGGTGGTACAGGACTCGGGTTCGGTGCCCCTTGCGGCAATGGGGGTCGTTGTTGGGCTGAATGTGAGCTCGATTGACGCAGTGTTTGACTTCCCCTTCCTTGGAGGTTCTAACCTCCAGGGCCGGTGTCGCCCGCACTGTGGGGCTACAGTGCAATTTCACCAAGTGCTGAACATGACGGCGGCTCAGTTTGTCGCCGAAAGCAACTCTAAGGGCGCGGCACCCTATGTGCACCAGGACGCATTGACCCGCACCCTCCGTGATGTTCAGACAGGCAGTGCCCGCGGGCACGGGGCCAGCACCTTCCCGTGACGCCCATGGCCCGACCTTTTCGACGGGCCCGGTTTCCAAGCCGCCTTCGGGCTTCGTCCCAGCCAAGGGTCCACCGCGTATTCTCTCTCGCCCGCAGGGGCAAGCGCCTGTTTCGGGGTCCTCCCGGCACATCCTACTCGGCCACCGCTTCAGGAGAAGCCCACCCGTCGCAGCTTCGGGCTCAGGCATCGGCTTCGGTGGATCCCCGTCTGGCCCTGTTGAACGGTGTCTGTTCCGCCGCTTTCGGCTGAGTCGGCGCACATCGCGTCCAACGGCCGTGGGCGGGGCCGGGGCCGGGACGCGGTGGCCCCCGTGGACGTGGACGTGGGGCCGCACCTGGACGTGGTGGCCATATCAATGTTGCTCGCCCTGGCCCTCAAGCTTGAGCTGATCTGAAGTTGGAAGGCCAAGAGTTGGGTTTGCTGGTTTGTATTGGCATGATGTCTGCTGTCACGTTGGACGTTATCTGTACTTGTTGCAACCTGTCTGCACCATGGCTCCCATGCCACTGGAATTGTATTGTCTTGCGACTTACCAATGAAAAGCGTGAGGCCAAATCATAAGCGATCGATACCTACAGGTCTCATCGATCTCATCCTCATCCAGGCGTACACGGCATTTTAACCCGACATGAAGACTATTTTGGCCTGTTGTACGAGGGAAGGGTCCCCCCATTCAATTTGGCGCATGGAGACATGGGTAACGTAGTAGGATCCTCCCACTTGGTAGGTCGGGAAAGCTACTACCGTGTGGAAAGGCGTGGAGGTCCAGCTCCAGAGCGCATACACTTTTTGTTACCAAACAACCCCTGGTAGTGCACCAAGAGCTGCGCCTGGGGGTCGAAGTATCCGTGGCGGCGATGTTGTTGCAGCTGGTGGTGTTCGTCCACATGGTCACTCAGGTGCTCGACACGGACGAAGCAATTCTCCTGAACAATGGGTCGGCTGAGCTGGGCGTGTGCCGTCATCAGAGGCGTGCTGCATGCATTGCCCAAAAACGGCAGCTGGGGCAGCATTGCCAATGACGGCAGAGGGAAGGCTATTTGGGACAAGGTTATCATCGCGACGAGCTAAGCAAAGGCAATTCCTATATACGTTGCTTCATCGGATGCGAAAACTCATGGATAATGCATCATCGCCGTCCTAGTCCATGTGGAGCACCGAGTGCTGAAGCAGTCCTCAATCCTAAGACCGATGCTTGTGGACCCGAGAGCGTGTCCGATCCCGAAGGAACCGAGACTGTCCGTGCACCGCCTGCCCCTAGGCCCGAAAGTCCAGCACCGCCTGCGGACGGCATGGCAACGTAGCCTGAGGGCAGTCCAGGGGGGGGATGATGGAAGCCTTGCATGTGCGGGGAGGAATATCCGGAAGGGACAGGCGCGGATGGTGCCGCGAACGATGGTCGGGCAGGAAGACGGGCGCCCCCTGGCGCCATAGGAAGAGTAGCCATTCGTGGGCCCCGGTTGGGCGGGGTGAGAGAATAGCCTAAACCGTAGGGAGATGCCATGGGAACACCAGTAGCGACCCCAGGAGCGAGACTCGCGGTTGGCGGCGCAGCCTTTCCGCCTCGTGGGGGCGGCGACTTGGGCCGCAGCGTGTCGACAACTGGGTCGTACGGCAAGACATTCGATCGGTCTTTGAGTTCGCAGCCGGGCGGATCGACGGCAAAGTACGAGTCGTACTCAGATTTAATGTATGGGCGTGGTTCCTGCAGCGCAGGCAGGGATACATGCGGATGAGGTGGCAGTCCGGCTCCTTCTCCTGCATCAAACGCAGCGATGATTTCAGCCTGGGTCTGTGGATGGGAGTGAAGCTCCTTCTCTGGATCGGGACCAGGCCAGCCAGGAGCGTCAGGGCCAACCGACTGGCCAACAGTTAACCAGCCGGGACGGAGATTGTCGTTCGTACCAAACAACTCGATCCGCCGCGTCCCCTGACAAAAGTTTTCGATCAGCGAGTAAAGTTCGGGGGTTTGGCTTGCATCTTTTGCCGGATGGTGCGGGCTACGCGCAGCTCTTCTTCCAGCTTGGGGTCCGCCCCGGGATTACCATGGTCCTTGGGTCCGGAATAGGAGAGAGTGACCAGAGAATTACGTCCGTGTCAATGTTGCAGTGAACAAAGTTGGTGTCCACCGACCTGCGTACCGTCCCGCGAATGCCCATCAGGCAATGTTGGATGGTGCGAGTCAGTCCCGACGTGTGGAACTGCATCGAGGAAGCGGGCGGATCTTCTGATGTGTTGGTATCTTCGGTGCCACTGCCTACCGATACGCACACAATGTCCTCGCATCGACGGAACCCCCACTTTGCTAAGAGCTCGCGCCCTCTCTCTAGACCATCTGCCGCACCCGTCCCGACCCACAGAAAGACAAAGCTGAGATAAGGGTGCGTTAGTACATACTTTGAAGGGACTCATGGGCGTACCTTTCCTTGGCTGCTAACTGAGGGATGGGAAGCGCAGCAATTTGCTCCCAGGACCAAAATTGGTCTTCTGGAAGCTCAAGAGGGCCCGCCCCGACACCGGACATGGGCTCGGGGAAGACGGAGCGAGCAGTAGGCAGAGATTCCCAGTGATACGTTTCCAAGGGTGCATCGATCAATACCACATCGTACTTGACGGGAAGCAGAGCACCAAGATGGAAGAGGGAAGGTGCATCTTGTCCGGGAGGAGGGGGGCGAAGTAGAGAGGAACGCAGGTCGGCGGTGGCGTATGTGGGTGGGTGGGCATGTTGGCGCACAAGCTGCTGCTGCGCCTCAACCAGCTTGCGTAGCTTGGGGTACTCGGCAAACCGACCATTGAGGGACCCATTGCGCACCGCACCGCCAGGCAGCTCCGCACACATCGTATCGACGAAGCGCTGGGCATAGTCGTTACGCACCGTCTCCTCTTCAGGAATGAAGTTGGGCCCCAAGGTAGGATGCTCATTGGAAGGGGGCAGCAGCACCAGTTCCCCATCCTGCGTCGTTGTGTCCTTCTGCGCATGTGGGGAGGATAAATGGATGAAGATGGCGCCGAGTCTGCGCAATACCGCTCCCAAAGCGGTAGAGAGCGGATGCGCGCGGGAAGCGGACGTTCGGCACCGCAGCAGGCCCGGGGGCTGACGATGGCTGCGGGAGTTTTACGGCATGTCGCGCCCGAACCTGTTCCCGTAGAGCAGCCAGCTGCGCCCTCCTGTGCTGCGACGCCGACGCCGAAGCAGGAGCAGTAGGAGCAGCCACTGTAACCACGATGGTTGGCTTGCGGTAGCGGGATGGGGCGGTGATAGGGGAGGCACACGCGTAATAATCCGCTGCCCGCGTTGACCTGGGCGGAACCTGTCACACATCCATTACCCCAAATTTTGCCAGATCCGGCCTCCTTCTCTTGACAGGTCCCTTCTCCAGCAGCTTCAAGGAAACCAAAGTAAACCTAGCGATAGCAACTAGTAACAGGCTGTCCAGATGATGCACATGTTATGCGCTTCCCCTACAGCCAGGGGGTAGCGGCACCAGTTTTGCCTGGGTTTACTGTCAACTCTGCCAAATGGAGCATTTGCGCTTATCCTAGCGCAGTTGACATGGATGATTGTAATTGCCATGCCTGGTATGCCTTGGGTCGCCCAGATGGACCACATCGATTGCTCACGATCAGGGCGGGGAAGATTACTTGGCCAGGCCAGGGTAGAGCTCCTCTTTGAGCGTAACACCGAGCTCCTTGCGCACAGGTTCGAGGACGTCAAGGTATTGCTGGTACTGCTCCTTGTTCTCTACCTTGGCCTTAAGAGCCTCGAATACACGAACAGCGGTTGGGTAGTCGTTGACCCTGCGCGCGGCGCGAATGATAGCCTCAGCGACTTCGGGCGAGGGGACCAGGTCGTATGAAAAGGAGTTGTTGAAGCCGCGCTGGACCTCGAACAGATCTTCAGCCTCACTGAAGAACTTAACGTAGCGGGCGGTGAACTCCTCGTACGTCTCCTCCTCGTGGTGAGCGGAGTAGTTGCGAACAAAGACTGGCAGGGGGAAGGGTTAGTTGGGGCGAAGAAGGGGGAGGATCAGGGAGAGAAAAAAAAAACGCACGAGCGGCAGGGCGGCGCGCAGCGGGAAGAGCAGCGCGCGTGGCAGCACGGGCAACAACGGCTGAGCGGACGACACCGGAAAGCATGGCGGACAGGGACAGGGGCAGGGGCAGGGGCAGGACAAAGGACAAGGAGGCGGAGGGCAGAAGATGGTGTTGCCGCCGTCCAGGCGCGAACACACCCGAGATGTGGTGCAGCAACCCTACCGGCACCCCACTAGCTTCTGCGATACACTGCCCCCGGCAAGAGGATGGCCGGCTTAGAAATAATTCATTTCCGTCTTCCGCTCTGCCGGCGGAATGAAGAGCCCCAATCTGCCCACTTCAGCATGGACACCGGCTCCATATCGCTTGGTGTCAACAGAACTACTGTTGATTGAACCTTAGGGCCCAAGGCCTATCAAAGTCAATAGTATGCACCTCTGCTGCTCAGCAAAGGTTTGCTTCTGCTGCACCACTTGCTGGAGGAAGGTGGTCAGGCTGTTGGTGGAAACGGGCGCGGATACCTGGAGAACTATAGTAAACGAAAATGTATTTATCGCGATCAATCATCTTTCATGAGCGGTGCATCCTCACTTTTCGATGAGATGGTGTCGTGGGGGAAGAGACCCAATGCAGCGTGCGGAGACTGATATAAGGAAGCTGTTGCATATGGCACACATTCGGCAATTTTTCCTTGTTGTATTGCCTGGGTTGTATGTTTTTTTGTTATCACTTCCTGGGCTTTTTTCATCTCTGTAGTCACCTACTTATTCTTCTACCCTCACTCAACACAGACTTTTCCCCTCCGCCTCGCAAAGTGGACAACCCCTTCTGCACCCCCTGATTTTCCCCCGGCTATATGATCTTTTTGGAGGGATCGCTAACGAGAAAAGAAATAGGCGCATGGCGGGGAAAGTAAGAGAGCAGAGGGAGGATCGATCTACACCTCTCCGTTGGGGGAAGCGGTTGCTTGGCGTAGACAGTTGCTGCGGTAGCGATGGAAAGTCTCGGAGAGGTGACTGTGTAGTAGCCCATTCCAACATTTTGTCGCACGCATCTCGCCTTATTCACCCCCCAATTTCTCTTGCAGTGTGTTTGTTGGCAATGTGTTTCTCCGACTTTATTCCTCTTACCCTTTAGCGATTTGCCATCTTCCCGTCGTCGACTCCACATTTTGGTCTGCTCCTCGCTCAGTCTCAACTGACATGCATGCCATACAAAATACATCAAACCCTTCATATAAGTCATCCGGGCTGAAGGTATACCGGAAGAGGCGGTTCACAGGAAACGCGAGATAAAAGAGGGAAAGTAGATTAATTCCATATCTGGACGGACTTGAGGTATATATACTTCAGAAGGAAGGGGAAACTCGAGAGCTGAGTCCACCTCGATGCATATGCGCTCCTACCATATGCCGCCTACCCTATTACACCTTGTCCCTGATTCTCATTCGATCTCACTTTCCACCTGGCCAATCTTCGCATGTCTCTTCTCTCAAAACTCGGGTTCTGGAGCATGGTTGGCGACGTTAACTTGGTCTGTTTAGCCTTCCTGCCCTTGATATACAGCCTTAGGCCTTAGGCCCTTTGGTCTTACTAAGCCTCGGTAATATACAAAAACGCCTGAAAGCTTATAGGCTTCCAGTATTGACCAGGCCCGTGGCCAGTGCATGATGCCTACACGAGCACTACATAGTCTTCATGGCTTGTCGTGTGGCATATTCTACTGCGGGGCGGGGAGACGTTGCGGGGATGCTGTGTGAGTAAAATGATGATCAATGAAGGATATCGAAGCTTGATGAAAAGCTTTTGTGCTTGAAGCTTGAAGCAAAGTCGGGTGTTTCTTCCGATAATCGATAACTTTGTTGGTCAAGAAGATCCGCGCACGGAGAAGTACTTACTGCGGGCAGTGTGCTGGAGTGCCCGGTGCTACCAGATCCATTGGCCTGGTAAACCTGTAAAGCTTAAAGCTTGTGTACACAAAGCGAACTCGTACTGCCCTCCAAGGCCCACGCTGCAATGGGGCACTGCGCAACACACGCTCTGCCAGGAGGGCGCGAGGCTGGATAGATGTGACATGTGACAGGTGACATTTGACATGCATTACGCGACATGTGACGTGTGGACATCAGTCGGCCCCTGGCTCAAGCGCCCCCGTGCCCCCTGCCATGCGCCAACATGGCTCAGGTCGGGGCAGCCGAACACAACAAATCACATCAGCGCATCCTGCGCATCATGCATCGCCCATCACCTGCCACGCCTCCGCCGCAGCATCATGCATCGGCGCATGGCGGAGAATAAAATAAAACGCGCAATTTTTTTTTTCCCCGAGACTCGCCTCGTTCGCCTGGGACGGCGCCTGCCTGCCATTCTCAAATCCTCGTGTCTCTTGTCACCATGTCACCAACACTAGGGGACCGTAAATATGTAACTCCCCAACACTTGTACGTTAGAACAGCCGCATTGCATGCGACGGCCACGTACTCCCAACCAGCCGATCCCGGTCGCACGCACCCGTGGAAGACAGAACGACGCCACCACCATACCTTCATCTCCGTCTCCATCTCACATGTCGATGCCAAGCGAAGACGCTGACACGCCTGTGCGCCCCTCCTCCCTCTCGCACGGCGCCAAACGCGAAGGCCCTGACTCTGGCTCCCATCCTGGGCCCGGTCCCGGTCTCGGCTCCGGTTTCGGCTCCGGTTCTACCTCAACCTCTACCTCAATCTCGGCAACTCCAGCTCGTCCCCCTGCTTCTACTTCTGCTTCCGCTTCCGGTGCCGCTCCCGCTTCTCCCACCGCTCTTCCTCCTGGGCCCGTCTCCCCTCAGCCAAAGACACACACCCACACACCATTCGCCGTCTCCTCCGCGACACACATCCACCCTCTGCTCCTGCTTCTCGCGGTCGTCTGCCTTCTCTGGTTCAAGGATTTGGCTTTGCTGAACATTATGGCACTCCCCACCCCCGTGAGCGTAGCATCGAGAGGCATTCTGGCGGACTCGGTACCTACACATTCTCCTCCACTCCAAACCGCTCTTCGCGTCCCTCTTCCCTCACTCGTCCTGCTCGTCGTGACGACGTGACGTCCAACCCAAGTCCGCGTACCAGCATTTCTGGAGCCTCCGGTGTGCCTGCCGGATACCTGACCCCCTTGCCTTCCGTTACGTCCCGGCCGAGCGGTACCGCCCACGATGGTCCGTCCGACTCTCTGCCGCGTCTCCCTCCTCTGTCCGCCCCCACCCATCCTAGGCATTTTTCCGCCGTTCATGTTTCCCTTTCGCCCGTTTACACGGGTAATGATGCTGAAGGTGCCCGCTACGGCCCCGTCCCCTCCTCAATTGGTCCCCAACGACGCATGACATACGCCCCAGGTTACGCCCCCGCCTACACCCCCCAATCTGCCTCCGCCAGTCGCGACTCACAGGTGCATCGCTACACGCGTTCATCTTTTTCAGGCCCGACCCCAGATCGATGGCATACTCTCCCGCATTCTTCTGCGTATCATGACCACCCCGCGGACTTTCCCTACCCTTCTCATCCGCGCCGCTTCCGGGATCACGACCCAACCCTTCGCGTCTCCCCTGCTGGCCTACCCTTGCCTGGTGGTGACGTTCCTCCCCGGGCTCTGATGCGATGGCAGGAGTCCGAGCCGCATATCTCACAGTTTCCGCAACAACATCATGCGGAGTCCTTGTCGTACCTGCCTTCTCCTCACCCTGGCTCTCTTATGCACGACCCTCCCGATTCATCCAAGATTTACGCATCGCCACATGAGCGCCTCGGATGGGCTAGCAGTTACCCAAATTTACCCTCGGGAGCCATTCCCTCCCCAGCTGGCCCACCCCCGCCTCGACCGCCATCGCATGCTCAGCCAGTCACATCAACTGCAGGGCCGCCACGGCCGTTCAAGTGTACTTCCTGTGGTGCTGCATTTGCCCGGAACCACGACTTGCGAAGGCACTGCCGAATCCACTTGAGCACCAAACCGTTTGCCTGCCCCGAGTGCCAAAAGCCATTTACCCGCAAAGACGCACTAAACCGCCATATTCTCGTCAAAGTACGTTTTCGTTCATGCTCTGTTTCTTGCGTTTGACTCTAACATTGGTTATGTGATTTGTCAAGGGCTGTGCTGGGCGCAAGCGCCATCGCGAGTTTCGCGTTGACGTAGACTCGGGCCGTCGTGCCAGTGCTGATATCTCGACGAGCATCCACGGTGAGGACGATACTGTCGATTCTGGGGAACCTGGGCTCTATCAAGGGAAGAGCTTCCTATCAAGTCCGGGGCGGGACTGATTCTTTGCCAAAGGAGCCCTCTCATCTCGCTCTCCACCGACACACTAGCTGGGCCCCCGCCGCGATACCGGGCCCTCCAACCGAAAAGGCGCCCCCCAGGGGCACACTTTCCTAATGGGGTATACTTCTCCCCGACACTTGTCAACTGCGCGTAATTCACTCCCTGCCGAGGCCCTAGCCAACACGCCGGACTACAGAACACGCCGTCCCGTCTCTGGTCTTTGCACCCCACAGAGTGGGGACTACTATTCCTCGGCACGATCGGGCCACAACGAGGGGCCACCACCTCCACAACATGCTGCGTTTTCCTCTGGTACCCCTTCATGCAAGGCCGCTCGTATTCCTCCGCCCCCCCCCGCGCCTGGATCGCCTGGATCGCCTGGATCGAACCAGCCTCGTGTGCCCCTGCACTCCTCAGATACGCCCGAAGGGGCCCAAGACTCCGAGAAATCCCGTCAAGACAAGCGGGCGTCCATCGTCCATTTTGATGATCCTTGGTATCCACCCAGTAACTCCCTCTCATGGCTTCTGCCACGTCGGCGTCGGCGTCGCCCTTGCTCCTCCTTACGTATCCGCTTGAGCGCACTCTCACTCGAGATGGATGGTGCAATGGATCACCGCGACTCCAGCTACGAAGCGTATGTGCGCTTACGCTCTTCCTGTTCATTCTAACCACGCTCGTGTTGCTTCTCCCCGAGCATCTCTTACCACTCTGTCACGTCCCATCGCATCTCTTCTCATATCATGTCTCCTTTTCCACGTACCCCGACTCCCCACTAGCCTGTACTCAGGGCCCAGCCATCCATCATTCCTTTGGCCTTTCCTTCCCTCCGCATTTCAATAGTCGCCACAGCTCGCCGATGAGATTCAGGGAATATCTTCCTTTCCTGCATATGAGGGGTTTGTCCAGGATCATCGAGGCGGCACTTTCGAGAAAGAGTCTATGCTGACGATATGGAATTGAAGAGAGGGTCGACCTAATTGATTATGACCGAAAATGGATCATGCTCCTGTGGGAATTGATCTACCTTTCGCTCCACGAGCATGTGTCGAGAGGGGATGGTTTCAACTCGCCTGCGAGAGGGAGGCATTGCCAGTGAAGGGACGGCGATGCGGGAGGAGGGCACATGCCCTCATCAAAAGCGACATAACAGAGTCCGTCGGGCAAAATAATCAGCGAGAGAGCGTTGCAGGAGCAGAATAAAACCTTGTGATGAGGAGCCTCCTGCCCACACAACACTACGGCCGCAGAAGGGCATTTCGTACAATGTGTTTTGCGACGCTTTCCTCGTGCACCACCTTCCGGTACGTAGCTGGTAGCCCTAAACCAGGATCAGGACTATACACGTGGGCCATACCTGGGAAATCTGAGCCTGGGCCGTGGCACAACAAAGGGTCACGGACTGGTGGAGGATATACATGGAACAGAAGTGTACGTGCCTGATGCTTGCCAAGATAAGATTCAGGCGTATTTCTCGAACAGCGACGTTGAACGATTGAAGTTCAGTTTCGCCCCGCATAAGCGCGTGAGTGCATGAGCCCCTAGGCCCTAGGCCCTAGCGCCTCCGGACACGCGCTAGCAAGTGCTCCAGCTGTGGCTGTGCCGGGGCACTGCAGAGCACTGCCGAGCGCCAGCGCTGCCCCTGCCCCTGCCCCTGCCTGCCCCTGCCTGCCCCCGCCCCCCCCCCGCGCAGCCCGCACCCTGGCCAGCGCACGCGCAATGCGCAAGGCCGGCAATACCATCCAATATTCAATCCCAGTCCAGCCAGCACCAGCCAGCACCAGCCAGCACCGGCCATCCTGCAGGCTGCCAGGCACACACCCTGGATGCAGCCTGCAGCACCCTGCAGCGCGCAGCGCAGCACAAACATACTCCGCCGCCCTGCTCCGCCTGCTCCGCCACAGCCAGCACCCCCGCCGCCTCCTCGCCCCCCCGGCCTCTCCCCTCCACCCCTCCGCCCGGCCACCCCGCCATCCCTCCCGCCATCCCTGCTCCCCCCCATGGTGCCGGCGCCCCACCCCGAGCAGCGTCGGCCACCCGCGCCAGCTCGTCTCCGCCGCCTTGGCCGGCGACGAGCCTGCCGTCCGCGCCGCGCTCGCTGCCGGCCGCTCCCCTGACACGCTCGTCGATGGGCTCGCACCTCTCCATGCCGCTGCGGCCGCCGGATATGCGTCCATTGTCGCCCTCCTCCTCGCCCACCGTGCCACCGTCAGCCTGCCCCGCCCCCCCCTGCGCACCCCGTCGGCGTGCTCGGCATCCACCTCCTCGTCCCCCGCTGCGGCTGATCCCCCCTTGCATTCTCGCCCCTCACCGTGCCCGTCGGCGCGACCCCGCTCCACCTCGCCGTTGCCAACGGCCACACGGGCGTCGTACACTTGCTAGTCCAGGCCGGCGCCAACATCGCCGCCGCCGACGAGAATGGCGCCACCCCCCGCTCCCTAGCGAGCCCTGCCATGCTCTGTGTCTTGTTCAGCGGCTTGAGCGATCCGTTCTCCTTGTGCGATCCGTTCGACTTTTCCGACCCTTCGCGGCGGCCCTCGCTCGTATCGACTCATGGCAGTCCCCCCGACAGTGGGCCTCCCTCGCCGAGCACCCGCCGCTACCGCTTGGTGCCCGCCCGCTCGTTTGAACGCATTGCCGGACGTGGTGTCCTCTTCTGCCTCCTCCATGATGTCGCGCCATCGCAGGAACAGCGGATCGGCGACGGTTACCCCATTGGGTGCATCCGGCGGATCAGGGCTCTGTCGCGTGGCAAAGATGCCCTCGCTGGCCAGCCTGCGCTCGCATCCTTCCAACCACACCACCGGAGCCCTGGCCTTGCCTGCTACGCCCCACGCCACCGAACTTGCGGTCCTCTTCCCCTCCCTGCCTTCACCCTCCATGCCCTCCTCCAGTGTCCCCACCGCCCCCACCCCAACTGCCTCTTCCCCTCGCGCCACCTTCAGACCCCAAACCGATCGGCATCGCTTGGCCATCCTCCCGGTCTTGCCCGACAGTGCTCTTTTGGCCGTGGGAGAGACAAGCCAGGGGCCAGCGGCGGTCGACTCTTTCCCACCCGTCCCGACTGCTCCCAGCCCACCCCGACCACAACCCCAAATACGCACAACTAGCTCGTCCCGCCCCCGACGCCCGTCACTTCCCATCATTACCGACGAGCATCGTGGAGGCGGGACACGCCTCCGCCTTTACCTCAGCAACGGAGCATAGCCAGCGCGGCAGTCACATCGAATACACCTGATGCGCCAGGCAAGGACTCGACCATTCCCGACAGCCCTACTCCAACCTCTTCTCGCCCCCTTTCGGCGGCTTTATCGTCCGTCAGCGGCAGTGCCAGCAGCTCCGGGCCTGTTCCTCGACATCCCCTCCGAGACCCCAAGGAGAACCTACGCCATGGCAGCGGGGAAACGGATTTGCTATTCGCCTGCCAGCGGGCAGTGGCAACTCCACTTCGTCCCAGCTCTGTTCCGGTCTTTTTTCCACTGTGAAGGAGACCATGACGGCATCGAATGACATGGGTGCGAAGGACGAATGGGAAGAGTTGGCGCCCAATTTCCTTTCTCTCCCCCCAGTCTTCATCCACATATCCTCCCCTCCCGTGCTTCTTGAAGGCGCGTCTTTGGGTCACCTCGGTACCTAGCCGACCCAGCACTTCGCTTCGCCAAGGACAGGTCTTTCGAGCACCTGCCGGCCTCAGGTCCGTTCAAGATGGGGCCGCACCTGTACTATGCCTTCCACCAGTACTACCACCAGCACCCACGCGAGCAACAGCCGCACCACCACGCCGCGCTCGCCCCGCCCCAAAATGAGGCACGGAAGTGCAGGATCGGTGCGGAGACACCTCGATGTTTGTCCCACCTAACCCTCTGCCCGCAGCAGCTCAGGCCGCGGCCATCCTCGAGCGAGGTCAGGGCGCAGCAGAAGGCCGAGCGCCCAACATGGACGTCCAGCTGGACGATGGCACCACCCTCAGCCTTGCTCAGCAATTGGCAGCTCTTGGCCAGGCTTGACCGCGAGCGCCCGCGTCCCAATCGTCTTGCGTCACCTTGTCCGCTCCCTTTGTGCCCTCTCTCCTGCAGGCTTAGTGGGCACAGCCACCGCTTCTTCTGTTGCTTCTGCGTCTGCCCCTACCATTGCCCCTTCCCCTACCTCTACCCCTGTTCCTGCCTCCCTAGCACCGTCTCTCTTCGCCTCCCCCTCTCCTGGAATGGTGCGCATTGGGATCTCCCGCCACCCAGCTCCCTGGCACTCCTCCTCTCTGCTCAGCGCTCGCCTAAAGCAGGAAGGAAGGGAGTGGAACCCGGGTACCGAGAGTGGCACCCTTGGATTTTTCCTCATCTACCTCTTCCATCACCCACCAACGAAAGAAGGAAAGGCCGGTGGGTTGCGCGGCAGTGGCGTATGCCAGTGACGTGCTACCCCCATTGTATTCCGGTGGCCCCTTGCGGGGCGAAAAGGTTCGGGCAAGTCGGAGAAGCGGCCCAGGAGGACGGGTTTAAGGAGGAGGCGGGGGAAGGAGAGCGCACGCCGCTCGCTTCGTCTACCTTGCCTTGGCCCGTCCACTGCCGTCGGCAGCCGGCACGCTGGGACCTGAACGACGATCGTCTTTGGACCTTGGTACGTTCCTGCTCCTGCTCCTGCTCCTGTCCCTGCCCTGGTGGGCCCGGGGTCTGAATCGCCTCCCGTGTCGCCGGTACAGCGTACGCGCGTTTCGTTGGGCCAGGAGCAGCGACGGGACCGTGCGCTGCGCCATGTCATGTCAACCAACAACATCTACCCACTCCCGCGGGGGCGGCGTTGGTGTCGGGCTTGGTGGAGCCGAATGGGCGTACGCGGCTGGGACGTGACCCCGCCCGGCGTGTCCGAGCACGAGCACGATACCAGTCCGCGCGATTGGCCCAGCGCAGGTCGAGGGAAGCGCTGCGCTTGCTCACCAAGCGTTCGGCGCCTGTCCTGTCCCGACGGTCCTTAGGTGCCCACCTGGCGATGCGCCGTTGGAAGAGGAAGAGGGTGGACTGATCGCCAGCTCGGGCTGGCTCGGGCTCGGGGAACAAGAGCCCTACCCGCCGCCTTCCTGCCGGGCCGAGACGGCTCAAGTTTGACGCGGTGCGGCGTCTGTTGATAAGGTGGCAACGACCTGACTCGTTCCCTTGGTTGCTTACCATACCGATGCGCGCGGGGCTTGCCCTACTCTTCTCCCCACTCCCCCTTACTGCGCCTACCAGTGTTTCCGCCTTCCTCCATATACCAATGCACGTTGCTTCTTGTCTGGACGGGCAGTGTGGATGCCCATGTCCGCACTGCCCCCCCCATCCACCACCCACTGCAACCGAATTAGATGAATTGGAGTCTAGCATGCCCATACTTGCGCTAAGCGGTCTGGTAGCCAAGTCTGCATCCGGGGCTTACCCGGCGCGATGCCGAGGAAGAGCGGAGCAGGAGCAGGAGCAGGAGCAGGAGCAGGAGCAGGAGCAGGAGCAGGAGCAGGAGCAGGGCAGGAGCAGGATCAGGAGCAGGACAGGAGCAGGAGCAAGCGCGGGGGCTAGGGCCAGGCGAGACGTGGAACTCAAAGCAGAAGCAGAGCCAACGGCAGACGAGGCGGGAGCCAACGCAGCATTCGAAACCAAAGTAGAAGCAGGAGCAATGTAGGAACGCAGGGAACGTGGCCCATCCCCCGATGTGGTCTCTTGCTTCGCGGGTTCAGGCCAGAGAGGAGCACCGGCTGCACGTTGGCCAGGTGGGAGCCAAGATAGGCGAGAGGGGCGGGGACGAGAAGGGTGAGGTGGTGCAGCGTGGTACAGGTGGCGGGGGTGGGGGGAGGATGGGTCGTCCAAGGTGCGCGGGAGGAGGGCGAGGGAGGTGAGCCAGTCGCGGACTTGGCGGGGTGGGGGAGAGGCGGGTTCGATCGTCAGTTGGGATGGGACAGGGGAAGGAAGAACCAAGGTGAGGGTGGGGCAAGGGCAGGAGACGGGAGCAGTGCAGCGTGAGAGTCTGCAGGTGGGGGAGGGCAGCGATGAGACGGTGGGCAAAGGATGGCGGAGAGACGGGAGGGTGAGGTGGAGGTGCTGGACTTTGTGGAAGAGGGGGAGGGCGAGGAGGGTGCCAGCGTCGGTGGATTCCCAGTCGAGCGAGCGGGGGGGGAGCAAGGGGAGCAGGTCCGGGACCGAGATCGAAGCCGGTGCCAAAGCCAGTGCCAAAGCCCGCTCCGCCAGACGGGGCGACGACCTCAGTGACGAGCGAGCGGGGCCGCGGGTAGCCGACTGGCCCAGACGAGCAAACACGCCTGCAGCAGCCAAGGCCCGAGCACTGTGCCCATCAAGGCACAGTTCTTCCACCCATCGAGTGGCGAGCAGAATCTGTTCTACATGGCGCGCGAGGGTGGTGTGGTCGAGCGCGGGAGGGGGCGATGGCGGTGGTGATGGCGGCGGCGGCGGGAGATCGATGTGAGAGAGGGTGCGGAGCAGCAAGGTAAGCAGCCGGCGCCAGGTAGGCCAAAGGGCGTGCCAGGTGGATTGGTGGACGTGGGCGTGGACCCTGCGGGCCAGACGGGTGGTGCATGGCGCGTCGCGGAGGTAGTAGCGACGGAGGCAGTTGGACGCGCTGCACCAGCTCCCCCAGCGCCGGGTTGTATAGCACTACCGTTCGCCGTACCAGCTCCACCGCCTCGGCCGAGGAAGACAAAGACAGCGATAGACCTTGCGCTGGAAATGGTGGAGGTGGGCGCGAGAGAGCACATCACTTTGCCCGGTTGGCGGCCCAGAAGCGGGCTGGCTACGTGGGAGAGAATCTGCAGTTGAATTTCGGCGGGAAAGAAGGAGAGGTCTTCAATCCCCGTCCCGCCCTCTGCCGTAAACGGAGGAAGAGGAGCAAGGGGCGGCACCTTATTGGGAGGGGCGCGTCGGGCAAACCAGGTTCGCCATCCCAGGGCGGGCGCACCGACGAGCGCTGTGTTCAGCCGCTGCTCCAGGCTCTGCTCCCATCGCTGGGATGCAGCTGCAGCCGAGTGGTACGAGAGGATGGAATACAGGGCAAACCAAGGTGTGGCAAGCTGTGGCGCAGGCCGACCGCACCAAGAACTGCGCCAGCAACGCCAAGAGCTGCGCCGTCAGCACAACTGGCAGCGCTGCTAACACAGCACCGCTCCCATTAGCGCCAAGAAATCGACCACCTACTAGGTGGGATGCGTGGCGGACGATGGGTTGGATGACGGCGATGGCGATGGCAATGGATGTAGCAGTGGCGATGGCGTGCGGGACAGGAGCATGCAAGGTGTGGCCCCAGGTTGCCCAGTGTTGTGCGTCGATCGATAGCCAATCGCCCAAAGCCTTGAGATGGGGCAGATGGATGATCGATGGTCGATGACAATCTCAATGATCTTTGCCGCTCCTGATTAATGATTAACGATTAGATCAGCGCTCAGCCACTCAGTGCTGAATTGAATAGCTCGCCGCGGAGAGTGTGGCACATATCTGCGGGGTAAACATTACCCGTTGGACAATCACCTTTCTCTTCCTTCTGCCCGAAAACCTACCCGATCTGATGCTACGAATCAATCCGCTGTGTCCGAGTCACTGCTAGATCCAGCAGGCTCCAGCGCTAACGCTAATGGAGGCGGCATACGAGCACCGCATTTCGCATAGGTATTTGCACATCTACGCCAGCAACCCACACAACGTACTCATCAGCCCACAACAAGAAAGTCCACTGCCGAAGGCTCAGCTTTTCCGTCCCCTCCCAAAAGTACAGCTGGCAGCCGGGATGATCGATGAGGGATGAAAAAAAAGGGGAAGAAAGAGACCCAGAAGTGGGCAGATAAGGTGTAAAGGGGAAGGGACAAGGGCAGCAGGCCCGCACATCGCCCTGCGGCCCGTCTGGTGTGGGAGACACGAGGGCCCAAGAGCGTGCGGGGTGTCCGCGACGCCAGAGCGAGTAAGACAATGTTTGGGCGCGCGGGCCAAGAAAAGGGCCGAGGGAAGGAAGGGGTAGCCGACCTACCCAGCCCTGGTACACATCACAATTAAGCAGGTGCATAGGTCCGCTGGTCCGTGGCAGACGTCCATCGGTCGTCGTCGGCTGGTTTCGGCGGCGGAGCAAAGCGGAATGGCGAGTCATTCTCCTCATCGGCAAGGGCGTGAAGATGGGGCTGGAGGTGGCAGAAACACGATGGCCATACCCATTCCCAGGGCCATGAGATCCCGATAGAGGCAGCAGTCATGCCCAACGGAGGCGAGCGCACTGCCGTAAGCGATCCCATTCCCAACCCGCCAAACGACCGCCAGACCGCGAAAGGCGCACGAGACGAAGGTCGCTCCTCTGTTTCGCCTCCGCGCGAGGGAGCACGGAAAAAGAGGGAATTATTCGAAGGAGGGCGGAGATCCGAAGGACCAAGAAGATTGGGAGAACAAGTCCCGACTGCCGGGACGAGGGGGAAGGTCCCCCCATCCCTACCGCACCTGCTGCCGACGCGGTGCCGGGCCGGCTGATAGACGAAAGTGGAGGCAAAATCGGCCGATCCGACTTGCCCCCCGGCGGAGAGTCGCGTGTGCCGGACGTTCCCATGCGCTGGGTGCGGTCACCTCGTGTGCCCGGTCGGCTGGACGCCGTAGGGACAGCCCGATCCGGCGGGGGGCGAGAAGGGAAGTGCAGGGAGGTCGCGGCCCTGACTCAGTGGGCGAGCTGACGAGGCCGCGTCGCGGCCAGAAACGCCATTGCTGCCGGGCGGAGCAAGCGCCAATCCAAAGCCAGCAGCGGTAGGCGGACGGGAATTCCGCCATTCCGCCCCCGACGCGGGGAAGATTTCCCACTGGTGCATCCATTACGGCCGAGGCCGAGGTGCTGGGACGGGGATAGTCCGCCCCCATGTGGTAGGAGGCCGCGCATACGGGTCTGCCCGGTACTCACCCGGTACTCGTCGGGCGCGCCAACATTCATGCGATACTCGGATGTCGGCGGCCGGCGGTACTCGCCGTAACCATAGGACCCAAATCCATTTGCGGGGGGTGTAGGGGTCAGTGGAGCGAGAACCAGCCGCCACATGTCGAAAAGGTGGTCCCGTCGCCGAGGGAGGGCGGCCGAACCAGGAGAAATCCATTCCACCCAAGTGGCTGGGTCGTACCCGCCTCCCGGTAACGACGAGGCAGCCAGCGAGGCGGAGCCAAGGGATCGCTGCCACTGGTGCAGTGCCATCGTGGGCGACAGGTGTACCCAGGCTGTCTCCTGAAGCAGAAATGAGGTGCGGGAGGGATAGTGTGGGTGCCAGGAGCAACGACAGGAACGTTTTTGTATGGGAGGCGGTATGACCCGACGTTTCTTTCGCGCATGACCTGGGTTGCCACGTCCCGCTCCCGACGTGAGAGGGCGCGAGCGCGGCCAATTACCTGATTGGCCGCCAACTGGGCCTGTGCGGCCTTAGCGGCCAGCTGGGCATGGAGAGTGGCAAGCTCCGAAAGCATTGCTTCATTCTTTGTGGCTCTGCCGAGTGCACCGTATCGGCATTTGGCGTAAATTGTCAAGGCGGGAAAATGATTTGCCGCAATGGCAGGTGAAGAGGCTTAGCGCCGTTGTGTTTCCGCTGGTGACGCGCCAGATGCTCACTGCGGGTAAAGACCATGTTGCAGTCGCCATAGCCCGTACAGCGGAACATGGTCACATGGCTCATCTTCTTGCCGTCTTCGCGTTCGGTGGTACCATTGGCCTTGTTCTCGTCAGTCGAAGATAGGCCTGGCGGGCTAGGTTGGATGGATGGATCAGGTTTTGAAACGGTAACACGGCGACGGCGAGGCACAGAGGTGGCTGGAGTAGAAGCCGTCATATCTGCCGAAGCCGAGGCAGAGGGATGCATTCGGACCGACTCGGCGAGAGGACGGTCATCCTCGTCGTCGCCATCTTCGTCCTTGGGAAAATAACGCTTGGCCGGCATCGAAACGGGTTCCAGGGGGGGAGCAGCTTGGAGAGCGGGGGAGAAGACGGAGGAGTCGTAAGGCGCAGCAAGCGGAGGCGGGGGTTGGGGTGGGGGATGACCAAAGGCACTTGGATCAGGGGGAGGTAGGCGGGAGGAAGACCGGGAGCTGGGTGAGCGGCGGCGACCCAAGACGCGTTTGGGGGGGCAGCAACCGGGGCAGCGACGGGGGGCGCCAGGCCGGATGTGGCCCAGGAACGGAAGGGGAGGCGTAGATAACGGAGGGTGAGGCATAGGCACCCGCGGGAAGTAGGGGGCTGCACCATAGTATGCACTGGCGTCGGGGGCGCCAGGAAGCGAGCCGGCTTGGGGCGCCGGCGACAACGTAAGAGTGAGGATTGGCATGGCCATGTGGGTGCTGGCTGGGCAGCGCAACAGGTGGGGCAGCCTGTTGGTGAGCCGGCGGTGCGGACGCGTACATGGGCGTCTGGACGTCGGGCGCAGCGGTAACAGGAGCAATGGCAGCGGCGAGCGGCAGTAGGAAGGTGGCGACGCGGCTGGAGCGAAGAGTACAGGGCGGAAGCTGTGAACGATGGCAAAGGAAACGGGACAGAGAGGCGGGCGCAAAAAGGACGGAGCAGCTGCTGGGAGCGCGCCTGTACCTGAGCTGGACGCGTCGAGGTCCGAGGGTACGAGGTCCGAGAACAAGGGGGGGTGGTGGTGGTGGTGGGTGCGAGGTAGGCGGTGCGAGGACTGGGACCGGAGGTAGCGGAGCGCGACCCAGCCACGCTTTCCACACGCCGCGAAGCACTTGCCGGTTACCGGGCTTACCGCCTAGCGCTTTCGCAGGTGCGGGCGAGGATTGGCCTGAACGGTGACTAAACGGTTCTCCCGCCGGTCACTGGCTCACTGTGCGATCGATGATCGGTGATCACCTGAAGCAGGATGTATGATGCCTTGCATGACCGGTGACCGTGACCGGCGAGTAGGACTAGTCTTTGCTCGGCCGCCGAGTGATCTTGAGGCCGAGGGCGTGATGTGTGACGTTGATGCGTGACTTGGGATACGCCGCCGTAGCGACGTGGGGCGCGAAGG
The DNA here is from genome assembly GCA_003971905.1 of Moniliella sp. 'wahieum'. Classification (NCBI taxonomy): domain Eukaryota; kingdom Fungi; phylum Basidiomycota; class Moniliellomycetes; order Moniliellales; family Moniliellaceae; genus Moniliella; species Moniliella sp. 'wahieum'. The sequence goes on along the minus strand of RSEE01000040.1, from coordinate 160,839 downwards.
CTGCGAAGGGCCAGGCAAGCACAGGCGCACTGTTGCGCATGCCACCTTTCAGCCTCCGGCCCAGTGCATCATGCATCATGCATCATCGACCGACACCATTCACGCATGCACCGGCCCAGCCGGGGGCAGTCTCTGGCCTGTTGGCGGGCAGCGAGGCTTTGGCAGTGCGCTGGCGCTCGTAGCCAGGCCAGCCCACCCGAGGCCTGAGGCCCTGAGCGCCTGAGCGCCTGAGCTGAGCGCGGGCTTGTTCGAACTGTCCAGATTCTCAAGGGCGACCGCACTGCCGCGGCTCCCACCGCCCCGGCGGCGCTAGGCGCCCTAGGCCCAATCCTCGACATGAGGCGTGCCGCTTGCAGGAGCGATAGGCACGGGGCCTGTGCCTGACGTGCCTGACCGCGCGGGGCCGAGGGGGGGAAGGGGGGCAAACGAGGCGTTCATGTCGCCTGTGGCGGCCAAGGCAGTCTGGCATGGGGCATGGCTGGCAGGGCACGGCACAGCACGGCGTCCCAGCACAGGACAGGGACAGCGCACGGCCACAGGCACGCCGCGGGACAATGTGCACGGGGCGGGTGCTCAGCTCAGCGCTGAGGCTGAGCGCTGAGGCTGAGCTCCCGAGGAAAGTGTGGGCGTGGCTGGGGTGCAACGTGCAGAGGAGCAAGGCAGGCAGAGGGGCAGACGGGCGCAGAGCCTGGCATTTATCTGCAAGCACGTCCGGCCCAGGGCAGCACACCAGCCAGGCAGGAAACCTCTGCGTTTGTGGTTGGACTCAGCCTGAGCGCTGAGGCGCAGCGCTCAGCCCAGGCATAGCGCCTGTGCTTGCCGCCCCACCTGCGCTCTCTTGCGCCACGCCCCCTGTCGCACCCATCGATAATCGATAACCGGTACCATCGACAGCGACCTTCTTTTGTCTGGTTGCATGCTCCGCCACCGAGAGATATTGAGGCCACAGCAGGCCTGATATCTGAGAATCTCGCATAGAATCAGAAACTCAGGCCGACCCTAGACTGGCGGCTGTGGCGGCACTGATTCACTTTCTACGTGCTCCGCTGAGCGCTGGCGCTGACACGCGCTGACTACACCCAGGCCTCAATGAAAACACTGGCCAACGATTATATGACCTGTAGGTCGTGTGGACCAAGAAGGGTCATGCATGTCACACTCTGATCTTCTTCCACATTTCAAGCTTCAAGCACAACGCCAGTATCCCCACCCTTGGCCTAGTGCCACTCCCTTCCATCTATCTCTTCCTCAGTCGGGGCTCGACGTTCGACCCAGCACCTTGTCTCATTTCTTCCTCTACCACGTACTAACGGCAACTAACGGCACACTTCTGGGACGTCGGTGGGGAATCACTCGTTTCACTAGTCACTAATCACTCATCACAGGATCTTTGGACACGAGCACTGTGCATCCAACACACCACAAGCAGTACACTCAGTTACTCACAGGGGGCAATTCTCACAGAAAAAGCAGTATAGGTAACCACCCACCTACTGTGAATCAGCTTTGACTGCATTGCCCACTTGCTCGCGCTGAATCTCATCTTTGTTTGCAACAAGTTGCATCTGTTTGATGTATCCGCGGGGGAAGGAGAGGAAAGGGGAGGTGCGTATTCAGCCACCGAGTATTACTCAGCGCACTCAGCGCAGACCATTTTTGTGCACACCCCGGCTTATTGTATGCTTCGCCAACTTCATGAAAAGGAGCTGGCGCCGGGTGAAGCGAAGTGTCATATGACGGGACCCGGGATATAACAATAAATGCATCATGTTCATCCGTGGATGTCACATCTCGTTTGAGTCAAAAGTACTGTGGCTATACCTACTGTTGAGGTATATGGCGGGACTCGTGCTCCCGAGTGATGACTGGATGAGCGAGCGAGACAATGCAGGTTATTCCACTCAGTCGCGGTCTTGCACAGTGCAAAACTGAGATGTACATCCATATATATTCTCCCTCTCTTGTACCCTCCCGGAAGTTTTCTCTCTGCTGTTCCGCGGGTGTACTTCCTGCTATGGAAAAGGTCCTGCACTTCTCATAGGCTCATGTGTATGCATTCTGCATTCTTAACTTCGCATTGGCACCATGGACACTAGAATCATCAACAATACAGAGTGTGTGTATATATGTGGTCCACAACAGGAGGTGGGCGCGGAAGGGAACGGAGAGGTCACTGGAATGGATAGAGGGGACAGAGATGAATAGGGATGAAGATCGCGCCATATATCTTGGGCACCAACCCTTTTTACTGAGAACCATGCCGGTTGCTCGCTATCGCCTCCTCTCCTTCCTCCCTTATTTGGCCTTAGAAGGATAAACTAATCTTTTCTATGACAGTAACAGGGTGTTGGCATCGCTCTCGCTCTCCAAAACCGTGCGCGGAAGAGAGGTAAAAATGTGCCTAATGGCAATTGAGGTTCTGTTAGACTGTGATCCTGCAGCTGCTCTTATCCCGGCTCGATAGCGTAGTGGTAACGCATCCCTGGCCAATAGGCGATGACATGGGTTCGAATCCCATTCGAGTCTCTTCTTTTCCTCACTATTTCCCCCGTGCCTTCTCACAGGTTCAATGTGCTTTCGCATCCCAGATATGCCATTCATATCCATACCGGCCCTCACTTGTTCCTGCCTGAACCCCTCCCCTCATCATAAACCGTAACAGTGTAGGTGGCCATCATCCCTTAGTGAAAGCCAATGAACATACACGACGGTTATAGATACACGGAATTAGACGAGTATGTGCGACCCAATTGAACATGTGCATTAGAATGCTATACGGAGGAATGCTACCAAGAACCTGCCGAAGGTTAGGACACATAGGTAGCGTGACTGTGATGTTTCCCTTCTAAGGGGACAGGGGGTCCTCCTACGGTCTATCAGCAAAACGAAACAAACAAGGGGTAGTATCTATATGCATCACTTTTGTCTGTCTATTAGGAGAAGCACAACTGCCAAGAGAAAATTATGGGAGGAGCAGGAAAAAGCCAACAAGGATGTAGCTAAAGAGCGATTTGAGAGGTAAACGGGCTTAGGAACGAAAAGCAGCTGGTGTCTGTGGGGTATCAAGGGCAAAAACACGCACGCCTGGGTGTGGGAACCAGCATCAAAGATTAGCCCCAATCCAACCTTGATATTCTCAGCAACCAACACAAAAGGCCAGGCGATAGTGACCACAATAATGACCCTTACCCTGCAACCATCCATAAAACATGTGGTGGTTGTTATGGAGGACCCCGTGTTTGAAGACGGATGTGCCAATATGCACTTACTGTGATCTGTGTCCTGGACTTATATATACGCGAACGCGCTGTAGACAGGAAGGTGAGTATTCTAATCCATTGCAAACATCATCTTTCAGCCTCGTCCTTATATAATAGACGAGGAGACCACGGGGCCTACGGCCCGGCCATCCAGGGCTTCACCCCAGCTTCTTGTGGGCCACCTTCGTCACCTTCGCCACCGTCGCCACCGTCGCCACCGGTCCACGGGTCCACCATTCCACACTGGAGAGGATATCGTCGCACCGTAGCCACGTTCCACACGCTGGAGAGGCGATATGATATCACCACAACTACAAGGGGGAAATGTGGGATTGTGTGCTGACTTGTGGGTACATTCTCTATCAAACGTCGAAGAGATTATCATAGGAGTACCCCATATTTATTCTTCTTCCGTCGCTGAGACTAGTATATGAACTTGCGCTACTCGACCTTTTTGTCTGTCCTCTCACCAACGATGAGAGTCTCCCGACAAGGAATATACCTTGCCCGCTGCTTTTGACTTTTGGCATGCTCTTCCCATTATTGTTGTCGGGCCGAGAAGTGCCCTTGACGTTCTAGGGCTGTGACTCCGTGGGGTTTTGCTGCTGGACAGAGGTGGGAACAGAGGAGACGCAGACGCTCGACGCCGTTCCTGACCGTCTTATCTCTCTTCTCCGTGTTTTTACGCCTTCAATGGATCGCCTTTGACCCCTGTCGCCTTTCTTCCTCCTTTTTCTTCCAAATTAGCTACTAACGCGTATGCTTTCACTCCTTTCCTCCTCTATTGTCTGGTTGCCTCGTCGGTCCCTGGATTGTTGGCCCTATATAACTTTCGTCGGGTCCTCGCGTCGGGACGTGTAGGCTGTCAGCTGTCTCAGAGCCATTGCGCACGCGCCTTTCAGACATCCCACTTTCGACGCTGTTGGGAGATCTATCTGACTCGTCACCTACGCTCTCTATGGTATCTGCAGCTATGTGACGACACGGCCGCGATGAGGAGATGAGAGTGGTGCCCTGTGTTTTGGGGCAGTGCCTGCTCCAGGCCACGGCGGGCTGGCTCGGCCCAAACGACTCTCTCGCTATCTAATCCGTCTGGTGCTTAAACGGATCATGAGTTCCCTTCGATCTGTGTGACCAGAATCGCATCCCTTCTGTATACGGCCGAGGAGATAGGTACATTGGCTTTTGGATCCCTGTGTGATTTTTTATCGTACTTCAGGTTTGCTTTGGTCTTTTACATATGCAAGTGAGCTCTAAGTTGAACCTCCGGATCTGGGAGTTAGTTTCCTTATTATTTGCGAGTCTTTTGTTGTGACGTTCATAACGTTCATATCCTCTATTTTTCCATCGTTCTTTTGGCTGTGGGGCCGAGATATGCCCTTTACTCTGTGCCTTTTCTTGGTGTGGCTGTTCCCTTCCTGACTGAGTGTCACTGGGAACATTTCTCTATACTTGATCAAGGCTGTGCTCATTAACCTGAGGCGCACAAATTGGCCTTGCTCCTCTCTTTCGTCGTTACGTTGTCTATTCCATCTAGATGTTCTGTTTGTATCGTCTTTTTGATTCATGACGTTCTTTCTCCCTAGCGGGCCATTATCATCTCCTGTTGCCCAACCATTCTTGACCAGCTTGACCCACCAGGCAACTCATCCAGCGTTTCTCTCCTATTATAGTTCACCGAGGTACAAAGCACACGCTAGTAGTCTTGCTTGTTCCGGTACCCATATATGTACCGGAGGAACCCAAGGATTGGGTGAAGAACCTCTGAAATGTAGAGCAATGCAATCGCGATGGTGGTGGTTAAGGTCTAAGCCTTGTGCCACACCTAGAGACAGGGGTTCAGACAAGCCTGAGTATACACGTGGAGGCTTCGGAGGACAAATCAGGGGTGAAGGGTGATGAGGCGCCTTGGCCTAAGTACGGGACCACGGGTCCCAACACCCCCCCGGGCCAAGGGAACGAAAGAAGCCCGTTGGCCATCAACAAAAGAAAAGTAGAAAGGGGATCAGCGCGAAGAAAGAGAAGCCAAATCGAAATTGTTACGCGCAGAAATGATCTTGGGAAGAGAAAGAGGTTTGGTGAACCAGTCAGGGAGATGGTGTGCACCTGGAGTGTAGTGGACTTTAATTTCGCCTCGGTGGATGCGTTCCCGCACCTCGTGGTACGAGACGTCAATCTCCCGTATTTTGCCTAGGCTGCCGAGCTTTTCGGCCAACGCTTTGGCAGCGGTGTTGTCAACAAAGAGCTCAATCGGGTGATTAGCCTTGCAGACACCAAGTTCAAACAGTATGTTGCGAATGAATAGAGCATCTCGAAGGCCATCTCCCATGGCTAGGTATTCAGATGCTGCTGTGTTGCTCACACCTTGATTTTGGGACTTGGAGCCCCAGGATACAGGCACACCGAAAACAAAAACAACATGGCCCGAAACGGAGTGAGAGTTGCTCTTGTCTGATGCAAAGGAGGCATCGGTGTGCAGCTCGAGTAGAGGGCGAGATCGGTTGGGTGTGAGGCACAAAGAGTAGTCAGACGTACCGGCGAAGAAACGTAATAGGTCCTCCGCTGCGCGTCGGTGGGCGGCGGACGGGTCGTCCATAAACCGCGCTAAAAAGGTAGCCGCAAAGAGGGCATCAGGCCGGGACATACGAGCCGCCCACAAGCTGGATCCGACAATAGAACGGTAGGCACGGTGCTCGTCTCGAGTGGCACGCTTTTCGTGTTCGGGTCGCTTGGGAGGCGGAAGTTGGTGGCCGATTGGAAGGTAGCGGGGCCGGTGAGGTGATATGTCATGCGCGGCAAGCGTCTCAGCGATGAATTTGGGTTGGCTGATGTACAGTCGTCCATCGATACGGTCGTATTGGCAGCCGAGATGGAAACGTAGGGGGCCGTTGGACTTAATTTGGATGCTGCGCCTTAATTCCACTAAGAATTCATCATACGCTTCTTGGGACCGACACGCGACCAAAAAGTCGTCAGTGTGGACGGCGATTAGGATCAGGCCAAGAGGTTCGGTGCGACGTATGAACAGGCTCTGATTTTAGGCTAGTGAAGTGGAGTCGGTCGCAAAGGAAAGTGCGGAGCCAATCTCCAAAGTTGGCCCCGCTCTGGTGCAGGCCATAGAGACTTTTCTTGAGTCTCCAGCAATGACCGGGCGCTTCTGGGAAGAAGGGGGGTGGTCGAACATAGACGAGCTCGTTGATATCGGCATAGAGGTAGGCAGCTTCCACATCGGCAGAAAATAAGTGGAGGCCATCAGCTTCGGCCAACGCAATTAGCGTGTTGACGGCAGCAGTACGAACGGCAGGAGCAAAAGATTTCGCCCATGTGCCAGGAACTTGCCGGTGCCCTCCCACAACGTAGCGGGCACGGTACTTGAGGAAGTTAGCATCCGCATCCGTCTTAGTACCTATGACCCACATGCCGGGAAGGGGTTTGATCCCTGGGGGGATGGGTACAACTTCCTTCACGTCACGCTCGTCAAAACGCCGAAGCTCGAGGCGCATTGCCTCGAGTACGCCATCAAAGGCAGGGTGACCCACCAACTTCTTGATGTTCTTGGGGGCCACCGGGACCCCATCGGTGGTCAGTATGACCTCGGTGTCACTTGCCGCGGATTCGATTGCGAGTGCAATGGGGGGCGAGCTTGGCTCCGAAGCAGGTAGCATGGATGTGTCCGGCGCTGGTCCGAAAATACTCACCAAAGCCTGCATTCCTAGGGCGGAGAGGGCGGCCGGGTTGCCAAAGATGCTAGGGGCCTTGTTGACGAGCAGGGAAAAGGTGCCATCGCGCAAATTGTCGTTGGCTGGAATGGACAGGTCGAGGGGTGGAGCGTTGATACGCGCTTGGCGAACGGGATTGCGACGCACGAGTGCGGGGACGGCTGTATCGGTCAGGGGCACGGTCACGGGGCGAGCGTGTCGGTGGGGAGAGAGGGGAGGGGGATAGGGCGGGAGAGGAAGGGGAAGTGGAAGAGGGAGGGGAAAGCAGGACTTGGTGGCCAGTGTCAACGGCATCTTCTGTGATAGTTTCATTTTCTTCGGCTTGCTTTGCCTGGCGTTGTGCCATGCCTGCGGGGTCAGATGCAACAGGTTGGGGGGATACATGTGGGGGGTTGGAGTTGGTGGGAGTGGGGCCAGGCTCTGAATTCTCATTTTCGTTGGCTTGAGCCGGGCGATGTGCCTCTGTTTTTCGTTCTTTTAATTTTCTTTTTCCATGGGGGGCATTGTCTTTCTTACCATTAGTATCGCGGGTCAGTTCATCTATCGCAAAACGCACACGCCGGGGGGGGAGCTGTCTGACTTCCCACCAGCACCCATTTCTCCGCCCCCCCGCACCTCTCCGCCACCAGCAGGGACAAGGGGGTCCAGATGAAAGTGCGTGGGATATTCGGTGGTGTACGGGACATGCGTCCAGGTGGACGGCTTTTTCCAACGGAATCCAACTTGGCCGTCGTCCTGGTGGATGGCAAAGAGCCACCCCTTCGAACCGCGGCCGTGCCCGTAACCCACCAACATTGCTGGGACGGCCCGCGGACCAAGTTTGCCGCCCTCGCGTTGGTTGGGCAATAGGTGCAGGTAGGCAAGAGTGCCAAAACCGCGCATGCGAAGGGAGGGTTTGAAGCCATGGTACCGGACAAATCGGCTGTCCCCACCCAGTGCTTTCGGCGGCGACTGGTTGTGTGCATATGTGGCCGCCAACAAGCTGTGTTCCCACCACTCGTCGGGAGTCAATCTGTTGGCGATTACCATGAGTCGAGCGCGATCCGTAATCGATCTTATGGCGCGTTCGGCGACCCCATTGGACGCACTTTCGCCAGGATTGGTGCGCTCGCTCACTACTCCCAGCTCGCAGTAAAACTCGTCCATTGCGGTGGTGAGTTCAGGCGCATTGTCAGAGCGGACCGTCTGAAGGGGGCGGTCGGGATGTTGGCGATGCTCGCGCCGGATGAAGGCTTGAAGTTCGGCTGTGGCATCACCCTTGGACACCAGGGGTAGCGTCCAGGTATACCGCGTAAAGTCGTCGACAATGATAAGGGCGTAAGTATGACCCCCGCCTTGGCGGGATATGTCAAGGACGTCGAGGTGGAGGAGAGAGAAAGGGCGAATGGTTCGGATTGGGCGTCCAGTCGTGGCGTGGGGTGGGGCAGTGGCTCTGCTTAATGCGCATGGTGCACAGTGCCACGAGGACCGGACTAAAGCGATGTCGCCACTGTTGACCCGTTCGAATGCTGGGTCATCCGACGTGAGGGATGAAAGTTGATCTAGAGGTGCATGATTCCATCGGATGTGGGCGTTTTTCACCTTGACCAGGGTTGCATCAAGGTTGAGTAGCGAAGTGGCGCTGTTGGCTGTGGCTGTCGTATTGGGCGCCAGAGTAAGGGAATAGCTTGAGTCGGCGGCGAGACGAAAAGGTTCGCCGTGTCGTCCGAGATAGAGACCATGGCCACCTGGAGGGATCCAGCTGCCAATGCCTGCGATAGATAGATGGTAAGCGCTGAGCAGGTTGGTCGGGAAGGTGGGGCAGTACAAGCTGCCGGGTAGGTGGATGCGGATAGGGGCTCCGTTCTGGGTTTGAATGTACATAGAGATGGTGCCAATGCCTTCAGTGTATGCGATCTGTCCGTTTGCCACTGCTATGGGCTCGCGGTGTGGACGAAGATTGATAAACGCACTTCGTTCATTGAATACGGATGGTCTCGCACCTGAATCGTGTTGCGCAGGGAGGTTGGCTGGCTTGGGTGGTGTAGTGGCTGCCATAGGGGTTACTGCATGGGCAGATGAGGTGGTCTGGGCTGTCGTAGCCGGCCGGCTAAAGTGGCCGCCACGTTGGCCACCACGGTGACTTCCTCTGTACCCGCTGCCCACCTCGGCCTCGTCCGCGGCCTGTCACCGTACTGCTTGTTTTGGCTGTGCGACGTGGCTTCCGAAGGGCCGTACTGGAGGAGCTGGGCTTGAACTGAGGTACTGCCGTAGTTGGACCTTTGATTCGCTCACTGCTCGCGCAATTCGGCGTAGCTGCTGTTACGATGGAGGTGCAACCACCCCTGATCAGTAACGCCTTTCCGTAGCATCTGTGCTAGACCAATCTCGTCCAGCTTTGGACTTGGACGTCATCTCGTACTGGGTTACCGCCACAGTGAACTCATTCAGGTATTGGCGGGCCCGACTTGTGTGCCCATTTTGAGAGTGAGAACCTTTATGAGGATATCACAGATCTCAGTGTCTGAAACGGTGCCGTACAAATCACGCAGAGCATGATAGTATGCAGACCCTAGAGCCGGCGTGCCATCGCGGTGATCTGCTGGACGACTCGGAGTCTATCCACGGGAGTAGAATGTTGGCCAAGTGAGCGTCCAGTTCTGCGTTATACCCGTCCAGGGCCTTGCCCTGTTTCCAGATGCTCACGCGCTCCAGGGATAATCTGGATACGAGGGAGGAAGATCCGGGTCCAATACCAAAACGAGCTGTTGTGTGGAAACGCTCGTGGTACGGCACGTTGCTGCGAGTGGCACTACGGAGGAGCTTGTCGGGAGTCAACCCACGGGTTGTCGTCGACGGCCGGAGTTGACGATAAGGCACCTTCGTTCTTGCTAGCATTGGGTGGATTCTCACATGATAACATGACAATGGCTTCTGTGGTCGTCTTTTCGCTGTACCCAAGCTTGATACCAGTGTCCTGTAGCTGTTTGAGGGTGATGTTTTCGGGAAACAATTTGAACATGTTGCGATGCGGTCGGCGAGGGTGGCGACGTCGTTCGCGGTGTTGTCGGGGCCCACGGGGGGGTTGAGGTGTAGGGGTAGATTCACGCGATGGTGTCAGCGGCGGGAGGCGTGGTCAACTCCGACGGGAGTGGTGCTCTCTTCTGCTCTGGCAGTTGGTGAAGTAGGGGTTGAGGAGTTGAACCAAGACTCCTGAGTCTGAGAGCTCATGATGCTTGCCATAGCTTACGCAGTTCGAGCAAGCGCTTGTGGATAGGGCCGGCAGGAGGACCGAAGAGTGTAAGAGTGGAAGGCTCAGGGCTGAGCGTCAAGAGGATTGTAACTCTGTAAGACCGGAGGAACCCAAGGGATTGGTGAAGAACCTCTGGAAATGTAGAGCAATGCAATCGCGATGGTGGTGGTTAAGGTCTAAGCCTTGTGCCCACCTAGAGACAGGGGTTCAGACAAGCCTGAGTATACACGTGGAGGCTTCGGAGGACAAATCAGGGGTGAAGGGTGATGAGGCGCCTTGGCCTAAGTACGGGACCACGGGTCCCAACAATATACGCAACCTTACCACGCGAGCTGATACCCCAATTAAAGCTTGTCCGTTCAACTCGCCATGATTTGCGTTCATCAACACACACCTGTTATAGATAAACTGTGAGTGACTAGTGACTCTCTTGATCCGAGGGAAATCACCCCTGAACTGTGGGTGCTGTGGGCTCCAGTCCGGGGCTAGCCCATGACATCACCGGCAACAGTGGTACTTTGCGGGGGTGGGGGATGCAGAACCCCACATACCGTGCGCTGTGGGGAGGAATCGGGTGACTCAGGCAGGCACAGGCGGGCAGCATTATCTTCAGAAAAATGTGGGCTCAAGACCTAAGAAAGAGAACATGATTATTTCCACACGAGTGAGGAATTCGTCAACATCGGGAGAGTCGGATGGACTAGTGCCCAAGGCGATGTGATCTCATGTGTGATGTGGGTGGCTGAGCCGCTCAGCCGCTGTCAGAAAACCGGATAATTAAGCTGTGTATCTTGGAAACTGGACCGAGTGTCCGTTCCGGGTGGTTCGGGTACTGCTCCGGTACCCTACTGTTGCTGCGAGCGTCGAAATAGGATCGCTATTGGGGAGGCAAGGCTGTGCTGCAACTGGAGCCAAAAAAGCAAAGTTGGCCCATATACTTCAGCCGGGAACCGGAAGGCGTTGCGTATCCTCCGGTGCGAGAGTTCAACGTTTGTTCAACATTGAATCTAGGCACGGGCACAGTCCTTTTGTTATCTTTCTGTTGAGAGGTGGTTGGTTGAACGGTTGACCCGTCAACGTTACGGGGCTCCTTGGGGTATTTAAATCTCAACGGCAGCCGGAAGATTACCACCCCAACCTCAACCCCACCCACCTAGGTCTCCCCCCTTCACCGCGAAGCTTGCTCCTCTTTACAATGGTCCACCTCTACGACTACAGCTACGGAAAGGACCTGGTCCGCATTCTCCGTGTCGTGCGCAACCCCCAGGACAAGAGCAAGCACCAGATTGTCGAGTACATTGTCCGTTGCCTGCTGCGGGGCCCCGTGGCCAAGGACAACAAGTTGGCCCAGTCCTACACCCACGCCGACAACTCGTTGGTTGTCGCTACCGACTCGGTCAAGAACACACTCAACGTTCTGGCGAAGACCCTGGCGCCGGGGACGTGCTTGTGCCGGAGCGTTTCGCCCTGTCGGCGGCTGCGCACTTCTTGGGCAAGTACGACCATCTGACTGGGGTGGATGTGACTATCCAAAAGCTCAAGTGGACGCGCATTGTGCTTGAGGACGGCCCGCACAAGCACTCTTTTGTTCGGGATGGCAATGAGGTGCGCACGGTCTTCCTTGAGGCCGCCGGAATGCGGGGGAGCGGCCATCGTGAGCAAATTGGAAGGCGGGCTGAAGGACCTGTTGGTGCTCAATCGTCTGGCTCGGCCTTCCATGGCTTCTACAAGGATGAATTTACCACCCTTGTCCCGGTCAACGACCGCATTTTCTCTACGGCCATCGACCTCACCTATTCCTTCAACGTCCCGGCCACTCCGCTGCCCCAGCTTCTGTCTAGCAAGGATGGCTTGACCGACTTTGACGCGATTGCCGACGCGGCTAAGGCACACACGATCCGTGTATTTGCTACGGATGACTCGGCTTCGGTCCAGGCGACGATGTTCACCATGGCCTCCGACATTCTCAACGACCCGCGGCCTTTCTTTTCGACTGGTGCCCACAAGTGGTTGGAGGATGTGGAGTATGCGCTGCCCAACAAGCACTACGTCCCCATCGATCTCTCCTTAAAGGGTTGTCCAACACCAACGAGAAGGATGCCGAGGTTCCTCCCTCAACACACCCTTCCGGCTTGATCAAAGCCAAGATCTCGCGCAAGGACCCGCTGGCCAAGTCCAAGCTCTAATGGTAATAGAGTGTTGTCCTGGCTTTACAGCAACTGCTTTTCCCTTGCCCACACGCTCCGCGTCACGATCCATATATCATTTTGACCATGTACCGAATGGTTCCCATCTGACGTACCCTGATGTCCATAGTTGAGGCGCAGAAATAAGAGAGATTCAGGCTTGACGCCTAAGGAGAGGGTGAGTAGTTTGGGCCGGCTGGGTACTGGGGGCGAGGCAACGCGGTTGTGAGCGCTTCTGCCATTTGCCGGTGCGTCATGACCGGCATGACCGGTGACCCACGGGCCATCATCGATCATCAGAAGATGTGACTGCAATCAGATGGCCGCTACTGACTGAAAGAGTGGGCAGCTGATCACGAGCATGGAGGGTGGCCGAAGTATCGAGCGGAAGCGGTGTGGCTCGTGGAAAGAAAACAAGAGGGGGGAGCGAACGCAGGAGCACAGAGGGGGAGGCGCAGACGCGTGGACAGAGGGCAGCTAGCTAGTACCAGCGTCACGCGTCACCACAGAAAGTCTGTCCAACAGGGAAGATCATCTCCACGTCACAACAGAGAGAAGCGCTCAATGTGAATGGAAAGGTCGTTGTGGAGCAGTGCGCATTCTGGCCATGATGCAATGCGTGGCCCCGGCGAAACCCTGCGACGCTTGGTACTGCTGACTTCCGCCCCGAAACTTTCCTGAATCCGGTCTGAATGTTCTGTCCCGCTCCAAGGAGCCAAATGCATAATGCCCACGCTCAATTAAGTTGCGTGGCCGAGCGATGAAGGGTTGGCGTCGGAGAGCTCAGGCTGATTGCATCCAGCCCAGAGGGGCAAGCAATAGAAGGACAGAGAAGCCAGCCGAGAGATGGAGCTAATTAAGTTGCCGTTTCAGCGGCCAACGGCGCTTCAAAACCCCGGCGGCCATTAGGTGTTGGGCAGCACGGGGGCAGTACCCGGGGTTTACGGTCACCATGGTGGGTGGCGTCATAGCGCCCGTGCTTCCGAACTGTCCCCGTGCCCGGCGACGGGAAAGCCACTCACTCACAGGCCCGTCCTGCAGCTTGCTGCTATTTAAAGCACGCGAGTTGCCCTGGCAGCCCTTGTCACGCTCCTACCACCTCCATCCGTCTCACACCATGGTCCAGGCTATTGATTCCTTCGAGTCCTTCCAGACTATCATTAACAGCGGCAAGACCGTTGTCATTGACTTCTGTGCGTATCAACTCCAAGTCGCGACACTGAGGCGGGCAGTGCCCCTCTCACCCGCTGGTTGGGCACCCGGCAGAGAAATACTGACTGACCTATTATTGCTGTAGGGGCTACATGGTGCGGTCCTTGCAAGATGATCTCGCCCATCTTCGAGAAGCTGCAGACCTCGACGCCCAGCGACAAACTCGAGTTCTACAAGGTCGACGTGGATGAGCAGCCTCAGATTGCCGCCACGGCCGGTGTGACTGCGATGCCTACTTTCATCTTCTACAAGGATGGCCAGAAGATTGACGAGGTGATCGGTGCTGCTCCCCCAAGCTGAACGCGGCCATCTCCAAGCACTCGGCTTAAAGAGGCGCAAGTTGTACTACAATAACTCGATTCCCTTTGTACCCAGAAGCCGGTCTCGTCTTAGCTGTGAGTAGTGTGGCCTGTGGCAGTTGGGACGAATAGGCTGGAGACACCCTTGATCTACTCTGGCTGTTGGGCCTGACCTACCAGGGAGAGGGCTGGGCACGAGCGCTGCTGCATGATTGATCAGTAGCACTTGGTCATTGATGGACTGCCTCTCAACACTGTCGAGGATGATGCAGATGATGGACTGTAAGCATGCGATAATCTGCATGATCCATGCGTGGGAACGTGTTGTTGTAACGTCGTGTGGCGCCACGCTGGTGTAGTGGCGCCGGTAGCCCAAGCCAGGTTCATTCCTTCCAATATTCCTTTCTGGAGGGCAGGAATATTCTCTAGCCTCTGTAGCTCATGTGCAATAAACAGATGGATGAAGAGAAGGAAGAGCGGAACCCGCCGGACGAAGAACGGAACCGGGCGAAATCACCCGGGAGCCCGTGATCGTCCGCACAGCAATACACCATCAACTGCCTGCTCTCTGTTCTTCAACGCGTCGGGAAAAGGAGCTGCATCGGCTGCTTGTAAAGGCAAGCCGAATGCGCCAGGAATGACATGTACCAGCGATGCACTCAAGGACGAGTCTTTCCGCTACCAGTCAGTGGTAATGCAAACGACGATAGGCGGAGGATCCATGATGCCATCAAGATGGCATTAATGATTGCGCATCTTGGAAGGAACTGAGTTGAACGTTCAGTTGAACACTGACGGTATCATTATCTGGTGGACGGAATTCCGCATTCCGCAGCGGGAGGCCGCGTCAGGCTTCTTCAATCTTCAAAGATAGGCGGAGTTAGCTGGAGCCAGGAGGAGCGGGGGGGGCAGCAGGGGGGCAACAGAGCAGCCCTTGCAGGTGGTCACTGGTCAGGTGGCTTGTCAGCGCGTCAGCCTGATTCGCTGACAACCTGCGACCTGTGACCGATGACCAGCAGCCGGTAATGCGTGATGAGCCGAGACCGGTAGGGTTAGGCGCAGCGAAGCAGGGGGTCGGCACGAGGGCAGTGCTAGGGTTTAGGGCGCAGGGCTGGGTGGAGCCCAGTTCGAAATGGCCGGGGGAGCGGCAGCGGGGAGCGAGGCGTAGCGAGGCCCGGACAGACAGACAAGAGCGCGCGGTGGCCTGTGGTAGCCGGAGACTCGCGCCGCGCTGAATCGGATTGGGTGCCGCATCAGCGCAGCAGCCGCGGCCTGGGGAGAAGGAAGCACAGGCTGGCTGCTGCTGCCCCACTCCGGCGCCGCGCAGCTTATAAGGCTCTGCGCTCGTTGCCCATGTCGTCCGCGTCCCTCGTACCCCCATCCATCTCGTCTAAAGCCGTCTCGCTTCGTGTGTGTGCCCCCCCCCCCCCCCGCCTCCACCCCATTAACCCATCTCCACACCCCGCCTGCTAACCCGTGCACACCTCTTGCCTTCACCATGTCTCCTTCTGCCACCGACACGGGCGGGCTGGCTGCGCTAGCCCCGGCTTCTGCGCATGTCCAGGCCCATGCCCACATCCATACTCCACCCTCCTGGGCGGGCCTCAAGGTACCCCTTCCTCTGTGGTGCCAGTACCGTCCGTGTCGGGATTCGCCTCTAATCCATCTACGGGCGCCGGCGGCAAGAAGCGTGCGTTCTCGTCATCGACGCCCGATCCTTCTGCCTTTGCCAAACGGCCCAAGGCAATGACCCCCGAGCGCATTGCTCGTCTTGAGGCCCGTCAGGCCCGAAATCGCCTTTCGGCTCAAGCCAGCCGGGACAAGAAGAAGAACTATGTCTCGACCCTGGAAACCCAGATGGGTGAACTGTCGCGACACAATGCCGAACTCTTGCGCAAAGTGCAGGATTACGAGTCGCGCTTCCAAGCCATTACCGATTGGTCCAAGCTTATTCTGATGACCCAAGGAGCAACTTAGTAAAGTCGTTGCGCTCCTTCCAACGCTCAATCCCGATGCCGTGGATCCTGCTGCTACGCTGGCCGAGCCCCCCTCTCCCCAAATCGTCGAGAGACATTTCTTCTCCCTCTACCTCCGAATCCCCTTCTCCCGTCTTGAACTCGCAGGATCCTCAGCTAAGTGGAACGTTAGCAGCGCCTTCCCCCTCTGAATCTGGAGCGCAAGCCGTCCAGTCGACCTCCCCTCCTGTCGAACCAGTCCGTCCACCCATGGGCCGCGAAGAAGAAGGATCGAGCGCTCGCCTTCCAGCAGCGAAGGCGGTTCCCAGCAGCGGGCGCTCTCCCTCTTCCTTCGTTTGTGCTGCCCCCACACGGGACGGATAAGGTGCGCCTGGATGGGTTGGCCGCTCTGGACCGGCCCATGCCCATTTCAGAGTGGGGAAACGGCAGCAGCAAACTCTCAGTCGCTGCCCTGCCCCTCAAGGTAAGGAAAGAAAAGGAAGAAAAGATGGAAGATCTGTTTTACACGTCGCCGATGGGTGAAGAGCTCCTTGTTGATGGCCTCCCCGAGGCGGAGTGGGGGCTTGACCCCTGGCTCCAGCGGATGTGAATGCGACAGCGCCTTCGTCTCCTCTGTCGGTGGGATCGGCCAATGACTCGATCTCAACGGAAGTGGATGAACGTCCTGCTCCACTGACGGTAAGACGGAAGAAGGGGCGATGCTCTGGAATTTCTCCATTAAGCAACCCTTTCTGACGTGGGAGTCCCCCGATGGGAATGCCTTCCATTGGAGTGACAGGGCGGCGAGGGAGGGTGTCATACGGTTCTGGACACTCTAAGCGTTGCGTGCTTTGACGCGACCTTGACCCCCCGCCCCTTCCCCCCACACACATTCAAAATGCCTAACGATGAGATGGCGATCTCGTTGATGAACCTTGGACCTTTTTTCTGGGCGTGTTTTGCCTGTACTATCTGCCTCTCAAATAAGACTTCAATGCTACATTCCTCGATTTTATTTGTTCTACATATGGCTGAAGGAGAATGGCGGGTGTGATTTTGAGGAGAGGCTATGAGAAGGGCAGGGCCCTTTAGGCGTGCGTACGTAGAGAGGAGTAGAGGAAACGCCCCAGGCGATAAAAGAACATCATGCATCCGGTCACCGGTCACCCAGCATCACCTATCATACACAGGATATGGCATGGTGGCACCGCAGAGGGTGCCGTAGGCGAGCAGTCGCTCCAGCCTCGTGCAGTGGAGAAGAGGCGTGGACAGGTGAAGCTTGAAGGCCGCTGAGATCTGGATGGGATCAGACGTGCCACGATCTGGTTCTATTGTAGCATCCCTTTTAAGAAGAACGCCAAGCCTAGGCGGCCTCGGGCCTCAGTACCGCAGTGCTCCGGGGAATGAGCTCGTTCTGAACTGAACCAGACAGAGTACCAACCGATGGTGGAACGTTGAACGCAACACTATTAGGAAAATGGATCCGACGGGCACTTTTCGTAATCGATAATCGATCGATATCGATAACACGTGTCTCGGGGTGGCTCTCAACCTCCGGACCGAGAGCTGTGGAGGGAAACGCTGAGGAGAGATGGCTTTCGCCGCCCGAAACAGCATGGCCGCAGGAGTGGGGAGACAGGTGGCACGTACCCCTCAGCCACACCCTACGTCACGCTGATCGATAGGCAGGGGAAACGCAGCACGGTGACCTCATTTTATACCGTGTAATCCCGCCCTATCGACTATCCCCCACCATCGCACCGTGTCTTCTTTGTTTCTGTTCTGACGCATGATGACCACGCGTGACGAGCTTCCGCCGGTGCATAGTGTGCATATGGTGTGGGTGCGGCGTGCGCGTTGTGGAGGCCTTGGGTAACTGAGTGGCACGTAGAAAGCTCAGGCTGAGCGCATAGCCCATCCGATGACCCATTTATCTCCATGTCCAGCTTCCAGGACCTCGTCCAGGCACCGTCGACCGGAGACCCTGCCCCAGGTACTCGTCCAGACAGGCACCGGCCCCCAGCACTCTGCCAGTGTGGGTGGTGTGTGGCGGCCCAACATGTGTGCGCTTGGCAGAAGACTCAGAGGCTCAGCAAGGCTGCTCAGCCTGAGCGCTCACGTAACGCCCTGAATTGCCTTCCTGCTCGGGTCGCTCTCCAGGTTCAGGCACTCAGCCTCCGTTGGGACCTCGGGCTCACGTCTCACCAGTATCATGCTGCTTCTCGACGCTCGCAGGTCTCTGATCGACAAGATGCATGTGCATAGGCATGAGGTCATGCCTGTGAGCGCCTGAGCGCCTATGCATGATGATCGATGACTGATGCAAAAGACAACGTGAGACTAATAAGATCCAAGTCCCTATATTCTCCCAAGGGCACTTACTAGCTACCGCAGAAAACTGCACTTTTGTGCCCGCTTTGTTTTTGCGGCTCATTACATGGATTGGTATAACTTACAGTATCTTCGTCCGTTTGCGCACATGTGTATCCGATCACAAAACAACGTCAATCATTTTAACCATTCATCTCAGCCGCAACGAGCAGCAAGCCCCTCTCCCCGTCTAAGTCCGACACTCATGTATCTTCTGCCTCTCCGGAAACCACACCACAGACACCACAGATGCCCCGCGAAGGAAACGGTGCCCAGGTACCTCGCTTAACGAACAGCCAGGTCATGTCGTCGATCTTTTCCCTATCCTTCCAAGCAAATTTCTACACAGGTGGGGCAGCTCTATGGTAATCTCTCCCTCTCCTATATTGATTCAAAAAGGTATATATATAGCCTCCCCCCTCTGTGGCTTTAACCCTTTTTGATCCCCTCTTTTATCGCCTGCGCCGCATATCACTCAAGGCCCGCGCAGTACAGTACGCGGCCTGGGATGACCCCACCCCCTTTCCCTCCCCCCACTACTATCCCTTCGTCTTCCACCAACACCACACTGGAATGGGACGTGCCTCTCCTCAATTCTACCCACCCCTCACCCCCCTGCCCCATCTTCCCCCAACAGATGGCTTCAACCCCCCGATTGCCACCCCCCTATTCCCACCCTATACATCCCCGCAGTCTTACCACCCTCCCTCTCGACCTCCTTGCCTGCCCCAAGACTCCACTCACTGATCTCTTTTCTGGCAAGTACGATGGTCCGTCCCCCATTACACCAGTGTGCTCGGCACCGTCGGCAGCAGCACTCGCCTTCCCAGCAGTTACCCCACCAGGCGTCACACAAGCTATCCTACTGCCAACTATCCCATCACCAGTCCAGCTCATTCCACCAGTTACCCCACTATTAGCCATCACCTCGCCAGCCCGTACACCCTAGGTGCACTGAGAGAGAGTGAAACCGCCTTGTCACCCCTACCGAGAGAGTACGTGTTTACCTTTCCTACCCTCTTGGTGTACGTTTGGGCCTGCCTCACACCTAATATGGGTCTGCAGTGGGAACCAGTCGGAAAATCAAGGAACGGCGATGCTCCCCCTAGGTTGGCCGCCCATGCCGCATCCGGCGACCCTCTGGCATTCCCCGTTCCTACCGCTGTGTGCCACACCCTTGTCCACCCGTTGTCACTGCTGTTGCTACCCCTTCTTCCCGTCTTGCCCGTATGAGCCAAGACCGTGCCGCCCGCCCGAAGGCGGAGTGTGATCCCTCAACATGCTGATCCGGATTTTGTCCTTTCTGTGTCGCAACCTTTTTCATCCTCCCATCTATCTCTTTACCTACCCTCCATCTGCCTTATTCCCCCTTTGCTGTCACCACCTTCGTGCGTGCCACACATCATGTCTCTTTTTTCGATCCCTCTTTTGCGTCGCTTTTGCATTTTTGCTTGTTCTTTCTTTG
This sequence comes from Moniliella sp. 'wahieum', assembly GCA_003971905.1. Taxonomy (NCBI): domain Eukaryota; kingdom Fungi; phylum Basidiomycota; class Moniliellomycetes; order Moniliellales; family Moniliellaceae; genus Moniliella; species Moniliella sp. 'wahieum'. The sequence continues at coordinate 141,141 of RSEE01000040.1, read as the reverse complement.
TCCCTGTCCTCTGTCTCTCTCAGCCTCCATCGGACACCCTCTCACACAATCCTCTGCACATGCTTGTTTTCTGTTGCTCTCTACGCTCCACCTTGCGCTCCCTCTTCTTTTTCTTTATCACCTCGACCTCTTCTTTCTTTCGCCCTTTCTCTGCCCGCGTTGACTGTGCTACCTCTCCCTATCAACCCCCCAGTTCTACCGTTTGTCCATCTGCAACTGAAGCATCACACTGTATAGTAGAAAAAAAAAACACGGAAAGACAACAGTATAGAGGAGCGGGAACGGGGGGCCTATCAGCGGGAACCCGATCCTTCATGTGTCAGCAGGAGCTAAGACGGGGGCAGAGAACTGTGGGCAGAGGAGGATGTGTGGCAAGTCAGTAGAGCATGACCTTGCTCGGGGCACCCACCAGCACCCACGGCGCGGCTGACTCCTGCGGTGTGGCGATCCGATGGGGGGACGACCCGAGACGTGCTCCTTGGTGGCCGCGGTGGGATGTCAAAGTCCGAAGTCCTCCTGTTCTTCGCAAGCTCGAACGGGGCAGACTGAGATGGGGGCAGCTGGACTGGGAAACCAGGTTTGCGCATACCGTCGTCATGTCCCTTCACGTGGCGGTTGAGCGTGGTGCGACGGGTAAACGTTTTACCACAGCCAGCATGGCGCAGGCATACGCCGGTTGCCCGAGTGGTGCGTCGGTGGCGAGCGAGGGAGGAGGAGTCGGAAAAGCTCTTGGTGCAGCCGTCAAACTCACAGTTGAGAGGCCGCTCGCCGTGTGTACGCGCCCATGAACGGTTAGTGCGCTACGTTGGTATAAACTTTTGGTGCACCCAGGGAACGTGCATTGGAACGGCCGATCGTTCGTGTGGATGCGCCAGTGCCTCGCAAGTCCGACCGGCGCGAAAATGGTTTGCCGCATTCGCCGCATACATGGCCTCCCTGACCGGGGCCGCCACTCACACTGACTTGGCACTGGATTTCCCCTCGCGAGTGCGTGATGGAATGGGTTTCGCAGATCATGCTGCGATCCAAACACTTTGTCGCCCACATTGCACATAAGCGGTTTAGAGGAACCCTGCGGCGGATCTTTCCTCATCGGAAGAGGTTCACCCCCCTCGATGGACGAGACGGGCGAGCAGGGTTCAGTAGGGGTTGGGAGGGTGGCTTAACGTAGTTGAACTGTGGAAGGGGCAGGGGATGGGGCGGAACCGGTTCCATATTGGTGCACCCAGGGAGGGCCTGGGGTTCACGGGTGTTGGGGCTACAGTCGAAAGGGAACTGGTTATCCGTCTTGGAACGCCGGGGGAGTGAGCCAGCAACTCTTCTGCCGTGTCCTCCATGCCCACCTCGTCTCCGGCTTCCACTTCATCCTCGAACTCATTTTCCCCACCCATCTCCTTTTCCTTTTCCAGTAATCTCCTTTGGACGTTCCAGCCTGAGAATCCAGCGAGTTTGGTCCGATGGAGTAGACAGAAGTACTGGCCTCCTGAACGAAAAGGGTGCATTCACCCGGTCCGGATAGGTGAGGGCTCGCGCTGGAGGTTTTGGAAAAACGCGTTCGGTAACTTCCGGAGGGGTACGGGGAATCATGGCGACCGCAGTCGGGGAGGCAGAGGCGGAGGTAGAGGAGGTTCGACCAGATCCCCGCCATAGGCCAGGATCATACCCGGCGCTTCGCCAATTGGCCGTCTTCGGCGCGAGGGAGTGGGCACCCGGCAGCGAGCGATGGGGCGGCGAGACCACCAGTGGAGCGAAAATGGCGGTTAGCTGCGGTCAGAAGCCAACCGAGGGCCTGCGTTGGGTAGATGTGGCGGGGGACATGGCGCGCAGGGCGGTGAAGGGCGCCGCGTGCGTACTGGCGGCATGAGCAAGGATAGCAAGCTTGGCGCGTCGAGCAGCGAGGGTTGGTGGCGGCAGAGGCCTCCGTGTGCAGCGTCGGCCATACTGGCAAGAGGGTGGCGGAGGCAGAGGAGAATGTGGTTGCTGTCGACCACGCCAAGCGGTAGTAGGCCCAAAGTATCTCCCTCCCGCGCCGACAATACTACAGCTGGTTCTGTATAGTACGTTGACCATATACCTGCCACGCGTGTAGTCGCACACTGCCCCCCTGCTGCGTGGTCGTTTTCGATTTTTTTAAGTAGGCGCACAAATTTTTGCTTTTTGGGTGTCCCGTGCGCACCCGTGTGGGGCCGTGCGCTGCATTTACACTTGCGCCCTGCCACCCGCGGGCTCGCCACATGCCACATGTCACGGAATCACATATCACAATGACTGTCACACGCTTCGCCACCTTCACCTTCTGCACCCGCCCATCCCGCGTGGTGTCGCCGCTGGCGCTACCTGGTCCATATTTTGCATTGAACATCTCGAAGGTGCGGTCCATCATCGATCATCGATATGCGTGCCTACTGCATACTACAGCGCACACATCCATTCATGTTGCTCCCTTCTAGCTGCTGCGCTCACGCGGAGCACATTGAGAACCCCCACATGAAGACAGCGTATGGTGGAGCACTCTGGTTGCACGAGTCATTGGGTCCGGGCGCCTATAACACCTTTACTTTTACTGGCCATGGCCATGGCAGCCTTGGATGGTGAATGGCATGGCTGTACTCATGCTCTATATATACACTTCTTAGTCTTGGTACCCGCCATATCCTTACCCTTGTTCCGCATATCTGCCATAGCTCTTGCCATAATGGCCCTGGCGGCCATCGCCGGGGTGACGGTAAGCTTGCTGGCCGGGACCCTTATCCCCTAAGCTTTGGCTGGCCAATACATATGCTTGCCCGCAGCCGGGAGAGCAGTGCTGGTACCCACCCTGGCCGGAGTCACCAGCAGCCCCATGCCCATCTTGCCCATAGGCATCCATCCGGCGGCTGATTGTTCCCGTGGCTCGAATACTGCGACGGCAGGGTGGTATACGATCCAGTTCTGCCCCTGGTTCCACTTTGGTGTTAGGGGCATATACCAGCGTGACCCGCTCCAAGTGCCCTGCGAACCTCCTTTGCCCATGTCAAAGCGGGGGGGGTGTTGCCAGGCAGCAGAGCCGGTGTTGATTGGGCGCCACTTCATGTTGGAGAGATCTCCAATCCGTCTCAGCTTCGACCGAGGCAGCTCTACCTCCGGAAGAAGGGCGGCACGGTGGACAAATTGGGCTGTAGGTAGCGTATACCGCACGGAAATCGACTGATCATTCGCCACGTCCGGAAAAGCGGGGTAGTCGGTGAAGGGGCTAGAAATGTTGCTGCCCGGACTGCCAGTTGTGGGTCGGCCTCGACATGCCCATGGATGAAGGGAAGTTTGCGCGTGTTAATGTCCACACAGTGGTTGTAGCCTTGCTTGCATAAGAGCGGCAAGTTCGGCGTACACTGCGCATGACGGGCCAACGAAAAGGTAGTCATGGCCGAATTCATTTCTTCTTTTTTCATCGGGAGTAAGGAGCGGGGTACGCGCCTCCATAGCCTTGAGTAACCGGGTTTGGTCGATGAACGGGAGAAGCGCAACATCCTGCCAAGCATGCCTCTTACCATGCATGTCAACCTGGAAATCGACAGGATAAAAGTCATATATCTCGCTCCGTGGTTCCGTCATCAGCATGTGGTAGACTTTTGGGATGATCGCGCGGGATGCAGCGGGGAGGACGCCCATTAACTGCTCGTACGGATGGAACGGCTGGTCCTTCTCAAAGATCCCATTCACCGCCTTCAGATCAAGTGTTGCCAAATCTTTCGCATATGGAGCAAAGTGATAAGGATAGTACCAATGCCACGAGGGACAGCCCTGGTAGTAATACTTTAACACCCAGCATAGACCCTCAACGTAGTGTCGTCCCACTTCCAGCTTGGAGTTTTGGTCATCAAATGCAATACCAAATTTGTCCTTGAAGTACTGCTCATGCGCGGTGCCGACACGCGTCTCGATAGACGTGTTGGAAACACGGTAGTTCTCCAGCAGCACTTCCTTGATCTCTTCTTCCTTATCAGAGCACGAACACAACGTATCCTTTTATCCACAACAGTATCATTGGCCTCGTCGGTGTGAACACCCTTCTCCCACCATGAGGGTGATCTGTGCTTGGAATGGGCATAGGAAACTTTCCCTTTCGTCTCCATCTGGCAATCGCCCTGAAGCTCCGATTCCTTTTGAATCATAGATTGGTTAGACTCCCTTTTGACTTTGGACTCCTCAGTAATATAACATGGTTGCATTTGACGGATGTTCTCAATGCGTTCGCGGGATTTGGGAGCATGCTTGAGAGACTTTATCGGGTCCATATCCCACTGCTTCTGTGCTGCATGCTGTTCTTTTTTCCGCTCAATCAGCTCACCCTCCTCGGAGGCGATTCCGCAGAGAATCTGATGTACAGCTTCGAGGTTATCCTCACGCAACACCTTGAAGTGCGGCTCGTGGGTCGCAAGGGAGAGGATGATCAAATCTGCATCCATACCGTAAATGACGTGGCGGATGTTGGGGTCGTAGTCAGGGAAGGTGCGTTGTCGTCGGACAAAGTCCATGATTTTGTGCTCTCCTTCTCCTGGGACAGAAGCGTCAGAAAGGATGACAGTAATATATTTCCACCCCGGGTCCTCATTTATCTTCTTGGCCACCCAGTAGCGGAGGGACTGAGTCAGCAGATCCATAAACGGCGTACCCGGGGTAATTGAGTTCGAGTCCCAGGACGTCTTGGTCAGCTTGGCCAGTTCCTCGTCAGGAATGGACACCCCTGTGGCCCTGAGGTTGACCACCTTCGCAGCGTTCTCCACCCGGGTTTTCCCTGCCTCTGAAGCGGCCCGGAAACGACGCGCGCGCTGTTGGTTCATTTTGGCGCGAGGTGCAACACCGTCAATCGCCATCAACAGCATACGCGCGGGCGGATCATGTTGACAACCCGCTCCGTGTACAGCAGCACCTCCACCAGCATGTCCTCTTCCGTCTCGGGGACAGGACGGCCTTCAGGAGGATGGGCACAAGGATGCACAATGCCATTCATGTCAAGGTACAGACAATCAAATTCCTCTCCGTTTGGGTTGGGCCTGCTCATGTCAACCCCCAGCCGCGCGTTACGTCGGCCCTCCTCCCCGGCGCCGATTACGAATGGATCCTCCTCTTCCTCGACGACTTGTTGGACGATGCTGGGATACCGCCGTGTCAGCCAGTGGAAAAGAGCAGGAACACCCTTTTACAGAGACAGTTAGCATAGTCCGGGTGCCCAGCAGCGGGTAGCCACGCACCATTTTGTGGTGTGTTGGTGGTGGTGGGGGCGATGATCGATGCTGGCCCGGATCCATTCCTGTCTGTAAGGAGCTGTGGCGGTGTTGGGGTGTTGGGCCTACTTGAGACTTCTCACGCGTTTCATGTGATGCATTGCAACCAGAGTGGCCTCTGGGGCTGAAATATTGAATGTGGATGATGCATGACGCGTAAACGCGTGACGTGCTGCTGGTTGCCTCCCGATCGGCTGTGGGCCAGCAGGGCAGGAACTGAGTGTCGAGGATTCATATTCATCGATCATTGATCGATGATCAATCCATCGACCCTCCTGCGGGCGATTGTATTTTCCAGGGGCCAGCGCGATCAACGTAACGTGACACCAGCCTCATCAACTACCCTCGATCCCCGCCCGTTTTCCCACCCACCCGTCTCCTCGTCCACCTCCTCGCCTCTGCTGGCCAGCCCGACCCAAGCCCATGTCCGATGGCCGCCTCCCTCCCGAATGACCCGCGGCATCCGATGCCTGCGCATTGGCTGTCGACCCCAGATGACTACTCAGGGGCGCTGGGCCTGGCCGCCTTACTGCCTTTGTCCTGGTGCGCCCCCGCTTGCCTTCCTTCTACACCCCGGCGCCTGCCGTGCCTTCATCTTGGCTCGGCCGCAGGTGCTATTTGGCTGGGTCCGCCCGCTGTACGCCATTGATGAGCGCAAGCAGCGCCGCCGTCGGCATCGATGGCCTCGTCCTCCTCGACTTCATCCGCACGGCTGCCTACACTTCCTCGGACTCAGTCTCTGGTCCGTGGCTGTGACGATGCCAACCAACTGGCTCAAGTTTTGGCACCATTGACGGCGTACCGCCAGAGCAGGATACGAATGGAACTTTTGTTCCCCCGATGCTCCGGTATGATGGCCCTCTTCCCATCAAGCCGCAGCCGGACATGCCTGCCCCCAACGATTCACCATTATTCATGTCGTGACCGAGGTTGTCTTCACCGTGTTTGTGCTGGCCTTTCTTTTTCGCGCCAGCCGGAGGGTGAGTCGCACACCACATCTACAACTGTGCGCATGCTACTAAGGGAGCTAGGATCGCCACCCTGCCCGGCGCACGGTCGAAATTCGACAAATCCCTCGGGCACATCATATAATCCATTGCTCTCCGCAGCACTCTGGCCCAAATGGGGTTCCATTGGACCACCTTTCCTTCGTTCGTGACCCTACTCATCTCCAAATTGCCCTCGCTCAGCGAGCTCTTGCCAAAATGCGGCTGGAGTCGGCGTGGAAGGATTTTTGCTTGACCGGTATGCGGCGGATTCACTTGGGCCCCATCCCGTCCCGCGGGAGGGACCGCAGCTACAACCCTGACTCCATCCTCCAAGCGATTCAGCGGGATTGGGACAACTATATACTGGAGTCAGGGACGTTGAGTCGGCCCCTCGATCGATCGCAGAAGAGGCGGAGCCGCTACTGACAGGAGATGCCAGCCCGAACGAGCCCGAGGTCAAGCTGACTCGGAGCGGCTTCACCTAGCCCTGGCTCTAGCCCTCGGCAACACGCCGGGGACTGACGCATTGCTCCATCTCCTTTCAGAACCGCTGTATGTATCGCGCCGCCGGCCATGGGGGAGGCGGTGTGTTGGAACATCATGTCGCCATCGGTCGACGAGCTTCCAATCTCCAACTCCTCTTCTTTCAGGCTCATCATAAGGTTCTGAGGGAAAGGCTGAGGATGCAATATCCGGTCCCCGTTTTGTCACCTACGACAAGGGAGACGCAAGGCTGGTACAGGTGTTGCGTTCGTTACGCTCGCGTCTGCGTCCGAGGCCCACAATCCTGGCACAAACCCCTATGCGGAGAGCCTGGAACCTTTCTTACTCGTCTTGCCTCTGGTCCGGGGGAAGTGTGTGGCCCAACGCGAATATGGGCCTCATCTCAGAACAATTGCGAAGCCATTTTGTCTCGTTCCTCGTCTTTCTCATTTTGGTCTTCTACATCCCCCCGTTGTTCGCCCTACTCTCGCTTGTGTCAGACGTACCCCTGGACAAGTACATCCCGGGTCTGTCAGAGTTTCTGAAACAGCATCCTCAGCTGCAGGCACTGTTCCAAAACGCATTGCCCTCACTTGTTCTTTCGTGGAACGGCATGCTTCCCACCCTCTTCGAGAGCTTGGCCTACATTCAAGGTGCAAGGGACAGTGCCCAAGTCCAACTCACGATCCTCCACCGCTATTACAACTACCTTTTGTTCGTTTTATTGCTCTGATTACTGTATCAATGTGGGCGCTGGTCCAAGGTGGCAGAGAATCCAGCGGGTTTCCTGTCCCACCTCGGCGCGGTCCTTCCCATTGCACGCAACTTTTCCACATCGTATGTGATCTTGCAAGCGTTTGGATTGGTACCACTGCAGCTACTTTGTCTGCCCACTGCCTTTCGTGCGCTCTGGACCAAGCTTACTTCGGGTGATGCGGGTCGTACAAGGGAGCCATTGCTCCCTGGGACGATTTATCCGCAGATATTAATCGTGTTTACGCTGGCGCTCTTACGCGAATGTGGCGCCGCGGATTACCGTTTTTGCCTTGGTATACTTTACACTACTCTATGCAGTGGTGAAATACAAGTTGCTCTTTATGCATGCCTCGGCAGCCTCCAATACTGCGCCCTTGGCCCCACCCCCCTGCGCGCGGCCATGGACGAAGACAATGCGGCCGCTCTCCCTGAGGAGAACGATGACGTCGGGGAGCTTGATCTGTTGGCGGAGGCTCGGGCATGGTCCACGGGTGCCGGACAGGTGCACGTGATGGCGGTGGGACGGTGTGTAGGGGCGCTACTGCTGTACCAAGTGTTTCAACTGTCGCAGGTGGTGGTACGGAAGCAAACGCTTTTGGCGCTGCTGCATATCCCCCTCCTCGTGGGCACGGCATTGGCATGGAACTACCTCTCCCAGCTGGTTTCGCCTTCGGAACGGTTCACCAACATGCGTCTCTCCGGCAAGCGGAGGCCGAGCAACTGGGTAGCACTCCGCCCTCGCGTGGGGAAGAGACGCCAGCAGAAGCCCATGAGAACTATACCTTCCGCCTCTACCGCCATCCAGCGCTTGAGGAATCTCCCGCACTTCCACCCATTTGGCTGCCAAGCAAGAACGCTTAAGTACATCCTTGGATTCTTGACTGTCGGTGTGCTGCTAAATATCGGCAGGAGGATAGGAAATAGACTGCCCTCGACCTGAGCTAGTAAACAAGAGAACCTATTTCCGTTCCCACTGGGCCTAAAAGGGTGTGTGGACACCACCGGGTACAGATTATTCCTCCTGGATCCCGTTGCCGGTCCGACGGGTTCCACCCTTTCTTCTCTTCTTCCGTTTGTTTTCACCTTCTGCCTGCGTCTGCATCCACACAAAAGGTAGTTGGTTGTTGTTGGCTTTAGCGCTGCTTGACATAGCAGGGACTATCTTCAAAAGGCACGAATACAAAAAAGCGTTCCATGTTGGGCTCGAACCAACGACCTCCCGATGTCCGAAAACATAGGCCGTCTCTTTAACAGTCGGACGCTCTAGCCAACTGAGCTAATGGAACCAGTTTTTAGGGAGTTGATCAGTGACATTCACGTAGCCGGGCGGGAGAGTTCTGTTTGTAATGTCCGTGCAACAGGGCACTCTCCTCGAGCTGCCAGCAGTTTACAGGATAGGTGGCCAGTCGATCGGTCACAGAGAGCGGGAACGAGGTTACAATGAAGCGAAGAGCGGAGTGGCGGCGGAGAGACAGGACACCAACTGCAGAGAAGGACAGGAAAGGTGGGCGCGCGCGCAGCGCGAGCTAGTATGGCGTCAACTGTGTGAGACCTGGAGTCCAGATGGTCCTCGAGGGTGATGCAATCGCACTAGTGGTGGTGGTGGTGGTGTAAGCCAACCAGCAACGCCTACAGAGGAACATCAAGCAGCGAGTCGCCACCAGGGGCTAAGCTGCGGAACAAGGAAAAACACAGGAGAGAAAAAGCAACGGAACTCCTAGGCCTGAGGAGGAACTGAAGGGACATTGGCCAAAGCACGAGCCACCTGATGGCTCAACAGCATTCTGTCAGAGATCCCCCAACGTTTTTGCACAATTTTGCTTGGCCTCAGGAGATAGTTTGTCGCTCACGATTAGCCTACTAGGAAGCTCTACGAAGCACCAGGATGGGGTGGGGCCGCAGCCTGAGGCATCGTTCCATGAGCGCTAGAGTTCGGCTTCGGAACATTGTTTGCACAGAGAACCCGCGGGATCAGGCGGCTATAATAGAGTCTCCGACTTGGGTGCAGTCGGAGATCCTATGGGATCAGCGCTGAGCTCAGCGCTGAGGCTCAGCTGCAAAGCACCTTCGGACAAACTTGAAGTCAAAGTGGTGAGCTACAAGTCTTCAAGCAACGTCTGCAGGGCATGTCATGGCTCAGGGGCACTAGGGCCACAGTGTTGAGCCATCAGGTGGCTCGTGCTTTGGCCAGTCCCTTCAGTTCCTCCTCAGGCCTAGGAGTTCCGTTGCTTTTTCTCTCCTGTGTTTTTCCTTGTTCCGCAGCTTAGCCCCTGGTGGCGACTCGCTGCTTGATGTTCCTCTGTACGCGTTGCTGGTTGGCTTACACCACCACCACCACCACCACTAGTGCAATTGCATCACCCTCGACCATCTGGACTCCAGGTCTCATCAAATGCCCCCGCAGTATATCTAACACCCACAGCCTTTTGGGGGTCTGCCCTGCTGGCCTCTGTGCCACGATGCATCACTGGCACAGCTAGTGACTCGGCGTAGTAAGTTTCGTAATGACTATAGCGAGGGAGGGCGGCGGATGGCAATGCGCATGAGAAAAGAGGAGCTTGGGCCACACTGTAGGTGCTGCCAACAGATTGCCAGTTGGGGCTGTACAAATTGGTGCGGTCGTGTAGCAACCCCACCAACGAACCGCTGCTGGCTGACGGTGTGTGACGGGCGGGCATGGCGCCAGTGGCGAGCGCGGCGGGCAGCATCAGCCGAGTTGAACGTTCGTTGAACTCAGTCCAACGTTCAAGTTGAAGGCGGAGGCGGACATGCAATTTGAAACAAGCCCATCCACCACCGCCGACGACAGGCGACGGCTGGCTGGCGTCCAGAAGCGGCGAGGCGGATCGGATGCATGATGCCTGATGCAATGCCTTGGGGTGCGTCACCGGGCACGCATCTGCCTGTGCGTACTGGTACTGACGTACTGAGTACGCAGCTGTCGAGTGAGAGTACTCGTACTGACACTGCCGACTGACGTACGGATGCACCCATGTCGTATGGGCCTGAGCCTGTCTGAGCTCCAGGCTTCCTCCGCCAACACAGAATCACACGCGCTCCGCCGCATCCTTCTCCTCCGTCCCCACCGCCATCAGCTGCCATCCTCCCTCGCCCATCCCCATCTCCTCGGGCGCCCTCCCGCCCCGCCGACGACCATGCCCAGCATGGCCCACAGCCCAGCATCCGGCATGAAAATCGGTGTCGGTCTCTCCCTGCCCCCAATGGCGCTGTCTCCAGGACCCCTGCCGCGCCTCTGCCTCCTCCCATTGCCCCTTTCTCTGCATCCGACCCGCCCTCCTTCACCCCTCACCCGGCACGTGGGGCCTGAAGCCGAGACCCTCGACTTGTACGTCTGGGACTACTGCACTCGCCGCGGCTACCACTCTGCCGCCCGTGCCTTGGCCCAGGACGCAGGTCTTGACCCCCACCCGTCCATTCCGCTCAAGACCCCCCAGGGTCTTCTGTTTGAGTACGTGCACTGCCTGGCCTCCACTCCGCACAGCAACACTGACACGCTCGCCGCACCAGATACTGGTATCTATTTTGGGATCTCTTCAACGCCCGAAGCGGACGCGGCAGTCCCAGCGCCCGGGCCTACCAGCAGGCACTCGATGAACGCACATATGCTGGCTACCAGAGATCGCTCCAACGCTACAGATCCGATGCGTCAACCTCCACCTCGACCGCCCCTGTAGCAATTGCATTTGATGGCATCGTCCGGACACGCGACCACTGGTGGTGTTCCTGCTCAATCGGGAGCAGGCTGGGTCTCCTCTATGCCTGTTACCGAACCCCAACTTGGGGGCGTATACCAGGGATCTCATCAGTCTGCTAATGGGCCGAATCAGGTATCGGTCTCCCAAAATGGTGTGGCGGGCCCGGTGCCGATTTCTAACAGCCAATCTAGCGGCTCTGGCCGCCATCCAGTCCCCGTTCAGTCCGCAGGCCAAGCCACGCTATTGCAGTCGCCCTTATCGGCTGGCCCTGACTCTTCTCTTCATCTGTCGAGCGGTACTACCGCCTCCGGACACCAGCCGCTCGTAACACCACTTCCCTCTCTCACCGTCATATGGCACGACCCAAACTGGGCATCCAGCTATGCAAACGCCACTGGGCACCTCCTCTAACCCAGTGGAACCCAGCGTGTTGAGCCATCGACCATTGAATGGCGCTGGATCAGGCCCAGGCGGGAACGGACCGACGCCTTGGGGACTGAGGGCAGTCAAGGGTCTGACATGCCTTCTCCTCTCATGGCCACAATGCGGGTGATTGATGGCATGACCATTCCTGAGTTTACTCTCTGGTTGCACCAACTGTCTCCCACGCAACAAAACTCGTTGCTGATGTCTTGCGCTCAGGCCCGGGGAATGTCCCTAGCTCAAGTCCAGCGTCTCGACCTGGACAACCGTGTGGGATTAATCGCATCACTGGGGAGCCAAAACGTCGTTCGCTTCCTCCACATGGGTCCTGGTTCAGTCGATCTACCAGGGACGGCACCAACTACGATGAGGCCTCCCAGTGAATCTCATTCCCAGGGGGCAAGCCAAGGCCCCGCTCAGTTCTACGCTGAGCTGCGCGCCCAGACCCAGGCCGAGGCGCAGGCGCGGGCCCATTCTGATGCTCAAGCTCAAGCTCAGGCGCAGCAGGCTCAGCTCAGGCTCAGGCTCAGGCTCAAGCCCAGGCCCAGGCCCAGGCCCAGGCACAGGCCCAGGCACAGGCACAGGCACAGGCACAGGCACAGGCACAGGCACAGGCACAGGCAGAAGCACAGGCTCAAGCCCAAGCCCAAGCCCAAGCCCAAGCCCAAGCCCAAGCCCAAGCCCAAGCCCAAGCCCAAGCCCAAGCCCAAGCTCAAGCTCAAGCTCAGGCTCAGGCTCAGGCTCATGCTCAGCTCTCTCAGGCTCAGGCTCAGGCTCAGGCTCAGGCTCAGGCTCAGGCTCAGGCTCAGGCTCAGGCTCAGGCTCAGGCTCAGCAGGCGCAGGCTCAGCAGGCGCAGGCTCAGCAGGCGCAGCTCAGCAGGCGCAGGCCCAAGCACAGGCTCAAGCACAGGCCCAAGCGCAGGCTCAATCCCGAGCCCGAGCCCAAGCACAAGCACAAGCACAAGCACAAGCTCAAGCTCAGGCTCAAGCTCAGGCGCAGCAGGCTCAGGCTCAAGCTCAGGCTCAAGCTCAGGTTCAAGCTCAGGCCCAAGCTCAGGCTCAACAATCCCAGTCCCAAGCCCAGCAGGCGGCTCACTTGAACGCACTTCAACGTGGGGTGCCTTTGGGGCCACCCCCCTCAGAGTGGCGAGCCCTATCACAGATGGATACCGACCCGCACAGCTGGATCAATTCAAGGTCCTCCGCGGCCTTTGCCTCCAGGTCGCTCGATCAGTGTGTCGGGCCCTTGGATGGCTCGATCGCCCTCCCTGAGAATTCGGCGGGGGGCTTGGCCACGCTGCGGCAAGTCAGTGCTCAAGGGGAGTTGACACAGCACTCCCGCACCCAACTGTTGACCCAAGTCCAACGTTTGCAGGCCCAGATCAAAGCGGAGATGACTAAGGCCCAAGCTGCCTCATCTGAGCAGCAGGCCCAGCAAGCTCAGATGGCGGTGCACATGTGTAACCAACAGCTGCAACGCATCCGCGCTCTACTCGACAAGCCGATGGGGGAGGCGTTTCAAGTCTCACAAGCCTCCCAACCGTCATCCCACGCATCTAGTCCTGGCGTCGGCCCGGGCATGCCCAGTTCCCAGATGAGCCCGACGGTGCAGATGAATTACCCCGGTTCGTCATCTCCTTACTCTCCCGCAGGTGGTCTGCCCCGCGGGGAGGGCGGAGCGCGGGGGCGCAAGCCTTCTACCCGAGGTCGAAGGGCATCCAAAACGCCGCGTACCCCGCGCACTAGTCAACCTACCCTAAAGACAGATTCGCCTGTTCCGGGCTCGGCGAGTTCGCATCGAGACCCGCACTCCCAGATTGAAGACCCATCCTCGCTCGTTCCCGCCCTCCAACCCCATCTGTCACACGACCTGTCCCACGTATCGCGCCCGCACCCTTCCCCATACATGCCTGAGCGCATGCCGGACCCGATGCCCATTACTAGTGCCCCCCCGGACCCTGAAACGGGGAATGGAACCGGAGTCTCCTCAAGAGCGGTCACCGACGCCCAAGGCTCTGGCCCAGGGGCTACCCTTTCCCTTCCGGCTACCGTACCTGAGGGAGACGGGGAGAAAATTTCGAAGCCATGTTCGGTGGGTATTTTGACTTTGACAATCCCGAACTAGCCAATTTGGGCTCGGTTTTCTAAGTCTGGATCTGTGCGAAGATGAATGGAGGAGGGGAGGGGGTTTGAATCTATGGCATTAGCTCTTGCCATATAGCAAGAGAAGACAAGGATCACTCCTTTCCCAATGGCGCCATTCCCGCCGACAATATAAAACCATCAACTATCCCTTGTGCTAGACCCATTTTCGGACCCGCTCGGAACCACCGTCGTCGCTAGGCATAAGCCCCGCTCCACGCTCGCTCCCCCTTCCTGAGTTTGTACACTAATACTATTATATCGTGTTGTTCCCCCCCCCACGTTTGTTTCCCATGTTCTGGTTGTGCGAATGTCCGGCAGCAGAAGCGTTCACCACGGCTGTCTACTTCTCATCATCTGCTACTCTCCCCCATCCATGGCCGCACACGCTATACGACAGAGGTGGCCCTATTCCAGGATGGCTAGCCTCAAAACACGCATCGAATGAAGGCAATCCACGGCCTATCAATGTATGCCACCTGCCAGTCGAACGCATATGGACCGTCCTTCCGCGCTCGAAGGGGTGTGGCCCTGGGCCAGTACGTCCCAACACGCCGCCAGCGATAGGGAGTAGGAGATGAGGACCAGGGCCGACTCACGTCCCTGGGACACCTGGCTAGCGCCACAGGGGGAGGGCGCAGACGACACAGGTTGAAACACTCCCAGGACTCCATTCGGGTCAGAGAGAGCTTTGGACGGTCCGGCTCTGCGGTAAGAATGCGTAAGTGCAAACCTGCTTCAGGCCAGTGCAAAGAAATCTGCCAGAACAAACCAAGCAACCCGGAAGACATCAGCTCGGCTTTAGCTTGTCCCCCGCGCAGGACGGTATGAACGGCGATACATAGAGAGTGCTGAGCTCAGGAGGTTAGCTTAGTTTGTCCGAGTGCCATAGGAGGTTTCTAAGAAGGGTAGGACTTACGATCATCCGAGATGCCGAAGCGAGCTTGTTCTCGTTCCTCGCCGGCTGCGTAAGACAAGACGAGCTTCTTGATCGCCTGTTTCTCAGCCGCCGCCTCGGCCTGGTGCGTGCGTGTCGTCTCAGCAAAAGAGCTATTGACGGGGATAGGCAAATCGTGGGTCAAAACCTTGTTCCCTTTCTTGGAAAGAAGAGAGAAGGTCATGTAGGCGCGGCTCCTTGATCTCCTCCTCTGTCGTACCCAGCGCGGGGAATCTGCCTCCACAACAGCGGGGCGACAGGCTTCTTGACGAGGGAATGGTGCGTCAAACAAACGCCCCGGGCCGTGCCCGCCGCCGCATTCGGCGTAGGAGTCGAGTCCGCCATCATCTTGGCTAGCTCCCGTCCAAACGCATCGTCTGCCTCCTTCTTCTGTGCCCGTTCCCACTCTTCTTGCTGTTTGGCCATGAGCTGTGCCTCCGCGTCTTCATCCAGATCTTCATCTTCATCATCCAACCCTTCGGCCTCTTGGTCTCCCCACAGTCAGCCGCTCATCCTCCTCAAGCCCGCCCAAACGATCATCACCATCGCCCGTGACCGAAGCGCGGTCTTCCTGCAGCGAGGAAGGAAGCGGCATGTCCTCTTCCTTCTTCCTCATCCACCTCGGCCTCCCCCAACCCATTGTCGGCCTCAGCACGGCCCTTTTCGTATCGCTCAAGCGCCACAGCAAAGTCCCATGTCCAACCACCCAGGGCGCTGACCACGCCAGGCATCAGGTCCAGGGAGTCGGCTAGCATGTAGTCGATGTCCAAAGGCAGGGGCATTGCCTTGGTCAGGACGTACACATTGAAAAAGGAGAGAAAAGCAGCCAACGACCGCTTCCCAGGATTACGTTCGTACCGTCCTTCCACGGCAGTGATATTAATCAGGTGGCAGACAAGACGAATGCGGAAGTAGTCATCTCCACGGTCGATTGGGGTGGCGTGGTAGTACTGATAGTTGTACCCGGGCGCGGGAGCGGCTGCTGGCGTGCCTGCCGTCAAAGAAAGATGACTTCCCCCGGCCATGGGGGTAGAACTGGGGGGATAGGGTGGGCAAAGGTGACAAAGACCAAAGATGGTAGAACAAGAGCCTGACGTGATCAAGTTTGCGTTGTACAACTCGCCCAAAAACGCCACCTGAGCCACCCGGATCTGGGCCTGGGGAACCAATTCATCTCCATCCCCAACCTGATCTTCTCCACCACTGTGTCAACGACTGCTGTGACAAACTCGGGATGAAAGGGCTGTAGGTCCCTGAGCACGAGCGCCAGAAGCGGAATATCCGGCCACTTGAGCTTATGCGGCTTGGCGAACACACTCATCAGCGTCCGCTGCGTCTCGGGTTGGGACCAGTGCAGTTGACGGAGGAGACGAACAACCTTATCCAAGTGCTTCTTGGTGAGTACGTCATAGATGAGATGTCGGATAAACAGCTCCATCGGAGAACGCTCTTTGACTTGACGAACGCCGCGGGGAGGCGGGACACATGCATAGTAGGCATTGTCCCGCTAATTGCTGACCTGCGGTCAACACGGTGCTCGTGGAGCGCAAGCGCTTCATTCGCTCTAACAGCGCTTTCGCTTTAGGGGCCGTAGCAGGCTGTGACAGTAAAAACCGTCCACACGTCTCGAGTAATGTAGCCAGGACATCAACTGCCGCCGCGCCCATATCATCCATCGCCATCTTAATAACATGAAGAATGACGTGCACCGGGGTCACTTGGAACTTCGTCAACTCCCCCAGGAACCGTGCCGCTTTACCTCGCGAGTCTGTCGCGCCCACGTCATTGGCAGCAGCACCACGCCGCTTGAGTGCTCCAAACAGTTGCCCACTCAGAGATGATACGGTCACCTCACCAATATCAGGCCAATACCGAGCCAAAGTAGCGATCAAGCGGGCATAGTATGGGGCAAGATCGCCACGATTGCGAGGAATATTGAGTAACGTGCGCTCCAACTTACCACGGGCGGCTTGGAGTTGAGATAGGCAAACTCAACCGCCGCGCTGTCGATCATAGTCCTGTTCGTCAGCTCAGGAAGACGAGCAAGGAGTAGGTTAAGCTGGGCCACCCGGCGAGCTCCAACTTCAGCTCGATCCGCCGCATCATCCAGTTCCTTGTCTCCGGTGCTTGGCTCATCCTCGGCAACCTCTTCCGGAAGTTCAGGCATGCCTTCTTCATGCACCTCTTCCACATTTTCTGAAGCAGTCACATCATCCTTCGCATTCGCTTCATCGGGAGTCTTACCCATCCTCGTTGCTCGGGTCGTTTGGTTTGGCCCCTGCCTCAGGCGCAACGAAGAAGGGGGGACAGAGGAGCCCACATCAAGCAAATTTTCATAAAAGGCTCGGGTCTCTTCGTCCTCCCATACCCCGGCATCCCCCGACTTGAGATCAACCAAAGAGGAAGTGGCATCCAAGTTAACCACCCCAGCCTTGCTCTCCTGCACTGTTTCCAGTTTCGGGGGGTGCGTCCAAAAGCTCGGCCAGGGCTGTCGCCTGATCAAGGATGGCGTCAAACTGTTTAGTTTGCGCCTCATATGCCTGAGCCCTGTCCTCAAAAATGATGCCGCTGCGATGTATGCCTCCTGATTGCGCACATCCTGGGCCCAACTTGGAATGCGCCTTGGTGATCTTCTTGGACAAGGCGGCAAAGTAGGGATCAAGCAATTGACGGAATTTGGCCTCCACTCCGGCGAAACATGATTTACAGGAAGAGAGGGGTCTTCTCCGGCAGGTACCTTCGTATCCGCCTCCGCCTTGCCATTGGCTGGGGGGCCAAGGAGGATGGTCCCGGCAGCGCGCAAGAGGGAGACCAGGACCGGAACATTGGCGTGCTCACGATCAGTAGCCACCAAGTTGCGGGTTATATTGAACAAATATGTGAGAGACTCATCCGCAGGTTCGGCTGCCGTGCCTGAGCGGAACAGGTCCACCAGCGCGCCCTCTGTAGCGACCCGGACCAGCGTCTTGAGCTTGGTGACGCGGGCATTTTCAGCAGCTTTGAGCAGCTCACGCTGCTTGGCGTCCTGATTCGCTGCAGCGGTACCACGAGGAGGAGGCGGGTGCAGTTCCTTTTCAATAGCGCTAGCGATGGGCGTAATGAAGTCAGGTCCAAAGCGGGCAAAAAGCAGATAAAACATCGGCGGCGGCAACGACATCTTTATCACGCAGAACGGGCGATGCCGTCAGGGACGGCCGCCACCAGTTCATCAACGTAGCGATCAAGGCTGAGAGTTGCTGCCTCGCGTACCAACACATCGCGCGCATCAGCAACGAGGCCAGTGCGGATGCGCTTCACATACGCCGAGTTCTTCTTGAGCGATGCATCCAGGTTAGCGCTCGGCCGGGAAGGACCGGCAAGCCATACATGGCCGTTGGCCTGACGCAATTCTGCGCGATGGGCTACGCGCTCGTCGCGAGAAACAGACGCAGCCATTGCATCCGCAGCTGTGAGGGTGGTCGTAGGGTCGATGGGGTGGTGAAGCGGCCGCTCGTCCAGCTCGCCAACGGCTCCTGGCTGTCGCTGTGGGTGCCACAGGGTTGACGGCTTTTCCGGTGGCGGAACTGCACTTTTTGAAATGTCACAGCCTGAACAGGCCTGAGGCGCTGAGCCTCCATGGCTTGCAGCTTCAAGCTTCACGTCGCCTCACTGAGAGTCTGCCGACCAGCTTGTGCGCTTGAGCGCCTCACACGCATCTCCTGCTCTGCGAGGACGGTCGCATGGACGACGCCTGCTGCTACACACCACCACCACCACCATTCTAATCTTGAAGCCTCAACCAAAGCGTTGCGCGCACTCTTAGACCTTACTGCTTCTCACCATCACACGCATCGTGCATCATGCATCACACCAGTGGCATCGCCTTCAACCAATCAGCGCTCAGCTTGCTCCCACCAACAACCGACGTTGGACGTCGGATCCAGGAGCTGGTGCGGTGGGCATAGATGGCATGATGCATGACTGTGGCAGCTGTCAAAGCGGGACGCAGCCAAGCTCAAGCCGCAGAAGCTGTGGTGATTTGGGGGCTGGCTGGGACCGCAGATTACATAACCCAGCCTTCACGTCAGCTTCGCAACCGCCACGTTGTCAGGTCCGGGGAGTCGCTGTCCTCCATCTGGAACTGCCCCATCACCTTTGCCTACACCCTCTGTCTGCACGATGCGCTTCGGCAACTTCGTCCTCGGGCCAGTACTCGCTGCACTTGGTGCGCTGAGTCTTGTGTCAGCCGGTACTACTGGTGACAAATTTGCCGCCCTGTCCTACAGGCAAGGCGGGGCAGTCGAGCTCACGTCCAGTTTGTTCAGTGAGTTGGCTGATGCCCCGCGTGCACGGCGCTGCCGTGCTCTTCACCACTATGGCCGGTGGTGCACAGTGCGAAGCGTGCAAACAGTGCAGCCTCGTTGGGACTCGCTCTCCAAGCAATGGTCCAAACGCCGTGACTCGTCCTTGGTCTTTGCCACGCTCGACTTCTTCAAGTCGCGCGAGGTCTTCACCCGCGTACGTCGTCTCCCCTTTGTAAACTATCTGGGCATCAGATGTCGGAGATACAACAGCTTCGTGTAACCCACGCCCCAGTGCTTCTATTTCCCCCCGGATCGGGCAGTCCTTCCAAATACGACTTTGCTACGGGCTCGTACGAGCGGAGGACATTGCTGAGTGGCTCGAGACCCAGCGCGGCAAGGCAGTGCCTTACTCAGCTCTTTCCCTTGGTTCAAGGCTTTACGGCCGTCACGTCCCTGTCATAGGAACGGCAACCGTGTTTTTCTTACGGCAACATGTTTCTATCGGCGCGAGCTCTAAGCTTATCTGGGCCATCCTCGTACTGGGCATCATCGTGACGCAGACAGCAGGATACATGTGGAACCAGATCCGTGGAGCTCCTTTTGCCGGATATGGACCAGGGGGCAGTGACCTACTTGCATCTGGCTTTCAGAACCAGTACAGCGCTGAGACAGGCATCATTGCAGGTCTTTACACGCTATTGGCCTTTTCGGTTGGGCACTCGTCAAGGCGGTGCCCAACCAGCCATCCAAGACACGGCAGCGTGCTGGGGTTTATGTTTGGTCCGCTATTCTCTTGGCGGGCTTCTCGGTGTTGATCGCCATATTCCGGATGAAGAACGGGATGTATCCTTCCGTCTGTTCCTGTGAGAGAGGCGGTAGGCGCCATATTACAATTGGTACAATCAAAAATACTTCGGTCTGAGAATGAAGAGTGGCTCTGGTTAGCTGGACGAGTTGTAATAGTACATTCAATGTGGGTACTGGCAGAGCTCATCAGATCCATTGGGTAGTGGTCCGGCATCGCCCTAAGGCTTTCTCCGTGGTGCTCGCGCATTGAGTCTACCTAAGGGAGAGTCAGACAGGGACGGGCCAACTAGTGGAATTGTAATAGTTCTCCTAGGCTTGTTTCCGTGACACAACCCACTTGGTACTATCGTGCATTTTCTGTGTGTATCAAAATCGCACTGCCTGCATAGCTTGTCCGTTTTCGGTTCCTTGTCCCTGTTTGGACGCATAGTCCCCTTTCGGCGAAAGTTACCCGAATTCTCGCCTTCTCTCAATCAATCGATGAGATCAAGGAAATTCTTCTTCTAGTCGCCTAGTTGATTTTCCTAATTCTTCTTCTAGTCGCCTAGTTGATTTTCCTGTCTTTAACCCTCCAGCTCTCCAGTTTCCAGTATTTCACCTCTCCAACATTCATTCCCCTAGTCGCTTGGATCCTAATCGATTTTTATGATCATCCGATAATGCAGTCCCACTGCCCTGTCCCACCTGTCCCACCCCCTCACCTTCCCTATATGTCCCACTCTAATCCAGTTCCTTGCTTCAGCTCCACAGCTATCCCCCACAGTCCAGTTTCAATTCCCGTGCCGGCATAATAGTCCAGTTAGCCTCTCTCTCCAATCAAGCGTACGAGCTTCGTCCATGGACGTGTTAACACTTACTTGCCGTGGATGTTAACCCCTGGCAGCGTGGTCCGGCCACGAGAGGGGCCATAATTGATCGCCTGTGTTCTACGCTCTTCAACAAAACCTAAACTGTTCTGGAACGGGCCCGGCAACATACATCGGCCATCAGCCTGTCGTACATGATAGTGCCGCCACATCTGAGGCCTGGTATTAAAAGTCACCGTCTGAGACCCCGCCAACCCGTTTTTGGTGCGGGGCAAACCAGACCTGGACGAGCTGGACGCCTGAGCCTGAGGCCAAGGGGGTGGCCTTCACCGGGAGCCCCTCACTGTAGCACGAGAGCAAGCGCTGACACATATTGTCATGCATGAGATCGATGAGATCTAAGAAGATCAATCACGTGATGAGTGGCCCCACTCCGGGCCAGTAACCCTATTGTAGGAATGTAGCCCGGTGCCTGTTGTCTTCTAGCTACTTGCCGCAGCAACCCTGCCGTGGCTATGCCCGATATCCAATCCGCTTGCTCTGGGCTTTGAGTGTGCCGTCCAGAAGGTCTCTAGCCAGCCCACCGACTCATTATTCGACATGGTCTCTGTTAGCCGTCGCACTAACCGCAAGATCCAGCTAAGCGCGCCAGCGCACCTGCGCCGCAAGCTCATGAGCTCGCCCCTGAGCAAGGAGCTCCGCGCTGAGTACGGCGTAAGTCACATTTCCTCCTGGGTGGGACTCGGGATCGGTTACGGGACAACCTCGCACACACCCAGCTTGCGGGTGGGATAGCAACTTATGACACGCACAGCCTGATGGTTTCCCCCCCTCTCATTGGCATCATTGTGCCTGCGAAGCTCATGCCCCTTCCGAGCCCCTAATCCCGGGATCCCCCACCGCTTCAATTTTTAAAGACATCATCGGCTGACCCCAGTCCACATTTTCAGATCCGCTCGATGCCCATTGTGAAAGGAGACGAGGTTCAGATTGTCCGTGGCTCCAAAAGGGCGCTGAGGGCCGTGTGACCCAGGTGTACCGCAAGAAGTGGGTCATCCACGTTGACCGTGTGGAGCGCGAGAAGGCCAAGGAACAGACAGTTCCTATCCCCGTTGCTGCCTCCTCCAATGTTGTTATCACTAAGCTCAAGCTCGACAAGAGCCGCAAGGTGATCATCTCCCGCAAGTCGGGCAAGCCTGTCGCCGATGCTGAAGGTGACGTTGAGATGAAGGCCTAAAAGAATGACGCACCCTCTTGTTGTTGTTGTTGTTGTCTCTTGCACAATTTTCCCTCCCTGAGCGCCTCGGCCCTCAATACTGAAGCCTCAGCGCTGTGTCCCTCTTCATCAGGGCTACCCATATACATACTTCCCTCCCTCCCAAAATGAGCAGTCTCAGCGCAGGATCATGGCCAAGGTTCTGTTTGCTGTTTGTGCTCGAAGCGTCCATGCTATTTTCGGTGCTCGCCAACGGCAGCTGGAGCTGCCACAGGCATGTGCGTTGTTAACCTATGCAAATGCCATGACATGAACGGCCTAGCAAACACAATGTAAAGATGGGACGCGATGATCCATGATCGATGAGCGCGCTGAACCTGCTGAGCCGTAATCCTCAAGACCCATCAGACTGAGGTCAGACCTTGGACCTTGGACGTGTTGAACGTCGATGGTGTTGAACTGTTGAACGTTAAATGGTTGAACGTTCAGTTCAGTGGAACGTTAAACGTTAAACCCTGGTAGACACAATGGGATGACGTAAGCAATTGAACCGCATGGTGTCCCAGGAAACCCAACGTGGCCGCCATGCAGCTGTGGCGCTGCTGCGGCCCGACCGGCTACAATCTTGCGTCGACATCCCCAACGTTGGGGCGTCGTTGTCGCCATCGCTAGCATCGCCCCTGCCTAACCTATACTAGTCCACAGCATCCATCGTCAGCATGTCGTCGCGCCGCATCAAGCGCTTCCCGTGATCAAGGAGCACGGTCTCACCGCCCAGCTCTCGACCCTGGTCTCGCTCCCGGTGGCCACCCCTTCCTCTAATCCCGTTCTACGCCAGCCCGCCCCGACTTCCAGCTGGTCGACCACCGGAAACATGTTCACACCTGCATTCCTACATCTCCGCTGGGAAGCCCATCGTTCTCTTTTTCTACCCACTTGCCGGCTCCCCCTTCTGCACCAAACAGCTCTGCTCACTCCGGTCTATGCAGCTCTCTGTACCGTCTTTTTCCAGCGCCGCGGTTACCATTATTGGTATTTCGCAGGACTCGCCCGCACGCATCGCCCAATTTGTTGAACAGCACAACCTTTCCTACCCTGTCCTCTCCGACCCCGACCGCGCCGTTCACAATAAATATGGCGTAGGCACTGTCCTTATGGGCCTCATGAACCGTACGTTTTGTGCATCAGTAAACTTGACTACTTGTGTTTCTGATTCGCGTTGGTCTCTTGGCAGAGCGAACCACTTTCATCATTGATTCACAGGGTATCGTTAGAGGCACCGCCGAGGGTACCTTTAACTACAAGGGCCATATCGAGTATGCGGAGCGGTGGCTGGCGCGCATCAGCGACGAAAACGCATTCCGATCTCAGGGTGGCCCGGCGGCAGAGTTGGTAGAGCAACGTTTTTCTCGCGCATCCCTGGACCCATCCAACTTATCTTTTTCTGAGCCGGCCGAGTCGCCCTCATCACCCTTGCCAGCAGCTGTCCATGCCGCCTCCCGTGTCGCACCGCTAGCCCCATTCGCCCGCCCTAACTGTGGCCAATGCTCTTCGCACCGATGACCCTAAGGAAGGTTCACAGAGTTCCCGGCCTCTGCCTGCTTCGGATCATGTGCCTTCGTATGCGCATCCTATGCACTCTCCGGAGCCTCCCGTTTACGAAAACGTGGATGCGAGATCCAATTCTAGCATATCTGATCTCTGGAACCGCAATTCCTCCCGCAGCCACAATACCGCTTCGCCGAGTGTCTGGCAAACTCATTCCCAGTACGACCGTTCACACAGTTTGCTTCCTGGCAGGACACTTCATCGCTGTCCCATTTCGGGGACTCGCAAGCGCCAACTGGTGAGGAGGAAACGGCAAGCCATACCCAAGCCCAGCCGAGTACCTCTGTTCAGACGCGCAGCTCGGCTGCTATCATTATGGCATCCGATGTTGAAAATGTGCCCCCGCGTTCTTCCGTTGATCACCCACTTCAGGAGCCGGATTCTACATTGGCCCAAGCCCTCCGACTGCGCGCCCGCTTCCACCGCCAGTTATCGTCTCTACTGGAGAATACGACGACGATGACGGTATCCCTGTCTCGGGTTGGTCCGTCATCGACGCGTTCCCTAGTCCTACTGGCGAATCTGCCCATATGGGTGACCCCATGCCTCTTGAAACATCCTCCGTGGGATCGCAACAGGTCTCAATCCAACCGTATCTCTCCTCTTCAACCCTTCCAGTCAGACCCTAATCTCCATGGGACCTTCAGGGAATACTCCCCCAGTGTTCCGCGTACTTTCAGTCCCAGCATAGGGGGCGTCTCCAATTTGTCTCTGCCCTACTCTACGTCCCTAGGAGGTGGATGCATGCAGGAAGATGGGCGCTCTCCTGAATCGGGTCACTCCTCTCCGCCGCTTCACCAAAGTCTTCGAGAGCATATTCCTCTTCCCGAAGCTGGATTGTCCCCTATCCCTGATCCCCCCAGTTGCCACACACCCAATCCGGGGGGTGGGGAGGAGAGCGTGCACATGGGTTCACAGCGTGCCGCGCTCACTCCATCCCCCAATTTGCTGGACGCCAACAAGGCATTTAGTCAACCCGCCGTCTCTGCTGGGAACGCCATTCCAACCTCACCATCATCCAGCCGTGTTGCTGATCACACTGCACTTGTCAATACCCTCCCCCCCCCGATGATCCAGGGATGACCACCGCCCTCGCTGCTTCGCACTTTTTAGCAAGCACCTGGGGGGTCACCACGTCTGCGCCTGTACCCCCGCCCGGTGCCCCAGCTCAAGATACTGTTGATTTCTCGTAACATTGATTCCCCTGCGACCGGTTCGCACTTGTCACAGCCTAGTCACGGTCAAATTCGACCACCACCTCCGCCCGCTAATTCTCTTCCCGTGTCACCGTCCCTTGCTTCGCGACGCAGCGAAATCAATCAAGGGAGCTTTTCGCCTGAGTCGGATCCGTCGATCCTTGCCTCGCTCCAGTCGACCGCCACCTTTTCCTCCGAGACATTCAAACCGGAACACTTTCGCACCCGCATACGCCCCCGCCTCAAAGATGGTGTTGCACCTCATCCCTCAGCGCCTCGGCTCCGCCAGACCAGCTCCCCCAATCCCGCAAGCCAGACTCCCTTCGCCGAGGCGGGGTGGGAGCACGCTGGGTGCCCCCTTCTCCCGGCGATTCCCGTCCTTGGCCCTCCAACATCAACAAGCCTTCGCTCAGTGCGTTGCTGCATGCCCATTCCTCTCCCGACTTGAACTCGTGCAAACCTTTTGACAAGCGGAGCTAATGCCCTCCTTAATCACCTTCTCTTTAGTATTCTCTCCGTGCACATACGCGGATCCTGATCTTGACCTTTTGTTTTTACTGCCATCGTGTTATCGCACTTTCACTTTTGCTGCTTCCTTATTAATCGTTATCTACTGTCATGGACGATACTGCGGGGGCGCTACGGACCTAACGTGCAGGGTGGCAGGCGCAAGATAGATGCGCAGAGTTTTTGGCATCCTCCCTTTTTGCTTGGCAGCGGCATATCAGGCCTCTGAGTTCGACCGCAATCATCGGCCAAACGAAATTTACAAGCTGGCGAGGCCGATGAAGCGTGGTTATGACCTGGGATCGAGGTCAGAGGGTTACTTTTGTTCTTCGCTGGATGAGTGGGCCTGGTAGAGAGACAGCGTTAGTGTCGAAGTGGTGCAAAAATGATATGAACCCAAGTCAAAAGACACTATGGTCTCCAGTGAGGGACCCAGGTTAAGTTGCAGCAGTACTAAGTATAACATGTGGGCCATCATGCATACGAATGGCGCTACTATCTGTCTACCGTTAGAATGGAATCGTCTTTACACACGACTGGGGATCAAATGGATGGTTTGGTCAAAGCCCAATGAAGGAAAAGCTGGTCCGTTATGCAACTGGACTGAGTGGCCAAGGCAAATTCGGATAAGTCCAAAGGAAGCAATCTTGAAGTGAAATAAGAGGAAGACGCTAGTACTACTGCGCTACGATTGGCTGAAGAAAATCCATTAACATCAGACCACAACAGCAAAATGAAAAGCCACTGCTGCTGCGAGAGAACCATGTGAAGGTGGGCGAACAGATGAGAGGAAACGGTCGTAGGTCCAAGTGACTAGTGACGAGAGGAAACGGTCGTAGGTCCAAGTGACTAGTGACGAGAGGAAACTAAGCGAATGAAACAAAGGGAGAGCAATTGTATAAAACGGATCGGTGTTCTCTTTTGGCACAGTTGCCAAAAGAATGAATGTATAGCCCATTAACGATGACACGCCTCAGGTGGTGTTGTTGCTTGACGAAAGAATGGTTGGGCGTCCTTCCTACTTGACAAAGAGGGTCTCTATGTCAGTCGAGCTGATGAACGTTAAGCCGATGAAGGCTGTGGGTATGGGTAGGAGCCATCTCGAGCCAGCTGGCTTATCAGAGATTTGCTTCACACCCCGTGTTCCTTTTTCTCCTTTTTCATGGGCGGTAGATGGACCGACGGCGACGGTGCACATCTTCGTCCTCATCGTCGCTCTCCTGGCTGCCTGACCACTGACAGCGCTAGGATTGAGAACATTCTCGTTGAGCACCTGAGTGGGGAGCATGGTGGGCGGCCGCATTTGGAGGTACATAAGTGACTGGAGGAGGTTTCTTAGATCAGTATACCTTTGTAAACCGCAGATATAAGAAGACGTAATCCTCCCATGATCACCAACAATGAAACGTACCTGTTTTTGGCCGGCCTGGCCATTACCACCATCCTGAAAGAGTTGAAGGGCAAAAGCAGGGTTGGCATTCTGGCTCGTGATCACATCCGGTCCGAAACCTGTGTCGGATTCAACGTAGTTATACCACTGTGGGATCAGCTCTGGCTGGTAGTAGTAGTACTGCGTCAAGGTTTGTGCGCTGCAGGGGTCAATCACGAGCACCTTGCCGTCCGTTTTCCATGGCTGGAGCGAAATACTTCCATTGGGGTTGATCAAATACATCCCGTGTTGCCAGAGTAGTGTTGCTTTGACGCATCGGTTCACCGTGGCTGAAGGATGGACAGAGGGGGGTTGGTGATGAGGTTAGCTGTTATATAGCATGCTTATACCCGAGGAGGAGAATGGGGAGTGGCGTACCGTTGGAAGAGTAAATGTATTTGGACTGCTCAAAGAAGCCGTCCTCAGTGAAGGAGTAAGACTCCAGCCGTTGCGGGAATCGTGAAGGCGGCAGTGGCTGGGTTGAAAAAGGCAAGACCGGTGGTGACATTTCCTGAGCCGCTGGACCAAGTTCCCTCGAGGGAGGTGACGTTATTGAGGGTCTGGGCGGAAGCAAGGGTGGCAATAGTAAGTAATACGGTGCCCACAGCAGCGGTGCTGCTGGCAACGACGCGAGCAGGGCGCATTGGGGTGGAGGTGATGGTGGAGAGACGAGGAAAGATCTGATGTCTGATGCGATTGCGGCGAACACTCGCGTAGCCATAGTCGGTCGGATCGGCGGTGCTTTTGTGCCTTGTGGTAGCCGAGCCAGCCAACCATATGCGGCATTGCGCCCGCGTCGACCAGGGCACGCCCTGGCTGGCACGCCTCCTTGAAGCTGATCGGCGTTGTACGTCCACTCGGCCCAAACGCCTGTACGAGCTTCGCTCCGCATGCTGCCTGTGTAGAACCCCCTGCACACGGATGCATTGAGGCGTAAGTACGTAAATGGGGACCCAAAGCCTGAGGCCTCACCGGCACGTCACCGGTCACCTGAGGGCGCTCGCTGGGGCCCCGGCCGCAATGGTAATGATGCGTGATGTAGGATGGGTGACTAGTTGCTAGCGAGCGCTGGCTGAATATTGAATACTGTCCCAGTGCCTGTTGGCGTGGGCAAACGCACCAACGCCTGCTATAAGCGCAATTAGGGCTAACGCCAGGGCCCACCTTGCCTGCCCCGCAGCATCCTGCAGCTGATAAAACAACGGGCGCTGTGCGATTCGCTCCTTCGTCTAGGGTAGGATCGATAAGGGGTGCGAGGGAGTGCCAGGAGCTAACCGTGGGAGCCACAACGCACTGGCACACATGAGTATTTCGTACTTGCGATTAGTTTATCCGCCGAGAGCGCCTCAGCGCCTCAGCCCTCAGCGGTTGAGCAGCGTTGAGCTCAGAGGGGGTTGGGGGCTCAGGCGCTCAGGCCTCAGGCTCACCACTCACCCGCTCACATGCTCACAGTGCCTGAGGGAAGCCACATCAAAGCCAGGATATATATACCCCCGTCCAGCTCTTGCAAAGGCGTTGTCTGCTCGATGATCGACAATCATCGAAATGATCATCGGTCATCGATCGACATGCATCATGCATCAACCATCTGATCATTGCAGTAATCATTAATCAACCTTCAAGCTTCAAGCTTCAAGCTTCAAGTTAAATCATCGCCCTCTCCATGTCGGATGCTCGTCTCGAGTGCTAGTGAGCTAGTGGCTAGTTACTAGTTACTAATGACTAGTGATTCGCATGCATGGCTACTGCTGCTTGCCACCGCCATAGCGCTTAGCCTCCGGAGGAACGTGGCAGAGTGCGGCAGAGCGTGGCTTGCCATCGCGCCAGTGTCATCTGCGAGTATATGCACTGCCGAGATGCTCGCACCGCTCGCAACGTACACCCAAGCGCCCAAAAGCTCCATCAAGTTCAAGGCCAAACCGCCCTTCCAATTTGAAACGAACCACTTCCCATGGTAAATGAAGTCTCGCCAAGCCTTTGCTTATATTTGACCCAGGTCTCCTTAGCCAGTCGCTAATTTCCCTTCCCTGCTCCTGCTGTGATGCATGATGACTGACGAGATCTTTGCGTCCTGCGGCCTGAGGGTGGCCTCGAGGGTGATGCAATAATGGCACTAGTGGTGGTGGAGACTAAGTCAGCCAGCAACGCCTCAAGAGGGACAGTAAGCAGCCAGACCCGCCAGCGACTATCAGGTTGTCGAACAAGGAAACAGAAACGAGAACGCATCGGAACTCCGATTAGGCCTGAGAAAGACAGAGCGGACGCTTTGGCGCCAAACACATGCGCCACCCGCGGTGGCTCGACAAAGGCTGTTACGGTTATTCTTTCTCTCGTGTCGAGACATCAGATCTAGCGCATGGGGGAGGCCCTGGCAACGCGGAACTTGCTTCTGTAGTCCAGCGGTATAATGTATCTTGGAAAGCCAATCAGTGCTATACAACGTTGGTTTTCCCGTCATCGGATCCTGGTCGAACCGAGTAGGCTTCTAGAGGCGAGGGAAGAGAGATGAGAGCAGTCAAATCGTAAGCGTAAGGGCGGAGAGATGGGTTTCGCAGAGAGAATTAAAAAGGTTAACCCGCAATCCGGTTGTCTTTCAAGGGCACACGCTTCCCAGTCGGGCACAGCAGGTGAAGGATTCTATACCAAAAAGCGGGTTAAGCGAAAAGGGTACTAAACGTTTTCGTCTCGATGATCCCATGTGACCAGGGCCAGCCGCGGAGAGGATATCTCACATCATGGATGCGTTGTCCCGTTGATTCTTCTCTCTCAGATCTCACTTTAGTCTAACGGCACTGACGTGTGTGCTTAGGCGAGAGTTCTATGCCAAAAAACTGCAGCGAGGCTCTATGTCCGGAGATAGTAACCACGGAATGGCCACTTAATATCATTACCCTTCCCCCCCGCGCAACACAGTAGACTTCAGAAAGCCCTGTCCTACAACGGATTTCTCCAGCTTTCTACTTCCTGATCGTGAGGACTTCCCTCATAAGGCCATCAGGCCTCTCATAGGGCACCCCGCTTTCAGAGAGCCTTCTGCACCCAAACCACATGCGTTTCAAACTGACTCACCTCAAGTCTTCTCTCATTCACTGCACAGGCCCGGAGCATGCCATCGCCTGTGTGTGCTGAGCGCTATACTCCGGGACTCGGTTGAGGCCTGTGAGGGCCTGCGGCTGAATCCATCGTCCAACATCCTGATCCGATAACGGGCGTTCCGTCTGTTTCATGTCCCTTCTAGATCCTTTAAGGCATCCGACGCGCCGCATCGCATCTCTTACCCCGTCGGGGAAGGAGTCATATTCACCTTACAGGGGAGCTAGGATCCTTGACGATTGGAGGCTAAGTGAGAGCTATATTACACGTATATGGGGTGTGGAAGGGGGTAAGTTGAAGGAAGCGGAAGATTTCTGCAAGAAAACGCCTGGCGCGACGCTCTCACGACCGTCTTCCCCCTATTCATGACGACACGCCAGAGTTGTATGCCACCAAGCGGCGAACAATAAGATACTTGTGGTTATTGAGTACGGGGAGAAAATCTTACTAAAGTCTATACTAGTCATCGAACATCATTGAAGATGTTTCATGTTATATAGTAGCTCATATGTGTACCACCCTCATAGTTGGCTTATTAATCCAAAACGCCTCGCGCTACTACGAATCCAGAAGTTTAGGAAGCAAAAAATAGCTTCTTTGTCCAGCCTTAAGGTCTGTCAATTATATGTTTTAGAGGGTGGTGCATGCGAGCACCGCGACGCCTTTGGAACGCCGGGAGAAGGAGCTGCTTCGGCTGCTGGAACAAACAGAATGCGACAAGAACACCAAGTACCAGGGACGCTACTCAATAGCATTTTTCCCCCTGGTTTTGACGACGCGAGGATACTACGGCACCAAGACAGCGGGCAAGGTGCTTGGGCATGGAAGGATTTACTACTGATTCTCAATTGGAATGGTTTGTCAGCCTGATCACGTAGACTAAACCACATGGTCCGCATGTGGTTTACGTACCCACTCTGTTATGACTCCGGCTCTCCCCTTTTATATCTACCATCCGCCTAGGACTCCTCTGAATGACACACCTCCATCTTCCCCTTCTCTCACTACCCTTAGCATGGTTCCTCCCTCGATGTCTACCACTTCATCCGTGTCCAACACACGCGCAACCTCGGTATGGGACCGGATGCGGGCACCAGAGGGACCTGATATCCTGGCGATCCCCCTGGTTCCTTAACGGGTGGAGCTACCAAGCAACTGTTGGGGCGCGATGCCCAATAATCAGGCCATCCTGCGTGATAGTCATCACCCCTCTTATCGCCCGGAAGCTTCCTCAGCTCCCGCGTACCCTCGTCTATATAAGGCCCTACCCTTCTCATAGCCTCCTGTACCTCTCCCTCGAGGTACCATCCTCCATTCCACTCCACTCCTTCAGCAGCAACAACACATATGAACGGGTCGGCTTAGGCGTAGAGCGCTTCCCTGTCTTAGCCTTAGTATACTCTCTGTCAAAATGGATGCAAAATAGATATTGCGTTGTGGCAATAATGTTATACCACTGCAGTGCACTGTTATTGTGGATCCCAATTCGGTACGCGTACCTAAGCGGAGGCCAAAAGGCTGGCAGGGTGGGCGAGAAGTCAGTGCGACAAAAACTGAATGGACGTTTAGATTGTTTCCCCCTCCTGTGTCTTACTCACTTTTGTTCTGATGCAAAGCTAGTTTACTATTGAATAATTACCAGCAAGTAAAATGTAACACGAGGGCTTTTGCTGGGTTTGTGAGAAGTTGGAGTCTTTGACTTCCACAGCCAGCGCAGACAGTACAACATTTTATAGACATATCCTTTTGGCCTGGATTAACGGACCTGTTGGACTATGACCCGTGCCAGCAGAATAAAAAAGTGCAGACGGGATCCGACACATGTGGCAAAAAAGGGATATTGAACTGTGAGACCAAAACGCAATGTGGGGAACCAACATATAAAACAGGTTTTTGGAGCATATTACCCCCGTATACGGAAATAAAGCTTCTGGGAAGAGGAAGCTGGTCTGAAGCTTCATGAAGCTTGAAGCTGAAGCACAATTGTGATGGTAAAACGCGGCGTGTGGCGGTAACCGGTAACCGGTAAGTCAAGATGAAGAGGCCTCAGGCCCATGAGGCCTGTGCATGTGAAGATTGAAGAAACAGGTTAAAAAGGACAAATACTGTGGCATGTGGGGATATTGGCACAAAGGTTCATAACTAAGTACTAATTATTTAATGAGTAGGTTAATGAGATGAGTCTCCATCAGGTCCATGCGGGGCCCTCCCGAGTCACATTCAGAAGCCGTTCATTTCTTCTCCCCCGCACACCACTTGGCATTGACCCCCCCTTTGCGCGAACCGATAGAGCGTCCCCGCTTCCGTGAGCGCGTGAGCATACGAGCCCCCGGTACCGGTGAGCGGTTGAGCCCGGAGAACCCCTGACGCCTTGAGCCTTTTGATGCCCTGTTATATAGATACTTTATAGTAGTACTGTTGTTTCTCTGTCTCGTTTGCGATCCGTCCACCATCACGTCTCGTCTTCATTTTCGTCTGTCGGCTCGCCCAACTTTTCTTTACAACTTCATCATGGCCACCTCAGCCCCAACGCTCGCCGAGGTGGATCACCTGACGTACGACGCAGCAGTCCTGCTGTGGGTGTCCCTGGCATGACAGGTGTTCGGCTGTGGGAATTCTTGATGCAGCTTCCTGCTGACATCAAGTACGTGCTCTACCCGGAATTCCGGAGAAGTGTGCTGCCCCATCCCCTTGTAACGCTTGGTACTACCAACCGGCGAGCACAATATTGGTGGCAAAGGGCGAGAGAGAGGCGGGCTTGGCCCCAGTTCCTGCAGTGGGGCTGCTAATAGCACGCCTGCTCACAATTCCCTGCTGTGCTGTCACTCTTGCATTTTGTCGGCGGACAAACAACTGCACCGCCACTGCCAGGGCCTATGTCGCTGCGTTGCACTGGGCAACGTGATTGTCAGTGCCTCCTTACTTGAGAGCTGCGGCCGTCTCTGGTGACAGCAGGAAAAGATTATTTATGTCTTGTGGGGCGGCAATGCGCTTGTCTGCGGACTGTGGATGTGGTTTATATCGGATCGACGCATGTGGAGACCTTGTCCCAACCCGTACCTAACCTCAAGATTGGGTTTGTTTGCGGACAACCCCAGGTGCAAAGGCAATTACCGGTGGCGATTTATTCATTGTGTTTACTCCTCGACTTGTCACTCGTGACCATCATGTTCCGAGCTGTTGCTCCTCCTAGGAATCGAGCTCACCAGCGGCAGCATACGGTGCTCTCTCGCTTTCATCGGAACTATGGAGATAAAGCGGACCACACCGGGGGCAAGGATGTCTCGAACGGATTGCACCAGAAAGCACGCTTCGAAGCCTCGGTCACTTGAGCTCCATTACTCGTCGTTTCCTCACAGACGTGGTCAAGTACGCGACTGTGGCGGCTGCAATTGAGCTTTTTGCCATATCTGGGCCACATATATCTTGCAGGTAGCCATGAAAACTACAACGCTTTGAGGGCAACTCTCATTCTATGTGTCCATTCCTTCCTTGGGTTTGTTATCGGTACGTTTTACTCTGGCATGCTCTTTTACAACCATGGAACTAACCTCACCGCTGCGTGACAGCCCACGTGTGTCACCTCACTTAAACGGGCGAGCTGTCGTCCCGGCGCCGGATTGGTACCCATGGCGGCCCCCGCGAATTATTCCTTCGGTGTAAGCTCAGAAGGTGCCAAGGAGACCGTGAGCACAACTGAGAAACGGGCAACACCTGCCGCAGCAACACCCTCAATGCCATCAACAGTACATTATATAGAGGGAGGGGCTGATGATCGTCCTTCTCTGCAACCCCCGAGGATGATGCATGCCGCTTATGCTCAACAAACTCTCGGAAAGAACGTTCCATCCCTTCGAGTCCAGCGGTTTTGGAGGTATCAGCTACTGGGAAAGAAGCGCACTCACCCTTTGTTGGTCTATCCACGGGCCTGTTTTCCGAGGGGCCGAATCTTTGTTGGAGGATCTCAAAATCCAACCCGTTCTGTCATCTTCCGATGGAGAGTCCTCCCATCCTCCGGCCCTCAACCCACTTGTGGTTTTAAAGTACCCACCCTCTCATTCTTCAGCTTCTTCTTCAAGAGAGAGATATCAGGAGTAAGTGTAACCACGACGGTTGAACACAAGTACGGTTAATATACTGCGTATCCCTAGATCACGTCCATTTCATTGACAGAGCTTAAGGCTGGGACAGGGAAACGCTGCGTCTAAACCTAACCGTTCATCTGCGGGGGTTACTTGGGGGAGCCACCAGGGTCAAGGGACCAGGGGGATCGCCAGGATATCAGGACCCTCCGGCTCACGCCATCCGGTCCCGTACCCTAGGAAGCGCGTGTGGACACGGAGGAACGTGGTTGACATCCGAGCGAGGAACCATTTCCACTGAGACTTAGTAGCCAACTCCTTCCAATGCGCGAACAACTTGCCCGCCGTCTTGGTGCCGTAGTATCCTCGCGTCGTCAAAACCAGGGGGAAAAACGGCTCTTGAGTGCGTCCCTGGTACTTGGCGTTCTTGTCGCATTCTGCTTGTTCAAGCATCCGAAGCAGCTCCTTCTCCCGGCATTCCAAGGGGGTTGCGGTGCTCTCATGCACCACCCTCCGGAACGCGCTCTGCGCCGCCAGTGATCCCGTGTCGCGCAGCGTGTGGTCTACCTCCATTCCTGATCCTCCGAGTGCTCCGGGCCCCATCACGCGGTAGTCGGTGCGCTGCGTCCTCTGTCTTCTCCCATCCTCGTCCTCCACCATAGGTTCGTTGCGGACATGGGTGTCGGGTGGAGCGTAGGAGCTGGAGAATGGGCTCCCGCACTGCGTCATGCAACGCATCAACTTGGCCTGGGAGCGGGTGCAAGACATGATGTGCTCCAGCGAGGACGACACCGCACTTGCGCATGCTGCGCGTGGTGCGGCACAGCGTGCGGAGCTGGAGACCGACCTGGACCTGCTGGTCGAGAGCTTGAGGTACGGGACGGACGGAATGGCGGAGAGCCAGTTGTGGCTCAGCGGGTTGCTGTGATCAACCACATGGCGACCATCGGCAGCGTCCAGCTTCTGGAGCAGCTCCTGTCGACTTTGCTCCCACATCTCGCGGCAGCGCTGGCGTTGCTTCGTAAATGCGTTGGCCGTAATAGCGTTTGCGGTCCCGCTGGGTCAACATAAGTGGTAATAAGATAGTCGTTGACCTCGTTGGCCGCGGCACGGGCGTGGGGCGCAATATACGAGTAAAGCGGGCTGCCACATCCTCCCAGCCGGAGGGGCAGGCTCATGAGCATGTCGAAGTGGTCGTCCTTGGCACCTTGGGGATCCTCGTCGCCCCGGATCCGTCTGAACTCCGTACAGATGAAGGCATCAATCTCGGCCAGCACGTCGTCTAGCTCTCCTTCCATCTGGATGGTGCGGAGCAGGTGGCGCAGCTTGGTCTGAGTGCTGAGCCGCCATAGTAAGAGGCGTCCCTGGCGGGTGATGCCATCAAACTTAGGCATGTTTCTCCCTCAGACTGGCCAGTTGGGCCCGGAGCCACGATCGACGACAGTCTACCCCTCCCACACAAGTGCCCAGAACCTGCAGACCATCCTCCCGAATCTGGTCCCGGTCCCGCTCGACACACTTGCGCAGGTTGAGCTTGAGGCCTGACGCGTCGTCTTCCCAAACTCCGCGGCTTGGCCGGTAATGCCTGGCCCTGGACCGAAATCGTAATGTCGTCCAGGTATGCCATCACCAGGTGCCCGGCGGCAGAGCATCTCTCAACTTCTCTAGCGTGGGCCGCACTGCGATGGAGAAGAAAAGGGGGCGAGGGGGTCGCCCTGTCGTACGCCCTCTGCCGACAGGATGCTTCCCTAGATCACGTCCATTTCATTGACAGAGCTTAAGGCTGGGACAGGGGAAATTATATTAAGGGACGAAACGCCGTGGCATCTTTTACGTCATAGGCACGTGCCGACCGGTGCCACGTTCCCAGCCACCCGCAGCCAGAGAATCGGTGATATTATTTGCCCTCTCCAGCGTGGAAGGGTTCCAGCGTGGAACGGTGGACCGGGGGAACGGTGGCTACGGTGGCGAAGGGGAACGGTGGCTAAGGTGGCGACGCAGCAGCTGACCGGGCCGTAGGCCCGGTGGTCCTCCTTGTGAATATAATGCACCGCTAGTTTTGATTGTCATGTTAAAAACTGTTGTGTGTGTTTTCTCGATGGGTCGACCTCAGGAGAGCCCTACTATGCCTTCTCCCGTCTTGTGCCAGGCTGTTGATACGTTGATAGACCATTCGATTTCAGAGATCAGCCAAATGGCAGCAATGCTACTGAACTGCAACAACATATCAGAGCAACTGTGGAGAAGAAACAAAAGAATTAAAAAAGACCCCTACCCGATTTGAACGGATGACCTTGAGGATGCCAAGAGCTGGAATCTCACGCGCTACCGCTGCGCCAAGAGGCCTTTACATCGATCGATGTTACAAAAAGAACCTATCACATTGCTGTCCATCTCGGCCCTTCCCTCAAATCGGGGCCGTCCGCTGGAGCCGCTTGAGCAACATGTCTGGTGAGCAGGAAAGAATATCTGGCCCAGCTCTGCTATAGGGTGGCGAGAAAGAGTGTTCCCACACAATTCGCCTCCCTTCTGTCTGCCTCCGCATTCGAAATCAAACCAATGTGTTCCGGCCGAGCGCTTTCCGTATTATGTACCTGAATCCTGCACGCTAGTAGGCCTGGCCGAAAGGGGGATTGTGGGGGGGGGCAAAGCGTCCACGCGTCGCAGAGACAAGCTACAACATGAGCAACGAGTGAGAGTTGAGATAAACAGCCACGGAGGGCGAGATGGCCCAAACGAGCAGAAATGGGTGCTTTGTTTTGTCCCTGATCAGACATCAATGGTACAATTGATGTGGGTGGTAGTAGCGAGGCAGAAACGCAGTCCAGCTTCATAGGTCCAGTCCGATGCTGGCCGCATATGTTTCCTGTGCCCGCACGCTCTCACCACACCGGGCCCGTGTGGCCTGAGGTAATCCAGCAATGCAGGCAAAGCTTCAGGCCGAAGGGCCAGGTCGGTGCTGGGTTCAACACGCGCCCAGGCTCAGATCCAATTCCAGGTCCAAGCTTGCTTCCAGCGCCGAGGCCGCTTTGACTTCCTGCATGCCCGCCGCCCCGGCCCCGGCACCAGCGGGGAGACACCACACGACGATACATGGCCGCCGCTGGGCTGAGCGGGATGTTCCGTCGCTCTTCCTTCCTCTTGGGCAGCGCAGAGGGCGGGCCCGCTCCCCCCGCTGGCGTGGAGACTGAACGCTGCATTACCACGGTACCATGGGTGGGCGGGACAGCGAGGGCCTCTGGGCCGACAGGCCGGGATAGGGCTAAGGGCAGGTTTGAGGTGGAGGTGGAGGTGACGCTCAAGGTGCTGGCGGTAGTGCGGACCGAGCCGGTCCATGCGGGGTCGAGGTCCGGCTCTCGGGGGGGTGCGCCCGTGGCGCGAACAGATCAGTGGTGGGCGTGCGGGAGAGGGAAAGGAGGAGAGAAGTGTGGTGCGGGCGAGATGCCGAAGCTGAGGGGGAGCGGGACTGACGCGAATGGGTCCGAGCCAGTCCGGGATGAGAAGAAGACGGTCGGGATGGTGCGAAGGAGACATTGCATGCATGAAGCAAGCAATCGGCGGCGTACGGTGGCAGGCCGGCGTAAGGTCTGGGGTGAGGGTATGTTGGTGGACGGCGAGGCGAGCATCCCACTGGCCCCATCACCGATTACGGTAGTAGAGGGACGGTTGTACGGCCGGCATGGACAGACGGGCCTTGCCCTTACTTTTCCCTCCCTTGACTTTACCAATCCACGTGGATTCTTGCTCTTTCTCCCCTTCGCGAGGGTTAGGTCGGCGCAGTCGGGATAGTGGATTGGCTGGGGTTGAGGTCGACGTGTGGGTAAAGGAGAGGGAAAGACGAGCTTGGGCACGACGTTTGTCCAATCCCTTGGCGCGCGGTGGCCATATCCAACTCCATCTCCTTGTCCCGCGCTTCCCCTTCCTCCTGCTCCTCCTCATGCTTCGGGCCCCAGTCATTGCTTGTGCTCGTGCCCGTCCGCGTGCTCGAGGGCCGGACCCCACCCATTGAAATAGATTCCCGGGCCAAATCGGCCGACTGAGCACGCATGTGCGGCCTCCTCCGTCGCGGCTTAGTCGGAGTCAGTTCTTCCGCAACCAATGCGACCGTACCGAGCTCCCGCTCTCCCCCCCATTTCCACTGCGGGTAGACGAGGTTGAGAGCACCCGTTGCCGCAGTGATGCCCACGAGGAAGGGCGGGGCCGACGGCGGGTCACAGACGACGGTTCCGATTCCAGTTCCGGAGGTGCAGGAAACGGGGCTCAGCAGGTACAGGGGCAGGCGCCCAGGGTTGCGTCGTCGTCCTCGTCGGCGAGGCTGGTGGAGGTAGGGGTAGCGGTGCCATGGGGCGCCGGGGTGACGGAGTGGGGGGGCAGGGCGGAGCTGGATCCGCTACTGGCTGTTGGAGGGGGAGGGCGGGGCCGACCCAAGGGGTAAAAAGCGGGTCCCCGGGTGTGCTAGCAGCGGGGTAAAGTAATCCTTGTGGTCGTCCGAAGTGAGAACGGAGGAGACAGAAGGGGAGGCGACCGCGTGCCTAGTCTGGACACGTGAGCGGCGACGCGTCCGCGTCTGCGGTTCAACTCGCTCTCCGCCTCCTGAGGCCATCGCCATTCCCAGGCCCAGGCCCGCCAGCGACCCACGGTGGGGACCCGTACCACTCGACCCACGACGCGGACCGGTTCCATGACCGCTACCGCTAGCACTCCCGCTGCCACTCCCGCTTGCAGGATGGAAGAGGGAGCGTCGTGATCCACCTCGTCCTGTGCCAAGAGTGCGAAGACGAGGGGACGTGTGGTGGAGCGGGCTAGATTGGTGCCATGGACCGTTGGTATCGGTATTGGACAGACGAAGGTCGGTGGCCGAGGCGGCTGAGGCGGTTGAGCCGCGGGTCAGGCTGGAAGTAGGCGTTGGGGCGGATGCCTTTTCTTCCGTTGCTGGCACAACCGGCAATTTGCTCGCATTGTCACCGGTCCGATGAGCGGGCGAGTACCACTCTGGCGTCCAGAATTGCAAGCCAGTGTGCTTCCGTCCACCGGCTCTAGTAGTAATGGCGGATCCCTTAGAAGGAGAAGGCTCCACCTGGGCTGAATCCCGCTCTCCCCTCCTTTCCCCTTCTCCTACTTCCATGCCCTCGAGGGGCGGCAAACTCGGGATAGGGGGGGCGTCGGTGGCGGTGTTGGGGATCCACGGCTTCCAACTTGGTGGTTCACTGGGCGCACGCGGCCGTCCAATCTTTTTCATTCCCGCGCCAGGGGTGAGAGGTGTACCGGTGGGACTGAGACTTGCTTCCACTGGACCTGGGACGTGAAAGAGTGGGAGAGGCGTTGGGCATGAAGAGAGGGAGGGGTATTATGAGAGAGCAGGCGTTGCGGACCGTACTGGCCGTGTTAGGCATAACACGACGTGGTCCTGGGCGAAAGGGAAAGCGTCTTGAATGCTCTCCAAGCATTGACGAACGGGTGGAGACGCTCGAACGGCGCCGACTAGGTGTTGTAGGCTCTGCCATCGCCCCGGGGGAAGGATGGGGTGAGGCAGGCCCATGGCGTGCGGGGGCAGGCTGGAGTAACGGGGGCGGCGTACTAGACCCGAACGAAGGGTCTACAGGTTCTTGTCCCTGGTTCCACGCTGGCAACAGTGGTTGAGGAGGCGGCGTGCTGTCACGTCTCCGGGTGAGGGGGGGGAGACGAGAGCGGGTGAGGTGGTAAGTGGGGGGGCTGATCCGTGCCTTGTGTAGCGGCAACACGCGACGAGGCTGTGGAGATGGCACGGGATCGGCGTCCTGAGGCGGTGCGCGACGCTGGGCCTGAATTGGTGGGGGAGCATTCGGGTCGGGTGGACACCCACAAGAGCGCACTGAGGATTGCTCGGGTCCTGGCGCTGGACAACGTCGAATAAGCCAGCAAGATGCGTAGAAGAAACTGTGCTCCCCGGTGAAGCAGGATGTTGTGGATCCCGATCGAAATGGAGCTCAGCCGAGCCATTCGCGGCTCTAGGCCGTAACGAGTCTCGTCTAGGCGTCAATCCTTCTACCCGGGTCCCAGGACTCTCATTAAACATGCGCAACTTCACATTGCCTGAACCCAGGGTATGGGATGTCGTTCCACGTGAGCCCTGCCCTTTCCCAGTCCATAGATGGAGCCGGACGAAGATGTGCGGAACGGGGTGGGTTCTAATGCACAGAGTCCTGCCGGGGCTGTTCTGGACGATATGATGGGCGCCGGAGCAGTAAGGGCGAGGGTTGGCTCACATGACCTGGTACGGGTAAGGGGACTGATGTGGGTGCCCAACTACAGCACTGTGGCTTCTGTTGCTGCTTCCCTGGGGTTCGGGGGCTCCATCGCCAAGCAATAAGACAGCGGCACACTCCCACCAACCTTCGTCATCAGGATGCACAGGACGAACCCACCTTCGGGTACAATGCAGCCAGCCGTACGTGTTGTCATGGAGCTTCCTAAGTTTCTGGAGAGCAGGCAGAAAAAAGTGTTAGGAGATAGCGTCCTAAGGCGAGCAGGTATATGAAGGAGAACGCACCACGATGCCAGCAGCAAATTGCTTGACGACATATTGTCAGTGCGCAATCCAACCTGGGCGGCGCGAATGTGAGCGGGTATGTGCAAGTCCGAGCTGGTGTGGAGGAGGACGATGACGAGGAAGAAGATGTCGAAGCATATAATGGGCGGGAAGATGGACCCGACGAGCGTGACTGGGAGCAAAGTGTGGCGGCCTCTGGGAGTTGTTTGTTGTGGAGGCGAGGTATGAGGCACACACCTGGATGACGCGGGTGGGATCGAGATGGCGGGCCTGGAAGGGACGGACGATGTTGGGAGGTATTTGGTGGGTATGGGGAAGGAATGATGGCGACGGCAACGAGGGAGAGGGTAGGGTAGATGGCAATGGCAAAGCAAGAAGGGTAGAGGATATGGCGATGACGATGCGCCTGTAAAGGCGGAGAGCTGGCACCGGCACGCGGCCGAGGCAGAGTGGAATCCGTATCAGGCCAACACCAGTAAGGATGGGGGTGGCCGTGCGACCGAGGTCGGTTGTAGGGGGCAGCCCTGCCGCTGCCGCCGCCGCCGCCGCAGCGCTCGAGGCCGAGAGCCAGGAAGAGTCGGACGAGGTGCGGTGGTGGCGGCAGGAATGGCATCGTGGGAAGGGGTGGCGAGGACGAGGGGCCGAGCATCGAACTCAAGTCGGCGTCCCACTCGTCAGGGGTGTCATGGACCAGTTCAGGTTGCCGAGGTCGATGGCGGAGGAGCGGGCGGGTTGCTGGGGGGCGCCATGGCTGCATGACCAGGCCTGGTTAGGGAGCCGCCCACCGGCCGTGAGGGGGGCGTGAGGAGGGGCGAGGGGGGTCTGGTGGTCTGGTGGAGGCGGAGGAGGCGAGAGGACGGCGGCGGAGGACGGCGGGGGAAGCGGCGCATCCGGCGATCTTCGAGGCTCTTCCCGCCCTCGAGCGCCTGCCGTGCTCCCGCGTCGGCCAGTACACTGCCGCCGCTCCGTCCTCGCGCGTCCAGATCATGTCGTGGCGCAGCTGACGTAAGCATCCCGCACGCCTCTGTCCATGCCGCTGGTCTGTCTCACTGCTGCCGCTGTGCCCGGTGCGGCCCGTCCCCATCGCATCCATCTCGTCTTCGGCTGCCTTCTCCCCCCAAGTCGCGCTCGCCCCAAGGCCCACTGCTGGAGGCAGCACGGCTGTGGGCACGATGCCGCCACTTC
Organism: Moniliella sp. 'wahieum'; assembly: GCA_003971905.1. Taxonomy (NCBI): domain Eukaryota; kingdom Fungi; phylum Basidiomycota; class Moniliellomycetes; order Moniliellales; family Moniliellaceae; genus Moniliella; species Moniliella sp. 'wahieum'. The sequence goes on along the minus strand of RSEE01000040.1, from coordinate 99,690 downwards.
CGCCCGACGTTGGCCCCGAGCACGGCCGGTGTGGCTTGGCGACGAGAGGTCGTCGACTGCCATATGATGTGGCATTTTTAATTGAAAAAAATATAGGCGCCGCAGCCATCCCCACCATATATTACACGACGATGACTATACTGGCCATCGACGGCAAAGTCACGAATCCCACAAATGGTCCCTCCACCCGACCAGCTCAAGTGTCGGGGGCCTAGACACTGGCAAACGTTGTTTTCGTTAGCTGGTGATCCATGCCAAGACAGCGTCTATGTATCTGTGCCACAGCACCCATAAAGGCTGGACAGGGGAACGCTACGTCTAAACCGAACCATTCATCTTGCGGGGGTTACTTGGAAGCGCCACTAAGGTCAAGGAACCAGGGGGGTCGCCAGGATATCAGGACCCTCCGGTTCTCGCCATCCGGTCCCGTACCCTAGGAAGCGCGTGTGGACACGGATGAACGTTGATGAGACCTGGAGTCCAGTGGTCCTCGAGGGTGATGCAATCGCACTAGTGGTGGTGGTGGTGGTCTAAGCCAACCAGCACCGCCTACAGAGGAACATCAAGCAGCGAGTTCGCCACCAGGGGCTAAGCTGCGGAACAAGGAAAAACAGGAGAGAAAACAACGGAACTCCTAGGCCTGAGGAGGAAGAACTGAAGGGACATTGGCCCAAGCACGAGCCACCTGATGGCTCAACAAACGGGGTTGACATCCGAGCGAGGAACCATTCCCACTGAGACTTAGTAGCCAACTCCTTCCAATGCGCAAACAACTTGCCCGCTGTCTTGGTGCCGTAGTATCCTCGCATCGTCAAAACCAGGGGAAAATGGCTCTCGAGTGCGTCCTGGTACATAACGCAGACCCCTTTTTACTTGCGTAAGCGCAAAGATTCTGACACATCTTGCCCCTGGCACGTTGGTCGGCGGAATGCGCACCCCACCCCGGCGCGCTCAGCCATGCACATGGGTGATAAAATTCCTCCAGCGTGGAATGGCTATGATGGGGATGGAACGGTGGACCGCGCGGAACGGTGGCTAAGGGGCGAGCAAGCACCAAGCTGGGGCGAAGCCCAGCTGACCGGCCGTAGGTGGTCTTCTAGTAACTAGTAACGATAGATGGTCGAGGCACCAACGCCTCAATGGTCTCAGGCCCAAATGAGAGTGGCGCAATGGGGGCACTGTTCGTACGGCGGACGCAGCGCAGGGCTCCACTGTACGTAATTGAGAAACGCCACAGCGCCTGTCGGCTAAATGGGGCACGGCAGCCCACGGCACCATCCGTCTAAGATCTAATAAGCTCACGAGCTTAACGTTTAACACGTTTAACAACGATGTGGCGGCCGATTGCGGCCTATTGCGGCCCGAACAACAGAGTAGCCAGTGCTCACCCGTCGAGTCGCTAGCGCCTGGTCACTAGGTCACTAGCACTAGTCACTGGCTAGTCCCTGGAGCTAGGAACCAGTACCAATAGCTGGTTCAACTAGTAGCTAGTCACTTGCCACTGGTCACTGGCCGCTCTCTGTTACTAGCTCGTCGCTATCATATACCACCCGTCACCGTCACCAGCCACAACACGCCAGTCAATATCATATCAACGCCAAATACCAAGCCAGAGCCAGCCTGGCTGATCGGTGGTCATCGATCACACATCTGCCCCTCGTACGTACCCAAGCCAACCTCAGGGCCTCAGGCCGGCCTCATCCATTGTCATCGATCATCCCTTCCACGTGTGACGGCGATATGTGCTTGTGCGACACTGATATCGGTTGTTCTTCCCCACCAGTCCAGCATCCCTCTTCTCTTCCTCTTCCCCTCGCCTGCCCTTCCCCGCTACCGCCCGGGCCTTCCATCTCATTGCGCAGCCTGAGCGCTCCGCCTACCTTTCTCTTCATGTCGCCGTCCTCCACCAGTGTTGCCGCTCCGCCCCCTCCTCCGCCCCGCCCTCGGCCCATCCGCGCTTCCCACACCGCTCCTCCATCACTATTGGCCTGCTCTCCTCCCTCACACCCGCCCCCGCCAACCCCTCGCCACCTCCCCCAACAGACACATGCGCTCGTCAGGCAGCCGTCGGACCATGGCCCGCTTCTGCCCCGCCTCTCACCCCGCCCGGGCCCACGGCTAGCAACGGCAAGGAAGAGGAGGACAGTTTTGCCACCCATCTCCGATCCTGCTGTCCTGCCCGCCGCCCTTCCCATTCCCACCCACACACTGATCCCCCCGCTCTGCTGGGCGGTTTTGCAAGTCTGTGCCTCGCTCCGGACCGCGACATTGCGATGCTCGACGTGAACATCATGGACGACGCATTACACCGGATAACCCATCAGTCTGCCTCCCCTCCCCCAGCTAGCCTCTTCACGTGCCCTCCGTCACCGCCCAACCGCGAGGAAGAAGATGTCAGTCCTTGGGTAGCTGAACAGGGAAGTGTTTGCCTCTCCTTCATTCCCACCACACTCTCCGTGCACGCTACCACCGCCCTCACCTCCGCCCTCACCTCCCATGTCGACACGTTGTCAAGCCTCGGTCTCCCTCTCGATCCAGATGGATGGTGCATCAGTTCCTTGGTGCTGGAGTCGGGCTTGGCTGCCTGGATGGTGGCCCATGCGTCGGAAAACCAGGACTGGACCCTTTGTTTCCGCTCTGCGACCCAGACGTGGCCGCTGCCCCGGTGGTCCTTGTCCACGCTCCATGGCCACGGACATTGCACCCTTTCTGTCAGCCTCACATGGCCATCTTGCGGTGGCTGGGGGCGCAGCAACCTGATCAATCTGTGTGTTTGACCAATACCGCCGCCTCTCCGCGCCGCGTGTCTCTGCCCCCAGCTGGAGGAGCGGGTGGACTATCAGGGACCAAGCGCGCATTGCGTTTTTTGACATCCGTCAGCAGCACCCTCTCTTCCTGCGCCCTTACCCCTACCGCCAGTCTCCCCATCAGCCTCAGTTCCCGCTCCAGCCGCAGCTCCAGCTTCAGCGTCAGCACTCACAATGCTCGCAACCATCATACCTCATCCACTTCTACCTTTGACAGCTCATCCGTCGCGTGGCTCTTCCCGTTTGCGTCTTCTTCCACCACCACGGCGGCACCCTCCACTACCCCTCACGAACAGAAACCGCGCCGAGACAAATTCAAGTCACGCTTTAGCCTGCGCAGACCCACACTGAATCAAGCATGGCTTCCGAACTCTGCCATGCTTCGTACAGAGAGGCTGCGGGAGGGCGGTTCGATCGACGCTGCTCACCAATGACCCCGACCAGTCCGCCCATGGTGCACGCCTGTTCTGCCCCCTGGACCCAACCCACGTGCCTTACATGCCCGGAGTCCCTCGAAGATGGACCGAAGAGTGTGAATGCGGTGGACTCCTCCTTTACGACTGCATGCCCGATCCGGCTGCCTCTCCCAATCCAGGCCGGAGATGAAAGGGAAGGCAAGACAGGACAGTGCAGTTGCGACAGTTCTTCCTCCCTATGGGTAGATACGGACAACAAGGCCAAATCCATCAGGGAAACCAGCATCTTCTCCAGCTGCAACACTAGCGATGCTCCTCCCCCCCTTTTCTTGCACTCGTCAGAAAGCAGCGGGGCCCTGAACCATGACGTGGAGACGGAGGCAGAGACCGAACCAAGAACTGCTGAGCCGCTCCTGAACTATAAAGCCTCTCCCTCTGACCTGACACTACTCTCCCCCTGTGTCAGCACCAGCGAGGACCAAGGCACAAACGCAGACCTAAACGCAAGCGTACCCATACTCCCAACGCCAACTCGAACCTGGACGATGCCCCGTTCCGCATGATCCTCCCCTCGCTGCTGGGAGACGGTCGGTCGGTGCACATCTGCTTTAGTCTATTTGGGTCGTTGGAGGAGGACAGCGACAAAGTCGCGTTCCGCATTACTGCGCGCGAGGAAGAAAATGGCCTTTCCCGTGGTGCTGGGGGTGGGCGAGCGCGGGAAGCGGATCGCACTAGAGTTATACCCCGATGGCTGGACGCGCATGGGGGGCAGTCTGCCCCCAACTCCCGGTGCCAGTGCCCTCTGGGCCACCACTATTGTGTCGGCTGCGATGGTGTTGCTTGGTGCCTAAGTATGTCGCATGATGTATTTGTATTTTCTCATATGTCTTCCCTTCAATTCCACACGTTCAACGCATCAAACAATCATGCAACAATCAGTCTTCTCATGACAGAGTAGTTCGAGCAGCACTGGAGACGTCACTCGTCCTAGAGGCGAGAGCCCACATACTACCTTTGCCCCCTCTTCCCTACTAAGTCTCTTCGTCCATCCGGTCGGTCCCGTAACATCAGGCGAAGAGAGGCAATTTTTAACTTGCATCGGCAGTAGCGGTATAAAGAGGAAGATGACTATAAGAGGGAGGTACTAAGTAGTATCAAAAGCAAACATTGTTCCTTCTTTCACAGTTTTCTATAGTCCATAAAACCCATCAATGAGAGCAGAAGAGGAGGGAGGGAGAGGGTCTATCGCCGTTGGCAGTATAGCCCGGTATAACAGAGGCAAGCATAGGCGGTATCATCCAGATCACAAAGCCCGGCATACGGGGAGGGGGGAACATGAACGATGGTACATTGAATGAACAAGAAGACAAACCATATTTAAACACATAAAGACAGAACAACAGAAAGGAGAAAGCGAAAAAAGATGGTGATGGTATAGAAGTAGGGGAGGAGGGGAGGCGTGGTGGAAGAGTGTCCAGAAGAGGCGGAAACAAGGCGCAGTTTGCTTCGCTATACGCCATCACTTTTGACGTTGAAGTTAGTTCACTGCTCGCGTCGCTCCGATTGAGCCGAGTAAAACGCTTTGCCCCACTCAGCTGCTACCGTCGCCGAAGGAGCGGTAAGGTAGTAAATCGTACGTGCGTCATGTAGGCGCACCATTTTCCCATCAACGGAGATCTGCTCGGGTTCGAGCCTGTACGAGGAGCGAGGTCGATACAGGTCTTGAGTGCCCAAGTCTGTTCCCCCTCACGTTCTCCCATCGAGGGCGACGTTAGCCCAGTGCCCCTGGGGAGGAATGCGAGGGAATGGTGAAAAGGGTAGAGGAACGACGGCCGAGTCGGCGATGATAGTCTTGGCGAAAGTTGTGACTTTCTGATACCGCGTTACCTCCTCCTCCAGAAGCAAGAGAATGAGATCATTGCACAACAGCAACGTGGCCTTCTGGTTAGGCACCCACTCCTGTTGCAACGTAGGCAGCTTCCCGGTACCTGTCGTACTAGAGCGAGCCACTGCGGATTGGATCCCAGCCGATGTCTTGGGCGCACCAACTTCAACATCAGGGAAGTGACCGATAGTAAAACTAGGTTTCACAATCCGCTTCAGAACCAGCGTGCCTTCCTTCAGCAGCCGTCGGCGAGGCTGAACCAAGGTGGACAAACGCATGGATTGATACAGCCCATGCTGGAGAAAGTAAGTGTGCCAATCCCCCAACCGTTGTTCGTGTTCTGCCTGCCGTTGGCCTCGTTCATCTCCTTGGCCACCGTCAACACAGAAACCAAGGCCGAGGAGAGGGTTTGACCAACGCAGCCCTCTGCTCCATCGGCCGAGGCGGGTGTCATCTCAGTGCACCGCACCAGGTCCTCCAGCATCAGACGGTAGCGTGGGATGCGCTGAACTGGAAGTAAGGTAACTCTCCAATCCTAGTGCCGACGTTCGCGGGTCGGCAGCGGCCTTCTTGAGATACTTGTGCACCCGCTTCTGCTTGTTTACCGACAAGGTATTGTCTTGTTGCTGCGGCTCAAAGCAGGAAGTGCATTTCCTCGGTTCCATTGGGAGGGATCCAAGATCGCCGACCGCCTACGCTTTACCACGTCCCCTGGGGAATTGGGATGGATCGCCTCGCCCCAACTAATCACGATTTGCTGGGCTAGGTCACAGTTGTTGGTGTACGTGGTGTATGTACGGAGAAACGCGGTATGCTGAAGGAAGACCTGAGCAACCTGCTGCGTAGCAAGGAGGCACCGATCCTGGGCATCTTTGCTCTTCCACGTCTCATGCGAGGAAATCCGGGACAACAGGCTGCATGCCCGCCGAAGTGCCGGAAGGAAGGTATACTTGTGAAAGAACAGCAGTGCCTCCACATTGCCAAACACTACCTTCTGTTGCTGAAGAGGAACGGGTGGCTTGTCCTTGAAAGTGCGGCAAGGTGCCACATACACGTCAACAAGCGCCTGAAGCCCTTGAACATACGTTTCTTCCGATCCCACCAACTCTTCCAGCACCTTGCGCCTCCCCCGGATCATCGTGCGCGGGGATTGGAGATGCTCCACATGGTTGGCAACCTCATTGTCGGTCTCCCTGGCCACCCCAGGGGCAAGGCTGGGGAGCCGGGCCGTGGACTGGGACGATGCGGATACGTGCCGGGAAACTGATTCAAAGGAGAAGACCGAAGGCGTGGCGACCGAACTGCTGGGCGAAGTAGGGGAGTTCACCTCATTTCCCATCCGAGTGGAGTGGGGGGTGGGGGTGACAGCGGGCAAGGGCGCTACTTTCTGCATGTCGGCTGAAACAGGGGAGCAGGCAGAAGGATGGAGGGCTTCCAAGTCTTGCAGGTACTGCAGCAACGCCTTGACCCGTACCCATGGGCATCCTTCTGCTCTTCCTCTGCCTCGTGACTCCTCTTATCCGAGAACGAACGGGAAGGAAGCCGTAGCGGGCTTGGCTGAGCAGAGTTTGTGTCGGCTTGGCTGGCCTGGCAGATCGTCTTGGCTGAGCCAGTGGGAGTGCCTGGTGAGGAAGACACAGGCGTTAAGACGGCTCCTGGGCCCGAGACTGCGCGGGCGCGGACGCCACTGGGGAACAGTTCGGTTCCTCCTACCGCGCGGGGAGCGACCGCATCTGGCGAGAAGGACAGAGGTCGGGATGGGTTGGAGACGGTGCGTGATGGGGGTTTCGGCTTGTGCTTCAGCATGGCAGTCCAGCCCTGGGGGGTGGGGGAGATGTTGAGGGATGAGAGCATCTTGCTTGGCGACTTCAAACTGATATGAGATGCCTTGGTAGGGGTCTTAGGGTGCAGATGGCTATCGGCCGACTTCCTGGGTAGTTGGGGCGGAGAGGGAGGGATATAGGAACTGGATGTCGAAATCGTTGAAGCCGAGGTGAGGAAAGGGTTGGAAAGGGGGAGAGTCGGGGCGACAGGTCCACAGGTGAATCGACCAGGGACCCGTCCGTGCTTAAGGAAGAAGAATGGCGAGGTGTGGCAGGAGCCAAAAGATTCGTCATTTCGTCCCAAGGAGCTTCAAACGGATTGCCCTCTAGGCTCAATTCGCTTAAGTGCCGAAGACGGTGGAGCCAGGATGGAAGATGCGTCAACTCGTTGCGCGCCAAGCTTAGCGAGGTCAACTGCACCAGCCCTACCCATTCATCTGGTATGGAGGACAAGCCAGTATGATCGAGAGTGAGGCTGCGCAGCTTGGTAAAGTTACCGAGCCAAGGGGGGGGATCACGCAGAGGGTTGCCCGACAGGTCAATTCTTCCAATGACGTGCACAGCCGGAGTGCTGGCGGTAAGTGGGACAGTGAACATTGGCTGAGATCGAGGGAGAGCAAGTGAGGCCCAACCTCAGGGAGGACGTCGTCGAGCAGGCCGCCAACGTCCCCGCCCCACGTGCCCGGGATCCGCAGGTGTCGCACTGTGCCAAGAGCGGAAGTGGTGGCAATGGCTTTCGCAATGGTATGCGTCGGGTTGCGCTCGAGGTGGATAGTGTGGGGAAGTGGGGCGCGAGGAAAAGGGTCGCCGGGGGAGGACAGGCTGCGTTGCATGGGTATGGTGAGGGGACGGGGCTGAGCGGTGGGACTGAGGCTGCGAGTGCGCTCGAGGACGGGAGGCTCAGGCAGCTGGGGGACGAGGCCGGTTAGCCCCGCGCCGGGTATGCGGACGATGGCAGTGGGCATGGTGGGGACCGGCTTTTGGAAGGCAAGTAGAAAGGCAAGGTGGACAACAGCAACAAGAGAGACGCTCAGCGGCTGGAGATGGCGACGGGGATGCTGGTGGCGCGAGGGTGAGCAAGAAGGGGAGAGGGCGAGAGGAAAAGTGCGCGAAGAGATGCTGGTGCACCACTGATACTGCCCCGTCTCGCACCGCCCCTGCTGATGCCATCGGATGCAGTCATAACCAGCCGCCTGGCCCAGCGCCTCTTCTAGAGCCTTTTCGACGTTCGACAGGCTCCGACTCAGCGAGCGACTCAACGAGGCGGACTCGGGCAGTATAATACTCAGCCTCAGCTGAGGCGTGTTTTATTAGCGCTGAGCGCGCTGAGTACTTAGAGCGTTGCACTTTAAAGTATGGCGTCTACGAGAAAATGAATGCAGAACCTCTCCGTATACCCCCGGTCTAAGATCTGAGTTACTCGTTGATCTGAGTACTCAACCACTCAACCTCAGTCGACCCACACATATAGCCACTATGCTCATTCGCCACATCATACATCACATGTCACACGTCGTCCCTTCCCGCCCCTCCCAGACTGTCCCCCGTCCCGGCACAGGGACTGTCGATAGCCCCCCTCGTCTCTCTGCCGCTCCGCCCGCAGTTGCTTGCAGTCGCCCCACGTCCACAAGTCTGCTGTGACCAACCAACCACGTCTGAGTGTACTCAAACTGAGTGTTGTTACTTGAATCTTATATTCCCCCGCAGGAGTTCGCCCACCACGAAACACCCTGCTGTGGCACTACCATTAGCTACTGCAGATGACTAGTGACTATATCGATGCCAGCCGCAGATGAGGCCGGTGACCGGAGTGACCGGTGATCGGTGACATGTGACAGATGATCGATGATCGATGATCTCGATGATCGGTGATAGTCGGATGACGTCGATGGTATGACAAGTATTTGTGTAGTAAGGGCAGGCGAGGCGGGCCGTGAGACGATGAGTGCTACAATCCATAAGAGGAAGGCTGCCTGTCTCCTCTCTTCATCCTCTTTCTCTCGGCACACTCGCCAGAGCAGGTGTGAGGGCTAGACGACTCCTCCCTCAATTGCTGACCATCGCTCGAGAGCGTAGCCACTGGCTGATTTTATCTCGATGTCATACGCAAAAAGTGTCCGCCGTGCATCTTTTACGTCATAGGCACGTGCCGACCGGTGCCACGTTCCCAGCCACCCGCAGCTAGCGCGTATCGGTGATATTATAACTACGGTGGCGAAGGGGGGAACGGTGGCTAAGGTGGCAATGGTGGACCGGGGGAACGGTGGAACGGTGGCTACGGTGGCGAGACGCAGCAGACCGGGCCATAGGCCCGGTGGTCTCCTCGTACTGAATATTTGCTGTCTCGCTCTCCGTTGCACTATTACCCCTACAAGCTATATTATAGGCGCTTCAATGAGTTACCTCCATGCCAGAACTTATCCCTGTGTCGTATGTCCTAACAATTAGTGGCCATTATACCCGCTGTTATATTGGAGCACATGGACAAAAATCCGCTGAACCTATGAAGAGGCTGGCCCATTATCCGGCGTGTGCTCTGCTTGCTCGTTCCACAACCAGTTCAAGAGGTAACCCTGGTATCTCCTGCACATGTGGAGAACGACATGAGGTACCCGGCCGAACAAGCAGGCCGGTCCCCTCTACGTCATCAATGCGTGGCTCGGCATCTGCCTCCTTTAATGGCTGCCCAAACACGAGGACCGAGAGGCAGAGCGACGGCGCAACGGTTGTGGGGAGATAAGGCTGTGGTACATGCATCCGCTGTCCCTTCTTCACATTCCCTCCGTTCTTGTATCCAGCCCGTTGGGGGATTCAGGTCCAATACTATTATCTTGGCAAGATGAGAGAAAGGGGGGAGGGGGCAGAGGGGCCGGGGGCTGGACTTGGACGCTGAGCCTGCCAGCCGGACCACCTCTCGACATGTGGGCGGGAAGCAACCGAGCCTGTTGCTGCGTGCCACACAGCACTGACTTGGCTTGAATATTGCCCATATATATTAGGTACTGAATCGTTTGAATGCTTTTCATTCCAGCATGTCGCGGGCCTTGAGGGCCCGCATCGTCGGAGGGTTCGACTTGATCACAACCGAGAGGTTGCTGGGGTGACAATATAGTAGTCGGTTCGGTATAAATAGGTGTTGGATGTGGGTGCGGACTACAGGGATAGGGGCTAAGATTGGAGATGCGAAAGGTGGTGACATTGTCACTGGCACTACAGAGGGGGGTGGGGGGGTGGAGGCATAGGAAGATGCAGAGCCCACTTGTTGACTGTAGATGAGCAAGTGGGGAAGATGAGGCGGCATTCTGCACTTACGACAACATCTGACGCACCTATACTTGAGGATCAGGAAAAGTCATTGGCAACTATGGTACACCAGATTGGTAGAAGGAAACAGGGGTGCTAGGCGTAGGCTCTGCAGCCGTTCGTCCCAGGAATGGGAAGATCTGGACGGAATTCTAGATGCTGTGGGGTGTCGAACCTGTCTTCTGTACACTATTTGACGTCTTTGAGAAAAGACGGGCGATAATCGTGCAGACTTATGCGGCGGAGAATCGGGTTTTCGCAAGTTGCTTTGCGGGGCTCTTTGGACAAAAGGACACTTCTCAATTATACAGGTAGGATTTTCATGATGGTACAAAAGTGATGACGCGGGGAGGTGTGGGCTTGGAGGCGACAGCAGTGCTGCTGCGGCATGTGAATCGTGGGACAAATGTGATTGCACCATGGACAGCGTCCGAAGTGCAGAGTCCATCGTGGCCAAAAGACACAGGGTTGGGGGCAGAAGAGGGAAGATGATGGAGAGGTGGAAGCTGTCCATAGCTTAACCCATCACACAATGAATAGCCGTGCCCACTGGCTGCTTGGGGCAGAGTGATGAAGTTCATCAGGATTATGGGCCTCATCATCGGCATAGTCTTCTTTCCACCCACAACCAGGAATCTCGGGAGAGCACCCTGGAAGTGAGGGCAGAAGGTTGTTTTCTCGTCCGTGAGACGAGCGCCACTATGATATCGGTGTGCTATTATATCAACTAACTTCTGTTGTATTTCAGCTCGACGTCAGGCGTCAGATCTCAGAGCGCGTCAAGCTCGTCAAGCCTGAGCGCGCTGAGCCTCAGGAGCACAAGGCATGGTGTGTGTGGCTTTTGCTGTGGGGTTTCCTCTAGGCTTTTTACCTCACTAACACGTACTTACTATGCATTTGGGTGGCCATATCACCTGGGACGTGTGAAATGCGGCATGTGCCCCCCTCCCACTTTTGCTCGCCGGCCCACTGCACTAGCCATTGTTCATTTTCTTCTCTGGGTGTTGACACCATGTCACCTTCCAACCCAGCCACGCCGAACGCCGTGGCGGGGAGTGCCAAGGTGCTGTAAGCCGCAACTGGCGAGGGATCGGCCTCGGATCCCAGCCTGGGGCAGGAGGGAGAAGCGCATGGAACGCACATGAGGTGCACACGAGATAAACATGCGCCGCCGGCAGCCTGTTCGCACGCCCACCTCCGTCGCCACGTGGCAACGTACCACGTGGAAGCCAGCGTTTCGGTCTTGCAGCTTGCGGCCTCTTCTACCGGCTACCACACGCCAGGGGAGGGGGCAGGCGACAATCACCGGTTATCCGGGACTAGTGACCCATCGGTGACCGAGGGCTGAAGACTGCCCGTGTGCGTGCCAAGTCAACATCATCGATCATTAATCATTGCATTCTAGATCCTACCCAAGCTAGGAGGCGTGATCACACGTCCCACGATCACGGGCGTGCCAGCCGCAACTGGACATCGCAAACCTTGTGGGCATCGCCAATTCATCCGTCTCTCTACCACCCCTTCCACCACCACCTCCTCCCCTCCCCCATCCATGGCGTACCAACAGCCCTACGCTTCTCATCTCAACGCACGGGGCACAGCTGCGGCCGGTGGAGCCTATGCCGCCCCACACAGTGCTGCTGCTGCCCCCTCGAGCGGCGTGCACGCCTATGGGGCCGCTCCTGCCCCAGGGTTTGCCCAGCAACAGCCTGCCTATGGCGGCGCAGCACCATATGCCCAGGCTCCCTCCTATGGGGGAGGTTCTGCCTTCTCCAACGGGTTTGGCCCCACTGGCGGCTTTGGTGGCGGGGGATACGCACCTTCCCCTTATGCCTCCCGCTCCACTGCGTCTTCCGCTCCTTCGGAAGGATTTCTGGCTCAACTCCAGTCTCATCCCTGGGTTGCCCGTCTGGAGGAAGTGTCGTCGACAGCCGAAGATTTCATCGACACCTACACTCACCCGCTCAAACCTTACCTGCCCGGCTTTGGACGCTTCCTGATTGTCGCTACGTTTCTGGAAGATGCGTTCCGGCTCGTGACCCATTGGAGCGACCAAGTCTACTTTCTCCAAAGGCACCGCCACATCCCTTGGGGAATTACTCACATCTTTCTCATCCTCAACATGATCATCATGGTTGCCGCTTCGCTTGCTGTCATTGCCCGGCGCTACCCCGAGGCGTCGGTAGGGGCCCTGTTGGGAATCCAGTTGATCCAAGGCGTCGCTTACGGTATGCTTTGGGACTGGCACTTCGTCCTACGCACTCTTTCCATCACGGGTGGCTTGCTCATGTGCCTGTCCGACTCACTTGCTGTGCAAAAGAAAAGCCAGCGGCTGTTCGCTGGCCTGCCCTCGCTCGGAGTGAGTGAAAGCGACAAAAACCTCTACCTTCAACTCGCTGGCCGTGTTCTGCTTATCTTCCTCTTCATTGGGTTTGCGTTTCATGGCGAGTGGAGCTTTTTGCGTGCCATCACCATCGTGCTTGGCCTGGGTGCTTGCGCTATGGTTGCCGTCGGCTTCAAGGCGCGCTGGTCAGCCTCTTTTCTCGTCTTGCTCCTCTCCGTTTTCAACCTGGCAGTCAACAACTTTTGGTCGGTCAACAGGAAACACCCCAGCCACGACTTTTTGCGGTACGACTTTTTCCAAACTCTCTCCATTGTAGGTGGCCTACTGCTTTTGGTCAACATGGGCCCTGGTTCCTACTCGATTGACGAGAGCAAAAAGGCGACCTGAGAAGACGTGGGCCTCGACGTTCGTTCCCCTTTGCTATCGATTATCACCTTTTGGTTATAGTTCCTGTCTTGCCCCTTTTGTCACGACCCAAGGTTCTAACTGTTCGGAGGGTCGAAGCCTCGAGCTGCCCAAAGCTAGCGGATCGAAACTTGAATCATGCGCTGTGGCGATGCCTTCGACGCCACAACCCGCTTTTCTTCCTTTATTGTCTGTTTTACAAAGCGGCCACAGCCTCCCAGATCATGGTCCGCTGATGTTTGACTGAGGAACACGTTGATGTTACGATTCCCGGAAGCAATTGCATACAGGGTAGCTCATGACTTGCGGCACGGGGATACCAGCATTTCTGCAAGTTCTCTAGGTCCATTCAGGCCAGTCGACATATCCGCCTCTTCCCACACCCTCCGTGTAGATAGAACGATTGCCCGTAGAACGGTAGGCCATCGGTGGTTTCATCTAGTATTACTTCTATTATCGATGGCAAACGGGTCCTTTTTCCGATTCCCTTAGGCGATGCGTTTCAACAGGTATGAGCTCAGGAGGGGTGGGTCTCTGCTAGAACACATGGTTACATTCGAAGAAGGCTTGGCCCAAAACTGAGGTGAAAGGGAGGCGTGCATAATGTGGTTGTGAGACCGCGGCTTGATGAAAGGTGGAAAAAGATACAAGAACATAATGCGAGCCGAGCAATGGAGGAGGACAAAACCAACCAGGTCCAAAGCGCAAACCCCACACCAATTCGGCCATGTTTTTGGTCCTCCCCCTCGTCACAGCACAGTCACTTGGGGAGTATCGTCAACGATGCCCGTGTCCCCTAATTCGTCCGCAAGTTGTTCCAACGCAGCAGCTCGTTGCCGTTCCCGCCGCTCTCTCCGCTCTCTCCGCTGCTCCTCCTCCTCATCCTCCGACAAGAACACTGCATCGTCCTGCTGGGGCAATGTGAGCGGCGGTATGGCATGCCCTGGCACATGCACATGAGACAGATGCGGACGAGGCGAGACGGGACCATAAGCAGGCGTGAGAGGGTGCAGGGTGGCGCCAAAGTGGGGGCTGGGTAAAGTGCCGCGGCTGCTGCGTGCACTGCGTGGTGCTAAGTACGGCGAAGCGGGAGGTGGTGCGAGAATGGGCACGGGACGCCGTGGCAGCGCGTTGTTCACGCACCCAAGCTTGGTCTCGTTGGCGCCGACGCTGAAGCGGGTCCCAAAAGTGATGTGCCTTAGTTTGCATCCCATACGCTTGGGGCGTAATCTCAATCACATCGCCTTCGGGTACGTCAATGTGGGGGATCTCATGAGGAGAGCGACCTTGGAGGTAGCCAAGCAGGACCCGAAGCACGCTCGACTGTGCCACAATCAACAGATCCGAAGCGTTCCGTTCTAACTCCATAATCACCGGTTCAATTCGCACACACAAGTCGTGGTACGACTCGGCACGCGGGTACCGCGCGCCATAGGGCTCGGTTTGCAACCGCTGATACTCGACCGGGTACATCGCTTTGATCTCTTCTTCGGGCATGCCGTCGACCATGCCCGGGTTGAGCTCGCACAACTGCGACTTTTCCACCACCTTGTCCCCCAACTCGGGGAAAAAGGAGCAGGTGTGGGCGGCCCGACGCCGGTTCGACGTCCAGACTTCGAGGCGCCGAGATGGCACATCGGACCCGGCCGAACTGACGGGCCGCGAGGGTAGGCCCGGAAGCGCCGAGGACGGCAGTTCCGCCTTGTCCCGCTTTGCAGCGTTAGCACTCTGCGACGCGGAGCTGAGCCCGGTGAACCCGGCACCGACTGCCAACAGGCCTGGGGAAGCAGCAGTGGGGGACGAAGCAGCGGAACGTTCGCGCTCACGGCGCAATTTGTCCATAAACTCTGTCAGTTCTTCGGCGTACTGCCATCCCAAGGAGGAGAGGTCAGCGTCGGCCTTGTACAGATGCTCGACCAAGGCCTCGCCAGCACGAGCAAGGTAGATGGTGCGATCGCGATTATGCACGTTCATGAGGAAGAAACAGATACGAGACTGGAGGTAGCCGCGAATGTTGTTGACAATGACCCGTTGGCCTACGTTGATGATCTTGATGTACGACAGCTGCGGGTTGGTGATCGTTTCATACTCGGTCTCGCGCATGCGAATGCGCCTGTGAAAGTCCTTGAGCGCCTCGCCTTTCTTCCAGCCTTGGTAGTCGGGGCTGCCGAGCTTGACGGCACGAATGTTGTTCTCAATGATGGCGGGGTCGTCACACACTGTTTCAAGAAACATCACCGAGACGTGGAGGGGGGCAAACTTGGCCAGCAGTGCTTCGCGCGTGTGTTGTTGGCCATTGTTGGCGTCATAAATCACCACCTGGTTGCCCGCTTTGAAGTAGGCAGCGACTTGATCGTCAAATTCAGACAAGATGCGGCCGCGGAGTTGTTCCGTCGACGCTGCCCCGCCTCCGACGGCAAAGTAGTCGCTGGGAAGATCATCCGGCTTGCCCAGCCGCGTGCGGCGGTAGTCGCCCAGGGAAAACACCTTGGCCTTGACGCCGAGCCAGAGCAGATAGCGCTCCAGGGCATGGCTCAGGTGCGTCTTGCCACGCGCGGGCAGACCGACAGTGGCAATCAAGATCTGACCGGCATGGAAGAGCTGGCCGAGGCGGTCGCTGTGGCGAGAGAGAGGCGGGGGTGAGCATGGGAGGGCGCAAAGGGGGCAGGGGGAGGGGCAGCGGACGGACTGTAGAGCGGGGCGGCCATGGGAGCCGAGACGAATGGGCGGAGAAGAGCGGCGAGCGGAGGTGGTGTGGTGGTTGGATGGCCGCACTTGCGCCGAGCGTTGCGGGAAGCGCCCCTGGAGGAAAAATCCAGTCACGACTAGTCAGTGGTGGTTGACGCTGACGCTGACGCTGACCGCTGAACTTGAGCGCCCAGGAGCGCGCGGCGCACAGCAAAGCACTCCCACGCGCACCAAGTAGAGCAAAGCCTGCCGCAGAGGCACCACACCGTTTACCCCACATGCCCAGCACGACCCAAGCCAAGCAGGCGGCTGAACTTGCTTCCGTAATGCTCCCGCCGTCGGTGTACCCCGGCCATCGCGGCACACAGGCACCCGAGCGCCCCGTTTCCCACTTCGCCCTGCCGCGGCTGCCACGAGCATCTACGTCATCGATCCGCGCCATCTCGCGCCGCAGCTGGCACCCCTCCACGCCAGCCGTGGCCACCCCCCCATCGCCAGCAGCAGTCACGCGTCACGCCCTAGTCGATCTCCATTGCCTTCTTCATCAGCATCTGAGATCTGAGTCTCAGACCGGTCTCTGACCCCCTCGCGCCGACGCAGCCCTTTTTGTCCCACATCTCGCGCCCCGGTCGCCCCTTCTAATAATGGCTCCGCGCTTTCTCCGACTGGATTGGATTGTGGATTGAAATCCGAACGTTTCTCTGGGCTTTCAGTTGAACGTTGAACCAGTCGCAGATTGCACGCGTCCTGAGAGGCCTGCAGCCTGATCGAGATCGACTTGGATCATCGATCATCTCTTCCTCAGACGGCAGGGGTGATGCCGGTGATGTGGCACAGGGGCTCAGGAGCACAGGAGCACAGGAGCACAGGAGCACAGGAGCACAGGAGCACAGGAGCACAGGAGCACAGGAGCACAGGAGCACAGGAGCACAGGAGCACAGGAGCACAGGAGCACAGGAGCACAGGAGCACAGGTAGGAGTACAGGTAGGAGCACAGGTAGGAGCACAGGTAGGAGCACAGGTGGCGCCCTCTGCCTGAGACCTGGCATGTGGCATGCCGTCGGGATTTGGGCTCCTGCAGGAGCTCTTCCAATCGAGCAGCTTTCACCTTCTCTCGTCCTGGTGGAAGACAACAACTACAGGCAGGCAGCAAAAAAAAGAGGCACATACGCTCATCGTTTGCAAGTGGCAGACACAGGTAGTAGGTGTATCTGCCGCACTGCACTGAGCACGCCCCCTGGGCCCACATCTCTCCAATCTATTTTCCGACATGTTCTTTGCCACCTACATTACCCACACCTCTCCTCACACGGGTGCCCCCTCTTTGCCTTGCGTCCACGGCAGACTCGTCGCCTTTTTGGTCCAGCTTCAATGCACGCCATGCTGAATCCGTATGGAGACACGTGGTGGCTTGAGCTGTGTGCCAGAGAGAGAGTATAATGGACAGCACACATCCAACCGCCCCATTGACGCAAAGCAGGGGAAACATGCCAGCCTCGAAGTGGCAGACGCCCCGCATAGCCCTCGTTCTTGCTTCCAAGGTAGGAGTCCACAGCGTTCGTTACAGGATGGTGTTTGTTGCAAATCTCGGTCCGCAGCCTCAACCTGGGCTCATGGTGTAGTGGTATCATGCCTCTTTCGGGTCAATCCCGAGCTGGATGCAGTTCGAATAGAGGTGGTCGTGGGTTCAATTCCCGCTGAGCCCCCTTTTTGCCCCCCCCGCCTCTCAGGACATCTCTTCCCACAGGAGTGAGAGACAACCGTCTGTGCGCCACTCCCATCGGCCAACCCGTATACATCCACGTCGATCTTCACTCATCTCTTCGATCCGCTAGCGCCCAACGAGGAAGCTTTTGACGTGAAAACACTGTAAGTCCACTGCCGCGCCCGACACCCTGCGCCCAAGTGCTGAGAGTTTATGTCGGTATTTACAGCGTCGCCAAGAATCAGAGTCGAACGACAGTAGGCCGAAGAGGAGGGAAGGTGCGACGCAATCCATTTTACCACCCACACCCACCCGTCTGGGGCGATGTGTGCCCCCTCGAACGGGCAGGCGTCTTCAACCTTGCCTTTTTCTCCTCTCGTCGGCGCCCGCGATGCTGCCACCAGTGCCATCCTCTTCCTGTTGCTCGTTGCAAGGTGCTCGATCATGCCTCCGACCGTCAGCTCGACGCAGCCAAAGCGGGGCGACTATACTAGTATGAATGTAATACTACTAGTAGTGAGGCTTTGTCTTGCAGTGGTCGCGTGTAATAGCCGCTACGGCGCGTCTTGTGACATGTGATCCCCCTGGCTTCCATCGTTTGCTTGGCTCGCCTATCGAAAACCTCTGACCAGGCCCCTCGTCGCAGTGTTTGTTAGTTGATGTTTGTGAGGATGGGCATATGGAACAAATTAGCTGTTGGATCCGGGTCCAGGCAGGGTGTGTGCTGAGTGCTGATGAGTGTACCGAGTACGGAGTGGGCTAGCGGCTCCTCCGTAGGGAACCCGAACTGGGATCGGCACGCGCGTCACACGCGTCACACGCGTCCCATGTCGATCGTCGCCCGACATGGGACAACCCGCGCTCGCTCTTTCCTCTCGACAAACAACACCGTAGGGGCCATAATAACAACAACAGCCGGCTACTCGGGGGGAGATGGGTTTACAGGGCTGAGGCAAAGAATACAGTAAAGAAAAGACCGTGGGGACAATGCCAGGAAGAGGATGCCAAGTTAGGGCCGAGAAAAAGACGCGCACAACCTCAAGAAGCGCATGAAGCGAGAGAGGGGGGGCAAACGGGGCAAAAGGAGGGAGTGGGAGGAAGAACACAAGAGAGAGGAGTTCAGCGGGGCCTAGCACAGTAAAAAGGAGGGAGGGAGGTTAGGAGGGAAAGTGGATAAGACACAAGAAGGGCAGAATCTGAGACGGCGACGCAGGCAGGCAGGCAGGTGCTAGCAGGTTCCCGTGTCCTTACCCTGTGCCAACGTACGCCAATCGGGCAGTCTCGCCGTTGCCCCGAAGCGCGCATCGTGACGGCTGACAAACGACAATGCTCACTGGCCCCCGCGCGCGACCGAGGGACCGAGGTTAACTGCAAATGACAATCTCCACCTTGCCAGAGTTGGTTTTGGCGCCTTCGAAGGCTAACGATACATCCTCATCGTTTTGCATCACCACCTTGTCGCCATCCTCGTCGACGTACTTGAGCCGAAGCCCCGACGGCGGCACCGCCTGTGGACCCACACACGCGTACCTTCTCTGTCAACTTGGCAAGCAAGCCTTGGTACCCAATCGACGCCATCACCACTTGGGTCAACGCAGCCTCGCCCTCGGATTCGAATCGGATGCCAACAGTGACCACATACGAACGCTTCGAAGGCGATCCCGACACGGAGCCCGACACGGATCCCGACCCAGATCCCGGCCCGGGCCCCGGCCCATCCGAGCCCGAGTCCAGCCGGACGGGGGTACGAGGCGAATGCGCCAACGACGGAGACGACTCGGCGGTCGAGCCCGTACTGAGCGGACGAGAATCCAGGACCAAGGGCGGCGGCGAGGCCACCACTTGGGCTGCAATTACCGGGACCGGTTGTGCCGAGCTGGACAGCCGACTGGGCCGGGGCGGGTGCCCTTGCGATTGGCCACGCATGTGATGCGACGTGTGGTGCGGTGAGGGCGAGGGTGAGGGCGAGACGGTGGGTAAGGTGGCCCGCACGGCAGAGAACTGCATGGGCGCAGGAAGGTGGTAGGCATGTTGTGGGTTGGACGCACTGCGCGTACGCAGCGCCAGCGCGTCTTCCGATTGGCCCGGTAGCCCGTAGGTCGAGAGGGGGGAACGACACGGCAGTCTCGAGGCTAGGCCGGGCGGGCGCACTGGGACGACGGTCACTGGGTCGGTCGGCGCGAGTGGAACGAGGCGCAAGAAGGGGCAGCGTACTAACCCCCTGCGCGCGGGCTAACGCGAGCCGTGCATCTTCCGATGTTTCGGACCGCTGCCAGACCCGCGCATCGGGTAGGCGTAGGTCCCCAGGGCCCATGCCTGGTATGGACGAGTACCCCAACGGCGTCGAGCGCGACTGAAACGTAGGCGAAGAGACCGAGTCTTGACGCAGTCCTTCCACCCGATCATCTAGTCTCATCCCACCGCCTGGCGTGGAAGGAGGCAAGGGGCTCGGACTCGGCCGAGAATCGGTCCTGGCCAAGGCAAAGTAGCCTGGGTGGTCCGACACGGCCGTGGGTGGGAAGTGGGTGGTCCCTGTGGTGGTAGAGGGCGCAGGGAGAGGAACATGGGTAGGAAACATGGAGCGTCCTGTTCCGCCCGGAGTAAACGATGCGGGCGGGAGCACGGAAGGAGCCGAATTGGGCGGAGCACGGGAGGAGCCGAATTGGGCGGGCGCGCATGGGTCGCATCAGTCAAGTGAGGCGCGTAGGGCTTTTGCCGCCGTGACAAAGAGGCATCGTCCATCAAACGGTTGATGCTTGTCATCCACAGCCGCATCTCCTCTTCGGACTTGCACTCGAGCACAAACGACTCTTGTTCCGTGTCGCCGCGCCAAAACACTTGCAGATTGTAACTGTCAGACGGGAAGGGCCGACCACAAAAGGCATGGCAGCAGTGACATTGTTGAGGAAAATGCGACCCTTGAGTTGCAGGGGGCCCTTATGTGACAGCTGGGCCGCGGCTGAGGCCTTTTGGGCTTTGGTCAGGAGCGGGTTGGGCTTCTTTTTAGATGCGTTCGCTGGTAGTTCTTTGCAGCAGAGGAGGATCTTGCTGAAGAGGTAGACGATGTACTCTCGTCCTATCTCGCCCTTGTGGACAGTAAATGTGTCATACAAGAGTAAGTGACCAAAAGTAGCGACATTGTGCCCTTTCCAGTCCTCCACCCGCATATCCAGATCTTTGATCGCTGGCTTGTTGTCCTGGATTCGTTGCAACTCGTTCACTCGTTCCACCACATTCTTGATGCTCGACCAGCCAAGACGAAGCTCGTTCAGATTGGGTGCCTCTAGGGGCGAACGCTGGATCAGTTGCTCGAGAATCAGTGGGTACTTGCAAATCCGCTGGACTGGCTTGATCAGGAACGATTGAGCCTCGTACATGGGATCAATGTAGCATTCGGCCGCCTCGGGCATCGACTTCATAGCCTGCACACCAAAAGTGTCAACCAGAGAATACGTCAGAAAACACACGAGGCAGGGACCACGTACCATAATGTTGGCCGCCTCAAAACGGCAAATGTCAATCGCATGCGATAGTTGGCGCAGAAGGGCTCATAGACACACAAGTCCTTTTCGAGCTGGGTGGTGAAAACGGCGCCAAAGTGCTGGTCATCGATCGGCCGACGCGCGTTCTCTTCAAAGCAGATGAGGAGGCGGCGCTGCACATCCACCACGTGGTCCAAGTTGCAAAAGATGTGGTGGAGCGTGTCGGCGGAAAGAGTGGATTTTTGGTAGAGGAGTTTGGCAAACGCCTGAAGCCTCTCAAGATGTTGCACATACTGTCGCTCTGTTTCCAGCAACTCTTTGACCACCGCTGCACGCTCGTCGGTGGCGGGTAGGGCGTCTTGCGCATCCACCTCGGCGGTCTCGCTCCCGCGCGGGTTCTGGCTTTCGGGAAGGAGCTTGCCCTTGGCCTCGAGAGCATCCAGCACGCTGCTTACCATCTTGACGGCCGTGACGAGGGCATGGGTGCTGTCGGAAAAGAGATGGGAGACGAAAAAGGTGTCGTCGCCGCTGATCTTGAGTTCCTGTTGGACCCCAATGACGAAGCGAGCAACGTATTTTTTGGCTTGCTGGTGGGTGCGCGGCATGACGTAGCCACTGGGAGAGGGAATGCCCTGTTCGGGGGTGAGCATGTCGGTCGGCACGGGCTTGGCTGGGTCCAGGTGGTTGAACAGCACACAGAGCGGCAGACCTAAGCGGAAGACTTGCCATAGCTGAGAGACGGGGTCACGGGGGGCCTCGGCTGAGTCTGGGTCCGAGGGGTCGGAGGGATGGAGAGAGTGGGAGGGGTCGGAAGGGTCGGAGGCGTGGGAGGGGAGGGTGTGGGCGAAAAGGCAGGGCCAAAGCCGTCGACGTGCCAGAGACGGTCGCGGTGCGGAGACAGGACTGGTAGAGAGAGGTGGCGCCGCCTTGCTTGGTTGCAAGGGCTCCGGTGGGCATGCCAGAGATGAGACATGCGCCAATGCCACCGTCGGCATCGCTGGATGGGGTGGAGGAGGGAGAGGGCCATGGGTGGGGGCGGGGGTGGAGATGGAGCCGGTGGCGGTGAGGGCGAGGGAGATGGTGCTGCTGGTGGCGGCGGTGGCGAAGGAGGACGCGGGGGTGCTGGGGGCGGGGGAGGGGCTGGACACAGCGGCGAGGGGGGGCATGGTGGCGAAAGCGATGGCGGAGGCGGAGGGGGGGGGGGGCAGCGAAGGGGGCGAGGTTGCGCGTGGGCCGGGGTGGCGGCGGGGCAGGGTCGATGGCGGGCGGGAGGGTGCCCTTGCGGCGGGGAAGAAAAGAGGTGGCCATGGCAGAGAACGGCGGCGAATGCGCGCCCAGTCCGTGTGGGGGGCGGTGGGCTGGCGTGGTAGCAGCGCGGTCAGAAACAGAAAGGCAGCACGAGACGCCGCCGACGACCGACACCGGCGAGTGGGCAGGCGGGCTGGCCCCCGGCCAAGCTGCTGAGCGGTGACTAGTGACTGGTGACCGGTGACTATGCCAGGGGCAAGTGCCCCGTGCCAAGCGCTGGACGGATGCTAGTCAGCAGCCGCCTGCCCCCAACCCCCGTCTCGGTCCAGCGTCTGCGTCAGATACGTCTCGACTCGGTCTGCGTCCCGTCCACACACCCACATCCAGCGCCTCCCACGGCCAGCACAGGCATTGGCATGCCCCGGAAGCATCAAGCTTCAGGTCAGGCGTGACGCTGACGCTCCAAGCTCCAAGCTCCAAGCTCCAAACGCGAAGCTCCAAGCTCCCCGCTAGCTTAGTCAGCGCTGCCGGCGCTGCCATCCACTGTCGCCCACTGCCCCTGGGCGCCAGGTTCCGGTGCATCATGCATCATGTATCATGCATCAACCATCCCCGGCCCCTGCTGCCTTATGCGGCCAGCTGCCAGATCCTTCGTTCAATTTCATATTTCATCCACCGCGGTCACATGCACCTGAGCACACATGCCCACCCCACCAGCCGCCGCTTGCCCTTCTCAGAGTACCCGGTCCTCCGTCACGCGTCACGCGTCATACTCACCCTCTCAGCACCCCCTCCTACCCATTCACGGACTCAGGCGCAGAGCCGCCAGCGCTCGTTTCAGGTGCTGAGCGCTGACTGGTGGTGACCCGTGACGACTTGTGACTGGGGACTAGGGACTGAGGCACTGGCCCGCAACACAGAGTGCGCCCGAGCAGCCACCCGCACTGCGCCAGCTGCCTTGCGCATCAGCGCATGATGCATCAGTGCTACCTCCTCCTACCCTAGCCAGCCTCAGTGAGTACTGAGTTACAGAGTAGTGCGTCAGCGAACTCCCATCGGCACCTCAACTGCTCCTGCGTGCTTGGCCCTTCGATCTGGTGTGCGACGCGCTGTATCCGGGCAGCGGTGGCCGGTTAGGCATTTGAAACGTTCATGGAGGACCAAAGGGCCGACGGCCTAACCGACCCACGGCCTAATCATTCAACCAAGCCACGCTTCCCCGGCGTGGGCCACTGATCCGTGACACAGTGGCATGCGTGACGCGATAATAAGCGACCGATACTCCAAGCCCACGGTAGTCACCAATGCTGCGCGTCTTTGTACTGGAAGATGCCGGGTGGCTCCCATTTTCCCTATCGAACGCCATCGCAGCACCGGCTTGTCTCGCCTCTCTGCGCTCAACATACTCCCCTACAACCATCCGCCCCTGCTGCTGCTGCTTTTGCCTTGCCAAGGATGCAGCACGAGACTGGTGGCATGCCGGCGGCAGCTTTTGGCCGCTCCTGATTCGCCTGTCGGTGGTGCGTAGACATGTGCTTGCCCCTAGCCCGTGATGGGCTGCTCCATATACGCACGCCATGCGCGCTGGGCTCGCGTGGCACAAGCGGTCTTTAAGGCACTGCTTTTGACAAGCTTGATACTTGGGGTTCCTAACCGTGGGGCCTCTCCACTTGGCGCTGGCCCTTGTATACCTGCCGACACACCAGTGCGAGGGGGGATGGAGGATGGAAGAGGATGCCAGGTCGATGGTCATTAATCATTAACTGAATTGGCCACTAGCCCCTTGCCAAGCAAACCTGCCCCGAAAAACCCTCTAGCCTTCCCCCGCCTCCCTCCCCGCAAAAAAAGGGTGAACACCACCGAGCGGTCGCGGGCCTATCCAGATTTCAGACTCCACATTGCGGCCACCCGGCGACAAAAGGCGGCGAAGGGGGTTGTGCCCACCGATATGTGCGGCACCCAGTACACCTTACGTCACCCCAGACACCCTGGTTTCATTGACTTGCACCAGACTGAGTAACTGAGCCCTCATTTGGAGTACCCGGCTAGTGCCCATATAGATCTCAGAACCTTAATCTCTTGTTTCATCTCTTGTTTTTCCAGCTCTTTCTAGCTTCTTTGGGATCTCTCTTTTGCCTCCTGCCCGCCCTTCCGTCTTGAAGTTTAACGTTTAACGTTTAACCGTTTTGAGGCTTTACATGTTTGTTACACGCGCTTATACACGCCTTTTTGCGCTATATACCGTGGTTTTTGCAGTTACAAAACTTTATACCGTGGTTTTTGCAGTTACAAAACTTACTATAGTTATACTTGGGATTGAAGTTTGAAGGCCCCTATTATACGTAACGAGTGACACATCATCGGCATCACCGTGATGCAGGATGTGCACCCCTCGAATCGCCTCGGATCTCGCCAGGAGTCAATGAGATGGAGGTCGGAACCAAGTCTCCGTGAAAGATCAGAAGATCAGAAGCTTGAAGCTTGAAGGCCGAGATTTGGCTAGTTGACTGGCGCCCGGCCACTTGGAAATTTGAACACTGTCCAAGTCGCCAATTTTATTGCACGCTAAGCGTTGTTACATGTCACACGACGTTAACAATGCGGTTAATGCCCCCTTTCCAAAAACGGGGGGTCTCGTCTACTACTAGATGTCTGCCCAGCCCTGCCTGCCCCTGGCCTCGCATCAGTGTGAGGCTCACATGTCTGACTCTCCTTCTTTCCCTTTCCTCTTGGTTTCTTTTCTTCCGCCCATCTTTCTTCCCTTAAGCGCTCCCCAAGGTGAGACCCCAACTGTGGTGCCACACAGGGGCCGTGGCACCGTTAGTGCAAGCCCCGTTCACACGTTCACACTTTAATTCTCAGTTTTCAGTGCATTGCTTGCCATATTCTTTCTTGGAGGGTACAGGAGAATGCATTGAACGTACGTTGAACGTACGTTGAACATGAACGTATGAACGCTGCATCCATGTCATTGACACAGAGCTTAAGGCTGGGACAAAGAAACGCTGCGCCGAAATCGACCCGTTCATCTTGCGTGTGCTGCTAGTAGCACCAACCCCGCTTAGGGGACCAGGGGAATCGCCAGGAGATCAGGACCCTCTTTTGGTGCCCGCCATCCGTTCCCATAATACCCGAGGTAGCGCGTGTAATAGACACGGACGAACATGATAGACATCCGAGCGAGGAACCATTTCCATTGAGAGTCAGTACCCAGTAGTCAAATCCTTCCAGTGCCGGAGCATCTGTATACCCTCTGGCCTCTCGGTCGCCCTGGGATCAACAGTTGTGCAACGGACAATCATTAATCACCATCAACTAACTGCCTCCTGCTCTCTGGCCTTTCCGCATCAACAAACTGAGGCAGACGCGCCCGCGTTATGGTGACGGTGAGGGGGACGATTGAATAATGATGTTGATTGAAGCCCTGCGAGTTCGCACAGCCTTTCGCGCCTCTTCACTCCCTCTCCTCCCTCGATCGGCGGCGGATCGATGGTCAGATCGCAGAGGATCAATCAGATCGACCATCGACCATGGATCACAAATCACATTTGAGCACCTTTGTTGCGGACATCACCCCGACGCGCGCGATACAGGGAAGATTGCTTGTGGGTTGTTGAGATCGAGGGTAGAGGTTTAGGGGCGTGAAAATCCTAGCCACCGGTCGGCCATAGGCCGTACCTCCCGTGTCAGAAAGGTTGGCTTACGAGGGGCACAACACTGCCGATGATATCGTAATGCCAAGGATTTCCTTCCTCGTCGCAGGCAGCTATCACAAGAGGGGGTTCTGAATGCGTGTACATCATGGAAATAACAAAATAAAAAACAAGTCAAGATGGATGGTGAGAGGTTGAGATTGAGAAAGCGGAGCAGAATAAAAGAGAGCCAACTAGAAGGACAGGAAGCAAAGGCAAACAGCCTCAAGACAGACGCCAGGGCCAACGGCCAGGGTGGGCGAGAGTGCCAGCAACCGCGACTGGCACTTGGCACGTACCGCGAAACGGCACGGGTTCAAGCGTTCCCTGCCTCGGAAGGCAACGGTGTCGTCGGGGAAGAGAAGGACCAGATGCGAACCGTATGATCGTCTGAGCCCGACACGATCTTATCGTCGCCCAACGCGACGGATGTCACGGGCGCCGTGTGGCCCACCAAGGTGGACTCGCACGCGCCCGTGTCCCGGTCCCACACCTTGACCGTCCGATCGTGCGAGGCCGAGACGATGCGCAGATTGTCCGCGTCCACCGCCCAGACGCCTTCGACGTGGCCAAAGATCGTCCGCACACACAAGCCCGTCAAACATCAAACACTTTGAGCGTGTTGTCCAGACTGCCACTGATCAACACGGGGCGTTGTGCCGCACAGCCCGCCTCGTCACTTGCATCCACCGGCGGTACCACACTAAACTTACTCGCCGTACCCAGATCCGAATCGGCTCCCTGGCCAAACAGTGCATAATAAAAATCGGGCAGTTCCCCATCCGCCGGCAAGCCCGGCGCCAGACCCGCGTCGGACAAGATGTGGTGCAAGCGATCAAGGTGCTTGGGGAGCTTGGACGCTTGCGGGGGGGTGCCAACCCAAGAGGGTGCATCCGATCATCCTCGTCCCGTCCTTCTTCTTGCCAGGCAAACTCGGGCGCATCGTCCCGTCGGAGCGGATGGAGAGGCTCAAACTGTGCCGGGCCCGTACGCGCCCGTACCGGGCTCGGTGTCGCCGAGCGCAGGCGCGGGGGGAGGCTCGGTAGGCGGCAGAGCGGCGTGGGCAAAGAACGGCGGAGGGAGGTCAGGCTGGTTGGTATTGGCTTGGCGGCCGCCAGGGACATTGGAAGGGTTGTACCCGCACCGTGTCCCGTCGTCAGGGCGGACCCACTGCCAACATCGGCATCCAACCGAGGCCGACGTCCCGGACCTCTCCGTGGTAGCATTGGTACTTGCCTTGGAGCGCGACGAGGCGGTGGGCAGGTGCCGCTGTCCCAGACGAAGCAGGGTGGCAGGGTCCATCATGGTAAATTTGATGCTCTGGACCTGGGTAACGTGTCCTCGTACGTCATCAGACACTCGCGCGTCCGCAAGTCCCACAACTTGATTGTCGTATCGTCCGAGGCGGAGAACAAAAAGGCGGGACGCTCCTTGGCTTCTCCGTCTCTGGCCTCGGATGACGAGGGGTGGGGCTTGGGTGGGGTCCAGAGGTGGACCGCATTAATCCAATCTTGGTGGCCCCGAAGAGTAAAGCATTCTCCCGAACGAAAGTTCCACACTTTGATCTCCGAGTCGGCCGAGCCCGAAGCCAAGATATCATCATTAAAGTGCAAGCACACAATGCCTGCCGTGTGGCCTTCCAAAGTACGGTACAGCGCGCCCGTGCGCCAGTTCCAGATCTTGAGCGTCCGATCCATCGAGCCCGTAATCAGCTTAAAATCGTCAAACTGAAGACATCGTACCCCACGGGTGTGGCCACGCAGCACACGCAACTCCTTCCCCGTCTCCATGTCCCAGACGCGGCGGTACGATCATAGCTGCCCGTGATGACCACCGACGAGGGGAAGTGGTTGAGCGTTTCACTAAACTTGAGGCACATGATGCCGTCAGTGTGGCCCCGAAGTTCCTTGACACCATAGCGACCACGACGCCAGTTGCGCTCGATCACCAGGCGTTCGCAATACACTCTCCACGGCCGGGTCAAAACGGGGGCGGGGGCCAGACCATTGGACCCAGGAACGGGGATGGTACCGCCAGGCACGGAACTCCCTTGGGACGGAGACGAAGCCCGCGGTGCGCTCGATGACAGTGGCACGCGCGTCGTCGGCACACCTGTTGGCCCGCCTGAGAGTCACTGGCCAATTTTGCCGCGCACGTTTGGTCGCCCGACACGATCTTGCTGTCGTCTGTCGTCCAAGCTACCACTCGACGGTCGAGCACGCTTCTCCAGTGCGGCCGCATTGGCCTTGGCGGTGATCGAACGCTTCAACCTCCGGGCCCCTCCGAAGAGGGAGTAGAGGAGAGACTTGAAGTATGCAAAGGCTCAGATACAGACGGATGAGGGGTCTGGTAGGGTGGTCCGTCCAAGCCTGTCGTGTGTTCAGTCCCCGGGACGGGCGATTGAGCAGGAGATGACGAACTGGTAGCTGGAACGAGGTGAGACTGGGTAGGGACAGGGGTATTCGTACCTGTCGTGGTGAGAATGCTCGTGGAGCGGCCGCAGGCGAAGGAGCAGACTGAGCCACATAGGGGGCTCGGCGCCGCTTTTGTCGCTTAACAAAGGCAGACCCCACCCGCACTTTTCACATTTGCGCTCAATATGCTGCACACATGGACCGCGCCAGAAGATCGTCGTCAGCCAAATCGCGCCAACGTCGACTGACTTGAGCGGCGCGGCCGAGGGTCATGGCGTCGGTATATAGCCCAAGACCTTAAGGCTGATTTCCCGGGGAAACAGGCTAAACGGGTCGAAACGGGTAGATTTGGTCAGCTCGGTGCTGAGACGAGAGTTGCGAGAAGCAACACATGGTTAAGATGCCTTGGAGAATGAGAGCACGGCGGTGGTGAGACGAGGCACTAAAGATGGACCACACTGTATTGACCGCCCGCTGGTCAGTCAGCGGCAGTGACTCGATCGACTGGAGAGCAAGAAAAGGTACGGTAAGTACATTGCAGTGCAGACACACGAACCCGAATGGAGCACACATACTTTCTGGAGCTTGGCCGTGGTGCCTTCATCCGCCATGCGCTGGTGGCGAACACACAGTTTCCGCGACGGTGGAGGGACGAGCGGAGTGCTGGAGATGACCAGGCCATCAGCCGTGGGCGTCAGCCCGTGGCCAAGGTCAGCACCGGGAGACAAAGGCGAGGCAGGAGATGATGAAGTGCCTGCGGGTGGGGGCGTCGATGCCGGTGGTGGCAGCGGAGGGGGAAGGGGCAGGAGATGTGGCGGCCGACATGGCAGAGACATGGGGGGGGTCGTCAGGAGGCCAGGAGGGAGGAGCGGCTGGGCAGGGGACGGATGGCGGGTGGCGAGATGGCTGTCGGGGCGGGCGTCATAGCGGGCGCACAAGCGAGGGAAACGGGGGCAGGGAAGAGGAGGGGAAAGGAGGAGGTTACGTCGTGTTCGAGGCGCTTGCGCTTGACGTTGACATGAAGGGGCGAGCAATCGGACGCAGGGGGTGCTGGCGCGGTAGGGTGAACGGAGGAGGGGCAAAGGGGAGAAAGCGTCGACGTTGTCAATGGGAGGGTGGCTGGGAGGGTGGTCCATGCTGGCTGCTGGCGATGACGATTCACCCAACTCCCAATTAGGGCTGGGATTAAGTGGGGCGAGAGATGGGAAGGCAGTGGCCAGCGAATGTGTGCCTGCTTGGAGGGGCGAAAGGAAGAGGAGGAAGGGAAAGAAAAAGAGGAAGAAGAGCAGGCGGGTGGGTGAAGCGGGTGAGGGCGAAAAGACGCGATGGGGGGATGGCATGACGCCTGGGACGCCGTAGTACACGGCGTGCTCGTCGTACTCATCGATCATCGAGCCTCGTTCAACACAGTGTGAGTACTGAGTGAGTGCTGGGGCTCTGAGTACGAGTCGGATAAACGCTATCATGATGCAAAACTAATGATCGATGATCGCAATCCAACTCAAACGAAATCCTCCTCGGGCAAAGCAGCCAAGCACCCTTTGCCGACCCTCCTTTGCTACCGTCGCCCATCCAGCGCGCCCAACGCCGGCTCCACCACTCGCGCTGCTTTTCTCCGATGGATTTTTATCATCCCCCTTTATTTACTAGCACGCCATCTGTCGTGCGGCCCCATAATGCAATCTTCAGTACGAATGTGATATTTCAGTAGGCCATGGGATGAGCATGAGTATCCACATCATCACACAGGCCTCCCTCCATCAAGCATTAAGCATCCCACATCCACCCCACCCCATAGCACGATGTGGCGCAAACACCTGTGCCCAGCGAACTGGCTCCGCCATCGCAACCTTCCAGTGCACCTGCCGTCACCCGGTCAATGGATAACCACCCTTTTTTCTGATTCTGTCCATCGATAACATCAAGATTGGTAACCGGTAAGGGGATGATGCCAAAAGTGATGAGAGACCTGGAGTCCAGATGGTCCTCGAGGGTGATGCAATCGCACTGGTGGTGGTGGTGGTCTAAGCCAACCAGCAACGCCTACAGAGGAACATCAAGCAGCGAGTCGCCACCAGGAGCTAAGCTGCGGAACAAGGAAAAAACAGGAGAGAAAACAACGGAACTCCCAGGCCTGAGGAGAAACTGAAGGGACATTGGCCAAAGCACCAGCACCTGATGCACCTGATGGCTCAACAAAAAGGCACGCTCATCGGTTAATTGCAGTTTTCCGAGACCTTCCCTTCTTTGTATGGCGTAGAGTTAGTTAGTTAGGCTTCTGTCTCGTCTAGTTTAAGCTCACGCATGACCCATGTACCCAGAGCGCAAAACGCACAGAGATATAAGGGAAACGTTAATTGCAGCAAAGTGCCTGACGGCGAGTGCTGGAACCAATGGGAGAGAAGGAATGAACCCAATGGGGGAAATGAGGTAAGGGGAGCGAAGGAAGGAAGGAACAAAGACGGTGATCAGAAAATCACATCCTCGTCCTTGCCCAGCAAGTCCTTTCCGCCTTCCTCGACAGCCGGCTTGGCAGCCTTCTTGTTCTTCTTCTTGTTCTTCTTTTCTTGCCCCCCTGCTTCGCCTCCGCCTCAGGTTCCTTCTCAGCCTCGGCTCCGGCGTCCGCATCGCCCGATACCTCGTCCTCATCCTCATCGTCCCCCTCGGCCTCCTGAACCTCGCTAGTGGCTGCCGCCGCCGCTCGATGGGATCGCCCCCGATTCGATCGCGGCAAACATGGCTGCTTCCTTCGCCTCTGCACTGCCTTGAGCTTCTTCATTTCCTCCTCCTCCGCTTCGGCATCACGCTTCTTCTTGCCCTGGACCTTCTTAAACGGAAAAAGTCCTCACGGTCCATCTCGTCCAACTCAGAGATAATATACTGCACGCACAGCCACACATACCACAATCAGTTTTCGGCCTGGCAAGAAGGAGGCAAGAGAGGAGGGGGGGGACGGACCTGGATTGTGTTTCCAACCGGGGGATGATGACATGTTCAATCGCGTTCACACGCCGGTTGGTCATCCGGATCACCTCGTCCAAGATAACAAAGGCAGTTTGAAGCGAGGCAAGTTCGACCAGAGCCGTGAGGGCCTTTGCATACACTTCCCGTGCCTTCTGTACCTGCTGTCCTCCACGTGCGAGACCCGTCAGGGCAAACTCTTGTCCAGCGCCCTGCGGCGGAGGCACCGCCTCAAACGCCGGCAACAGCACGCCCGACACATTTCCTGCTTTGCCTGCACCCGGAACGACGCAGCGCGCCCGACTGCTGCACGCCATACCCAATATCGCCTGTGCTGTATTGCACTCGGCCAGACTAAATGCGGCGGCCTGCATGACCCGCCCCATGCGACGCTTCGCCTCGTCAATCTTGCCGGTGATGGTGCGGAAACGCTTGCTGAGTGCATCCGCCTTGCGCTTCAGCAAGCTGTGGCCCGTTGCGCGCCTTCAGACGCCCCTTGGTCGTGTTGAGACTCATGCGCGTGGGGAAAACAGACTCGCGCGCGCCCGACATGGTGCCGAGTGTGTGGGGGGGCAGCAAACGTGGTGGAGCCAGCGCAAGCGTCCGACTGGCCTGCTACGCTCTTGGGCGTCGCCGCTCGGCGCTCCTGGCCGGGGTGGGCAGCGCGGCGGGGGCGGGCACGGCTTATGTCAGCCAAAGTTCACACCCAGGCGGGCGACAGAACATGCACCGAACCAGCAGCAAGCAGCGAGCGGTGAGCCTCACCGGTCGCCCCCGCTCGCTGGTGGCCGCACGGAAGTGCGTCAGCCGTAGGCTACTTGTGCACACACGCAGCGCATCGACGGTCCAGGTCACATGACCTCACAGTTCCCAGCCAACGCAGGCGCTACACCACAACAAGAATATAATCCTGCCCGTCTCATCACATGCTGTGACTATTAGTGTGTGCCTTTTTGCCCGGCCCACCTCCCCGACTTATTTTTTGGCTCTTTTGCTCTTCTCTTCCCCTGGATGGAAACTCCTGGTTGGAAAACAGATCAACTTTTTCACTTGGCGCGATTTCAGCAATAGTACTGGGACTGCCCCACACCCTCTCCCTTGCGCGCGCAGTGTGCCCTTCAATGCGTCCACCACAGCACGCAGCACACTGGTTGAGACAGACTGATGTGGCGAATCTCCATAGTATGCATGACTTTTTTGTATCATTGCTTCATCCGGATGTCAAACGTGTCCATGCATTCTCCCAACCAAACACATCCACAGGCCAGAAGAGGGAAGGAAAAGGAAATGACTATGAATGGAAGCATGCACCACAAAAAAGGGGGTATACATCAAACCCTATCGTGCCCTCCCCCCCAACATATGTGGCCAAGAAGGAACCAGAGATCAAATGTCCAACAGAACTGACAGGAGATGGAGGTGGAAGAAAGGATGAGGATCATAATATTCATCGGGGGAAAGAAGGGGAGGTGTATGCACCTCGGAGAAGAAGAGAACATGCGAGCTAAGTGATACGGAGAAGGGGAGCATAGTAGACAAAGGGGAAACAGGATGAAGAACAAATCAGGGTCAAACCAATCTGGTGACTGTGCGACATCTGATCCCGACAAAATCTACTCCAGCAACGAAAAGGTCTTTCAGATGCAAATGTTTTCTGGCAAGGAAAATGCAAAAAGCCTGTATTGCTATACCGCTCATCTCTATTACGAGATAAGGGGGAAGAGACGAAAGAAGAGAGGCTGAAAGCAGTATGTGTAAAGGAAGGATGGAGAGAAAAGCAGAGAAAGGAAACACGGCCATCAAAGATAACCTTGGACGATACCTAATTGGGGGAAGAGGGAGAGAAAGAGAAGGAGAAGAGGTAAGGAAATACGGACGCCAAAGGTAAAAAAAGAATGGAGGGAGGAGATGGGAAAAGAAGAAGAGCTCATATTTCAACAGGTCACCAAGGTCACCACAGACCCAAACAGCCATGGCCATCAAGGCCCCCAGCCCGGCCGACCATCCGGGAAGCAGCCCCCAAACGGAAGAGGAAGAGGAAGCGTGACTGCTTCCTCCGCCCGAGGGACGGCTGCTGGCAGAAGTGATTCCTCCTGCGCCTGAGGCCGATGCAGATGGCGAGGCGGAGGTGGAAGTGGAGGAAGCATTAAGAGGCGTGCCCGAAGGATAGCTCAACCCTTGCGCTTGTACTTGAGATGTCCGACGCGACTTCCCCCAGCCCATAGGCAAGAGTCATAAGGTGCATCGACATGCCAGCGGCAGCACAGAGGCATCGGCACACGAAGGTTAGAGGTACCGTAGACGATAAGGTCTTCATCCACTACCCGCCAGCTCTTGAGGCAACATCGAGCAGGTCGAAGATGGTGGAATTCCGTGCCTCCATTTGGGCAATGTACGTGTCCCATTCATCGTCCGACTGGACCGAGTTTCCGGGTGTGGTCTCTGAACCACAGCATCGCCTTGAGGGGGGCGTGTTGCCAATGGCCGCGCCCACTTGAAGCCAGAGCGAAGGATGAGCTGGTCCAGGCCCGAGGGTGGCCGAAAGGTAGCCAGCATCAATGTTGGGTGAGTCAAACGGATTGTTTGACCCAATGAGTACACTGCCCGAGAAACGGGATGTGGAGCGCAACTTGCAGCTGGATGGCACCAAAAGAATTGGCCAGCAGCACTTCGATGGGCCCCACCGTAGGGAAAAAAGGTCTACTAGTTGTTCAGGACTGCTTTGTATCCTTGTTGAACCGTTGCCAGGCGCGTCATATCCCGCCACAGCACGATTAATCTCCTTGCTGAGGGTGGAGGTGAAGTTGCTGGCGCCTGACCGAGCAAAGTAGCCAAGGGCAAGTATGCAGTGGCGCTATTGACGTACGAATCGACCAAAGCATTGCCCGTCAAGGCTGAGGGGGGGCACATTCACTCCACTGCGGGGCTGTAGGCAATGTCGGTGGAGATATGGTCTTGGAGGTTGTAGCCTACACCGGGGAGGTTAATTTTTTGGTCTACGCCGGCGGCACTAATAAGAACGGTCTTGTTGCCCACACCGCTAAGCTGAAGCAGCTGTGGGCTGCCGATCGATCCGGCGACAAAATCACCTCCTTGTCGCATTGGTCGTGTAGCTCGTCTGCCCATCCCAGAAGCGTAGGGGTAACGCCCGTTGCCACGGCGATGAGGCGTTGGAAAGGTCAAAGTTGATGTTCGTCACCTGGTACCTACTAGGACATGGAGATTGGGGCGAGCACCCAGCACAGGATGAGAGGTACCTGTACGAGAGAATGAGCGGGTCCAGTTGGACGGGTTGATCTCTGATGTAGAGATAAATGGCCCAGTGTTGTTTCCCGAATACGCATCCGCGTTGAGAGGGATCCCCATGTTGTTCACGCTGGACGTAAGCACCAACATCTGCGTATTCCTGCCAGGCCAAGTCACATGGATGGGCCCGTTCGTGCCACGGGCGCTAGCGTTAAACTGCATTACGTTGGGCCTGACCCGCTTGCGAATTGAGGAGAGTGGTGACGTTGGACTTTGGCGGGATGAACGACTCGCTCTTCTGCATCGCAGCAAAAAGGTGTCCACCCCCACTTGCTCTGGGCAGTGGTGGTGGTGTTGACCAAGTCGGCCCAAGTGTTGACCTCGACCGCATTGGGCCGGATCATATACAGCCCATTGATGGCAGAGGAACCACCGAGCACTTTGCCGCGCGGCCAGGAGGCTTGACGTCCATTGAGCCCGGGCTGGGAGGTGGTCTTGTACTGCCAATCGAGATCAGTGCCACAGACGAACCGTACAGGTTGGCAGCAGGCGTAGTCAAGTTGGCATCGTTTTCGCCCGAAGGGCCGGCCTCAATGACCGCGACCTGGACGTCGGCATCTTCGGACAGGCGGGGGAGGCAACCACCAGCCCGGCCAGGCCACCGCCAACAACGACATAGTCGACCTCGCGAACAAAGTGGCGCCCTGGGTGGTGATGGTGCCGTTGGAGGATGCGGCTTGGGGGGAAGGGGCAGCCAGGCGCCTCCAGCGGTGGCCGCCACTGCCGCAGCGATGAGCGGCACAGCACAGAAGGTGCGCATGGCAGGGAGAGGGAGGGGGAGATGGATGAGAGAAGCGGAAGCGAAGGTGGGGGTGGCGCGGGTGGACACAAAAGGGGGATGTCAACGGGTTGGCGAGTGTGGATGGCGGCGATATATATAGAGATGCCCTGCGCGCTGCACCGCACCAGGCAGCAGCGAACACAGACCCAGCCGAGCGAGCTGGCGGATGATGTGCGAGGCGTGATGTTAGGTTACATACAGACAACTGGCTCGCCGACCGCCAAGGGAAGGCGGAGCAATCTGCAAGCTCGGCGCCCCGCCGCTGCGCCGACCTGAGTTCTGGTTGAGCGTTGATGTGCGTGACGCGTAGTCGACGCTTCCTGCTTTGAGCGCTTAGCGCTTAGCGCTGGAGCGGCCCCCTGCGGCCCACTGCGGTTCTCCCGGGTGCAGCGCTGGGGCAGCAGCGCTGCAGGCTGCAGCTCGACCCTTGCCGATCCGTAGCGATCAGCCGCATGCACCAAGCGGAAGCGACGCGGGCACACTGCCCCCAGGCTCCGTCGCAGGTGCTCCGGCTCGTCACTGGCTCGCCCGGACGCCCCCCCCACGTGGTCCGCCACCCCCGCACGAGGCGCGCCAGCTGCGGCCTGCGGGCAGTAGTCAGCCGGTCAGACGGAGGTCTATAGGGGCACACCGCCAGTGCTGGAGGATGCCGCCACGGCGGCTAAGCGGCTAAACGCCCAGGCTGAGCGCTCTGGGCTTCCGAGCGCTCAGCCCCTCCGTGCCAGCAGTGCCCCAGTGCCCCCGCCATGACATTCAATCATGGCATTGCGACTGCGAAAGTACAGTCGTACACCCTACACCGCCACCCTACAGGCTACCGACCATTCCCGCCTACCTGTCCCCCTCCGGCCCGCGGTGGGGAGGCCTCTGCTTTGATTTATTACCTTGCCAGGGCCACCTACAACTTTTGCGCACCACCAAATCCATCTGTCCCCCCCTTCCGGTTGCAAAAGCTTCTCTCATCGATCTTCGATAATCTGATTTTTTTCAAGCTTCAAGCTTCAGCGCCGCTTCAGCCTCATCCATGACATGAGGAGCAGAGGAAACGAACGCTTCACCGGCCCGAGGCCCCCGGTTCTCGCTCAGCCGATGAGCCATCGCTCAGGCACTCAGGCCTCACGCTGATTAGCTCATCTGCTCATCGATCCCGATCTCACAGATCTCCGTTCTCATCGATCACCGGTCACCTCTTCGCGTTTGCGCAGCAGCACTTGTGCCCACTATCATGCAGCCGCATGTGAGGCCGAGGACAAGTAATGATGATTAATGATTGGCCTCCGTGGAGGGAGACCTTCGAATAGGCCGGTGGATGACATGTTGAACGTGTTGAAAACGTTGAACGTTGGCACATGACTTCGGTGGATATGTTGCCGCCCCAAACAGATTCTACAGTCCCTCAAGCCATGGGGTGTGCAAAACGCATCTGATGGAAACAAGACACGACGCAGCGTGGGAGGAAGGCCGGCACATGGATTGCCCGGTGAACTATAGTGACAGGGCCACAGGAACTTGCCGAGGGTTGGGAAGAGGGGGGGACCACACTTTAGGGATTCGGGGCCGATGCAGTAATTGCCCACGGAAAGGGGGTACTTTTGAGGAACCGCGAAACTCCGGGGAACGCCGGGAAAAGGAGTTGCTCGGACTGTTTTGGAGCAAGCGGAATGTGACAAAACGCTAAAAGTATACTTCAGGAGCTGTCCTTCCTTGGTTATGACGACGGCGGGTATTATCGTGCCACCAAAAAGACGGCCAACAAGATGTTTCGGCATTGCAAAATGCCTTACTGCGGAGTCTCATTGGATATTCATCGATTCTCTCGTCTACCACGCGTTCGTATCCTCTCGCGCTACATTCAATTTGGATGCGAATGGGGGAACCACAGGGGGTTCGATCTACCGCGGTGACTCCACTGGCTTCTCATTGAGTTGGCACGAATTAGCAGCAGCGCCGAATGAGCGAGCCTGGCATGCGAAGTGCTTCTCTACAGAAAAAAGTGGAGCAGTGTTGATTCTGTAGACATCATATACTATCGATATGCCATCTGATAAAACTGATCCACTGCCTTCTTAAAAAGCAGCAGCACGCTGGCAGAAATAAAGGCATGCTATCCTCATAGAAAACCGAATTCTCGCATAGTAGGCAAGCCCTCCATGTCAGACACAGTGGTGGCCTATCAGGGAACGAGCTTGTGCTCATCCACACTTCCTTCCACCTGCTTGGCGCTCACCCTCCAGTGTCCATAATGATCGTTTCGCCCGGACCAAGGCCAACACACCGATATTCGTACGGTGGCCAATGCGACGAGAACAAAACTGTCCAACCGTCAGTATCCACGCCTTTGGCCGCCATACAAGTTTATCCGTACTTGAGATCAGCTTGGTGGACAATCTCCTTTTCTTCACTGTCGTAGCCTCTGGGGCTTCTTAGAAAACGAGGGAAAGGGGTTGACCAAGTGTTGAGGGCGGCGGAGTGTCCTTCCCGGACCGGGCTCATGTGCCTCAAACAGTTCTCTTTCATAGGGGTGGGTTCACCCCCAGTCGGATTGGCAAAAGAAACCAATAACCCGGGGGCATGTTGTCAAACAGTCTCTTTCGCTCGAGCTGCCATAAACGTAGCCTCTCCCTCGTGGAAGGCGGCGTGAGCGTTCCATCGAGCAGCGAAGCTTGCGACTGATGAGGCAGCAATTGCACGACACAAGCCAGACGGAACATCAGGTTTGCATCATTAACCACCAGCACACCTCGGCATACGCTTTGCGGTTTTGGTGATCTGCTCGGTGAGCGCATTGGCCTTGGGCGAGCGCCAATCGGTTGTGGTGACAAGCACACTGTTGCTTGCAAACCCACGTTGAACCAGGCTCACTTCCTTATCGCCCTGTGCTCGTTTGAGAAAGGCACGGTGGACCACGATACGTGCTTTGGGCGTCGGAGGCGGACCGGTATCAATGGTGGAGAGCGTATAGTAATCTGCGCGTATTTCGTTAGCACCCAACCCTGGCGCAGATGAGGAGGCTGGGAAGTAGCTAGGCATGCGCATACTCACTGGCAGAGGGACCCTGTTACCCGAGTGCTGGCCGCAATCGTCTCTTGGAGCAATGTTTCCACCCGGGCTGCGACGACATTGGTGGTTCGAAGCTATCAAAACCGATGTAGATCTGGGCAGGAAAAGGAGGTCTGTTGGGGCCTCAGCCCGAGGCCTGGGATTTGGCAGGTGTGAGTGTGAGTACAGTGCACGAGCCATGGCGGTTGCCTTAGGTAATAGCAATCCGAAATTGCAGTTCCTCTTGGCGCGGCTTTGTTTTTTTGTTAGACAGTCCTAGCCAACCTGTTCTGTTCTCATGCGTGATTCGGATCTCAACCGTCATGTCAACGTTTTCATTGTCATCGGCCCCTTGGGCCTTGACTCTGGACGCCCAGTCTCGACCTTGTATAACAGGAGTAGCTCAAACTTCAAGGGTCTGTCCTGGAAAGATCGGCGTACTGTCCGTGCGCTGCACATACAATCCTCCCAGCCCCACAGATTTCCCTCAATCCACATCCTAAACTGCATTTCTTGCATTTTCCTCTGATCGGTCTGACCAGAGGCGAGCGTCAGTTGAGCATGACGGCAAACGTGATTAAGAAGAGGAGAGTAGTAGCGGTCACCGAAGTCACCCAAGCCAGGGCGAATGTAGTTTTGGTCGTCCAAGCTCTCGTCGACCCAAGCGGAGATGACCTTGATCTGGGGGAAGCGCTGTACACTGCCTGCAACCTCCTCGGGGGAAGCCAGAACGTTGAGGAACAGGATCCGGTCAGGACGCACGCCGTGGTCCAGAAGGACTTGAATGGCCTGCATCGCACTCCCGCCGGTAGCCAGCATGGGGTCGAGCAGCAGCACCCACCGTCGGCCACATCGTGGGCAACTTGGCATAAAACAGTTTCGGCTGTGCTGTCACTTCGTCCCGCTGGATCAAGATCTTGCCAATCCGCACCGAGCGGCAGCATTCCCTCAAGCCAGCCTCCATGGCTTCGCCGGCGCGAAGGATGGACACACCGCAGATATGACCCTCAAACGCGAGGCCATCGTACTTGCTACCGGTCGGGGTGGTGACTTCCAGGGCGTGGGTGGGGAGGTGGTTGAGGC
This sequence comes from Moniliella sp. 'wahieum', assembly GCA_003971905.1. Taxonomy (NCBI): domain Eukaryota; kingdom Fungi; phylum Basidiomycota; class Moniliellomycetes; order Moniliellales; family Moniliellaceae; genus Moniliella; species Moniliella sp. 'wahieum'. The sequence continues at coordinate 60,308 of RSEE01000040.1, read as the reverse complement.
CTTCCTCGACAATGAGGCGAATGATGCGGTCAGAGTAAAAGATGAAATCAGCGCGGGGCGTATCCTGGTCGCGGATGATGGAGAGCAGCGCCTCTGAAAGCAGGGGCGGTCAGGCTTGAGATGCACCAAGGAAGCAGAAGGTGGGGGGAGTGCGGGGGCATACTCACTCAGCTGCTGGGTGGGGGGAAGGCAAGTGGCGTTAGGGGGGAGCGCAGGGGAGGACATGGGTGGGAGTGGGCAGGCAGGTGGTAAGGAGGTTGGCGGAACAGCGGAGAGGGATCGGATGGGGGAATTCGACAAAAGTCCCCGCCTCCTCCTGCTCTATAAAACCTGAACAACCGGGGGCGGAATAAGTGGGGGGGTTGTGACATGTGACCTGAGGTCCCTTCCAACTATGGCCGAATGTTTCAGATTCAAATCCAGGTCTCGATCTGAGTCTCAGACCTTTCGGCGCAAGTGTTGCCCTGTCGGCAGAGGCACCGCTGGAGCATCCTCGTCTGCACCTGCGTCCAATCAAGCATGGGGGCGCATCATGAGGCAATCCCTAAACGGCACGTACCCTTCAAGGCATGCACGTCTTGTGAGCCAGCCTGACTAGGTCTTCGTATAGTCGCGGTACAGTTGAACTGATCGGCAATGGCGAAGGAATTTATTGCCCTCTTCTTTTTTACCTTAGCGCTATCGTCAAAACCCTGCGGATCAGAGCGAGCGTACTGAGTGGATGTTTATATCATGTTTTCTGCCCAGTTCATAGTAGAACAATAGCGAGAAACTTAACCCTGTGTGCTCTCGCCAGCTTGTTCTGTCAGCTCGCGCGCGTCCATCGAATCAATATGCCATCAAAAGGGCGTATTAACGAGCGGATCAGAACGGTCAAGCTCTCAGCATTCCTTCGAAGAACCGAATGAAGCGTGGGTGGATTGGGATATGGGCGTGTGTTGGCGAGCATGTGTGCAACTATGAACCATCATTTTCAATGAAAATAGCCGGAATTATATGTTAGGTCAACGAAAGACGCAAATTCCACTCCGGCGTGTACACTCATATGATGAAGGGATGATATAGGATGGGACGGAAGTGGCATATATTGCAAATACGAAGCTTGAAGAACGATCCACAGGAGAAACAAAGTGAACGATGCAGAACAGATATATCATCATCGAATGTATATGGTATGGCGGGGAGTCCGAAGGGCATCCTTGGACTCTACCCGGCAGCAAAGTACCACATCATCTGGTAAGGCGGCGTCAGATCGTAAATGTGTGGTTCATCAGGCCTTCAATAAAGTGAGAACAAGCCAAGTGGGGCTTTTGGCCATGCTGCACCACAAGCTGGTCGCGAAGGTGGGTGAGCACGTGATAATAGGTCGGGGAAGGGTTCTTCTGGAGAAGTTGAAGGAAGGAAGTGAGTGCTCCCAAGCTTGTGCTTTCGTGGCCCCGACGGCCCTTGATCTGGCTGTCGAGCTTACTTCCAGAGGACGATCTGTGCCATACCATGATCATTTTGGGGGTTCGTGTGTGAGCCAAAATAAAGAACACTCAATGGATGAGAGGGATATCATTGACGTACCACCATGGCCTTGGACGTTCGGTTGCGTATGAGTTGGTCACGCGACTGTTGAACACTTGCTTGAGGCAAAATTTTCAACATATCTCGGGCAACACTGTCCATATCGTTGCTCTCGAAAGCGCGGAGTACCTTGGCCCACCGTTCATCCTCCCACCATTCAATCATTTTCGATTCCTTGAGGTTGCCCATGCCATTGTATACCCATGGCAAGGCCAGCATGTTTCTCCTTGGCAACAATCAAACACGGTAACCAATTTGGATTGAGCAGGCAAGGGGGCTACCAGATGATGGTAGAGGTCTTCATCAGTGATGATTCCCTGCGTCGCATAATCAGCCGGTATAACACTCCGGTGTTTCATCCGCCCCCCCTGTCATATGGGAAGGATGGAGATGGGTGCCGTGACCGCAATAGTAGAAGAAGAACGAATCGCCCGGCTGGGCGTCGCGTACGAGCCAGTTCATCGCCCCCTCCATATTAGCCCGAGTGGGCTGGCTGCGCACGGACAGGTTGGGATCGTCCTTAAACACCACATTTTCGGGTTTGTACCGCTCCGAATCAGGACTCTGCCACATGATCCAACGCAGCATTTCATCCACTTTGTTCCACGGCCCGTTCAGGCCCAGTTTAGAATGGCCCACATAGCTGATCCCAATCAATAGGGCTCGCCGACGCGTATAACGAAGGGAAAGCCATGCGCTGAAGCAGAAGGGCCAGACGTGAATGAAGGCTGGGCTGAGCTATCCTTATGCTGCTGCGTCTGACGTGGCATGAGGGTGGAATGAGAAGACAGTGGCGGTGGTGGGTACATCTGACGCATAGGTTCGGCCTTTGCGGAGGGCTTTCTCGGAATTGGAGGCGCCGGATGATGGGAACCGTGGGTGCCAAGCTGAAGCTGGGGCTGAAGTTGATGCTGGACCTGGGGTTGAAGTTGTGACGCATGTGGTTTGGGCGGAACTTGATGTACGGGCTGAACTGGGACCGGGGCTGCATCTGGGCTTGAGTTGGTTCGTGAAACTGAACCAGGGGCTGAGATCGCTTAGCGATAGGGTCAAATGTAGACGGTGTAAAACGGACTGTTTTGGACGCGCGAGCGCTTCTCATTCCTGTAAAACAAAAGGAAGAGAGATGAGGACGTCACTCAGTAAATAAGAAAATAAGGAGAAAAGGTTGGGGCGCGGTACAAACTGGTAAGAAACCGGTGGGTACGCACTGTGAGAACCCGTGGAAGCCTGGCTGAAGGGGTCGGTCCAGGAATGCACATGGATTGCACTGGGCTTTTGAGTAGGAAAGTGACGGCTTCCATAATCAATGCTGTGAGCCCGAGGACGAGTCGTGGTCAAGCTTCCTGCTACCATCGAATGCGTAGCTGATGCAGCTCCTGTTGTGGCGGGACCGTAGTTGACCGGTGTGCTGGGGTATTTATAGTTTGATGTCGGCTGTTGGAGAGAGTCGGGGTAAGAGCCGGGCATACAATAGGCTTCTTCGGTGTTGTATGCCTTTCGCTCTGCCGGAAACGTAGTAGGTGGTGTGGAGTGATATGATGTGATGTTCTGGGCGTGGTTCTTGTCCTTGGAATGGGCGCGTTGAAGAGGGAATGAGACGGAGTGTGGTTCGGTACGAGTGTGACTGTGTGATGAGGCTAGATGTCGATGATAAGAGACGGGGGTGGGCGCGTAGTCGCCATGATATTGATGAGTGGACAAATGTTTGAGTTGTTGACCAAGATTAGAATGGGATGTGGACTTCGGATCTGCTGGTGGGAGGCTTCCTCCCCAACCGTGGGATATGTTGATGAGCTCGTTGGACTGCGGCTGTTGATTCGAGTTGGTAACAGCACGTATGCCCATGTTACGATAGTGTTCGGATATGTAACGAGAAACTTTCTTCGCCTCGGGAGGAAGGACAACGGGCTTGGGGGTAGGCATAAGCCTGTGAGCAAAATGAAACACATTCATAAAAAGATGGATCACAGTTAGCAAGAACACACAGTGCTTCTTCTTCGTCCTACTAGAGATAGTAGTATGCTCTTGACGCTTCGACTTACCAATCCTCGTTATGCCGTTGCGGCGGTGTTTCGGGGTGGAAAGCAGGTGGATTTCCGTTCCAGGGAGAGGAAAGTGGACGCGAGGCATGATGACTACTGGGATCAAAAGTGGAGATGCGGGAGGGGGGGTGGGGAGGCAATTGTTATGAGAGGGATATGCCGGGCGGGGGTTGATATATGATATGCAGCCCGTCATCTGCACGTTGGGAAGGACATGCCAGAGTCCGCTCGACCATTATCATTACCCCTTTAGAGTTTGAGATATGGTAGCCGGAGAGCGTCCATAGAAAGATATGGTTAGGGAAGAGAAACGATCATAGTGTGGGGCTAGGAACACGTGTAGTACTAGTCGTAATTATATACAGAGTTCTCCTCTAATGTAAGATACAGTTACTAATATGGAGATGAGATGCCTTCCATGACGTATGTGCAACAGACGTTATTGCTTTAAGTGGTGTGTATGTGGCGCAGCTGATGGTGGCTTAAGACATATCACGCTTGCATAATCGCTGTTATGGACACCAGCGTCAACAGCTGCGAGCGTCGCCCCCCCTTCATACAAAAGGGAGAGACGATTGATGCTTCTGCCCCTAAAGACGAGCCAAGCTGTGACGGTGATGGTCACAGCCGTCACGAGAGGCATTAGGACCTGTTGTATCACTGAGAGCGGTTGTGGTTTTGAGCGCCAAAACACATCAAATCTCGTGAATTACAAAGATGAGATTCTGTTGTTCTGGCTCTCATAATAACCTCTCTTTGTTCTTTACGAATTAAGATGTGGACACTGGAGTCGTGTGGCCTGTGTTGACGCGCGCGTAAACGCGAGTCGGTGACTGATCCTCGGACGTCGGCCATTCCCCAACGCGATTTATGCGCAGCGGAAGGGAGGCCGGCGCTGAGATCTGAGAGTAGGGTCCACAGACTATATACTTGGCCTTATCTCCCAAATCTCTCGTGTGTCACATTGCACACTATATGTTGTCTTTGTCTTTATAGTCTTCCACACGGTGAAAATCAAACACAGATATAGCGTGGCACCAGCCTCTGCGCCACAGCCCCCTGCTTTCCCCGCAATTTAAGCATGCGCCACACGGAGAGCCACGTCAAATAATATGGCACCCACATGCCGCCAGCGTCGTTGCAAGTACTAGATACTATTACTGCACATTTATGCATTTTCATGGCTGGCACCCGCGGCTGTGTACCTATCCCATACTGTCTCTCCAGTATATCAAACTGATCGTGCTCGGCCTAGGGCGCGCTACAGTGATGCCAATGTGCACCTCCGCCGTTCACCTCTTCAACGGCTGGGCGCGCTGTTGAGTGCTGAGAGCGCTGGGAGCGCTGTGTAAGCCTTTGCACATTTATTGCAGCCCTCCTGAACGTTAGGTGTGGATACTATGGGACGCAGCCCCTGGCCGCCTCCATTGCATAAGAATCGCAGCCGAAATGAGTTTGAGAGCAGACGAGAGGGCACCGTGAAATGCGACATTATAGGTATGACCTGGTGATCGAGGTGATCGGAGAGAAGATAATTTGACACTGCGCCCTGTTTCACACGCTAATATATGAGCACGCCAGAGTGTGGAGAGGGCCCGGGCTGTGGGCAGCGGAGGCTGTCGCTCTCTTTTCGGGTCTATATCGATTGCATATTTGCGAAAAACCGTGTCACTTCACAGCTTTAAGCGCTAAGCAGGGACATTGGAGACGCCTCCCCAAGCAGAGGGAATGATGCTGGCTTTCTATCCCAGGTGATGCGCGTGATGAGATGCAGTGATAGAGAGAATGCAGAAGTGGGCTCGCATCCGGACTGCGAAAAGAGAAATTATATACATGTGGGAAGAGAGGGAGGATCGATGATGTCAATATGATGGACGAGAGAATTGAAGAGGATCTCATTATTAGGGGGGTGACTTCTTTTGGCCACACACACCCATCTATCTATGTATCGGAGTTCCTACCATATGGAGAAATAGACCATGTACGAAGGGTATGGAAGACGGGGGAGCTCCTTTCTGCCCTATGCGGCGTGAAGGGCCCGAGATCTGAGAGGAGGCACCGCCTATTCAGGATGCATTGCCGGCGAGCCGGACGTGGCAGGTTTCGCGTACCCCCTGTCGCATGCCATGTGTCATGCTGCACGCGAGCAAGGACGCGTCGATGTATTACGTAACAGACACTGCGCTGGCCCAGGGTTGTCATCGACCATCGACCATCGATCATCGGCCGTCGCGCAGCTGGACGTGTCCCGTCCCGTCCATCCCATCTCCACCGCCCCCCCCCCCACCTGCTCCCGCCGCGTCGGCGCGCCCAATCCACCCGTCGCCTCGCCCAACCCGTTTCGCCAGCGGTGCCGAATTGAGTGCGTGGGCATTTTCCGCCCTGCCTCGTTTCTTTTATCACTCGACGCGTTCTACTTGCCCGCACCCCGTCACCGCCGCTTGCACGCGGCGCTTCCCCCGCCTTCCTTCTGCCCTGACTGCCTTCCCGCGCACCTCATCCACTCCCACCATGTCGCAGCAGACTGCCACACAGCCCCACGAGATGATGGGGCTCTCCGCCGACAACATCATCTCTGGCTCCCGGACCCGCAGCACCCGCGCTGGTGCTGCCCTCCCCGCTACGCCCGAGCCAGCGGGTCCACCGGCTCCCCGCCGCCACCGAGGCCGATCTTCACCGTCGTCGTAGTATCCAGGTGGCCAAGCCACGTGCCATTACTGACCCAAGCGAGATTGTCCGTCTTGGACACGACTTGCTTCTCGTGCTGCTCAACACGCTGCGTACGTCTCCTTCCCACATCCTCGTGCCCGGCTGACCCTTGCCCCTCTTACGCACAGCGAGGATGGTACACACATTGCCGAGCCCTTCTACCTTTTACCCAGCCGAAAGCTCTATCCAAGCTACTATACCTTCATCAAACATCCCATCTCTTTCAGCGAGGTCATCGCCCGTTGGCGAGCAACGGGCGCGTCCAGCCGCAAGCGTAGTGCGGGCACGAGGAATGAGGTCCAACTGGCTGAGCCGTACGAGTCGTTCGAGCAGCTTCGTAAGGACTGCGATCTCATTGGCCTCAATGCCAAGCGGTTTAACGAGAAAGGATCACCGATCTACGAGCGAGCGCGTGAGCTTACCAGCCTGATCCGCGATACGTACCCTGAATTGGTCATCTCGGGTACCATTCCTGATGGGCTCTGGCCCCCAGAGATTGATTTTGAACCCAACGACTCCCACGTGACAAACAAATTTGCCGGCGCCGACGAGTCGGATGAATCCTCTTCTGACGAGGAGGAGAATTCTGAGCTGGAAAGGAAGAAGGAAAATGGTGAAGGGATTGTGGCCGAGGTCGAACAAGAGCAACGGTCGCCCACTAAGGCTGGTTCCCAGGCAGCTACCGACACCACGTCCCAACGAAGGGGACGCAAGCGTGCTCGCACTCAGGATGTGGAAGGCGATCTTGACTGGGATGCCACCCAAGATCCGTTGCCGGGGGACTCTCACCTAGGCGGGGATATGTCCCAAGATGGCCAGCGGAGGGCTCGGTACCTGCGGAGCGCACTCAAGTATTTTGTTCGTCATCTCCACGAGGGTCGTCGGCCTGATGGCACCATGGCAACTCAATTTTTTGAGCATCTTCCGCCCAAGAGCGACGTGGATTACTATCAACGCGTTTCGGACCCTATCTCTCTGGAGGAAATTGACGACAAGATTAGCAACAAAGGGTACACTCAAGGGTGGGCTTTGCTTCACGACCTAGAACGTATGTTGAGCAATGCGCTGGCCTACCATCCCGCCGGCTCCCTCCCTTGGTTTGATGCCCATTGGATCCGGTACCTGATCCATGCCCGTGCCATCCCCTTTTTCCTGCGCGAAGGGTTTACGCTCGATAAGGGCGACGAACGCCAGATGGCACCTGCTGAGCATCGGACGATGGAAACGAGCTACTACCTTAAAAAGGAGACCTTGCCGCTGCCCCCGCCTGAACAATGGCTCCCGAGCGAAGCTCGTTCTCTACCGTTGCCGGAGCCATACGTTACCTCGGCCACCGACCGCGAGCGTCGACCATCCGGACGGACTTCGACGACGGCACGCCCTTCAAACCCTTCCTCTCCTTGGGGCCAGGCCGTACCGGCCACCGGGACCAGTGCCTATCCACTTCCGGTGCCCCTCGCGCGCCCTGCGCCGGGACCTCTGTCCAGCACGCCACTCCGTCGGGGGGCAGCTACACGGGCCTTGGTAGTCTACGGGAATGGCAGCTGGGCCGACGGGATCTCCCTCGGCCTCGGCTTCGGTGCTCTCCTTGCCCTTCCCAGCCCCCAATCGGATCGGAGCGGTGCCCATGAGCATGCCTTATCAACCTGCTCGTCAGCTGGTGGGGTGCACACCGACCTGTCTCCTGCCCTGCTCCTGCTCCAGCCCCGGTCTCTACCCCCGATGACCCTCAATCCCACCTGCTCAGTACTGCTCCTCCCCCACGTCTGGAAGGCGAGGATCGGAAGCGGTCCGAGTGGTGGTTAGGCACACTCAATCCGTTTGCCAAGTGGGACGAGCAGCTGACCTTCGCCTTGAACCAGGCGGCACGGGGCCAGGCGGGGTTGCCTCCTGGGGGGCCGTCCGACCAAGCAGACCGGTTGGAAAATGTGATTCCGTACTTGGTTCTAGACCTGGTTTGGCGTCCGACCGCTGCTGCATCCGGCGATGCACCTGGTGGTGCCGCGGGGCGCGCCCGGGTGGCCTTGCCTAAGCACTGGACAAGGCAACAACTCGTCCTTGACACGGCCGCCACACGCAACATCTTGTCCAGCTCGGGCGGCCGAGCACCTCGGCCCACCCCCAGATCCTGGCTTCTGTTCAGCTCAGTTTCTTCTTGCGTGACTTGGTTGTCCGTGCTGGTGCTGGTGCCGGTACCAGTTCAAAGTCCGGGGTTGGGGCCGGGACGGGGGGAAGGGCAAGGAAGCAAGCCAGCCAAGCGCGTTGGCAAGCGGGACCGCCGGACTGGCCCCGAGGCCGTGGCGGTGCCCGACACGCCGGCCGAGAAGCCGTCGGAGCCGTACACGGTCCAAGCGTTTTGGCGCGGCACCCCACTGACCGCTGTAGAGACCACCTTGACTGCTTCCGATGCTGATGCCGATGCCGATGCCGACGCCGACGCCGACGCCGACGCCGAGGAGGAGGAGGTGGAAGGCAGGGGCAAGCAAACGGCCTGGAAGGCGTATACACTCGAACTGCCTGTACCTTTCACCAAGGGTGTGCACACGCTCGAAGTCGAGGTGAGCAATGTGCCCCGGCTCTTACCGCCTGCATCCGATTCCGACTTGGCGCCCGGCTTGGCCGAAGAGGCGAGACGCATGCTGGCGCTCTTGCCGGAACGGTACCGTGTTTTTCTGCAACTGTGACCGATCGTGGTTGAACGTTGATGGTCTAACTACGTTGGGATCCCCACCTCAGCTGTATGTCAAGGAAGGGGCCACACGTTTGCAGAAGCGCGGGGAGGATGCGAGATGAGAAATTCAGATGTACGTTCAAGCTGAGACCAGTGAAGGCGAAGGCGAAGGAGGGCAATACAGTGCAGGAAAGAGCGAGGTAGGATGGCACGATACATGAATGTGAATGGGCAGCAGGATAGACGGCGGATGGGAAGGTAAAGGGGGGTGAAAGCAACATCGACGTGTGCGCGACAAAAAAAGGGAGACAGAACCAAAGATGCATGTCACGCTCGCGACGAGCGACGCGCATCGTCCCAGGTGGACCATTGGGCACGAATGAAGGCGCGCTGTTGTTCTTGGTCAAAGCCAACGCCGGCTCCCGGTTGGCCTGCCGTCGCGGCCGAGGCAAGCGGACGACGGGAGGGATTAACATGGACTTGCGTTGGGCCCGATGCGACCGACGACGAGCCCGAGGACGAGACGGGAACCAAGACGGGTTGCGACACGTAGCGGCGATGCTTGGGCCCGGACGCCGTAGCTAGGGACGAAGCCGAGGCAGAGGTGGTGGTGGAAGCAGAGGGACCACGACGCGTGTTCCTCCGCCGCAACAAATCCAACCCTTTCTTCTTGGGTCCCGCCGCAACCCCCGACCGGCGCCTGAGCCAGCGCCCGAGCCCGAGCCCACACCGGACCCACGTGTCGATCGCGGCAACAGATCCCCGACCAGGTCCCCATGCGCCGTCGTTGTACTTGCCCTTGTCGCTGCAGTTGTACCGCCATGGCTTGCCCCGCCCGACGGAGCCCAACCCGGAGGCCGAGCCACTTGCACCACCTTCCAAACGCAGTTGGTCGGCCTCTGCCTGGCGCGCACGTTCACGTTGCAAGTCACGCTGGAGCGCGGCATACCGCGGCGTGACCTGCTTGGGCTCCTTGGCGTCTTTAGGCTCATGGGTCTCGCGCCGGCTTTTGCGCCGCCGCGTAGGCCATTTGCGTTCCGCATCGGCCTCGGTCGCGACCGGGCTGGGGTGGAACCCGGATGGGAAGTAGCCGCGGGTTCGGCAAGGGAGCCAGGCGAGCCGTGCTTGATGATGGACTCATCGCTTTCCCCTTCGTGGTCGGGCTTGCCAGTGCCGGGCGAGCGAGGGCTGTTGGGATCTGCTCGTCCTGGCCCGACTCTTGTTGCGTAATGGCCGTGGTGGGGGTTTGGACAGACGGCGATCCCGCCCCGGCTTCTTCGCCCGGGACCAGGCGCGACATATCTTGCGCATCCGCATACCATTCGCCCACGGATCCCGTTTCTTGGGATCCTAGTGCCGACTAAGACCACTGGAGATTCGGCTCCCGGTTCGTCGGATCCAGCTTGGCCTCCCCCATTGCTTTTGCGCCGGACGAGGCTTGGGTCGGCAAAGGGGATTCGTCGAACAGATGGTTCGCCCGAGCGTTTTTTCGTAAATCGGTGTTGGCACTACCTCCGGCACCACTTGGACCACCTTCTCGGCAGGCTGGGAATTTTTCCGGCGCAGGCCAGGCATGGGCGAAGTCAAAAGGGACAATGGGTTCTTGCCCTTGCCCGTCTTGGTTGACGCCTCATGAGATAGGGACACGCTCCGGCTTACACAGGAGCACGAGCTGGATTCTGATCCTTTTCCTTCTCCTTCTCCTTTCCCTTTCCCTTTTCTTTTTCTGTTTCCTTCTCCTGGGGTGACTCTGCTTCTTCGGGCATCGACGCCAACGGTTCCTCCCTACCGGGAGAAGAGACGTGCATGGTGCCTTGGCTTAAGGAGCGACGAGAAATCCGTACCCCCCATGACGAGTGGTGCGGTGGCAAATCGGACTTTTCTGTCGGACCCAGGGAGTGGTGGGCTGACGCAGATCCAACGCTGGCATTGGACCCAAACGAATGGGACATGCGCGTCGGTTGGCCCATCAAGTTGGTTGACGTTAAGGCGCTAAACAGGCTACCCAAGGATTTCCCATTGCCAGTGGACGCGGGAGTACCAGAACCCGTGCCACTGCCAGCCCCACCGGACCGACTGCGACTCATTCCATCCTCTAGAAGGGGCGGGTCGGGGGCACTCGAGGCCGAACCACCCGCCCGCCCAAGGGGCGGCCGACGGAGGCTTACTGAGCGGAGTGGTGAGCGCCGACAACCCGCGGGGGGTCCGGACGGGCTCCGCCTCCCAGCCTCGTACCGCCTCCGTGGGGGTGGAACGGGGGGTACGACAGTAGGCGCCGTGCTTTCGGACGAGGCGGGCGGACCAGCATTGAGCACGGGGTTATTCGTCCGAGGGGAAAGCGCTTGGGCTTACCGGTAGCGGTGGCTGTGGGGGTGGATGAGGAGGGGGATGTGGCTAGAGGAGTCGGGGGGAGGGGGTGGGAAGAGGGGCCGAGGCGGGGAGGGGCGGGGGCGCGCCTGATGCCGGCGGGGAGGCAGCGGGGGAGGGCACAGCCGCCGCCGGCGGGGCTTGCATGGGCGGCGCGATCGGTACGGCAGCCATCGTAGGGGGCATCCAGGGCGAAGAGGAACTGCTGACAGGGAGGGGGCCGGATGCGGAGCGCCGCGTGGCGGCTGTCAGTGCAGCCGCACGCGCCTTGTACCCTGCTCGGCTGAGGATGGCATGCCCGGCAAGACACGGGGGTGAGAGTGGGAGTGCGCCTGGGCCTGGGCCTGCTGGGCAAGGCGCGTCTGTCGGTGCGTGCCGAGCGCGGGCTGGGCCGGAAGGAGCGTTTGGGACGGCATGGCCGGGGCCGCCTGCGGCTGGGTGGCAGCCAGGGCAGCGGCGGTCAACGGCCAGCCGCTGGCGATGGCTGGGAGGACGCGCGGCTTGGTAGGCTGCGTGCGGCGGTAGTTGAACTGATGGTAGTTCGCTCCCGGTTGGCTGCAATCGACGAAGAGTGGGACGACGGCTCCCTGCCGGCTGGAGAACATAGTTGAGGCCGAGTTGCTCGCGTTGAAGTTTGCGAGCGGGCGGATTTGGTACCGGACGACCGTGGCGGCGGGGAGGGAAGGGGCGGGGACTGGAAGACGTGGCCCTTGGGACGGTCTGGGAGCTTGAGGTCGGCCAGGGTAAAGGGCGGCACAATGTCGATCGCCACCACGTCGTCAGGCTCGAGAGGGAGCAGTCGTGGTCGTCGCGCAGGACAAAGGCATCGTCGTCGCGGCGTCCTGCACGTCGGCCTGGACGAGGCGGAGACGCAGCATCTGGTTGCGCCAGCCGTGGAGCGCATGCAGGCGCACCTCCTGCGCGGGGGTGAGGGAGACACTGGCGTGGGAGGCATCGGGCTCGGGGGCGGTGAGGATGTGGATGGCGAGCTTGAGGTGGGCGATGGGGGTGGAGGGCGGGGGGGGGGGCGGGGAGGACGAGGGCAGGGAGGGGCGGGCGGGTGGCGAGGGCGATGCTGGGCATGCTGGCGGCGGCGGCGGGGGTGGGTGGGCATGGGCGGGAGGAGCGGCGGGGCGCAGGCGGCGGGCGAAGGCAGGCACACCGAGTGGATGCTCAGTCTGTCTCTGGCTGTGCGCACCCAAAGCACGGAGTATCGCATGTATACATCCCTGATTAATCAGAGCCCCAGCCGGCCTGCGCCCCCGAGACACGCCGGCATTCCTCGGCACGAGCGCAGTCGCCCCAGCGCCGCTGTCTGCTGAGCCCACACTGGCGCTGTGCGGCGAACGCTGAGCTCAGCCTGAGCACAGGCCCACCCGAGCCCACCGCGCCCCCTGGCATCCGCTGGCACCTCCTGGCAGCGGCCTGCGCGGGCCTGCGCGGGCTGATGCACCCAGCCTCTGCACCGGACGCTCAAACGTTCAACACCCGACGACAGTACGCAGGTACGTCCGTACGCAGTCTGAGTTCTGGGCAGACCCAAAACGTCCAGCGGCCGTCCAGCAGTCCCGTCTTCCCGCGCCCGGCGACACTGTGCGCACCCCCTGATCGGTGACCGATGATCTGGGCGATCATTCGATGACGTAGGGTGCCGCTCAGGTCGAACACACACCCGAAAACGTTAAATGGGAACGGGCAGCCGGCCAGTCACGAGCACTAGTAACTACCCATCGGAGTACCAGCAACCCGTACTGCGCAACCGTAAGCGTAGCCACTCCAATCACTAGTCAGTATCCTATTCAATCCCCAGGATAGAGGGATTTGGCCTGGGCACCAACCCTGTCTCCATCCGCCCTCCTGATAAGCGAGAGCAGCCCCTGCGCCCCCTCGGCCTCTACGTCGCCCCAGCTCTGCGTGCTGCCCATCCCGCCCCCCCTCCTCCACCCCCCCTCCGTCCTCCCTCCCTCCCTCATTTTCTTCTCCTTGTGACGCGCATCTATGGTGGCCCAACTCTTGGGGTCTCTGCCCCTGTCAGGCTCTTCTCTCGTGAAACAGAACCATCAGCTCCTCCCTTTGCCTCTCCTCCTCTTCTCCCGAAGACAGAGCAAACAGAAACAGTATATAAATGTGCGCACCACAACCAGATCTGTGCTTTATCAGCCATACACTGCTTGCCGTGCATACGTCCCAAAACGGGCCCTACCGGTGGGAGGAGAAAAGGCTGCGGTCAGGAGTCAGTACTCAGTACTAATGCACCGTGAGACAAATGCTGATGTGGGAAGACAAAGGGGGAGAACCACAATCGCCGGGACGAGCGAGGGGGGCATTTCCCACCCAAACAAACCTGTTTTGACAGCAGCGGCAGGGCAGGTCAGTGTATGCGCCTCCCTTGCTCGAAGCTGAGTCAGACACAAGTAGTCGATGACCGAAAAGGGGCGGGGGGAAGGCGCGCGGGTTGGAGTCCGTAAGCAATGCGCATCCCGCAATCCAAGCGGGTATTGCTACCAAAGGGTGAGCGGGATCAATGAGCACACAAGAAAAGGGCTTCATGGAGGTGATGAGCCGATCCCAAGACGCTCGTTCATCTGAGGGCGATGGTAGAGGCGATGTCAACTGTGAGCAATGGCGATGTAAGCAGGGAAAGTGGAGACAGGGGGAAGAGGCAATGGAGTCGATGAGACTAGCATGCGGGTTTGCATACAACATAAGTAAGACCATGCACTAGCGCGGTAGAACCAAGGAGGCGCGCCACATGACATACTCGTGGTGACCTGGGCACTGGCCAGCCGCAGTCACGCCCAGCATAGCGTGCTGGCTGCGGCCTACTAGAGACCCTTCGAGCTAAAGTCGGCTACTCGGCGGCATCTCACCAGAATCCTACGCAACACGATTGCCCAAGCGGGCTCCGCTCTGCGCGCTCCGCTTGAACCACAAGAGGCAAACCTGGCAGAACGCGCGTAACGCGTCCCCACGTTCCCGCCCAAGCCGTACGCTGCCGCACCTCTGTGTTCCCCGCTGTCCACCCGGACACATCACAATGGACTCCATCACTTTTTGATAGCGCAACGTGTATATTACACCCCTGTGTCCAGAAGCCACCATAGCCGCGACTTGGACATGATCAGGGTCACGGGTACTTTACCGGTCTGAAGGCCTAGAGGCGTGCCGCCGCGCTATGCATCCAATGGCTTTGCTTGCTTGCTGCTCCAGGTTAGAAATCGGCACGAACAAATGCACGATGCGGGCGAGTCGTGGCGTGAAGTTGTCCGGTCTCCCAATCCCTATCTGGTTGCAATGATACAGCATAGGCGCGCCCGCAAACGGCGCAAACGGAAATCTCCGCCATCAACCCCCCTCATGGTGCAGGGGTAGGCGGGGGTGGTAAGAGAGAGGGGGGGGAAGAAAAAATATAAAAAGCACAACCAACCAAAGGGTCACACGGAGTGCTGCAGTCCATCCGGCGTTTGCGTGCGGGGCAATGACAGACGCTTCAACTCATTGTTAACTTGTCCAGCGGAACAGCAGATAGAGGGGGGAAAGACTTCTCCTTAGGGGCGGGCGCAGAGCCTCGCGCAATGAATTGCCTGCGTCTCGGCTGGACCCCGGGCGGCCAGCTGGTGAAGCAAACCGGGCGAGCTGGGCCTCGATCTGCTGCAGCTCTGCCAACTTGGTCAGATTCACAAGGAAAGATGTACCGTCTCCTTCACTGCAAGAGAGGGGAAGGCACGTCAGTAAAAGGAACAGGACGTAGGTGGCAGGCAAAGGACGCAAGGACGTACGAGGGCATAGTGGGCCTCCACCATTGCCGCCAATCTCGGCCAAACACAGTGACAAAGTTCTGCCAAGGCCTACATCGTACACGTTAATCGCCCGTGCGCGAGCACGAAGGCGTGACCGTTCTGGCTTGCTTAGGCCTGCCGTCTCTCTTCAGTACAGGCAACCTGCTCATCAGGCGTCACTCGGATTCTGTTCCCCCCCTCCACGTTCTCAATGGTGGTGGTGTTGTGCAAGAGAAGTTAATATGGAAGGAGGTGAACAGAAGCAAGACAAAGGCAAACACCAGCGTCACGACCACCAAGCTGACCTGCAGTATCACATGCTCACGAGGCAGGTGCCGGTCCGAGGACCGAAGCCACAACAGCCACAGACTGGTACAGCTCGCAGCCAGCAGGACAATACAGAGGAGCGTGGCATGCAGCAAGCAGCACAAATGCCTTGTATGTGCGCCATCCGACACAGCTGGAGGCCAACCAAGGACAATGGTGGTCCATCCGCAAAATGCACTTGTTGCACACGCGGCAGTGGTGCGCCCGATCTGGCTTGGGCAACTTGCACTTGCTGCACCACCTTTGCCCACCTCGCGCTTTGACGCTCAACCCAGACACCAGCACGGGCGCGGCGCTGGCCAAAAGGGGTGTGCGCTCTGTGTTTGGCGGTTGGTCGGGGTCGATGAGGGAGCTTTGGTCCTCATGAGCAGCAGAGGATGCTCCGCTGCGCCACTGACAGCCTCCTCAGCGGCAGGAAGGGTGGCCAAGTCGCTGGTGTAGCCAGGGGAGCGGAAAGAGGCAACCAAAAAGCACCAGAGAAACATCCCACCCAGTAGATAGACCAGCACCACCAGCATCACAGCCCTCCGTGGCCATTCGAGCAGGTGCACCATCCCCACGCCACCGACAGGCTCGTCCCCATTCCAAACCCAAGCACGACGAGCGCTAGGCAAAAGGGGCCCCAGCGCAACACTGTCCTGAGCCGGGCCAGTACGCCGTGCGGCGAATGGGCAGGCGCATGGATGCCACCACAGGCAGGCATGGTAGAGCGCGGGCTGGACAGGCGCGAAGGGCGAAGCGGGTGGGTGAGCAGACGCACCCACTCGCGCGCGTGCCCAGCGACAACGACGCCAAGCGCGCCACTGCGCTTGCTGAGCCTCAGCGGCCGAGGCTGAGAACCGTCGGGGCCCAACCCTACTGCGGGGGGCGGGGGGGGCTGGTTACCGGTTACGTCACCAAGGGGGCATAGACCCCTGCAGCATGCCACACGTCAGCACGTGCCTGCCGCCTGCCATTTACAATTGCAACTGGAGCCCCAAAGTTGCATTCTCGGCTCTCGGAACGTGCGTGGCGCAGGGCGCGCGCACGCGGCCAGTCTCTTCCCATCGCGTCGCGTGTCGCGTATGCAAGGGATGCGATGCGATGCGGGCGGGGAGCGGCGGCTGCCTCGGCGCGCCGCAACCCAGGTTTGACGCTGAACGCGTGAGGCTGGCCCGCGTCTGCCGCATCGGTTTCTCTCCTGCCACCAATCCACCGCCATGTCTGGCTTTGACCTCGGACGCCAGTTCACCACCGCCATCCTTCCCGGCCAGGGCACCGAGGAGAGCGCCGCCTTTATTGCCGGCGCCACTTACGCCCAGGTCGAGGCGACGCTCTACGACTTTCTCCATGCCTTCCGTATCAACAACGACTACCTCTATCGCGACCGTCTGCGGGCAAATCTTGCGGCCAAGCAGTACGTTCTCGAGGTGGCTCTGGAGCATGTCCAGCTCTGGAATCAAGTTCTGGCCCAGGCTCTGCGCGAGCGTCCGGCCGAGGTCCTTCCCCTCGTACGTTCTCCCTTCCTTCACGCCCCCGCATGCTATGGCTATGTGCTAATCACCGTCCTTTCCCTTTCCCAGTTTGAATCGGCCCTCCGCCGCGCTTCGCAACGCATCCTCTACCCTATTGCTGCCGGGGGAGAGAAGAACCGGCCCGAGGCGCCAGAGATGCAGATCACGCTCCGCTCTTCCGCCAACCTGGTGAGCATGCGTGACCTGCACGCCGACTCTATCACCCACCTGGTACGCGTACCCGGGATCGTGATTGGCACCTCTCAACTCGCCTCACGCGCCGCCAAGTTGACCATCATGTGCCGCGACTGCAAAGCGACCAAAGCGCTGCCCATCGCAAGCGGGTTTAGTGGATTCACCTTGCCACGTAGGTGTGATGCTCCGGCACAAAAGGTGAGGCAAAGCGGTGCACGCTCGACCCTTATGTTGTGATGGCATGATCGCTCCACCTTTGTCGATTCGCAAACGGTCAAGCTCCAAGAAGCACCCGATATGGTACCAACAGGGGAGCTGCCACGGCATATGCTCTTGTCGATCGATCGGGCGCTGTGTGGTCGTGTGGTGCCTGGGGCTCGGATTGTCGCGACGGGCATCTACTCGACCTATGCGCCTCAGGCAGCCAAAAACAATCCCGGTGCAGTGGCGCTCCGGACGCCGTATCTGCGTGTGATTGGTCTGGAGATTGATGCCGAGGGCGCAGCGGGACGAGGAGCGTCGCGTATCTTTACCCCCAACGAGGAGGAAGAGTTTCAGCGGATCGCGCGCCTTCCCAATTTGTACGACCGCTTTGCTAGCAGCATTGCCCCTTCCATCTATGGCAATACCGAGATCAAGCGAGCTGTGACTTGCCTACTGTTTGGTGGTTCTAAGAAGATTCTACCGGATGGCATGCGTCTCCGGGGACATTAATGTGCTGTTGTTGGGCGACCCCGGTACGGCCAAGTCGCAACTACTCAAGTTTGTCGAAAAGGCAGCCCCGATTGCGGTCTACACCTCGGGCAAGGGATCCTCCGCCGCGGGTCTGACGGCCAGTGTGCAGCGCGATGCCAATACGCGCGAATTTTATCTCGAAGGTGGTGCCATGGTTCTGGCCGATGGCGGTGTGGTGTGCATTGATGAGTTTGACAAGATGCGCGACGAAGACCGGGTGGCGATCCATGAGGCGATGGAACAGCAAACCATTTCGATCGCCAAAGCGGGCATTACCACCATTCTCAACGCACGCACCTCCGTCTTGGCCGCTGCCAACCCCGTGTTTGGACGGTACGACGAGTCGCGCACGCCCGGTGAGAATATTGATTTCCAATCCACCATCCTGTCCCGGTTTGACATGATCTTTATTGTCAAGGATGAACACGACGAGGCTCGGGACCGCACGATTGCCCGTCACGTTATGCAAATTCACATGGCCGGCCGTGACGACGAGGTGGCGGAGGGAGAGTTGGACATGGAGACGATGAAGCGCTATGTGGCATATGCCAAAGCGCGCTGTGCCCCCCGTCTGTCAGCACGGGCTGCAGAAAAGTTGTCGTCGTACTATGTTCGCTTCGTCGCCAGCTGGCCCAGATTGAGCAGGATGCCGATGCCCGCTCCTCCATCCCGATCACGGTGCGTCAGCTCGAAGCGATTGTCCGCACGGCCGAGTCGTTGGCCAAGGTCACGCTCTCCGTCTCGGTGGACGAGGCCCATGTGGACGAAGCCATGCGATTGTTCCGTTTGTCGACCATGGATGCCGTCCAGGCTGCGGGCGCAGCGACGGGCGACCTGACACGCAAAGAGTTGGCCGACGAAATGAACCGGCTGGAGCGGGACATTCGACGGCGTTTGCCCATTGGCTGGTCCACCTCCTATGCCAAATTGCGACAAGAGTTTGTGGACGCCCAGGGCTTTTCCCCACACGCGTTGGAAAAGACCTTGTTTGTATTGGAGAAGCGCGATGTGCTTCGCTTCTCCAACCAGCGCAAGGCTCTCACCCGTACAGGAGTGTGAGCTCGGCAGCTCCCACGAAGCCTGCTTTCTTGGCGTGTTTTTTGTTTAGTTGTTTTGTACTTGTATCTCATTCAGCCACTTTGTCCTTCCAAATCACGCCTGTCTGCGCTGCCGGTAGATCGCAGATAGCAGATCTGTCTTCCAACGTGAAGCTTGAAGCTTGACAAAAGACGCCTGTTGGCAACCTGCGGTCCCGAACGTATTCATAGTTCAAGGCGCCGTATCACCATCATCTCGCTCATAGCCCAGAGCCGGATGGAGATTGAGCAGGCACGCTTGTTGATCCTCATGGCGGCTCACCGGCGCATTGATACGGGCGATATCACCCTTTTGCCCCTCTTTGACTTCCCAGGCCTACACATCTATACGGCGGGTGGTACGAACCCTACTTTTTCCTTCACGCGTGGCATGAGGCCTAGAGCTTGGACCTCGACCACCTCCTTCGCCATTGCATGGTATTGCTGTACGTCTCCAGAGATGCTCTACCGAACAGTACCATGAGTTGCCCGGTCTTACAACGTCTCTTCTCCGATCTCCGATCCGGGTCCGTCTCCTCTATCTCAACTTGAGCGACCAGCGCCACAGAGCTGTGGTGGCCTCGGCCCTTCTTTCGCCGCTAGGGGAATCGAGGGAGTACATAAGAGAGTGAACTGACCGAAATAGCGCCATCGCCGGAATCAAGAGGCAAAACGTCATAAATGAGGTGCATACACATGCGACGTTGGCCAACGGGAGGCGTGGAAGGCGTATAGGGGGGGAACAGTTGGTAACGCGAAGGGGGAGGGGGGGGCGCCAACTCAACGAGAAGACAGTAGAATGCTCTGTGTCCGAGCGAGACGCCTGCCTCAAGCGGGCAAGATTCATGCCAGGGAGAACAAGGCACAACGGGACAGTCCACGCCCTTCTCATCTACAATGTTGTTGTGGGGTTGGGGACCGTGTTGGTGCTGATGGCTTGTTTAACCGGAGCAAAATACGGATGCGCCTGGGCCTCTTGGGCCGTCAGCCGTTCTTGATGGTCGTACCCAGTAGTTTGTCCAAAAAGTCGAGCGCTTCCGGCGAGATGTAGCGCTGGTTCTCTGGGGTCACAAAGCGAGCCCACGGTTTGCGTGGGTACCGGCCCAGGATGTCGTCGTAATGCGTATCGAGCTCAATGTCGTACTTGTCCAGGTAAACATACAGCTCATCCGTGCCGAGCACCTTGCAGATCTTGACCAGCTGGTCGTAGTTGTCATGGCCGTGGAAGAAGGGTTCTTTGCGGAAAATCATCGAGGCAAACATGCACCCCAGCGACCACATATCCAAGCTGTAGTCGTACTCTTGAAAGTCCACCAGTAGCTCGGGGCCCTTAAAGTACGCGATGCAACCCTCACATTGTACTCCATGTAGGGGTGGTAGAATTCAGCCAAGCCCCAGTCGATCAGGCGCAATTTGCGCTTCTCGTGGTCAATCATCACATTGTGCGGCTTCACGTCCCGATGCATAATGCCGCGGGAATGGCAAAAGTCAAGCGCCTGGAGGGCAGCGGGTCAGCTGGAGAGAAAAAAATGAGTGGAAGGAGGGAGGCATACCTTGAGCAGCTCAAAAGGTAATACCGCACGTCAAAGTCTGTCAGGCGTGGGTAGAGCACCTTAAAGTCTGTATTGTTGACATACTCGGTGATAATTGATGGCGTCTTGGACTGGATCATAAATGGGAAGTCAGCCAAAGGTACATAGGGACAACCGGGAGTAACATACCTGCGGGTCACGCACCACGTCCAGCAGCCCTACCACATTGGGGCCGCCGGCCAGGTTTTGCAGAATCTTGATTTCACGCTTGATCTTCTTTTTCTTGACAGGCTTGAGCACCTTGATGATGCACTTTTCCGGCACGTCAGGTTTGGCGTGAGACGGGGCCGATGCACTAGCCGAGGCCGAAGCGGCGGGTTCAAGAGCACTGGAAGCAGAGTCGGGGGCTGGGATAGGCGCCTGAGGGGGCACCACGCCACCCACATTAACACCTTCAAAGACCTCCGAGTACTTGCCCCGACCGACCTTGCGGAGGATCTCGTAGTTGTCCTGGGTGCCCCACTGAACGTTGAGGTTGTCGTAGTCCCACCAGTTGCGGCCAAAGAGTTGATTGGCGTTGGCATATACGCGCGCGACGCTGCGGCCACCCGTGCCAGGAGGGGCGGACATGATGTAGATGGTGGAGTCGACAGCGGCTGCGACGACTTGGCTCCAGTCGATCGGTGCGCTCCCCCTCGCCAGAGCACCCAGCGGGGCCACAGCCTGGCCCTCTGCCCAGACACTGGCGCCGTAGCGGGGCGCAGCACCGGAATCATGCTCTTGATTCCGCTCGGGAAGCTGGATTTGATTTTGATTTTTGATTTACTCCCACAGGTATTGCCCGCATTTGCAAAAGCAGAGACACTAAGCGCCTACTTTCAGAGGAGCAAAACTAGCGTGGCCAGTTTGGTGGTATACTCTCCTCTCGGTGTCATGTGTCCAGTAGGGCGGCAACGAAGGAGAAAGGTTTCGTGGGGGATACCGTAATACTCTTTTCAGTGGAGGTGTGCCCTCTATCTGCCCCATCATATAGTTTTTTGTGTTTTTTTGAATCTCAGTCGGAAGCAGAGAATGCTTGACTTGCTGGTGACACCATTGACCTCATAATTGTGGTGCGGAGCTGGATTAACTGTATAGCGGCTCTGGTGGCCGGTGGACGTCACGTTTCCTCTATCCAGTCCTAAAAGACTTCGAAAAGGATTGAATTCACGAGTGGTCGGCAAGCAGAGTTGGAAGGGAGCCGGTAACGCGGGGTAAATCGTCATCTTATAGGCGGAATGCTGTTGGGCAAGGTGGAATTGAAATGACCGAGAGGGAAGCTTCGTATTTTCAGGAGCTCCTCGCCTGGTCCCCGCGTCATAGCCTGTTGGCCGTGACCACCACTACCTCCATTATGGTCCAACTCGAGGAGACGACCGACGAACACTACCGCCGTTCCCAAACTGATGCCGAGGAATGGGAAGACGAGGACGAAACGGGGAGTGATGTTGTATGTCTTAGTCGTCTCTCTCGTTTGTGTCAACATACTGATCGGAAGTTCCCCTTACAGAGCTCAATTGCATCATCCGAAGATGATGAGCCACTTGAGGAGACGCTTGCCGAACGTCTAGCCGCACTCAAGGACATTGTGCCCCCAAGCACTCGTGCTGCTGTATCGGGTGCAGTGTCTACCGTGACAGGCTTTACCTGGGGCTCGGCGCGTTTGCAGGCCGGGCAGCTTGGATCCTAACCACATCGGCTCTTTTGGTTGGTCTCCCGTTTGCCCTTGCTGTTGAAGATGAAGCAAGGTTTGCGATGCAAGAGCGGGAAATGGGAGGCCAGTCATCTGGTGCTTCCGCCATGCTCGGAAATGCCCCAAGCCCCTGCTGCTCCTGCAGGTCAACAGCCTCAGGAGGGTCTACGTCCGCCCGGCTTCTAAAACTCTTTTGTCCATGTCGAGCTTGAAGTTTGCCTCTTTTCCCCATGGGCAGGATGGGTAGGTCGCGCTCATCCTCATCTTCTGTTGCTTTTAAGCCTGCACCGCGCCAATTTCGTTTATTTGCACTTGACCCCCTATCATTCTGTCCTCCTACGACCATTCATTTGTGTACACTTTGCTGTTTTGGCACGTGCTCCATCGCAATTCATAGCAGTAATTGGAGATGGCCGCTGCGCTAGGGAGGTGAATGATGAATATTGGGTAGCAAATGTAATCAGGAGAGGTAAGTTATCGGGCGAGTTGGTCGGGGGTGAAGTTCAGTCTGTCGCAGAGGGCGCGCGGAATCCGCGGTATCGCGGTTCTCAATGGCAGACGTCTAAATACCTTGGGGATGCGATTGTCCTTCCCCCATCCCGTCGTAGAGAAGGTCCCTTAGGCTTGCGCTCACATTTTTCTCGAAGCGCTGCAGCGTGTGCATACTATCATTGACCTTTTTTAATGTTCCATCGCGGAGACTAAATACCAGCAGAGGCTGTTCGGCATCCTGGTTTGGCGGACCCCGCGCGTGGAACGTAGCTGAAGACATTGATTGTAATGCCACCTCTCTGCGTTAAAATCGGCAACACTGGGAGCAACATTGCTCCATTCCAAGGCGTGTTCGCTTCCTGTCATGATCGCAGCAGAAAAGCAGGGCACAAAAAGATCGACATTGTGTCCCCAATTCGAGAGGTGGGAGCAAGTCGGCACAGACCCTGTTGCAGCTGCACCACACAAATCCACACACGCAATAGAAGGAAGGAAACCAACTCTGGATCCAGTGGTATGGCGCAGCAACAGCCAGAGCGAAGGGGAGGGGAGGGGGCGGGAGTACAGTGTGAAGCCGGGAGAACCCTTTTTGGAAACAAACATCTACTTAGAAGCAGACGCCGATCCCGTTTGTTCCTTAACGGCTGACGAAGCCTGAGCAAACAGCTCACCTGCTCGGGTCTGTAGCAGCTCAAAGGTAGACGCCGATGTGGGCGCCGATTGGGCTTCGGGCGAGCCAGCAGCAGGACCCGCACGTTTGGCAGCGTCACGGGGTTGGCAATACGCTGGCAGTCGGAATAAGAGCTGCCCAGGCCAAATCCGAGCCCTAGCCAGATAGGCCAAGCGCGACCTAGGACACCCAAGTCAGCTTCGCACCTCGCGTCCCCGCGACAAGGCAGGGAGAACGGGACGTACGCTTAAAAACAAGTAGCGACAAGACCGCACCCGAAGCAAAGCCGAGGCCGGTAGTGACAAAGCCGTTGGCGACACACAGGTCGGTGCGCTCTCCAACCAGGCCAGTGGGGGGGGCAGTGGCAGCCATGCTGGACGGACGATCGAGGCGGGAAAGCAAGGGGTGATGGAGAGGAGCCGCGGAGACAACGCGAAGGTCGGGTGGGCCCGGCTGCGTCCAGGCCGGGGGACCATTTGTAACATCGGAGCGGCCGCACAGCGTCAGTGTCCCCCATTCTTGCAACTTGCAACCTGGTCTCTGCGATGGCACGCACATAGGTGTACTTGTTGTACATGGCAGACGCAGGCTTGGGCCCACCATCACCAACACAGACTTGCCCCATCGCGCCCCCATCTGCATCATCAGCCACGACGCCATGCACAATCAGCGCCCTCCGCGCAACCTCTGCGCATCCCAAAGACCAGGAGGATATTGGCACGAGAACTATACGTTACCAAACCAGACTCCCTTCGAGTCCAGAGGAAAGCAACAGCGGGGGGGCACATCCATCTCTAATGCGAGGCAGCAACTCCCGCGTTGGACGAGCACTGCCGGCATAGGGAGAACAGCCACGAGATCCAGCAGCTACATAACGCTCTCCCCATTTTCGGCCTGCAGTCCATCATCAATAACGCTCGAGTCAGTGATGGTGCTCGACCAAACGGGGACAGGAGGCATTCTGAATGTCAGCATGCCCAACTTGCAGCGTTGGGGTCAAACATGCTTCGACAGGCTATGGATCGAATTGCAACGCCCGATCGTTAGAAGTGATGCAGTCCCTGAAAAGACTTGGCAACAAAACTCACGATACAAAGGCATGCTCCTGTAATACACGACCCCAAAGTACCGCGGGTGAATCTCCCTCTCGGCCCCCCCTTCTATGTGATCGAAACCAATAATTTGTATGGCGTTTTCTTTGCTCCTTTTGTCAGCATGTCTGTCAGATGATCCTGCCCGAATCTTGACCTGACCAAATAGGATGTGGACAGAGAGTGTGGGCATTGGCCTGGTATAGGGAAGGACGCTCAGATTTCAGGCTCAAATTGTTGGATTCTCATTGGCCTCAACATCAACAAGGAGACCAAAGATCAAACCCACTCGAACCAATAGGTAGGAAGGGGAAGGCCAGACGCTCGTCGCTAAAACAGGAATAAGGCTGGTGGAATAGGGCGTGCAAGGCGGGTTCATTACAATCAGCACGTCGTAGACAGAGAGGGTACAAACATTATAGCGGGGCGTGGGAGGGGCAGCATGTGGTATGAGCATGTGCTGATGAACGCAATCAACATGTGGTAGGGTCAAGTGGAGAGGAAGGGAGAGGGAATATGTGTGGGTGGGTAAGGTCAAGAAGCACACAACACAGGGAACGGCAGGGAACAGCAGGGAGATGATCTATCTGAGGAGTGTGAGAAAAGGTTGGATTCAGGAAACGGATAGGGGGCCGATAGCGAATCATGTGATGTAAAGACTCCTCGATCAGATCATGGGCAGGGTGATGGAACGCAAACGTAGAACAGCGCACAGCACTGTTGTCTGATAGACAAATCTTCGATGGCGTAAAGGGTTCCGAACGTTGAGTGAGGAGGTAGGGTATTAGAACACGGGAGTGCCACGCGACGCCTTGCTTGCCGACAACCAAGCTGCATAATTCCACGTAAGCTCGCGTGCTCCCACATTCTTGCCCGTGTGGCGGTCGATTTGTTCCGACATGGAGCCGTTGGGGTAGGCATAAATCTGAACCAAGTCCCGCATGCCAGATGCCAAGTCGCGCATGCCTGCGGTAACCAAGGCAAAGGAGCGTGTGTGTGGTGAGCGCGCCCCAATCCAAGGCGTGGAACCCATTGAGAGAAAAAGGGTTGCGTGGCCGCAGTAACGTCGAGATAGTGGGCATGGTCAAAGACGGTTGCCGCATTGTCCAGTACCTCGGCAGTGGCAAGGGTGCACATGTACCATGGATTTCCACCTGTGCGTTCAAATCCAGCATAGTCATCCTCAGGGTAACGGCCAGTCAGAATCGCATGCGGTGCGGGCTTGTTCTGATTCAAGGGGTACAACGAGCGGAATGTGGAGAGGTATTGGTCCACCGTTGCAAGCATGCGCTGCGTCGCCGGTCCAAATTGCGTCTCGTCCAAACTTGACTCCACTGACGATTGGTTCCATCCATGGAGAGAGCCCAACAGAGTAGAGCAGTCAACTCCAGACCTCCAGGGGACATGGTAGGCTTGAACGCGCTGTGCTTTCTCATCCCAAAATCCTTGAAGTGTCTCAAGAACGTGGGCACCTTGGGTGCGGTAGAACTTGGCTGCGGCATGGTCACCCAACTCATCAGCAAGGTCTGCGCCCTCCATAAGAGCACGCCGCTGCACAGAGAGGGTAAAAAAGTGGCGCTCATTCAGCTCTTCCCACATTCAGAAGCCAACAAAGAGAGTCAGTGCCACAACCGCAAACCAAGCAAAAAGCAAAAAAGAAGTGCAACATACGATCAAATGTGGGCATCCACCAGTGATGCGCCACATATTCGAGGTCATTCTTGATGAGAGAGGATCCATCGAGGTTGGGGTGGTACAATAGATCTTTAGTGAACGAGTCGTTCAGGCCAATTTGACGCGCAAATTGGATGAGAGCGGTGGCGCGGAGTGCGGGTCCATCGGTCTGGGGGCGACCCCAAGGGCCCATGTAAACGCTTCCGTCGTTGACGTAGAATTTGGGCTCTCCTTGGCCGGCAGGGGCAGAAGCAGCGTTGCTCTGGTGAATCATCTCAGACCGAGCCCAGTTTTCAAGAAGAGTACGCAACGGGACAGCCAACGGGCCGGTTGGAGCCTGTGGGGATTGGAAGACGTGCTGGTCAATTGCGGCGTGAGGAAGGGTAGCTGACCCGACCTGTTCGTCTCCATGCCGGTCCACAAGGATCTTGGCCACAAGAGCAGCGTCACGGGTCCACGTGTAGAAGTAATCAGGCGCCTGCTTAGAAGGGGAGGCTACCACAGCTCTGTTCACATGCAGTACGTTAATTGGTGTCTTTGCGGAAAGACTGCGGAAGAGGTGGGGAGAAGAACGTACCCAGCCAGAGCACCTTCCACGTTTGTCTCTGCGCCAGCACCGCCGATGTTGGCCACGAGCTGCGGGGGGAAAGAGAGGAGGTGAGTGTCATGGGTACACAGCTAAAGGGGGGGCTGGGAACGTACGCCAGCAAAGGCTGTTCGTCGGTGACGCGGGTGGGAGGGTGGGGGTGGGAGCGGGAGGCGGGACGAGGGACAGCGGCTGGAGCAGCAGTGCCAAGACAGGCAAGGAGGGCGGTGAGGAGGCTGAGGCGCATGGCAGGGGGGGGATGGCGGAGGGGGGGACAAAGAGGGGGACGCGGGCGCGTCAGGGGCTCCTTTTTGAGCTTGGAGCTCCGACCAAGTGCTGCGGCGCGACAGGATGGGGCGCGCCGTGCAGTGCAGCCTGCAGCCTGCAGCCGGAGAGACAGAGGCGGGTGGACTCTCACACACACACACTGGCCCCGGGGCAGGGCCGTCCGCCGCGACGATGGGGCGGCAGAGGGAAGAGAAGGTGGCATGCTGCATGCCGAGTGACCGGTGACGCATGACGCATGACGCAGCGGCCTCGCAGGGGGCGGGCACGGGGAGTGTGTGAAAGTGCCGATCGCGTCGCGACGGAGGAAAACAAAAATAGGACTGCGGGGTCACCTGCCCGGGGGCCCTGCATTCCGGGGAAGTGTGTGCCTGCGCCGCTGCGCGCCTGCACTGCATCACTCCGCATAGAGTACAGCGCTGCGATATCCGGGGTAGACTCGCGCGGTGCCGCAAGCCACAAGGCTTACCCCCGCTCCTGGCCGCATGGGGGGCAGCGCAGCGCCAGTCTCTCAGGCTGGGTGACGTAGACAGACGACTGGGGAGGCTCGGGAGGAGCCTTGCGGACCACACGAGTGCGCGGTGGCTGCGGCGGCGCGTTGACTCATCCGTCGCGCCCGCACCAGCCCGCAGTGTGCCTGCGTGTGTGCTGCTGAGCCTGCGCGGCCTGCGCGGCGCCACTGCAGCCCCACATGTGGCAGATGCGCGATGCGATGCATGTCAGATGCGTCACACGCACGTCACACGTCACAGTCAGCCTGAGGATCGAGGCGGGCGCCGAGCGAGGCAGGGCGCGCTGCTGTGCCTGCGCATCCATATCCGCGCTGTCGTATGGCATCATCGATCCTCGCTTCTCCGTCCATCTGCTGCTCTCGGGGGTTTTCGATCGAGGCTAGCCCACGGGCCCCTGTGGGCGTCTCTTCATTCTATCATTCGTCACTTCGTTCGACACACAGCATATTCAACCCGCCATGCCCTCGGCGAAAAGTCATCTGTATGATCATGTGGCTGCCCTCTCTCATTTGCATACGCCACATTTTTTCTTCTTTTCCGTGACGACATGCGGATTCTGACCCATCGTCCACATTTCTTTTACACTCGACCTGTAGTCGCTGGCCATCTTCCCTCTCCATCCTCGGGGAGGAATATGTCATGCCGTGTGCACCTCATCTTTGGAAGGTGAAGAGATGCCCGGCCCACACTAACCACACTCTCCCAATGCCTCAGGTTTCCTCTCCCCCACATGATCGTTTCACCCAACTTTTGTTGAACTGCCACAGCCGGGCTTCCTTCTTGACCGCCCGCATGGTAGTAGGCGCGACGAATGATACACTATGTGGTACCTGAATCGGATCACTCAAACAGACAGGCAGGCTTTGTGGACATATGCAAATAGCTAAGGCGAAGCAGAGGGAGGCAGTCGCACTTTGCGCAGCTCCACCAAGCCCACAACATACCCGGCCTTGGCAGTCCGATGGCCGTCGTGTTGTTCGGCATTGCGCACGCCCTGGGCACGGGCGGGGATCGTTCGTAGCCGATCGCATGGGCGCCCAAGTGGCCATCGCTCTCAGGAGAAATGTATTGGAAAGTGACCGGGTTTTGCGTCCGTTTGGCAGGCTGGTTGGGAGAGGGCATGGCGCGTCCCATGTCGGCCGGAGGCAGGCGAGCAACGTCTTTTCCAATGTCCATTCTTGCCTTCCTTTGGGCACCTTCATCCCTGCCCTGTCGCCCTTTTCATACTGCGGCCCACCTCCCGCTTGGGTCAGTCCAAAGTCGGTAATGAGCCGGTCGAGCATAGTGTGCTGAGCCGTCATCATCACCGCTCGTCCACCCGGTTTGAGCACCGTCAACAGCGACGGCAGCAACGCGCGGTAAAACCGCCGAAGCTGGGCCGCGGTCATCACCTTCTGGCCCCATGGCAGGTCGTCACCACTGCATCGGCTTGGGCTAGTTCGGCAGTTAGACCATCTGGGAGCAGGGGGTCCCTGTACTTGGTATGATCCTGGCGACCGTCGTGGTGCCGCGGGGGCGCGAGTGGGGGCGGCAAAGACTCAGGGTTCTTTATCTTTGCTTGCCTTGCATGACCCACAGCATTCGGTACCTCCCCTGCCAGCCAGCGTCCGAGCGGCCCAGGCTCGGCCGCATCCAACAGATGGGTATACGTTTTGATTCCAGGTACAGAGGGCTCGGTGCGGCGGAGAAGCTCCCCGGTTCTCCAAACCGAGTCGGGGTCAATATCGCTCGCGAAGATCGACACGTTTTCCTCCCAATCTCATTGAGGCACTGGCGCAGCTCGGCCGGAATCCGGCCCCACCCCGTACACGGTTCCAGGATCTTGGTCTCCTCGGGGGAGGGAGGAGGGAGGACAGACAGCGCAGCCAGGAGATAGGCGCGATCGGGACGCAGCAGCGTACCTCCCGCAAATAATCATGTTCCAGTTCAGGCCGCGCCGGCATGGAAGGAGGCGGAGGCAATTCCAAACTGATGAACACGGCGCCGTTCGGTGGGTCGGTAGCTGAATCGCTCATTGGCTCGGAAGCCATTCGGCGCAACGTCTCTACCTCTTCTGGTGACCAGCTCGTGGGGGCACGAGAGAAGAGGCGCCCGACCAACCAATTGGGAACCAAGCGCACATGCACCACCAGTTCGGGCGTGGTGAGGTGAGTGCACAGGCCACGTCACAGCTGGGTCGCCCGGGCTGACCCCCTCGTTGAGCCATTTCCAAACCGTGTCCCCTAAAAAGGGGTTGACCTGGGGGTCTGGAGAGTAGGCAGCAAGTAGCCTCCGCGATTAAAGGAGACCTTGAACGAAGTGCCATGGCCATTGTTGGCCTGAGGGCAAGGCCCTTGTCGACCTTGTTCGGACCGGACTTTGCCCCACGTTGCAGTGCCAGATCCCTTTGTTGCAGTGTCTCGTGAGAGTCCCATGCAGCTCGTAGCAACTGCACCATGGCCCCCTCGGAGGGCGGAAGATCACGCAAGTCTTCATCTAGGTGCTGGTCATCCTTCGCTTGTGGTGGGGTCAAGAGAGTATTCCTCTTCCCCTGTGCATCAAGCTGCTTGTCATGGGGATCCAGTGGAGCCACCTCATGTCGTCCACCAACAATGTCCATCAGGGTAGGGGTGGCTTTATTCTTGTAGCCGCGTTTGGACCGCTTGGCTTGCTCGCTAGTCCGTCCCAACGCTAGGCGCTCCGACATAAGCCGACGCGCTACCGCCAAGGGAAAGTCCGTTTCGCTCAGAACCAAGTGGGCACTTTGGGCGGACCGGATCCGTCCGTCCATCCAAGCGCGAAGGAGAAGCGTGGCTGCCGGCCCTGGTGGCACAGCAACCTGGCCCGAATGAAGGAACGCTAACGTCGTCTCATCCTCTGCAACCTCTTTCTTGTACAGCTGGCTGTAGAGACGCAGCACCCGCCGCAAATCGTGCTCGGCCACATCCTCCAATCCAGGGAACACGTCAAATGTAAGGGCTGTCGAGCACGGTATCAAGTGAGGCTGTTCTTCCGTACTCTCGGCAAGGACCAACGGGTTCTGAACCAAGCGGGTGTACCCTGGCTCCAACTGGAGCTGGGAAAGGTGCCCCAGTTCTTGGCATTCCAGTTCCGTCAACCCATCAGCGGAAAGCGGGTCCAAGTACGTATCAGTTCCCCGCTGGGGAGAGTCTGTTCGCCTCGCGGGAGTTCCAAGGTGCAGAGGAGGAGCGGAGCGGGCTTCTGGGGGAACCTGAAAAATAGTGGAGGTATCCTTGCCTAGTTGCTTGGCTTCAAGCCGAGCCGCACGCGCGGCCGTCATTCGGGCATGCCAATCGTCCTGCGCCCACCAGGGCAGCTCGTCTTGGTACGACCACGAGTCTGACTCGTAATGGTATGCATGCAAGAAAATGAAAGCGACTCAGGGTCCGGGTCAGGTAAGAGTGGATGTAGCACTCGGAGCAAATCCCCTGGATCTTCTCGTTGCGGATCTGGTCCATGAATCGACTACTCTCCAGCGAAAGCCTAACTTGGACAAAATCTGTTCGCGCGTACCAATCGTGCCGGTGAGTGCAGCGGCTTGGGCATTGGCGCCCGGAAGTTTAGCCGGGAGAGGGTACCCGTCATGCTCCAAAAGTGAGGAAAACAGCGCCTCGTCTTTCCAACGAGCCTCATCGTCCTCCAAGTCGCGATGCCTCTTAAGAGTCGCAATTACCTTGTCCACCGCAGCACTGCCTGTGGACCCAGTCCCACCTGCAAGGGCGGTAAAGCGACAAATCAACAGCTTCAGACGCATGGAGGTGGCAGGGAAAGAGCCCAAATGTCGTGCCCGTAGAGTGGGTCATTAGCAATGGGGTGGCCGAGGTACTGACAATGTACCCGAATCTGGTGCGTGCGCCCGTGACCGGCTGTGCTTTGACAATCGAGGTGTCCGTCTCGGAATGGTAGGATATCCGCTCTCCAGGATCGTCTCGCACGGTCGGCCAGGGGTGAACGAGTTGACGCCCGATTGAGCATCGACGGGTAAGATGGGCTGGGGCAAACGAGGGGGCCGTCGGGGAATCTTCCGCGAACACGAGCCAAGTAGAACTTGCGTACCCTGCCGGAACGGAACTGTTCACTAAGCTCGCGGGCCGCCGAGGGGGGTGGTGGAGAGACCAGACGCCCGAGGTGAGGCGGTCGAGACGGTTGGAAGTATAGATCTTGGGAAGGCCCGTTTGATGCCGCAGCATTTCAAGCAGGGTGTTGTGCTGGTACCGGCGGCGGTGTGGACGGAATAGAGCCCGGTTTGACGACCACCAGACGGCCCTGTTGGTCGTCACGATGGGGTGCGGATGGGCTCGGCAGTGACGGGAGGCTCATGAATATGCGCTTTGTTGACCACAACATCAGTCATGCGGAACACATGTCGCGGAGTAGCACGGGCACCGTTGACAGTACACAGGCCTTGGTGCATGGCCCAGAGGTTACTCCTTGGTGCGGTCGCGGAACTCGTTGGTGTAACCTCGAGCAACTCACGGCCAACCCAGCGGCGCTTGGTACTAGTTGTATAGTCCCACCAGTAGGGCGTCACCTTACGCAGCTGAAGACCCAGCAGCTGCGGGTCGGGTGACGGATGGGTGGCGAGGGACGATGCCGAGGACATGGCAGCGGGGGTGCGGTGGAGGCCGGGCCGGCAGGTGTGCAGGCAGCGGCGGTAGGTGGAGGTGGTGGTGGCGGCGGCGGCGGCTGTGGCAGGAGGAGGGCTATGTGTGGGTGAAGAGGAGACGAGGCAACGACTGAGTGGAGGCTGCCGCAGCCGCACGGCCCTCATCAGCCCAGCAGAGTGGTTGCCGTCGATCTTCTTGCGTCCTTGCGTCTCTACCCAGCGAGGCGGCCAGCCCTGATTTATTTTTCGGCCAGCCACAACGGGAGACGCGGAATCGCCGCGCGCTGGCGCAGTGCGGCTCGCAGCGGAACTGTCCTTTCTACCAACAACCCAAAAATATATTACACCACACCTTTCGCTTTGATCTTATTCCGTTTCGATCCATCATTGCGTGTGACTAATGTTGCGCACCGGAGAGGGGCAAGGGCACAAAAGTGCAGGATCTGCTCGGGCATAAGAGGTTAGTTCATGCGTCATTTGCATCAACACGTGGGACAGACTGACATATCAGTTGTCATCCCTCTCTCCTCGTACAAAGAAAAGTTCTCTCTTCGCCACACACGATCCAA
This sequence comes from Moniliella sp. 'wahieum', assembly GCA_003971905.1. Classification (NCBI taxonomy): domain Eukaryota; kingdom Fungi; phylum Basidiomycota; class Moniliellomycetes; order Moniliellales; family Moniliellaceae; genus Moniliella; species Moniliella sp. 'wahieum'. The sequence goes on along the minus strand of RSEE01000040.1, from coordinate 27,593 downwards.
CCTCTGCGCGCTCGAGCATCTCGCTTGCGAGGGCTGTACAAGCGGAACAAGACACTGGAGAAGATCGGACAAAAAGAGAAGAGCACTTAAATCATCCGCCCGTAATCATCATAGTGCCCATCGCGAACGCCCTCGTCATCCTCGTCAAGATAAAGCTGGTGCCAGTTGTTCCAATGCTCCGACGGCCCGGCCATGCCCCCCTCAGAATTGACCAATTGGCGGCGACAGTTGTTGATGACTTGGTCCAGCTCCGACGCTTGGGATGGGGCAAGGAAGGGGGCACAAGCTTCTTGGAACTCGGGATCCTTCGTTAGTTGGGCGCGGATCTCGTTGACCTCGGCTCCGTGGGGCGGAGCCAGGTGCGGCGAATGACGGTGAAGGTGGCCTCCGAGGGCGCTGGTGGCTGAAGCGGTATTGGGGGGCCATGGTGGTGTGAGAAGATGGATTGTTGAGCTCGATGGGGCAGCTGAGCAGGGGGGGTGCGAAGATGGGGGAGATGGGGGATAGGGACGATATATAGCGTCTGACGGGGTGGTAATGGAGGTGGTAGAAAAGGGATTGCGGATGGGAGATGGGTCGCAGCAGGGGGGTAAGCCCTCCACCGCTCCGCTTTGTGCCAAGTCGCGGCCGGCTACTACGTATGGTTCCTCTCTAGAGGCGTTCGAAATGCCCAGCATGGCAGCCAACCCACGCGGCGGGACCCGGCACCGCCCCATTTGGGTGGGGAAAAAGACGGGGTGTTCGTCACACACTGCCCGTCTGCCTGCGCGTTAGCTGCGGCTGCCGGTAGACAATTAATGGGGCCCCGCACAGTGCGATGCGTACCTTGGGTGCCCTGTTGCGTACCTGACAAAGAAGCGGCTCGTGCGCTTCCGCCCAACGCCCTCGGACTCCCACCTGCGGGCGCATCAGGAAATGAATTCCCCCGGCTCCGGTCCGGTCGCTGGTGCGACGGTCGGATCCGCAGGGCAGGTATATACGCCACTCAAGACCACACTACAATCCTACCTCCCCCGCCCCCTCCCTGCGCCGCCGCCTTATTCTCATGGCATATAGTTGTCTCTTTTTCTTCCTTTGCTGCGGTACTAGTAAGGACGACGACATGTGTACGCCCTTACCAAAAAAGTACATATCCAGGGCAACCGGTAAACCTCACTGTCGCGAAGGACGCCCTCTTTGAATGTGTACAGCACTATATCAGCCGCACCAATAGCCTCTCTCCAATGCGCACCGCGTCAGATCTGAGATGGTCTGAGATCTGACCCGAGCTAAGACTCTTCTGCTCTACCCATGCCCAGTAGAGCGCGCTCCCAAGTCCACAATCAAGTCTGACCCTTGTTGGTCACACCATGTGTAGGGTGACCCGAATGGCCAAAAACACGCATCCGCGCGACAATAATCGACCCCCTGTGCTCAACTTAAAAGTTTCGGTGGTTAACACAATGAGTACAAGCGAGTCCACAAGTCGTCAGCATCCTGTCCTGGTTTGCCTTGATCGTGATCGATTATCTTTTTCCATTGTGCATATGACAACCAATTAACCCCCTGTTTCTCTCTTATTCCTTTCTACCGCCATATTGCATCCGTTTTCCCTTTTAGATCTGGCCTGTACCCCTGGTCCTCACCTTCCATTTTCGTCCCCTTCTGCATCTCCTGTTCACCACATGTCCACCATTTTCAGCCAATTAATCCAGTACAGACAACCTCTTCTTCACTTCGTTGCCTCCTCGTCATCCGTTTTCGCTTTTCATCTCGGGTCCTCCCGCTCTCAACAGCTTTCCATCGATGAACTCGCTTGAGCTGCCTTCCTTTGTCCACGTCGATTATCCAGTCCCGTGGGTTCTCTTTTGCAGCCACGCCAAATCCCGTCCCTGTCCAGTCCCACCAGCTCTCTGGCAGTGCATGTCTTCCGCTGCCTCTCCCCGTCGCTAAGTTTCCACGGAGGCTTCAGACCGATCCTACAACTCGATCCCTGCAGACACAGCCTTGTCATTGCACCTGCAGCTGCCTCTGCCATACACTGCAAGGGCACTCTTTACGACATTGTCCCTAGCTCCACTCTCAAGATGCACAAACCGAAACGCCTGCAATATGAATATTCTGTCCTTTCGCCGAAAGGACAAAGGGCGGATAGCTCAGGGGTAGAGCGCTTGCTTAGCATGCATGAGGTCCGGGGTTCAATTCCCTGTTCGTCCAATTTTTTTTTCCCACTGTACTCGCAACCTCTGCCCGCGTAGCTCGAGCTCGCTGGGCCGTTTCTTTTTGTAGTACCGATGGCAGTTGTTACCCCCTCGTCCTGACACCCGGCAAGGGTATCGGTCTTGGTGGAAGAGGCACCCATCATGCATCATCATGTCAACTCGTCTGGGCGGTCGCTCCATCGGCGCCGGGCTCGAACCCGAGGTCTTGTCACATTGTTTCCTGTCCATGTCACCCAGGGCGGGGTTCTACGTTACAGGACAGCGTCGCCTCGTTCTACGTGCGCGTGGTCAAGGATGGGCGCACAAACAGCTTAAGCAGGAAGCGTGAGAAGAGCACAAAGATGGGGGATACAGGCAAGAAATATGTACCATGGTGCAAGTCCTACGTCGCCCCCGCCTTGGGGGGTAATGTGTTGAGCACAGAAAGGCAAAGGGGGGGCCCTACTTGCTTCTCACTGGGGTGAGAGACAGGTGGACAATGAACGAATTAGTCGTCTCCGGCTGGTTCGGGAGCTTCGGCATTCTCTTCGAACACAAAGATATCCTGACAACGAGGCACCGTCAGATCTCAGGCCTAATGGAGAAGGAAATGCAAGAAAGAGGACGGGGGAAAGGATGGAACCCACAACGTACCTCGAATTTGTCCAGGATCATCTCAATCACCTTGCATTGAGCACTCATATCGCGGAAATTGATCTGGTCCCGTTCCCGCTCAGCCTGAGTAGGGGGTAAGTTGCGTGGTAGTGGGCAGGAGAGGAGGGTGGGGCCAAACACGATGCCCAAATTTGCAGACCCATTTGGTTGGTGGCCTCGTGGGCGCGCACGGTGCTGAATGTTGCATCAAGCCCTTGAGTGTCGCGTAGTTGGCGTCGGGCAACTCGTTGATCAGGCTATGCAGACGGACTTGGCGTTGCCATTCGTCGGCAATCTTGGACCCTTCAACAAATTCTTCGTACAAGTCAAACGTCAATAACGGTTCGGGCAGTTCGCGCAGCCACAGCTTAGACAGGAAGAGACGTTGTTGATGTCTTCTGGCTCGCCTACCCCAGGTGCGTCCGGATCGTTAGGATCGGGCGGAATGGCTCAAACAGGTTGACCCTCGTCCAATCCTCATCAAATCGACGCTTGAGCCTTTGCACACGCGACGCAATCCCGCTCACACGATAGATTCCTCGCGTATCCAGCGCCACTGCTTCGACCGCTTCAGCACAGAGCGCCAAGACGGGGGGCAAGGCTACCCCATCGCGCTCCAGTTGCTCCGTTAGGTTAACACCAAACACACGTCGTTGTCCAGGCGCGGAGGGGGAAGACCAGGACCTGGTGCGGGCACGGGGGACGTCGTCACCTCGCTCCAAGGTCTCGCGCCAGAGGAGGAACGTGCAGTCGAGGTAACTGATTGATCGGTCACACTGCCTAGGGTAGTGGATGTAGTGGCGGACGGAACTGCCCGCTCCCACTTGCTCCCCCACTCGAGCCAGGAGGGCAAGTATGTCACGACTGGAAGCCGGTGCATGTTCCCGTCGAGGACCGCGGTAGGAAGCGCCATGAGCCACTTGCCAATTTTGCATAAACGCAGTAAAGTCGGCGCGATTGTCCACTTTTTCCAGCAGGTCCCTCAGTCCACGTGCGGGGGAGAATTGGATGCCGATGCGCCATTGGCACTCGGAGGGGAGAGGGGGCAATGGCGCGGGCATCGGCCAAGAGGGCATTTTCGTACAACAGCGCATACCTGGCCATGTGATAAGCCCACCGGCGTCAATCTCATCAGCTGTGTCTTTGAGCTGCCGAACCAGGCGCGGGTATTGACTCGTAAAGTAGTCATGGCGCAATTGGTCCACCGATAAGCTCTCGCGGCGAAAATTGTCACTCGCTTGGGACGTACGCAGTCGCACTTCCTCCTCCGCACGCTGGAGCTGAGCCGCGCCACGAGGCTTGTTGAATGCCTTTCCCACAGCCCCGACTGCCCGATTGAGCCGCTTACCAGGGCGTTTGCTCGTCGTGGAGGTGGTTGCGGACTGGGTGCTAGGGATTCGGGAGAGGAAACGCGCGCCTCTTCGGCGAGCGGCCGCATTCTGATTGGCCATCACGGCTAGGTCTTGATTGCGTGTCTCACCATTCTTCATCAGCAGAATTCGTTCCAGCTCCTCGGCAGACTGGTCAAAGCGCTGGCGCGCTTTGTCGCGGTTCGCCTCAGCGTCCAGTAGGGTACGTTCGGCGCGAGCGCCGGCGTCGCGCGTGGTGCGTTTTTGTCGTTCGGCCTCCTTGGCAAGCGCACCGGCTTCGTCGGCGACGGTAAGGAGGAGGTGGGCAAGCGCTGGCGGCCGTCGGCAATCGAGTTATGAGCAGAGAGGATGCCCTGCCAGGCTTGGACGTATGAGCCAGCGCGTACAGGGCCGTGACCATGGTTGCCCGTCAGGCCTTGGGACAGAGAGGGGTTGGAAGAAGGCGTACGCGCGTCAGCATACAATTCGGCGGCGTTGCGCGAGCTTGCTCATAGACCGGGCATACTCCTCCTCGATCGCAGCGCGTTTGCGCAGGAAGCTGGCAAAATGATGGACCGAACCACACGATTGGGCGACCCAGTCCGACATGAGCGGCTGGGCCACATCAGTCGCACAGAGCGCACGCACCGCCGCCTCGTCGAACGTCAAGGCTGCTGCCGACGGATTTGGTGGCAGGAGGCGGCAGGGGGAGAAGAAAGTGGGCCAGTGGGGGTACCGGAGCAGAGGGCGGGCCAGGTTGGGAGTTAGGACTGGTGGGTGCGGGAGGGACCGGTGGGCCCGCAACAACGCTGGGGCTGGCCATCGTGCTTCCGGCGGCGGAAAAGAGCGAGGAGCCGCTGCGGCGGGGGAGGGGGTGGGGGGGGGAAGAGAGAGGGAGACGAGGGGATGGCGATGGCGATGGCGATGGCGATGGAGAGACGGCAAGCGCGAGCGGCAGCGGCGCAACACCGCCCAGGCCAGCGAGACTGTCAGGATGTCCGCCGCCTCGAGGGGCCCATTGGCACCAACACTGCCCCTGAGCCCCGCCAGCAAGCGCCGCCAGCCACCAGCGCCACCAGCGCCGTCAGCGGCCCCTCATAGTCATACTTTTGGCTGCTGTTTTGATCGCTGCTATCCAAGTCTCTCTACGCTTCATCTTCACCCCCTTCGTCCCCATTCGTCGCCCTGCACGGCGGCCCGGCCGCGCTGCTACGACGCAAATGAATTTGTCCATCACAGGAACCCTGCGGGCCTGATCGAGGATCGAGATGATCGAAACAAAAGAGCGCACATGCCCCACGTCACACCTCGTCCCCGCTCCCCATGCGCACATCAGCCTTCTCCCTCGCCTGCTCCTGCCCCTGCTCCTGTTCTTGTTCTTGCTCCTGTTCCTGCCCCTCCCTCGACCCGCTGCATGTCGCTCGCGCGCCTGCTGCTCCGTTTTTGGGCAGCAGCTGGTTCGGAGACAGGTTGTGGGTGCACGCCTCGGCGCCACCTGTCATCCTGTCTGCAGCCCCCTTCGAAGCAAGGATGGCGGCCAACTCCTGCCCGGCTTCCGGCCCCATGGGGTCAAGGTCCATTGACGCCAGTGGTTCTTCCCTGGCGCCCAAGGGTGAAGGCACACCTGGCGACGAGGGCGGGTGCAGCGCTTGCAGTCCCTTCTCGAGTGGATTGGTCAGGTACGTTTGCCGGCTGATGGGCGAAGTGAGGTTGCGCAGCTTGTCAATCCCTGACACGTATCTGCTCCGTGCGCCCGGCCGGAGGAGGAGGAGGGGATGGCGTTCAATGGTGCACCAAGGGGGGGATAGGCGAGTTGGGAGCCGGGGGTGGTGGGGAAGGAAGCAGAGTGCGCGATCCCGAGCGCGCAGTGTGGGTGGGCAACCCGCGCCACTTGAGTTCCGCCTCGGTTGGCCGGGCTTCCCATGCACTTTCCGCTGGCCTCGCTGACTCGGTAGACATGTGCTCTTCCTCCGGATCGGCCGGGATAGGGGACAAGCTGCCGCTGGGGCGCCGGGTGTGGCCCGGGCGCGGCACCGGGTCCGGGCCAGCCGCGCTCGCCTCCTTCGCGACGACCCTTCATGAGCTGGTGCAGGCCGCCTAGGTTCTGCGTCGCTTCTCTCGAGTTTGGACGAAGGGGTGGGCTTGCGGCTGCGCTTGCGCAGGACGGCAGGCCGACGCGGTGCAGGAGCAACGAGGTGGGGGCCATCGTCGGGGTGGCCCGCTGGGCGTGGGCAGGACGGAAGGTGCTGGTGCTGGTGGTGCTGGTGCTGGTGTGCTGGTGCTGGTGCTGCCTTCGACCATGGTGTGGGTGAGGGATGCGGGGGGCGGTGGTGGAGGGCCGCTGGGGAGAACGGGCGGGAGGGCGGAGTTGGGAGGAGGCTGAGTGGGTACTGCGTAGCTGGTGTGGGCCCTCCGTCGTCGTCCGAGTACTGAAACTCGCTCAGCGGGAGGCACTTGAAACACTGAAACCACCCGCTGCTCCGCGCGCGAGCAGACGCTCTTCTTGCGCTGCCTGCCCCCGTGGCGGGCGGAGCAACACAGGCGTCGTGCGTCCCCAGCCGTCCGCTCGGTGACAGTGTCTTGCCATGCGTGGTGCCATACTCGCCTTTCCTGTCCACCACCACCAGGCGCGCCAAAACGGAGCTCGTGAAGGAGCATGCTACAGGCTTGTTGACCTGGAGCGGGCGATGGCGTCTGCTAGTTGGTTCCCCTGAACAGGTGAGGTGGGAAAATAGAAAGGTGGGGCTATGACACTGATCACCACGAAGCCAGAACGGCTTGCGCAGCGGCAGCGGCATATTTGGCCCGGAACTCGAAGGTGCTAAGGCCGAGGCACAGTCGCAAGGGCTGGAACAGAGACAACGTCTTTGCAAGGCTCCTCCTAGCCCCAGAAGGTCAATCGACGGTAAGTGTCCCACCAACCAGCCCTTCAGACCGAGGAGTGGCGTGCCGTCATTCTTTCCGATCTGTCCGGGCAGCGGAAACATATTGAGCATGCGAGCGTTACGTTGCGCGATGCGAATTTGTTCCTCGGCCGTTCGTCGTATACCCTGAGACAGATGATCAAAGCAGCGCGTAAGCAGAAGCTAGTCACGACGGCAATCAATCTTGTTTTGGTGCTGTTGGTCCTGCTTATCTTTAGCCACAATATCTGCTGCCTTTTTCGCTCGTATTCTACAGGGACCGATTCTCTTTCTCGGATGCGCTTACAGGATGCTATCATCATGTGGCGATTCTTGCTTCGTAAGACGGAAAACAGGGCGAGGGACTAAAGAGTAGGAAGAAAAAAAAGTTCGGTGCACTAGTGGCAAATGTCGCTGTCCTCTGGACGCAAAACTGATGCCTTGCGGCGGAACAGGTCGCGGTCAAAGAGGTAGTGGCCCAAGATGGCACCTACACCTACGTGTCAGTATCCCAGAGTTAACCCCGCAGCGACATAGCACGCACCCAAGACCACGGCCGCTGCCAGGAACGCATTGTACGTCATGAACACAAGCATGAGCCAGAAGGACAACGCGACGCGGGCGCCATGGAGCGCTGCCCGCTTAAGTTGCGTGGAACGGGGGATGGAAAGCGGCTTGATCAGGGAGGTACGGGGAGAAGTGCTTCCTGTCGCAATGACCGCGGGCGCAGGCAGGTCGGGGGGCGTAGATCCTCGCCGCGAAGTGGAGGCGGACGTTGAAGCACAGAGTGCCACGTCTTGGGCCACGATGGCCAGGCGAAGCCATTCGAAGGCGGCAGCGAGGCAAATGATGAGGGTTGTGTAAAGATAAAAGTCAAAGGTGGTGTGGATCTGCCAAGAACGGAAGACAACGCAGACGTCTTGCGGGTAGCCCCAGTCCCAGATCATGTTCATCTTGCACATGGGGGAAGGCGAGGGCGTGGGGGACGGGTGGGGCATGTGGTGGCCGGGGGGCATTCCCGGCATGTCGTGGTCCATGGCCATGGACATGGAGGCCATCATGGCTGCGTGGTCGTGTTCCATGGTCCGAGGGAGCAGAGATCTGGGGGGGTGGTGGTGGCTGCGAGATAGGAGGTGGCACCGGCTGGGGCGCGGCAATATTCAATTTGGAGCACTCGGGGCGTTTTGACGAAACCTGCAGATGGGCCGATGAGCGATGATCGATGAGCCGAGCGATCGTATATATGATCGATGATCGACGATCGATGACGGTCATTTCTGAGATTCTGAGATCTGACCGCGAGTCCTGGGGGGTACCGCTTACTAGCCGAGTAGCGATCTTATCGAGGACCGGCGCTTGGTATGGATGCACTGAGATCGATAATGCAACACACCGACACACGAACGCACCGCTGCCCACAGGCGGCCCAGCAAGGAGGCGGTGGCCGACTGGCCGCTTCGGCTGCACCCCATGCATGGCGCTGCAGGGGCAGCGGCGGACTGGAGCGGGCGGGCGGAATGGGCGGCGCAGGCAGGGGGCAGCCACAGGCCCCAATCGCACCCTGCCCGCCACGCCTGCCTGCATTCCGCCCCTCCGCGTGCCCGGCCACCACTGCGCTGCCACGGCCACGCCTCCGCCACGCCTCGCCCCCCCCGTCCCACGCGACGCGCCCGCCGACCGCCGCGACGCGAGGAATGCAATGAGCACGCGGCCCTCCCCCTCTGCGCCCGTCTTCTCCCCGCGCCGCCCGCCCCCGGCACCACCACCAGCTCGCCTCCCCTCTCCCCCGGCGCGCCCCTCTCCAGCCACGCCCATGCGTTCCAGCCGCCCCCAGCAGCGCTGGCGGCCGCCTCGCCTCGTCCCTCGCCGGCCTCTCGCTCCACTCCAACCCCCCGCCGCCACCCAGCGCGTCCACACTGCCTGCGCGCGCCGCCAAGGCCGCTGTGTTTGTCCCGCGCAGCGTTGCCTCCACCCCCGTCCAGTCCAGCCCGACGCTGAGCGAGCCGCCAAATCCGCTCCCGCCCCTCAGCATGAGCACCGCCCTCCGCGCCGCCCCCTTCCGCCCCCAGTCCCGGCCCACCTCTCGGCCCTCGAGCCCGGCGCGTCTGCTTCCTCCCGGCGGTGCCCCCCAACGGTGTCTATTTGCCTGATGACGATGACGAATGGCCGCCCGTCGAGTACGCTCATCCGATCGCTGGCGGGGTCGGATCGTCGGTCGGGCCGGTCCCGATGCCACCGTTTGCATCGCAGTACACACAACCCGGTCCAGGCTAATGCGGCGAACCATGCGGCTGCCCTGACGGCCGCAGCGGGCCGGATGGGGATGCCGCCCACCTTGGCGCAGCAGCAGCCAACGCTGGCGCTGCAGTACCAGCTCTATGCGCCTGCCGGCCCGCCCCCGCGCCTGCCCATCCACGTTTCCCCTGCGGCGTCCGATACGGCCGCGTCCGATGTGTTCTTCCTTCCTTCCAACTTGAGCGAGCTGCTACACCGGCGGCAAGAAGCCACCTGGACCGGGCCTGTGCCCCCTGCCCTTCATGGTCCCCAGTTGCCCGAGTTTGTCAACAAGTACCACAGCTTGTGCCCATTGGAACGGCTCCCGCCGCCTGCCAACTCAGGTCAGGGTCCCCCGCTCGGTCCGGCCGCGGCAGCTGCAGCAACAGGGCTTCCGTCTGCGCTGGCCCCACCAGAATTTGCAGCACAAGCGCCGGTTCCGACGGGCGGGCAGCCGTCGCGTACGTTTCGTGGGTTCCCCACGACGGTGTACAAGGCGCTGTCGCAAGAGGATGGGCGGACGTACTGCCTAACGCGAATTGCCAATTTTCGCCTTGGCGCCGACGCGCATTTGGCTGCCGTCCAGCGGTGGCGCAACGCTCTTAACAATCCGCGCCGTCCGCCCATACCGGGGGTGGTAGGCGTGTACGAAGCGTTTACCACGCGTGCGTTTGGCGTATCGAACTTGGTCTTTGTTACCGAGTACCATGCCGGCAGCGTCACCCTCGCCCAGGCCCACCTCCCCTTCAAAGCTACCGCTGCCACCGATCTGCTCCGTCCCTATGCGCAAGCCGCATATGCGCGGCAAAGCTATGCTGCGCGCCCCGCCCCGCCGCCCCCTAGGTGTGTCCGAGGCGACGCTATGGCTCTACTTGGTCCAGATGGCTACTGCACTTCGGTCGGTCCACGCCGCCGGCCTAGCGGTGCGAACCATCACGCCCCACAAGGTGCTTCTCACCGAACCTGGCAAGGTACGCTTTTCAGGAGCAAGTGTGTTGGACGTGTTGGATCCATTGCCAGAGGGCGCTCTGCCTCCTCCGGGCGTCGGCGCTGATCAGCCGACTCAGGTGCAAGTCGACGATCTGGCTGATGTGGCCAAGCTGATTGTTACTCTTGCTTCTGGCAGTGCCGAGGCAGCCCAGCGCGCAGCAGACGTACCCACAGCACTGGCTATGATGCGTGGAGCCTATTCGTCCGAGCTGGAGGAGGTGGTGCGATGGCTGCTGTGTGGAGAGGACCGGAGCGCAACGCAGCTGATTGTGCGCCTGGCGCCGCGCATGGCCGATACGCTCAATGCGTCGCTGGGTGCGTCGGATGTGCTCCGATCCAGTCTGCAGAAGGAGGTGGAGAATGGCAGGCTGGTCCGGCTGCTGTGTAAGCTCGGATTTGTCAATGAACGCGGGGAGCTGGACCATGATGCACGCTGGTCCGAAACGGGAGAACGGTACTTGGTCAAGCTCTTCCGCGACGCTGTTTTCCACGCCTCAACTGAAGCAGGTACCCCGTTGGTGGACTTGAGTTACATTCTGGTCAACCTCAACAAGCTTGATGCCGGGTCCGAGGAGCGCTTGCTGCTCACGAGCCGCGACGAGCAAACGTGCATTGTAGTGAGCTATCATGAAGTATGTTTGTTACCTCTACTTTTGCTTGATGGCGGACGTTCCACTAACAGTTGGCTATTGTTCCTGCCATTGTTCTGGTTCAGATCAAGGAAGCAGTCGAGTCGGCGTTCCAAGAACTTTGCCACCATTAACCCGTCACTGGTCATTGCCCGCCTTATCGCATTCTTCATGCACCGTTGCCTATCCCTTCCCACTGTTGTCTAGCCTGTCTGCCAGTCTTCCCTGAGGCTACTATATCCCTATCTGGCGCGCGTACGGAACCATTATCGACTGGACAGTTAGCGCAGAGGACGAGGATGACGCAAAGGACTATTTGCAGTTATACGACATTGTGTGGCGCGGATTGCCACGGGCAGGACAAAAGGCAACCTGGCTGCGGTCACGTCCAGAGCCAAGGTCCTTCCGCATTGGTTGGCCTTAACTGGGCCTGCCTTTCCCCCTTCGCAAATGACACGGCATTGTAATCCGTTCGAAGCGAGGACAATGCAGTGGTGGCAGATAAGGCACGCATCCCAGCATGGTGCGACTGGAAAAGGTGCGATGCAGACAAGTGAAGAGAGACGATTAGGTATGCAAATTAGTGGGTAACGGTGCAAAAATGAAGAACATTGGCCTGGTGGGTAGCGCGGGAGGGTGGAAGGAGGGCAAGGGGTTCCAGATTACAAGAACGATGCTTGACCTCGGCGGGCCATCTGCAAGAGCAACAGGTTAGTTCAGCTTCAGTAGAGATGGAGGAAGGGAACGGGGAATGCCTACCTCGATAATCTTCCACCCGCCCGTGATCTCGTTGTCGAGCATGCTTTCGTCGCGAGTGAAGACCAAGGCGTACCGGCAGGCCTCGGCCTGGGCCTTGTTGCCCGCCTTGACTTCGCCCGTGCGTGGGTCGGTAAAGTACATGAGCTCCTGCGAGGCGCAGGTCACGACCACAACGGGCAGCCCTCCATCGAGCATCTTTTTGCCATTCAAAATTTCGATCGAGTCGAGGTCGAGCAGACGGCCATGGGCAATGTAGCCCTTGGCGAGATAGGGATCGACAGTGGCCATGATCACATTGTACGTTGCCTCGCCGCACCACTGGCGTAGCAACAAGCGCGAACCTGCGTGGTAGGCATCGATAAACTCGGGCAGCACATATTCACGCAGCTCCACGGTGAACTGGGGCCAGGCTGAACCCCGGATCTTGTGTTCGCAGCGCCCGTACCACCTGGGCCGTCTCGTTTTCCTCAAACCAGCCACCAATCTTGTCAGTGATGGAGCGTACGCGCTCCACCGCTGGCATCTCCGACTCGGCATACATCTCTTTGAATTCGGACCACTTGCGCCCAACAAACGAGTCGGAAATCGCATTCTTTTCAGCTTCCCGCCCGTCAACTCTTTCTCTGGAGCAAGCACGAGCGCTTCGCCCGCATCGGGGTTTTCGACGACTCGAGAGGTAACTGCATAGCCTGCCAAGAGTTTGGGCTGGCTTGCTTGTCGCTCCGCCTCCTCGGCCGCTTGAGTGTCAGCCTCGGCCGACTTTTGAATCATCTCGGGGCTGATGCCCATTGCCTCGGCACGGGCCGCCAGTTCTGGGTCTACCGATGGAGTGGGGTCGGCTTCAACGTCATGAATGGGCGGTTGGCGGCCAATGCGCTTCAGGCGAGCAGCACGACGCGACGCTCGCGCCCGGCGCGCATCGGCTGCCTCCGCCTGGTCATCGTACATTCGCAGCGCCGAGCCACCATCGTCAAACGCCTCGGCGAGGGTGGTGCTAAACTAAGGCACGATACGCCTCCGTGTTGCGGACGGGGCGGTGGTTTTGTCGGCAACGGTGGCGATGCCACGACCGACGGCGCCGAGCGCACGAGCCAACTCGCTTTCTTCCAATTGCTTCAATGCCTCGCCCACCGCATCCCCCACCTTGCCCCCGGACTTTTCAGCTGATTCGCAGCCGCCTGCAACTTGGGGTTCTCCTTGAGGCTGGCCACAATACGCATCCGCTCGTACGCCGCTTTGGCCTGCTGAAGTGCAGCACTGTCTTGCACTTTCCCCGCCTCGCCCTGCAGCTGACGGACATTGTCCTGCAGCTCCTTGTTCTTGCGTAGCTCCTCCTTCAGCGTCTCCACAAACACGGCAAAGGGCGAGCGGGGCGCATCGCCAGCGCATCGGGAGGCGTGGAATGCACGGACAGCAAGGTTGACGGATGACGCCGAAGCGGGAAGGGCGACAGCGCAGGCGCGGAGGGCGGCAACGTACGCCGGGCGCGGAAGGGAACCGCGGGCGAGCATAGGCGCAGCAGCAGGTATTCTGGGCACCATCCTCGCAGCGCGTGGGTGGCGGGGAGGATGCAGATGCCTCAAGGGAAGATGACGGTGGAGAGAGTTGAGTTGCGTTTGGTTGAGTCGAGTCGAGTCGAGTCGAGTTGAGGGTGACAGTGACGGAGGGCCGGGACTTGTGTGTGTGCAATGATATTACTCCAGTCTATAAAACAGCAATGCGCCCGAAGAATAGCCTCCTCTTCAGGCCCTCAGGCCTTAACGCCCGGCGCACAATCGCCAAGAACAACTGAATGCCGTCATTCTGCCGGGCAGCCGATGGTCGACGATGTCTGCGGGGCAGCCGGGCTGTGCACCGGCCCCGCGGTCTGTGCACCGGCCCCGGTCTGATTGCTATCCATGCCGCCCGTTGGTGCTGCTCACTAGCCGAGAGATCTCCCTTCGCTCCCATCTCCCCCATCTGTCCCTCTCTCTGCTGTGCTTATCCAATGCGGATCCATCAGCAGTCCCTGTGTCTCCCGCAAGAACCATAACGCTCGCCAGGGCACACGTATCAAGTTGGCTGAACAGCGTGCAAATACAGGAGAATGCTTGCGCGGCTTATATATGCGGAGGGGACTCTTGAGGCATGCTACTAACCCCCCTAAGTAACCAAGATGAACACAGTCATTGCTAACAACCACTAAGAAGCGCTAACCACGGCGTACTATCTCCAGCCCAGATCGATCCTTCGCCTGGTTTGTATATCTTCTGTTCTGCTATGCACACTCCTAGACGTTCGGTGAAGCTTACAGCACATGCATCAGCACGCCAGAGGAACAGAGAAAATGCTCGCGAGAAATCAGAGATACAGCGAAAACAAAAAGGTTGGCGCAGCACCCTACCAGTGGTGCCGTGAGATGGACATCAAGTAGAGAGGTTACTGGTTGGTAGCTCCCTCCTTGTTGCCCCAGTCCTTGAGCGGAGACGACACGTCATGGTCTCCCCCCTCGACGAGGGGACGGCCAAAGTTAAAGGTACCCAAGTCGCCAATGTTGCCGCGGGGGGCAAAGCCAGGAACACCGGTAGTGTTGCTGGCACTGCCCGAGGCGCTGCCCATGGCGCTGCCCGAGGCATTGGAAGACGACAAAAAGAACGGGTTGGCACCGAGCTTGGACCCAAACAGCGTATCGTCCTTTAGAGCCTGCACCGCCGATAGCCCTGACCGCGACGAAAGCAAACTAAGCTGCTCGCGGTAGGATCGCGTGTCAAGGGCGCGCCAACAGGGCCCGTAGCCCCAGGATGTCCCATACCGGGGCCGTCACCAGAGCCATCGGAATCATCGCTGTCATCGTCAGAGTCCGAGTCGGACTCGTTTTGCAAATTGGAATCGACTCGCGCTGGAACCGAGAACAGACCGTCCGCAGAGCCCGTCTCGCCCCTTGAGCAGACTTGTCCTCTGCAAAAAGGGATGTACCGTGAGAGAAGCTTTGTTTCGCAAGCTCATACTCCGCATGACGACGGGTGATCAGCTCGTCAGCCGTCGGCCCATGGCGTTCGGCCGTGCGGAGTAGCTCATCGACCACTTGCCTCGCTGCCTCCTTGGCTGGTGTTTTAAGCCACTTGGAACGAGGGATGGAAAACTGCATGGTGACCGGAGGCGATGAGGCCTTACGTTTCCCAAGCGCACCGGCGTACCTGCTGATCCAATCGGCGTCGAACGCAAATCGGCAATTCCGTCCCACTTTGGCACACTCAACTGAGGCGGCCGAGGTGTGCCTGCCATGCTCGCATCGTCTTGAACCCCCGCCAGCGGGGTCCGTTTGGAGGGTGAGGTGAACGGATTGGTGGGTTTCTGCCCCGAAGGCGTGCCCTCCATTGGTGCAGCAACCAGAGTGGCTCCAAACCGGTTGCGGGACATGTTGGCGGCTGCGGCAGCTGCCAACGACTTTCGCCGTTGACCCATTGCACTCGGGTCGAGCGACTCGCGAGTGACTTGTGGCGGCGTGGCCATCCGTTCGTCTTGCTGATCGGCACCCTCGCGGGAAACCGAAGCGAGACGCGGGTAGCCATGCGGGCATCCATCAAAGGCGATGAAGATTGGGAAAGGCCATCGAAACTAGCCAACAAGTCTGCCCCGTTCTCCCGTGCCGCTAGTTGCTTCTCCAACTCACGCTTGGCTTTGGCAAAGGGATTCGAGATTGGGCTTGGCATATGCGCCCACACGTGGAGTGGCGTCGAACAGCATGCTCTCATCGGATACGTCGGGAGTCATAGTGGGCTTGGGCAGGAAATGAGGGTGGTCATGTGTCGCCCTTCAGAGCGCCCAACGAAGGGCGGGGCGGGGAATGATGGGCTTCACCTGGGGGCGAGACGAGAAGAGATTTGTCAAACGACATGCCTGCATTGTTATCCTTCGCCTCCCCCATCAGACTGTGGGAGTTGTCGAAACGCGAGAGGTCCTCCTGGGGATCGAAGGAGGCGCCAGATGGATGCTCCGCATCGATGCTCTGCGTCGCCTCGTCCTGCGCCTCAAACTCATCCTCCGGCTGAGTCAGACGGACTTGGGCGGCAGTTTCGAAGAACATGCGCCAAAATTTGGAAGCATCGCCGATTTGGAGGCTCTGTTCGCCATAACGCTTGATCTTGGGGAGGATACCACCCTGGATCGTTTCGTGGGCCTGACTGAAGTGGGCGTCGATGCGCTGGAGACAAAGGGTGATCTGCTGGTCAACGTGCAGGATGGCCTCGTTGATGGGCACGCCAGGCGGCGGCTGGGGGGGCGACATGGGTGCAAGGGCGTG
Organism: Moniliella sp. 'wahieum'; assembly: GCA_003971905.1. NCBI lineage: Eukaryota > Fungi > Basidiomycota > Moniliellomycetes > Moniliellales > Moniliellaceae > Moniliella > Moniliella sp. 'wahieum'. The sequence continues at coordinate 11,573 of RSEE01000040.1, read as the reverse complement.
CGGGTAAGGCCAGCAGAGGGGATGGTGGGCGCTGGAGAAGACGCAACGCAAGCCCACGCGCCAGTTGGGCGACGCGTCGGACTGGCCAGAAATCAACACACGCAACAACGGCGTGTGTGTATTACGTCAGCAGCACTGCCTGTCTATGCATACGCGAGGCAATGTGAATTGAATTCGTCACTGATCATTAATCACCGGTTGGAGATCACGTGGCCTGCGAGGTCTGGTTTGGTGTTACGTGTTCCGACGTTCAAGGTAACGTGTCCCCAGACGTGAGGTCGCGTAGTTCCATCATACGCGACCCATCCTGTCCACAGTATCTGTCGTTCCGCTGCACGTTGATGATGATGTTGCCATAGCCAGCACCAGCCAAGTGCAGCGCGAAGCCTGCCTGACAACAGGTCCCCGTGGTTTTGATGAGGCAGTCTATTCTATCCATCCGGACGAAATACTTCCTTCACACCTTTGGCGTTTGACCAACACATCCCCATATTTGTGTCCACAGATAGAGACGTATAGCAGCCAACTCAGCCTCCCTTGAGCTTCCGTCTTCAGTCCCTGGCACAAATTAAGCCAATGTAATCCGTTTTGCCACTGACCCTCACAGGTCAGTAAGACCAATGTTGGTGCCGTGCCAGACCGAGATGCGGCAGTCCTCGCCCGCGGCGACAATTGTCTGCCCATTCTGAGTCCAGTCGATGGCCAGCAGCCGCTCCGAAGGCAAGTTGGCCAAGCGGGGAAGAGTGCCAGCCTCAGCAGCCTCGGCCTCGCCAGCCGCCTGGTCAAGCTCAGGCGGGCGAAGGGTAAAGAGAGGTTGCTTTAGGCTCCGCACGTCCCAAATTTTTGCCGTGCCATCGAGTGACGCGGATGCAAGAAGGGCCGACGAACGTGGATGACCCGCCACGGCTGTCACAGGACCAGCATGGGCCTCGGCCACCCCAGCTACCACATTCGTTCCGGCCACCGTGCCTTGCCGCAAATCCCAGAGCCCCAGGACCGCTCCAGATGGCCCGTGGCCAAGAGACCGCCTTGCGCACCTTGGCCATAGGCCAATTGAGTCAAACTCAAAATTGTCTTGTCCGATGCCTGAAAGACGACAAGCCTCAGTTAGTTTATCTCAACGCATTCCTTCTGCCCAACAAGTTGCGTACCTTTGAATCCACCATGCTACCAGCCTGGTCCGTGTCCCACACCTTGACCGTCCCATTCCATCCAGCCGAGTAAAGGCGGTTGGGGTGGAGCGCATCAAACTGAACACCCGTCACGCGCGCGTTAGTGCCCGGTGCCAGGCCAGGATGAGATCCAACGCCGCCTGCAGCCGGGGCCGGAGCGGCCACGGGAACAGGTGGCACGTGGCGCAAGACCAATGTAGGCGCAGCAGCGCCATGGAGCGGGGCCGGCTCGCCAGCACGGCCTTTACGCCGCTTGCGCCGATCCGGCACCTCCTCCTTTTCTGCCGCCGCTGCCGCCAGTTGGGCCGGCAGCAACTCCGCCTCCCGCTCCACATCTGCCACGCGGTGCTCCTGTACGTCCAGCTCATTCACCTCTTCTGGCTCTTCTTGCTCCTCCTCGTCCCCAATTGCGTTCCACAGCGACACCAGCCCATCCCAACCACCCGTAGCGAGCGTTTGGCCATCTGCACTGACCGCCAGCGCACTCACTGGCAGCACCGGCACCTTGTACCCACCCCGGGCACCGGCCAAGGGTGAGTTGGAGACCGTACCACTCCACAGTAGCCGTGCTTGCCGCTCAGCGCCAGCAACCCGCTCCGCCCCCAAGACAGAGGCGGGGAAGCCAACATGCGGACACTCCCGTCCAGGCCGGTGGTGACCACGCGGGTGCACTCTCGGGAGCGTCGGCGCTTGCACCGGACACGGGAGGAACCCACGCGGCGCATGACAGCGCAGCGTTGCCAGCGCCAACAGGCGCGGCCCGGAGACTGTATCGCGGCGCATCGGGCGCGTCCGCGGCATACACACGGGCCGTGCCATCAAACGAGCCGGTGAGGAACAGCGGTGCACTCCCTTCCGGAACAAACTGAGTAAGGGAAGGATATGCTGGTAGACGGGCACTGACGCTGGAACCCAGTCGTCCTGCGGGATGATCGACTCGAACCGCGGGGGCAAAGTGGAGCGGACGTATTCGAGACGCAGCATGGCTTCCGTGTCGAGCCCATGCTGCTCCAGGTAGGCACCGAGGGACGTGCGCAGCAGCTCGCCATTCACTACAAAGTCAAAGGGCACACTGGTCTCGCCGCCTTGCGTCTTCAGAACCCGGTTCACCAACGTCGACAGGTGGGTTCGGCGCCAGGCTGCTGGCACCATGTACGGCGTCTCGGGGATAGCAGCGCCGGGGATGGACGTGGTGAGCACTACCGGTACGGTCCGGATCTCGGCGCCGCCGGGAGCGGCGGCGCTTCCAACGATGTCCGCCATGGTTCTTTGTCGGTCGGGTCGGTGGAGAGGTTAGCAGGCTGGCAAGTGGCGGGAGGTCTCGAAGAAAAAATTTGCCCTGTTGAAAAAGCGGTCTCACTCTCGCAGCGCGGAACTGCATTCCGCCCCCAGCCCCACGCTGACTCAAGCATGCTTCAGGAAGTGACAACTTCTTCGTTTTAAATGGCTCTCTAGCACAGAAGTGAGGAAGGGCCATGAATTACTTGCTGCTCGTATTCGGGGGGATGCGCACCACGCTATTCTCTCTCGCGGCGGCTTCTAGACTACGGAAAGACCAATTACATCCATACACGAGGCTGTTAAGGCCTAAGCCCAGTTCAACCCTGCTCCCCCGTCGACTGTGGTACTGCTTTTTTGTTTGCGCACACCACGAGCAGAGGGCAATTTTTGTCAACAGAGCTGCAAGAGTACGGCAGGGTGGGGCAAGGGACGCGGCGCGCAGCGAACCGGTCACTCTGACTTAGGTCATTGTCATGCTCGCCCCCTCCTGCACCTGCTCTCGTTTGCGGCGCGAGACATTGTCGCCTTGACCTGCTCTGTGCACCTCCACAGTTCACGCAACGTAGGCCCGCAGCTCTGCGCCAACTCGTCGTCCGTTTCGGTACGGTGGTGGGCAAGGCATGCATCGTAGTGCAAGATCTGTGAGCGGCATCGTGCCTTGGTTTCCCGCACGATCGGCACTGCATCCGCCGAACATTTGGCTAGCTCAACCCGGTAGGCATCGCACTTGCTCGGCTCGTCGCGCGCGCTGAGCAAGCAGCGCTGGAAGTTGCCTGAGGACACGAGGCTGCGTTAGCGCACACGGCGTGAACCCATATCAGCAAGGGAAAGGGGGCGGCTCACTGAGCTGGCTGGCACACTTCTTGGCCACAAGTTCCATGGCGCCGTCCATCTTGCTTGGGGCGGCGCGGGCTGAGAAGTGGTGGTGGGAGCAGCGCCCGATCTCGAGCCCAGCGGGTCCCGGCCTGTCCTAGCCAAGCACATGCACGAGAGTTGAACGTTTCACAGGGCGCAGCTTACCCGGTGGCTTGTCACATGTGACGAGAGCATGACACGTCACGATCACGTGCTACGCCGTGTGCTATACGCCAATCCGCTCCCAGGCTTGCGCCGCCCTGCAACTTGAGCTTGCGCGCCCACGCCCCTCCCCTGACTGGCCAGCCGCCATCTCGCCCGCTCGGTCTCATCCGGAGAGGCGCAGATCCCACGTTGGATAGGCAAGACGTCATGGAGCTGGATTACTTGACCACAGCCAGCAAGCATTTGCTCTACACAGTGGAATCTCGCAAGCCAGGGAACCGCAACTGCCGCTATGGAAGGTGACCGCACCGCCCATGCTCCCTCACACGATACTATGACCTTGAGCAGAACACAGGAAGGGCAGAAGAAGCGGGAGCACGCCCGTCTGGTTAGCTAGGTTTGCGGTGTGCTCACGCCTCCTTTGTGGCTCGGCGGATTGTGGTGCAGCCGCTGGAGGGGAAGACGGGTGGGAGTGCTTTGCCATGCAAGTCTTCCACCGGCTCGGCCGAGGGCGCAAAGGAGGAAGCCGCGGCAGTGTTGGCAGCTTCTTCGATCGCCGCAGTCGTCTCGGTGTCCCTGGTGACAGGAAAGAGAAAGGAGGGGAAAGGTTAGGAGACATAATAGGATTCAGAGCCACACCACGAGGCAAGACGAAAGCAGCACGTACCATTTGATATTGAACCTGGTCACCCGAGGCTTTTCCACCAGCACCTCCCGACGCACCTTGCTCAGGTCGACCGTTTCCGGTGGGTTCTCACGCAACTCGGGGTCTTCATAGTCGTTGTGGACATAATATCCTACCCGGATGAACTCATTGTCGTTGTACGATCCGGTAAGGAGGATGACAGTGACTCCCAGCAGGTCTTCCGCCGGGATCTTGGACGAGTCCGGGGCAGCCGCCTCAAACTCAAACGAGTTGACTCCCACTGGCACCGGACCGACAAGGCAATTGTCGAGCTCTTGGTCGTAGTCCTTGCTCTGCGCGCTGCCCACATAGATCAGGCGCCACTCGAGGTCGTCCGCCAACGGCGCGATGGACTCGAACGTCACCTTGAACACATATGGTGCGTCAAATTTGGCGTTGGGGTTGAGGATCTCGACGTTCTGCAGGTGGACAACCGACATGGCGCTCGGTGTGGCAGGACAAGGTGGTGGGAGGGGGGACGTCAGGGACGTCTCTTCCACCCGCACCTCGCGGGACGCGGAAGGGCCGCCGACAAAACGCGTCGCGCAGTCCGGCACAGCACCAGTGTCCATCCCCCCCTCGCCCGCGCCGGTCACTGGTGGTGATCACCGAACACCGAGCAACGGGCATATGGCGACTGATCGGTGATGATCATCGATCCAATGTGCCTCTGGCCAGTTGGGACGCGACTGGATGCTCACACCCCTTCGCGATAGTTCAGCCAAGCCAACATTAATCGATCTATCTATCTCCCTGCCAGATTTCCTTCCCGCACATTGGTTAAAACGCCGGTATTCGGACCGGAAACGAACAAAGAGAATGTCTCCTAGTAGCGGCTATTTAGAGAACAGTGAGCTAGTGAGGCCTGAGGAAAGCCCAGATTGGGGGCTCCGAAAAGAGTGGGCGCCGTGAACGGCAGATGAGCTGGTGATGCAGTGTGAAAAATGGATGGTAAGATGGAGGAAACGCATCGATCATCAACGATCATGCTAGGGGACCAAAATGACTACCAACTGCAAGTGAACTGGGGAGCTCCCCTCTCAGCACGTCATTGTGGCACGAAAGTGAGGCAAATCTGGGAAGCGCAGCTTGCCTCATGAGAAGCAACATATCGAGGTAGCATTGCATAGAGCAAGGAGAAAAGGCAAGGAGAGAGGGTGAGGGGGGATAAAGAGGGAGGATCATGGCACATATGCAATCTGCCTTGTTGTGCGCCATGATGCATGTCATTCGATATCTTATGGCTGGGCCGCCTGGTAGCGAAGGAAAAAGTCGCGCAGCTCCAGCGCCGATTCCTTGAGGTAATGCGACAGCAAGCGTGTGTCCTGTCCGCGCGAGGTGAGCGTCCAGACAATCGACTCTTTCTTGATGGTGTAAGAGCAACCATAGCCATCGTCCACCACCTCGCCATACCCCCACGACGCAAAGCGTTCCGACGAATTTGCGACGTGGACAGCCGCCAGGTCGAACTCTCGGTAAAGGTAGGGTCGGTATAGAGCAATGGTACGGCCTCGTCGGGCTCGATCAGTTTTCTTGAGCCCAAACAGGTGCCGGTCCACGCCCGTGCTTCGCCCGCATCCTTGGCGTACTTGAGGTGCTGCGCTACAGCGGCCTGGAAGAGCGCGTGCAGCTCCACGTCCGGTACCGAAGCCGACAAGAACGCACGACAGAACTCAGTGCTCTCGGGGGAGCACGAACGAATGACTTCGGTGCGGCCAGGTAGAATTTCCGCGTCTGCGCACTCTCGTACACTGGGCTCGGCTTGCCATACAGTTTCCAATAGCCAGCTGGATCACCATCTGAGCCCATGCATCGGGCGACACCTTGAACTTCTTGATGGCCTCCTTGCCGTACGCAACAAAATTCTGGACCTCCACCTCATGCTGGTCGAGCAATGTGGTAAAGTCGAGCTGGGCCTTCTCAATCGCCTTCTTGGCCGCCTCGTCCAGCTCAAAGTGCAAGCGCTTCGGCGCAGGAATGGTCGAGTCGTGGCTGGTGCCCATGTCGACCTTGCCTGCTTCGAGCGCGGCCAAAGCAAAGTCGTTCATCCGCAACGTCGGTGTGCCATCCATGGTGCTGTGCTCGCCATTGTAGCCCGACACGCCATTGTCAAAGACCACCAATTGCTGCTTGTCAAAGAACCGGTTCAGCGCACCTTTCCCGCCCGTCCAAATGGCACGCGAAACGTCGGCAGGCAGCACGGGCGACGCATTGTCCAATGCCAATACAATAATCGCCGACTGGATCGTCTCGAGCGTCTGTTCATGACCGGCGATGCGGCCAGCAAGCCCGTTCGCGCTTTGGCCCACTCGTCCCGGTCCACACCAGTCAAGGCGCCAACAGGTGGGGGTCGGCCGTTGCGCTCTCCGGGTCTTCAAGGATGCGTTGCAGTTGCCACTGGATCTCCATCTCTGACAGCTCTTGTCCACTGGAAGGGTTGATGACATCAAAGGACCAGTACTTGCCATTGCGGAGAACGACAACGTGGTTGTGGGTGGTGGAGCTGTACTTGGTCGCATAGTCCACTGGCGTACGGGGGATGCGGGACGCATTGAAGAGCCAAGGGTACGCGCTCGAGTCCAGAGCGCCCGTCTTGGTGCTTTCTGGGGCCAGCTCGCCCGACTCGACGAGGCGGCGGAAGGCGAGGAAGGCCTTGAGCAGCGCCGGGGCGCGGGTGAGGTTGGTGTGGTGCGGGTGCGGTCGTTGGTGTGGCAGTAAAAGTAATTCACATAGGGCACGATGGGTCCGCGGTAGCCAAAGTAGGCGGTTTCGTTCCACCAGTCCGAGATCCAGTTCTCCGTCTCGGCCGCGCGCTTCTCGAGGCGGTGCTGGAGGGTGCGGAACAGCTCGGCGTCCTGGCCGCCGAGGGCAGCGGTGACAGCAGCCTCGGTCTGGGCGCGCGCGGCAGGGGTGGCGTGGTGGGGGAGAGTGGACTTGAGGTACTTGGGCAAGGTGTCGGCCAGGGCGGGGACGGGCAGCTTGGGAAGGGTGTGCTGCTGGGCAAAGAGGGGGCCGGTCAAGCCAGAGGCCGTCTGGGCGCCGACGAGCATGTCGGCGTTGGTGGCGAGGGCGTGTGCCGGAGCGGGGGGGCACGAGGCAGGCGGGGGTGCGCAGGCGGGCGCGCAGAGGCAGACGAGCGGCCAGCATCGTCGGTGGTGAGGAGGGTGGGGGAGAGGGAGGTGGTGGGGGGGGGGCGGGGGAGGAGGGAGGAGGGTGGGGGGGGGGTGAAAAGGCGGGCTGAACGTTGCACTTGGTGGGAGCACCGCATGCATCCAGGCCACGCAGCGCAGGCAGCCCTGGCGCTGGGCCTGTCTGACTAGTGACTGCTGGGTGCTGCTGCTGGCGGCTGGGACAGCGTGCTAAGGATGAGTCCAGCTGGTGATTAATCAGGCGGCGGCTGCGGGCCAACCAGCGCCCAACCCTGCGCGCCCACCCTCCCCACGCCCAACCCACGCCCAACCCCAGTCCGCCCGGGCCGGGCATAGCCGCCAGCCACCCACACTGCCGCCGTGCCTTGCGGACATGCCGGAGCCGGGCGCCGCGCCCATCACACACATTCTCCGCCCGCCGCCGCCCGCCAGGCAGCTCTGTGCCTGCCGAGTGCCTCCCCGTGCACAGCTACCGCCCGCAAGCAGAGCCGCCTCCGCCCGGGCCCCGGCTTGCATTTCAGCCGGACGCCGGGTCTGTGTCTGCGCTGCCCCCGTGCCGCGACATCCAACCCCATCGCGCACCCTGCAGCGCACGCCACAACGCACGCCACACCACCCTTTTTCCCATGCCACCCGTCGGCTTCCACTTGAACGCATCATTTACCCCCACTCCCCCCACACCCACAAAAAAACCCTCAAGGAAGAGATCCCATGGAAGTGCTGTAGCGCCTTCGCAGGCCTCAGACATCTCACTCAGCAGTTTAAATTGGCTCTCGTTGCTTCTCTCATCGCTTCTCGCCCAGAGCAACCACGAAAAAGGAGTTTCTTTGCACACGTTAGCCAGGAGCGAGCGGCTCAGGCGGGGTGACTAGTTTGTTGAGCCATCGGGTGGCTCGTGCTTTGCCCAACTATGTCCCTTCAGTTCCTTCTCAGGCCTGGGAGTTCCGTTGTTTTTCTCTCCTGTTTTCCTTGTTCCGCAGCTTAGCCCCTGGTGGCGACTCGCTACTTGATGTTCCTCTGTAGGCGTTGCTGGTCTCTCGGACGATAGGAAGGGACAAGGGAAAACGCTGACTTTATCTATCCCACCCACGCAGGCTCGCTCTTAATCTCTAGTATGTGCTACAGCCTCTCATTTTGAGTTCGGAGGCGAATGACGTTGTCATGCGATCCTCTTTCTTGCTCGCTCCCGCCACCCTCGTCTTCAAAAAGTGGATTGATGTGGGAGTAAATGGATTGCGAGAGAACACAATAGATTATATACACGAGTGAATTTCGATGAACGTCTTAGTCGCATTATGCATGTAACGATAGACTGTTCTCGTTGCGACTCTTGGAGCTACAATGCCCATCAGGTGCCCTGGCCCCATCTTCAGTTGGTCTGTAGTCTTCCACCGCCGCATACTGCACAGACAAAAAAGGGAGAGCCAGAGTGTGTCACCGGTGTTGCTAGAGTCGGACTCTCCTTGTTACGGGCTGCGTTGTGGACCCGAGATGGTTCGATCCAAGCTAAGGCCCCGCCTGCTCCACCCTGCCAAGCAGAGCGTGCTCCGAAGTCCACTGACCAAGTATGATGATGGTTGGTTAAATCAGATCCGGTGGCCCCGGCCCGAGGGGCCATGCATCCGCGCGATAATAGCCTCCCCCGGCCCAAGTCCAAGTCGGATGACCTAAATGAGGCCACCGAGCTTCTAGTATTGATCCTCCAGCGCTCCATCAGTCCAGTCGCGCGAGCCCCCTTCAGCCACGTCGATTTCCAGTCTCCGTCCGGTCTCTGTTAAAAAGGCAGTGTTGTCCCGTTGCCTCCTCCGGTCGCTAAGCCACGGAGGCTTCAGACATGTTACTACGGCCCAAGCCGGTGCAGACGGAGCTTGCCACACATGCAGCCGCTCCACTAAATGCTTTTCCTCGTCCCTAGCTCCGCTCGGATCCAACTATAGCCCAAGCCCGAAACTACCACGTGAGTCGACCTACCGTCTCCCAAGGGATCGTGCCTCCTAAAACGGGCCGGCCCCGGGGTTTCATAGACCCTCCTGTCCCAATGAAACAAGGTGTTGTGGGTGAAGAGGTATATAAAGATACTTTCGGCGAGATGGTGTGGGCTCTCCCTTAGACCGGCGATGAGCGTTGACGCAAGACACAGGATATGGCTAGATGTGAGAAGGCCTTTATTAGAGGAGGGGCTCTTACAACAACGCACCCACACAAAAACCAAAAGGCTGTATTGATCACCACCCCGGGTGGCTCGTTTTTTGGCCAAAACGTCAGTGTTGGGGGATCAGACCCACCTGGTAACACATGCATTATGGTTACCAGGTTCAATAGCTACCCCTGAGATCTGTTCTAGACCATGTTACCCCCCTTTGTCTATGCTCCCTTGGTATAGGTGTTGTTGGTTGGCTTAAACACCACCATCACCACAGTGCGAAGATTGTATCGCCCTCGAGGAGAGACTATCAGGACTCCGAAAAGTCTCATCAAAGGCGACCACATCGATCATTCCTAGTTCAGGGTTCAGGTCCGCGGAGGCATGGCCCCACGTGCCCGTTTCTCTCTCTTATATACGGAACACACTTTTGTAACTCATAAAAACTTGAACCGAGTGTTCCTGCGCAATCAAACACTATGAGGCGATTGACGAACGGGCCTCCTTGCGATTCGCAGCGCGGCATCAGATCACCAGAGGTATACATCCTTATGCATCTTCGCTGCAAGGATGAATATTGAATAGGATCGGGAACATTGTTAAGGAACCTGCTTGTTCGTTCGTGCACGTGCCTGACAAGTCCTCTGATACCAGCTGAGACGCTTCTCCTACACGTTCCGCGGCCAGAGGTTGCCTCAGGCCTCAGATCCCTCTTCAGCACAGGTGATTCGCTTTTGTTGTCTTGGGCCAGGTGCAGGAGTGCTCGGGGGTGGCCTCGGGCCTCACAAGGTCTCGAAAAGTGCTACCAGGCGAGGAGCACTCCTGCTTGACGGAAGTGTCACAGTAGCTTCTCGCACCGGCACGGTTGCCTGTAACAAGAAATGGCTCCGCGGACATGGGACAACTCTGAGAATTTGGCCCGAACCGATAACCGCGGGGCATGACAGGTGACGTCACCGGTGATGCGCAGCTTGAAGCCGGGAAGCTACCTACTGGAGGAAGGGCCAGCGCAGGCAGTGGCTGGCGAAGCCGAAGTGCCTGGTGACAGCTAGCGAGTGACTGGGAGGCCTGCCTCAATGCATCGTGCCTGCGATCTGGTCCGTCGTCGATGCGTGCTGCGTCCGCACCACAAAAAGTACAAACCTGGCTGACGTCACATACGCCGTCTCGCCTGGCGTCTCGACAGCTCGACCGAGACGGGCTGGCCTTAATTCTGTGTGTCTATTCGAGCGCGTCAGCTTCGCATTCTCTCATTAAAGCCACGCCTTGGCCCGAAGCATCTCCCACCGCCTGAGTTTGCCGTCGCTGCCTGCTCCGACCCCCACCACCCCCCACCATCCCCACGAAACGCATGCCTTCTACTGGCGCCTCTGTCGCCGCTGCCTCGGGATCCAGCCGGCTGCCGACGCCCCACCTACGTCCTCCGCTCCCTCCGACCTCGGCGGCATCTCCGCCGCTGCCTATTCCTTCCTCCCCGTCCCGCACCGCCGCCGCCGCCCCCCCCGCGTCGCAGTCCGCTCGTCTGTCCATGTCACGCCCGATGCCGTGCGCCACACCAACAAGCTCCTCTCCGACGGCGCGCATGCCCGGCCGAAAGCTACCTTGCAACAGCAGCAGGAGCCCGCTTCGACCATCTGGTCGCCTCGCGCCTCGCCTCAAGCCCAATGGCTCCGCCGACGCGGAGGAGGAACCGCTGACCACCTGCAAGCCGAGGTGGCCAGTTTCCTCGCCTTTGATGCTGCCGAAGGTACCGATGATGCGCCACGGCCGCCAAGACGGCCATGGTGGCTACTCGCGCATGAACTCATCGAGTCGGTCACCCCACCTTCAACGACGGCCAATGCAACTCAAGGAGTCGCTGTTGGGATCTGTATCCAAGATCCTGGCGCTTCCTCGAATGACCGAGCGACTTGGCGGGGGCAACCCAAGTTAGTTGCCTCCATTTCCGGCACCATTCCCTTGTTCGACAACTCTTCCTCTACCGACGAAGAGAAGCCCAGCCCACCATCCTAGTCGGAGGCGACCCAGGAGGCCCACGGCGATCGCTTGTCCGAAAGCGATACGAGACTCTGGCCAACTTGCTCGCTGGGTTACGCCAAGGTCACTAGCGATAAGGCTAGCAT